>OZ030394.1:52540408-53740408 GCA_964023965.1 Melinopterus prodromus
CTCAGTAAAACTATCCAAAAAATTCCCCCCAAATTTATTCCATATGTTTCTAAAAGGAATCCCCAACCAACGACAAAATACTCAAATCCATTCCAATCCCATAGTATTGGAAGCCATTGAAGAAATGCGTCGACTCCCATAGAAGACCAGTCAAGGCGAAAAGACTCCGGTCCATGGCCATTTCCGAAGAAGGAAAGAAAAATAAACATACAATATAAAATAAGTAATGCTATGTCATTTATTTTGTTTTTCGTTAATATCAGAATATACGTGCTCATTAGTGGTATTGCTTGTGGTAACAGAGAGTAACAGATACCATTATAGTATTTTTCACCGATGTGATAGTGACACATATTCGTTTGCATGTACCGTGTTATCAAATAATTCCATGGAATGTAAAACGGTTGTCTTAGCTTAAATCATACTTTTGAACTAATTCTGTCATTGTCAAGCTACACTGATATCATCAATGACTTCAGCACAATGACTTGACAGATTTTGACACTCAAAAAATGATTGACATAACTGTACGATGGGAGCTGCGACAATAATTTTAAAATCTATGACCATCCTTGACCAAGGTGATTTTCGATATCACCGTACTATCGCACTGTTAAAAATGTATGGAAAATTACATACTTTTTACATAATATAGGTATTATAGTAAATTTACATAAAATATTTGTGGTTATTTTAAATAAATTTCCTGTAAATATTAAAAAAAGTTTGTAGAACCACACAAAAACTACAAAAATACGTACCAAATGTGAAGTTCCATATTTTCTGTTGGATTTTCAGTAATAATATGTATTCCTACATAACCGAATGATAGAAAGTACATAATATCACATACATTTCATAAAACGTGTAATGATTACACAAAATAACGGTATATAACACTTTTTGTGTGTAATATTTTACATGAAGTGTGTGAAATGTGCCTGGTCCGTATTGGTGACGTATTGGCTCCATTAGGACGCGTAGTCTCGTTCCAGCCAAGACTAGAGCGGTGGTTTTGCAGTAGTACCAACTATTGCAAGCGGCGCACTTTGTGTTCTTCTATATTATGTGTAATTTCTGTTAACATTGCGTGAGAATAAAAAAGCTGGGACATCAATGTGAAATTAGGCACATATCGTCTCAACAATTTTAGCTGTGTAAAATTTACTTTGGCAGTATTTGTTAACCTATGAAGTCTGGACAGTACTTGTCAACCTACAAACTTGTTCCGGTTTCAACAATTTTATTCTTCGCGGTATTATTGTTTAGCTATATTCAGTAGCAAGTAGCAAGTAGCAAGTAGTCGAGTTTGAATTATTGCCTTCTGACATTCAATTAATTGCGACATTATTATTACTAAAGCAAATGAAACAAATTTTCAGCGCTTTAATTTAAACATGAGCGCGAGATAAGTCCGTATGCAGTTTATGAACTACAATATTATAACATTTCTGCATACTGAAACTATCGAAACATCAAAGTTGATAATTTAGTAGTGACGTTAGAGAGAAAGTATTTCTTGAAATTACGACTCGCCACTCTGTCGTAATTTCAATATTTAGATTTCTGTAGTATTAAACAATGAAAACTGAAGAAACCCGAAAAAGGCAGGTGATTTCTTAAAATTAATATAAAATTAAAATTATTGTTCAGAAATTGTAGATTTTAGTTTTGGCTACTTCAAAAATAAACATTACACTAATGAGTTAGACGATTCTTGAGACACTGGAGAATCTATAAACATCGATAAAAAATATTTAAAAATATATACCGTATTTTAAATAGTAATTACAAGTAAATACTATTTTTTTAAGTAGTTGAAAATTTAAAATATCTTCAAAGCGTATTTTATTTTTGTTCACCAGAAGGTAATGTTAATTAGTGTAAACATTCGTTGCCGAAGAAATTCTCGTTCTATGAAGCAAATGTTTTTCTGCGTTTTGCATACCTGAAACGCATTTCTTCTCGAATATAATGTTTTCAACTCTATATCTGGAACCGCACATGTTTGATGTTAAGACATATTTATTATGGCAATTTCTTATGGATTTTGTGCAGTTGATAAATTGTTCACGCGTATTTTATTTTAATTAGGAAAACCAAAAATACACGTCAAACCATGGGACAATGATGAATGCAAATAGTAAGTAACAGGCAAACAATAAACAGAAAATATCTATAATAAAACCAAAAATGTATACACAAATTAAGAAAAAATCATTCTGAGTAAAAATTTTCATATGGATCTTGTGTGTACCCGTTTTTTTTTTTCTGGTGACGATTCCGGAGAAACTACTATAGGTATCAGACGTAGACCTGAAACTCTTTTTGTTCAAAAGGGTCCAAAGGAACTGGATATTTACTCTTAGCATTTTTCAACGATTTTGCAAATGAACCACCTTTTCTGTAATTTCATCAAAATAGTAATTTATGAATTTATGAATAATTTATGTCTGACATTTTCTGGTAAAATTATTACTTTGGCTGCATGAGCAAATTCTATTTCATAGATATCGCTCGTACTGCATTAAAATTAGTTAGACAGGATTGGACAGATATTTTGATTCTATTGACAGCATTGTCAAAACATCAGAGTTTGACACAGTTTGACACTGCTGTATAGTATGATAAAGTAATGTGTCTGTAGCTTCTTTTAGGGAAATAGTGATTCCTCCCACAAAAAGTAGTTTTGGTTTCGGAAAAATTGCATATGGAAGAATAAGATTCCAGCATTCCGAATCTGCCAAAACCCCAAAACCGATAATTTAACAGTAATACCCCTTTTTTCAGTGCAGGTTACATACAGGATATTTCAGAAATAACGGCTAACCTTGAACATCTATTTCAAACTTCTAAGTATCAACAAAATTGTATTGAAGAAATAATTACGGACTGCCTAGTGAATAGCCGGTCGCGCATGACTGAAATACGGTTGCAAACATAGAGATATTACGAATCGAGAAATGTAATACGGATTTGCAACCATTGTGATTGCAAAGCGATATCCGCCGAGCAAAGCAAACCGACTTAACACAACAGGTGCGTATCGCGGTCGATCAATGGTAGTTGCATTCTAGCTATACAATTGCGATCCATCCGTGTCTGGTACTACACAAACACACCTACATTACGATTCCACAATCCAAATGATTCTTATTGTGATAAACCAACGGACAGCTGACCACGATTGAACCTGGCGAATGTAGGTAATTGTCTCTGTGAGCGACAAAAGCCGGACTGGAGGGAGACCGATATGTCCCTGGCGGCGTTGATTTATCTTCAGTCGCAGCACAACTGTGTTGGAGTGCTGTCGATTTTCTTACGCTGAACAGCGACGGACTTCGTCTTTCTTTATTAATATTCTCAAGACTGCGTTAAGTTAGACACTTGATGATCTCCCAATCAACATTAACAGCGTAAAAGTTTACGTGACAGGAACAGCTTAATCGATGAAAATGTCATTACCTTTTGTGTTTGGATGATACATAGAGATGAAATAAATAAGAAAAACACATGGGAAGCAAAATCTAATCATAAATAGTTTCGTAATTACCTTTGAAAATGACGTATTTTAGGTTATGAACTAGTGGCTTTTTGTTTAAGGTAATTCCAAAAAAGAAAACGTAAAACAGCTGTTCCTGTAAAGTAAACAAATTCCCGTATTTTAGGTTATGAAATAGTGGGTTTTTGTGGGGATTTTTTGCTTTGGCTAGTTTGAACAATTCCTTGGTATGATTTTCATAGGCGGGCTAATTATTTAGACGTCAAACCTAAAATAACTAAACTAATGTGAAATATGCCAAAATAAAATTTCCTGTCACGTAAGTTGTGTAATGTCAACCATGCTGTGAACACGGTGCTGACCCTTCCTCCATGTTGCTGACTGACGAGGCGTTCGATTTGTTAGAGGGCTTAAATTTACCATAGTCAAAACTGAATATGGGTATGTCGCAAAGTACGTCGCGAAGGCTGGTCATCCAAAACGAGAACTCGACGAATCCGAAGATCTCCAAGGAGATGATGTCGCTTTCAGAAGCAAACGAAGATTGCGACTGCGAACGCGAAGCCTTAACGAAGAAAGGATATTGGGAGAACCGACTCACGCGATTAGAGAGAAACCATGATATGATACAGGAAGTAATGGAACACGAATACTGGAGGGCCTTTTGTGAATTCAGTGGGGATGATAATGAAAGGCCTAAGGTAGTTCCGTGTGGGGACGTTAGGAGAAGAATTATTTCCTGCTACATGAAGCACCCTACAGAACCTATGAGGTGTGCTGGAATTGTGGCAGACTTTGAGAATTGCGTGAATGTGGCAAGCAGTGAAGCAGTCGGGTTCATCCCAGCCGATGTTGTTATTGGTGATGATGATAATGATAGTGATTATGCCAGTAATAATGTTGATAAAAATGAATTTAATAGAAATGGTTTGTAACTCTGCTTCAGACGCGCAACTTGGAAATTGTGTGTAGTTGTTGTAGAAATAATTCAAGAACGACACAAAGAAGATAACACCATAGATACAGATGCAGAATTGCCGGAATCAGTCAAAACCGAGATGAAGAATGTCAATTGTGAACTCAAACAAACCAAAGCACATGAATTTGACAGCATAATTACAAATACTATAAAGCAGAATAAAAACAAATAAAACAAGTATTTCAAAAAAAAATATTTTTTAGTTGAGATGGTTGAATTCTTTTTATTATATCCACGTAGTCAAGCTTACTTAATTAGCAAGCACAGAAAAGTGACCATTACGAGCCGTTTACATGGTCTGTCATGTTCGTGGTTTTACCTGCTCAAATCAAGTTTATGTTCGTGGTTTTGCCTGGTCAAATCAGGTTTGCACATGTCAAACGCGTGGTAAAAAATGCAAAAGACAATTAATGACTATATCCTTATACTATCAAGGGGAAATGTGTGATATTCGAAATTATAAAAGCGAATGTCTCTCTGAAGTAATATATAAGAAACACATCGGAGTTAGGCTTGATTGTGGCTAATCAAAAGTAAGAGTACTGACAGAGATAAGAAAAGCTGTACTGTACAGGCAAAACAAATTATTCAACACATTTCTTGTACGAAGGCCCACAAGGACCTGTTATTACCTGTTTTGTTAAAAAACCTATTCAACTTATTATGTTTTTTTGTTTATTTTGAACTCTGGCACTTTAAAAAAAATTATTGAAAAAAGTGGGATAGTTCCTACCCCCATCCCTTACAGTATTTGGGTTGTTGCCTTTTTTGTCAAAAGAATTAGTCTAAAAATATTATTTTTAGAACAACTTTTACTAGAAATTTCTTCAACGTAGTCTATGGCAAAGTTCCATTTAGGATGGAAGATTTTCGAGAATCAATAGATTCTCTTAATAGTTTACATCCTGTATGTGATTACAATTTTGGAATGCTGATAACTCTTAGAAATAAAAGGTGCTTGCATACTATGCATTTTTACGTCGATTTTTTTTATGTAAAGAAATAAAGCTGGCATAAGTTTTCATACAATCGTATGGTAGTACTTTGTGTTGTGAAAAAAATTCTCCAATCTAGCTATATATAGGTGTGCTGAGATGAGATTCGATATTCTTGGAACAGAAATTGTTTGATGTAGTCCAGTAGTTTTTACCTCAGTAAATCTACACAGAACAGCTATAAGCTTAATTAAACAAGAGTGTTTACGAACTTTTAAGTCTAGATATCAGAGCATTTCACATATTTCCAAATACTTAAGCGAATTGCCGTACAAAATACATCCACAGTGAGCTTAAATTAGTATCAATTCTCACATTTTTTACATAAAATTAAAGATAAAAGTGTATTACTTGTTGTGGTAATGTATATGGATACACCAAGTCTGACATCCGGGGTGTCACACAGCGAAAACCGCAAGTCTCAGAGGAGCGGCAAGAGTCAAAGGGGTTCGCTTGTTTGCCATACGTAAGTGGGGTATCGGAAAGAATCGGTAGAATACTGAAGAAATCGGGTATCACGGTAAGGTACAGAGCGCCAGCAAAGGTAAAAGATCTTTTGCCTAATCCAAAGGATATCACACCACTCCTGAAGAACAAAGGAGTATACAAGATAACATGTGAGTGTGGAACATGCTATGTAGGACAGACAGGACGAAGTATCGAATGTAGAGTCAAGGAGCACAGTAGAGACACCCGGCTACGCAAGATTCAACAGTCCGCTGTTGCCCAACACTGCCACGAGTCGGGACACACAATGAATTTCAATGACGCGAAGATGTTGGCAAGGGTAGGTAATTATCATCGAAGGCTTATTAGAGAAGCAATCGAAATCTACAAACATCCCGACAACATCAATCGCGAGGACGGTACTGACATTAGTAGGGTCTGGAAATCGATCCTAACGCGGTCAGGTGGAAAAGCACATGGGAGCGGTTCTCCAGATGTGCGCAGTGAGGTGTGAACTTAGGTATATAAGGGAGATTGTCTTGGTAGGTCGTCAGTATTCAATTAGCTTTGAAGAAGCGAGCAACATGGTTCGCGAAACGTCAGCATTAACAAATCTTGACACACGGCATAACCCGAAAGCAGTTTATTTTCTAAATGATTCTGGCCGTGAAAGCCTACGTACTTATGTATTAATTTTTGTTGTGGTATTTACACTACTTGATAAAATATGTCTGGCTCATATACTCAAAGAAGCATCGGTAATTCACTACGATATTTTTTTTGTGTTTATTCTACATGTGTGTTATTTTTATTTGCTATATTTTTTTGCTTTTCTGCACTGATGTGCGATAAAAAGTCACAAATTTTTATGCCCAGCGCTGATCCTGCAGAAGAAAATTGAAGTTGAAAATAAGGACCACTATAATATGTGTGCGTGGATGTGAAAAGGGAGCAGTTGTCCGTTTCTAGTTACGCAGATAATCGAAAATAAAGTTAAACTGGTTAAAAATACACACAACAAAGCGTTGTTTTCAATTCAAAGCAACCTTTGTTAATCCAAAACAACGGTTGATTTGTGTACGCAAGAATATATATCGTTCATTGAAGAAAACCGTTGTTTTGACCGGTTGCCTTACTTTAAGATTGTACAATTTTAAATAGATACTATACTTATTTGATTTAGGAATTTGTCGTTTTAAATCAAAAGGTTGGGGTAGTTAGATTAATCAGCTTACATTTTTGGATTCACCTACTTCTTTTGTATATTAACCATGTTATTATGAAAGCAATAATATTTTACATTAACATTAAAAGAAGGAGAAGGTACCCCCGGTGTCCCATCTTAGTATATTTTCCATCAACACTACAGCTGTTGCACGTACTTTGACGGTATAATAGCACAATCACTGATGCTACATCGACATGTATGCGTTTATATACCCTCTAGACCCTTCTTACGACAAGAAACTAAAGCGCCATCTATCGGCACATTTCACATTATTTTCAAAACAACTACTAAATCAAAACAATCATTTCCTTAAATCAAATATTTATGTTCTTTTGAATTAAAGAAATATTCTTATTACAAGAATGTGTTGTTTTAAAACAAACAAATTATGTTAAGAATGTCATTTTCGTAACATTAGACAATCATTTGTCTGTGTGTACATATTTTTGTTTTATTCGCTAATTAGTCTCAGTATTGTGTTTTTTGTCAGATGTGTTCGTCTGAAACTCCTCTGCGGTTGGAAACGTCTGAAAATGCGTTTTTATTGCGAACGCAAAAGGAACCGGTTATCGATATCTCGCTACGCTCTAGCGCATTACCGTGCTGCCGCATACAGTGTCACAAAGAAATGTCCGTATGATAGCAATTTATAAACTTTTCTGTACAAAATATTTTTACAAAGTCAGATAATATTCCGGGATAATTGCTACGCTTATATTAAACTTCACTTGTTGTTTGTCTCGTTGTGCAGTTCAAATCTTGTAATCGATATTTTTCCTAGTTCCAAGTGTCCAATCGCGTTGAAATTTTGCATGTGGGCGGATTTTCGGTGACAATAACAAGAATCAATTAAAATGTTGGAAAATTTTTAGGAATTTGGAAAGGAATTTAAAATTTGTAAAATTTGTCCAATCGAGTTGAAATTTTTTATGTGGACAGATTTCCGGTGATAATGCTTGAAATATAAAATAAAGTGAATAAAAAAATTTTCAAATATTGTAGTTTTGTTTATAAAGAGTAGTTTTTAAAAAAAATGTACCTTTTATATAAATTTATTATGATTGTATTTTCATATTTTGTAGTATAGTTATGTTTATAAACATCTTATCATTAAACGTATAAAATAATTTGATACTTTGATTTATTTGTATTTTATACATCGTCAGATTGAATTCGCAAATATGGATTTTAAACTGACATAAGTGTTGAAATCAGAGAGCTGCATAATTATCTTACAAATAATAGGAAAATAAAAGTTGCAAATTCACGTTAATTTATTATGGATGCCAGATTGCCCAGGTGTCGGTAACTCCCCACTGCAAACCTATGTTCCGCGGCCTCCACATAATGACCTTACTGGGCACCTACATATACCTACAACTTCTAACAGCAAAAAATGAGCACCTCCTGCCAAAGAGGGCTGAAGTGACTCAGCTGAACCTACGAACCACCATCATCAACTCCTAAATCTATTATCTATTATCTATTATTATTAAGTAAGATGGAGGAATTCATTATTAATATCCTAAATCTACTTCCATAAAGCTGGCACCAAAAACCAGATATATTATTCCAGAGGGACCTAAAGAACCTTCTTATCGCAGAGAGCTTCTACGAACTATCAGAGTTCATACAATACATGAGAGCCCAACCACCCCAATAACACTCAACGCAATATATTTCGACCTTTTTGCAGTACTGTAAATATACATTATTATACTGTATATTCTTTATGTAGCAAAATAAACATTATTATTTAATTTTTGTGTAAATCCGACAAGTAATTACATGGTTGGTCGCCATTTTGAATTCTAAAAATTCGAAATCATATTTGGAATCAGAGACCCTAAAAACCCGTTACGAGAATACTTAAGTCTTCTTAAGACTCGGGAGATGAAGATACCTAGTTTACACTATTTTGTAGTCCCAGGCCAATGATAGACAACCTGATGAAATAATAAATTCTACTAAAGAACTTGAAACTAATATCTAAATTGTTCCAAAAATATTGGAGTCAGCGTAACTTATACACATACAGGGTGAGTTATTAGTATCCCGGCGGTCGATAGCTACTAAATCGTTAGACAAAGAAAAAGATTTTCAAGACAAAAGTTGTTTGGCTCACTAGTTTCTATGACGTAAAATTATTTTTATTTATACAGGTATTGCATTTAGTCGTGACGTAAAGTATGCATATTTTTTTAAATAGAACGGCCTGTATATTTTATTATTGTATGAATACTAATAAATTTGGCTATCCAACGGTATAGGTTGCTAACTCTCAGCGTTAATAGTACCTGAGATATTCAATTATTTCTCCAAAATATGCCGGTTGCACGATCTTTTTTAAAACAATGTAAAAATTACATTTTTGCAGATTTTGCTTTTAAACTATATCAGACAATAGTCAAAGCTAGTAGATGGGTGATAGTATCCAAAGATATTAGATTCACTATACAGGGTGTTCATAAAGCTTAGTAAATGTTGATGTTTTTCAAAACGCTTTTCCTTGAGTTTTTTAAATGGAACACCCAGTATTTTATATGCTAATTGAATTGCCCATCAAGTTCCCTTTAATTTATGTCAAATATGTCCAATTTTACTAGTTTTCGTGATATTTACAATTTAAAGACAAAATTTGTACCTAATATTATCTAAATATCCCATTATGTACTTGTTCTTTCTTTTTAGTTTATCTCTTAGTTGTAAATCAGTAATAGTATATTCACATATAATTTAAGAAAAAAAACTTTAATACTATTGGCGTTTATGAAAAAATAAATCCCATTTTACTTGTTATAACCTATTTGACGCAAATTCAGAAACAAACTATAAAAACTTAATAAACATTGCACAACAAGTAACTGTTATTTTAATTAATATGGATTTTGTTCTAGAATAAATGTGGAAGTTGTTCTAAATTGCGCCCCTTTTTTCTTCTGCAAGCTTTAACGCGTTGTATAAAAGATCTTGAGATATTTCTTAACATCTACCTCTCATTTACTCAAAGGTTGTCAAAAACATTGGTTATACGTAGTTTCATGTCTTCTGGTGTAGAGTTTGTTGAGGTCTGGAGACCTTGGTGGCCACAATGTAGGACCTCATCTTCTCTCTTTGGTCACCGTTTTAGTTCTAGTTTTGTGCTGGTAATTAATATTAGCTGTTTCGTCAAATTGCAACCGAACCTTGTTTATAACACTTGGTGGGGATGCCGTCTATCCGGATATTGCTGTTCATACACTCTGAATGCTACTACTGTATTTCTTGCGGCTTCGCCATAGATGTAGATCAGGTTAATTAATTCTTCTCTGCTATAATTATAACTCATCGTTCAGAGAAAAGATAAATATTGTTACTAATTTTGACAGCAATAACTTATTGAGTTTCTTTAGTTCTCAATTCTTTGTTTGTATGATTAATTAATGCTAATAGTATTAATTAGCGTTTTGAAATTGTATTTTAATATAGTATTACTGATTTACAAATGAAAGACAAACAAAAAATCACAAACAAATAATGGCTTTATTAAATTGTTAATATCACGAAAACTACTACAATTGGACATATGGCATCGTTAACATAAATTAAAGGGAACTCGGGGGGCAATTCAACTAGCATATAATATACAGGGTGTTCCATTTAAAAAACTCATGGAAAAGCCGTTTGAAAAACATCAAAATTTACTAAATTTTATGAACAGCCTGTATAGTGAATCTAACATCTTTTGATACTATCATCTATCTATTGGCTTTGACTATTCTCTGACATAGTTTAACGGCTAACTCTGCAAAAATGTTGTTTTTGCATAGTTTTAAAGAAGATCCTGCAACGTGCATATTTTTGGGAAATAATTGAATAACCCAGGAACTATTAACGCTGAGAGTTGGCAACCTATAGCGTTGGATAGCCAAATTTATTAGTATTCATACAATAATAAAATATACAGGCCTTTCCATTAAAAAAATATACATACTTTACGTCACGCCTAAATGCAACACCCTGTATAAATGGAAATAATTTTACGTTATAGAAACTGGTGAGTCAAACAACTTTTGCGTTAAACATTTTTTTGCTTTCTCTAACGATTTAGTAGCTATCGACCGCCGGGATATTAATAACTCATCCTGAATATCTAGGACAAATTTGCGCAAAAGCATCTAAACTTCCACGATCTCCATCCTTTGTTATTTAATTCATTAAATGGCGTTTAAGGTTGCAGCTAACAAAAGTTGCGGTGTACATATTTAAATGGCCCTCGTGGGGGCGTTGAGAGAGGCAAGGCAATTTCGAGCATGCCGTGAACGGTATCATTTGGTGGCTGCGCTGGCGGAACGAACGGAGATCGTGGGCGGCCGGGCGGTTGGCGGGCAGGGCGAGCGTTGCAGCGCATTTTGCGGCAGGTGTTGCAAGACAAATTTATCCGATTTAATTATGTTTGCGTCCGCACACGTCACGGAGCTCCACGTCTGGGTCCGCCGCACACTCGGCGGACCCGTTGCACTCCCGCCATTACCCCCACCCCTCTCTCTCTTCGTCCCCTAATATGCAATCATAAAACTGGCCAATTACCTACAAGTAGTTTCATCAGCTCGTTTTACGACCCCCTGTTATATAAATATCGCACCCCTGATTAAAACATAAAACTTTATTATTCTGCATTTTTGAGCAGGTATAATAATTTATTTTGATATTGCGTACACGTAATTATGTAAGGATCTGGTTTTTGTATGATTGTATCTTGGAAGAAAATCTAATGTGGCCAGGCACATGACTTTATCATACAAAATATAAAATTAATAGTTTAGCTGCATGAGAATCCATTTGATTGAGATAAATCCTGTCTGCATTAAAATTAAACTAGTTAGCCAGGATTTGACAGATATGTTGATAGTCAATAGTATCAATAGTAGGTATTGCCAAAGCATCAGCATTTGACACCACCTACTGTCATCAGAATAATATTATTTATCTCACAAGTGCCGAAAGTACGGAATAGCGCGACGAGCGATGATGCGGCGCGTCACCGATGGCAGAGCGTCGCCGTCGCATGTGAGCGACTCGCGCTATGTAGTTTTCGGCAGGAGTTATATCAACGTTTTTTGTGTTGCTTTTGAGAAATGCGTATTTTAAAAAAAAAATCAAAAATGGTTAATTTCTGTATAGGAAGTATTAGCTAATTCAATCATGAATTCAATCAAAGCTAATTCAAATTCTGTCAGATTTATATTACTTTGTACTTTGCCGCACTAAAGCGGCAACGTTCCATAGCGGTTCTCTAACCTCTGATGAAATCAGATGAAATCAGCTGTTTTCGAGTGTGACAGCCATAGACATTTCTGTGGTGACAGCACAAAAAAATATTTGTCAAAATCCTGGCTACTATGTAGTTCGTGTTTTAATGATAGTTTCCGTTATCTTATTGAGTGCTGAAAGAATTGCGATAGGTCGGTAGTTTGAAGGTATAGCGGTGTCTCCGGATTTATGTATAGGTGTTACAACAGTCTTTTTGAGGTATTATGGGTAGATTCCACTTTTAAGCATATTATTCGCTAGATTTTCAATAATGGGAGTTACTATTTTCGCATTTTGCTGTAGGATATTGTTCGAGATCTTATCAAATCCTGGTGCTTTGTTCCTTTTTAGTCCTTTTATTATTGTTTTCACCTCTTCCTCGGTGGTTTTCTGGAAGTTGGCTGGATTAATCACTCGCTTCGCTCTTGGCAAGTCCGTGTGCTTTTTGTTGTATCCACATTTTTGAGCCAGGGTATTACCTATTTCAGAGAAATATTTATTGATTTCATTAGCCATCTCTATTGGAGTATTCACCATTGTTCCATCTTCTCTCTTTATTTGTTGGATTTCTTCGGATTTTCTAGAGTTTTTATTTGCTAAGTTGTTGACTATCTGCCACATTTTTTGTCTATCATGTTGCACTGTTTGGAATTTGGATTTGAAGTAGTCTGCTTTTGCCTTTTTTATTGTGTCGTTTGTTATTTTCTTCACTGCGTAGTATCTCTGTTTTGATAGTTCATTTTCTACGTTTTCTCTATATCGCTTGTGTAATTTGTTTCTTTCTTTTATCTGCTTTATAACGCGTTCAGATATCCAAGGGCATTCATTTGTTCGTTTTATTCTCTTGGTCTTTTGGTTGCTAGAAATTATCTCTTCCATCTCCCTCGAAAGGTCCTCGAAACTATCTATGTGTTTATTTGCGATGTCCTTCATATCCTCTTTAATTTTTTTATTGTTTGTTTGTTTGTATTCGTGGTAGGTATACGTTCTTTTCTGTCGTTCAGTAAGCTCAAGTATTAGAGGGTAGTGGTCCGATATATTACATGGTGCTATTTTAAGTTTCTTTATCTTGTGTTTTGCATTTGTCATGACATGGTCTAGTATCGTGTTTTGTCCTCGTGGGTTGGTTCTGGTATAATGTTTTTGTCCTGTTTTATTCATCAGTGCATACGCTTGTTCAGTTATAGTAGTTTTGTAGTCTCTAGTTTCATTATTTTTGTCCATTATGTTTACATTAAAGTCCGCCATTATTATATGATCCGCCCTCCTATTTAATAGGATATTCTGGAGTACATGTTTGACGTCAGTATATGGTACTTGCGGTGGTCTATAGACTGCAGTTATGGTTGTTTTGATGTTATCTATGTATATTGATGTCATTTCGATGTTATTCATGGTGACTTTGTTTTTGATGTTGTATCGGTTATCTGCTCTTATAAATATTGCTAGGCCACCTCCCTTTCTTCCGTCTTGTCTTGAGTAATATTCAGCGTTATATCCATCTATGTTGTATAGGCGTTCGTTTATGGGTGACAGCCATGTTTCTATTATTATGATCGCTATTGGGTAATTGTTAAGGGTGGGAATTAATTCAATTTCGTGATATTTGTTTTTTATGCTTCTAACGTTGTGCATATTATATAGAACCCATTGTTAACAAAGAAATGTAAGTTTTTTTTTTCTTTTTTTTTTTTTCTTTTTTTTTTTCGTCTTTTTTTACTTTAATTGGTCGATGTCCACCTGACTATAAATTCGTATTCTTTCGCTGTTGTCTGTTTTTTTCATGTAGATTTTGTTGTCTGTGGTCCATACATGTGCATAGTGTTTTTCACGCTTTGCCTGTCTGCATTTGAAAAACAATACATTATTCTTCCAGGTGAGTTGTTCGTTTATGTAGATAGTTGCGGGCTTTCCCTTTAGGGAGCAATCGGTAGTTGTTATAGCTCCTGTTGTTTTACGTGCTTTTAGTATATTTTGTTGTTGATCTTTGGCTCTTAGTTCAACTACAATTGGACTATTTGGGTTCCCCTCATGTTTCCTCTTTGCGCTTAGCACTTCATTATCATCAATATGTAGTTTCATTCCTCTGATTATCTTCATTACGACTTCTTTTGGGTTTTCATTACGGTCTTGGGTTTCGACACCACTAATAATCAAGTTGTTGTATACTTTCATTTTTTCTTGGCGTTCGACAGCTTCCTCGATCTCCACCATCCGATTCTCAAGTAACTCTCTCGCCCTATTTCCCTCCTTCATCATTTTCTTTAGTTCCTTATTCTCCTTTTGAATTTCATCAAATTTTTCAGATAAGAAGTCCAGTGCCTTTTTCATTTCTCGGTTTTCGTTTCTCATTTCCTTTAGTTCTTTTAGTATATCGCTGTTCGAACAATCATCGTCGCTGCCGCTTGAATCTTGTTCCTGCGCTGCCTTAGCTTTGTTCCTAGTTTTTGTCATTGATACGAATTAGAGAAGGCCGGGTCAAATAAAGGGGGATAATACAGAGGATACAACAATTAAGACGATGGTACTTTTCACACCTAGGTGCCTTTCAAGGTGATTCACCAAACGAACAAGAAGGCCTCGGATTGTCGGGAATTAATTTGGTGTAATGTTTGTGTATGTTTTGGACAAGGACAGGTGATGGGGTGACCGCCCGCTATGGGACTGGATATTCAACGTTGAGAACCCGTTTCTCGAAAAAATCCGTTCGATAATAATTTTTGTTTACTTACTTTGTAATTTTTGCTATAATTAATCAGATTCTGTTGTTGTTTTCTATATCACCGGAAAACCACAATTTTTCTTCACAGTTTGGTATGCAACTCACTATTGTTGGTTTCCTGCAACTTGCTCAATTCACCGAAACTCTCGCAACAGGTTTTACATGCCACACCACCGATCACAGTTCAGTTTATCTATTACACATTTAAAACGGAGTGGGTAGTGCTGTGCTCCCAACCTTCTCCTGCTCTCTTTCTCCCGCTTACGGCAGTCTCATAGCACCGTTCCGCATGCACTGTGCCGCGACATACTGGTAGCGGGGCACTGGCCTAGTGCAACCCATTCGCCCATGATCATAGTGAGCTTTCTTACCATACATATCTACACAACTACATATTTATTAGTAACATAGATAACTCTGCCTACATTTAGCAGACATCATATCTTCTACAAGAAGTAATATACCGTCACGTTTAAAAGCCCTTCTAAATTGCTAGTACAATGTTTATCGTTTATTCTGCATTTTGTCGTTTCACATATATTGATAATAGTAGGATACGATGAGGTAATTATTTTTGGGTAACAAAACCGTCATAATGCATTTCAGTAATCATTATAACATTACGTTTTATTACTGGCCAATTACCACTACTATTACGTTGATCACCACATCTTACGACCTCGTTTCTGATTAGAACATAAAAATGTCTTACTGTGTGATATTAAGCAGTTTTATACGATATACGGCTCGTGCAGTCATTGCTGACTGCACGAACTATCTAAACGGATTTTGTTTTGCGATATACCGGAAATATCTTCAAGGGTAGCAGGCAGATATTTCCTGAATTAGGGATTTTTTACACAAGTCTGCACTTACGAATAAGAAATGTTACACATCTAACTGCTATTTTTCAAGTATCAATATTTGATAGTATGCCCAATATGCCCATTGTCCATGCATACATTTTTGCGACACTGTTGACGACACTGGTGCGAAACTATTATTTATGTGTGCCCAGTTATTACTATATTACTTGTCTTTCCCCTTCCCAAGTTTGGTTTATTTTGTTTTTACAGTTAAAAAATCCGCATAAAAACTGTAATAATATGACAATGTATTTTTTAATTAATTATAGGAGGTCTTATGATATTGAAGTCAATTAATGGCAAGGTTGGATGTTGTATACAAATTAATAAAAAATAAGAGTAATTAAGACCCAGCGGTATGTGGCTTTGCATTGTCCTGCATTAGGATGAAATTTTGACCGACGCCATACGCAGCAGGCACCACATGGTCCTCCAATATGTTTTCGATGTAATTCAAGGCATTTAGTCTACCAGGAATCACAACTAGATCAGTTCTGTTGTCTATACTGGTTCCAGCCCAAAGCATCCACGACCAAATCTAGCCACTTCCTGTATAATAGCGGGTGCCTAGCGCTCACCTATATACACGTAGTCGACCGTCGAAACGAGTTTAGCGAAATCTGGACTCGTCTGTAAACAGTACAGGCATCCAGTGACGAAGTTGCCAATCTCTGTGATCCAGAGCAAACCTCATTCGCGCTGCTTTGTGATGCAGCGTAAGACGTGGTGCGCGGACAGGTCTTCTTAGTTTCAAATTCGCTTCTTTTAATCTGTTTCTAACAGTTTGATCAGATATTTCTATTCCATATGCTCGTCTTAGGTCGCTTAGGAGGTTTCGTGCTGTGGCAGTACGCTGTCGTAGAGAGGAAACGACAAGAAATCGGGCTTGATTTTGAGTAGTTTTTCAATTTCGACCTTGTCCAGCTCTTCGAACATAGTGGCCAGTCTCCCGAAACCGATTCCATAGATGCTGAGGGTAAAGTCAAGCTGACGGGAACAACTTAATCCAGAAAAATGTTACCTTAGATGATGTACAGCGATGAAATATATAAGAAAAATACCTGGGAAAACAATTTTAAATGTAAATAGCTTCGTAAAAGCCATTGAAAGCCATTTATTTACCTATAACTATTATTTAAACAGTTACAGGTTTTGAAAAACTTGTTTCTCTATTTTGTTTAGCAGTGTATATGGTAATATATAGATAATAGATCATCAGTCAACATTTCAGACTAATATTTACATAGTTGTGGCCAAACAAACAAGGACACGTGGCATTATCCCCACTTTTAATTACATTTACGCTGGACAAACAATTTGTAGACTGTTAAGGGGCGAAATTAATACCTCATGAGTCACACCGTTCCGTTGTTTTTCCACCAGCCCAACAGGCAATCGATTGTCGATAATGTTCATGCCATTAATCAAGACCTCATCACCGGTTGACAGCAACAGCAGAACGCGTGAACGGGCCCAAATTAATTTAGACTCCCCCGTTCGATATTTTAGAACAAACAAGCTGTACCATGTTTCCCTATAGGCGGACGTTGAACATAATAAGATGCTGAATGTGAACAGAGAGCCTGTATTGTAAGAATTTTCGATTAAGTGGGTGAAAGATCGCCGTTGTCGGATTATATCGAGGGAAAACAAAAACCGCATTAGGTTTTAAATAAAGAAATAATGAAGACTTTCTGCGCGGGAGTGATTTATTATTCATAACCTGTGTATACACAGCTCTTTCTCTCTCTCTCTCTCTCTCTCGCTTTCTCTCTGTATAACTTTGTTTAATTTGTTTGGACCGGAGAAATTTCCCGTGAACTTTTTCACCGTCTCTGTCTGACACCAGAGGGGTCTTGCCCCTTCCCGAAATTAATTCAACGGGTAAAAGTTATAACAAAAAAAGGAGGAACGAAGGATAGAAAAAGGAGTGGGGTACGGCGAAAGGGACCTGGACGAAATCGGAATGATTTATACAAATTTTCATTCGGGAATTCGCTGTTTGTTTTCCCGCCCAGTGGGGATGTCAGGTGGGATAAATTCGAGGAACTTTCCTTCGGACGAATATAAATTCCGCACTGATGGGACGAGGCCAACTTTAAAACTAGCATCCCGGCTCTACTCTCCGCTAGGAATTTGCAGGAGGCGTTATCGATTTGATTAATACGCGCGTGGTAATGACATATTGCTGTTATGCTGCTGTATGCTGTTTTGTATTTTAAATATGTAATAATTTATCTTATCTTACATTATTCTATTTTTCTTTATTTATTAGAAAATTGTTATATTTTGCAAAAGGAATGAAAATATCTTCTAGGTTATGTTAATTTCTTTTATTTCTTATCTGGTTATTTGACCACCTAATGCTATTAATTAAGTAATACCGTTACTTTGTGTGCAATAATGCTTGTGTGGAGGCTAGATGAAAGTAAACAAATCAATATATTTGCTCTTTTCATTTAATTTTGGTTCGCTTAAAAACAATGTTAACATGGTTAAAGAATGGATAATAATGCTGCAAATTGCTTTAGTGGTACGGTAGAATCACCGAAACAGTGCAGTTTTATCATAATTTCACGATGTATCACAAGTAATAGATACTATGTGTTTGTTATTTCATTCCTGCCATTCGGTATCTTGAACAGCAGGTATACAGGGTCTCCCACGACGAGCTGCTATTAGAAGTATATGGAGAACCAAATGAAATGAGAGATGTGGAATTTGTGGACTTGTGCCTAGTGCAATTTCAATAACTGTTCAAAAACGTTGCCGATTTCCGCTAAACATGCTTCAATTATTTTTAACATATTATTGTTGGTGGCGTCCCTGCTTGAGTTAGCACATAACCCATTGAATCCAGCTCGAATTCTATCTTTCATGTTTTCCTTATCAATTATTGGGTCCTCATAAACTACGTCTTTATATCTTTATATCTCCCCAAATAAAAAATTCATTGGCGTCAAGAACGCGGCGGATATTTGTATGGCCGGATATTTGTATGGCCGGTATCTGCAGTACAAAAGGAGTCGATATAAATATAAGCAGGGCAATGTTAATATACCAAATAGTCTAAAGTGATCCCTACATGATTCCCGGTAGCCAAGGCGAAGCATGCATCTTAGGAAGCGTTTCTGTAGTCTAAATAGCGCTTTTATGTGAGGTGATGATTCTCCATAATATAATCCCATAACCGAGCACGGACTGAACACTTGCAAAGTAGTATGATCGAAGTGAAGCTTGATCTAAAACACTCCTAAGCTTAAACATAGCGTAATGTGCTCTGCCCAGTTTCTTAGTTATGTATCTTATATGAGTACTCCATCCCAGTGAGCGCTGAACGTGCACTCCGAGGAACTTGACTTCCTCGCATAACGGCATGGAACCGAAGGTTGTTCTTACAAGTACTGACTGCTGAGATACGTCTAATAAAAACTTTAAAACTTTTGTTTTTTCTGTGTTCAGCACCATTTTATTTGCCCTACACCATGAATTCATCCAGTCGTAACCCTCAGATGATGCCCTCGCAATATTGGATAGATCCCTATTGTTTACTATTAGAGTCGTATCGTCCGCGAACTGGTATAGACCTTCGTACCCCAAATGCATTCATTCATAAATATCAGAAACATTAGAGGCCCAAGGATGGATCCCTAGAGAACTCCAACTGTCAGCCGCCATGTACTCTCAGACTGCTTTCCGTTAACGCACATTCTCTGACATCTATCCTGCAGGTATGATGTTAGGAGATCCTATAGCTGTGAGTACAATTTTATTTGTCCTAGTTTTGGTTAACAATATCTTGTTGCAACTTTATCATGTTTTATTTACTTTTGACTGATTTCTCAAAATATCTCTCTTACTGATGTGATTGATAGATCAGTCGATATTAGAAAAAATCTGATGTGGCCAGGCACATGACTTTATCATACAAAATATAAAATAGTTTAGCTGCATGAGAATCTATTTGATTGAGATAAATCATGTCTGCATTAAAATTAAACTAGTTAGCCAGGATTTGACAGATATTTTGATAGTCAATAGTATCAATAGTAGGTATTGTCAAAGCATCAGCATTTGACACTACCTACTGTCATCAGAATAATAGTTAATTATCTCACAAGTGCCGAAAGTACGGAATAGCGCGACGAGCGCTGATGCGGCACGTCACCGATGGCGGCGCGTCGCCGTCGCATGTGAGCGAGTCGCGCTATGTAGTTTTCGGAAGGAGTGACATCAACGTTTTTTGTGTTGCGTTTTGAGAAATAAGTATTTAAAAAAATATGGTTATATTTCTGTATAGGAAATGTTAGGTTGATAATGGGTTGATACCTACCACTTCTACGAAACGTCAAGTTTGAAAAGCTAATTCAAATTCTGACAGATTTATATTCGTTCATTACACTGTAGATGTCACATACTACCGTACCACCATACTAAAATATAACTACACTCATCGCTATACTTTATTTACAATTTTCTCTATTTATCGTTTTTACAATTAGATATAACAACGGGTTGATATTTCTTATCAACAAACAATCAAACTGGTGATCTTATTTTATTTAAATTTTGGATTTTGTACGTTCTATAGCGGTTCTCCAACCTATGATGAAATCAGCTGTTTTATTTTCTCTATTTATCGTTTTTACAATTAGATATAACAACGGGTTGATATTTCTTATCAACAAACAATCAAACTGGTGATCTTATTTTATTTGAATTTTGTATTTTGTACGTTCTATAGCGGTTCTCCAACCTATGATGAAATCAGCTGTTTTCGAGTGTGACAGCCATAGACATTTCTGTGGTGACAGCACAAAAAATATTTGTCAAATCCAGGTTACTATGTAGTTTTTGATATCAATGCAGATGCGACCGATCTCGATCAAATAGAATTTGTTCTTGAAGCTAAACTATTAATTTTACCCAAAAATATCATAGGCATAAATTATTCAAAATTTCCTCTACTTTAATTTATTATTTAACTATTTTGACGAAATTATAGAAATGGCAGCTAATTTGTAAAATCGTTGCAAAATGCTAAGAGTAAATACCCACTTCCTTTGGACCCGTTTGAACCAAAAGCTTTTCAGCTCTAAGTTCAGTCATGAAACTTCTAAATATGAATTTTCGGCCCGATACCTTTAGTAGTTTCTCCGGAATGTAATTTCGTATCAATGCAGATGCGATCGATCTCGATCAAATAGAATTTGCTCTTGAAGCTAAACTATTAATTTTACCAAAAAAAGTCATAGGCATAAATTATTCAAAATGTCCTCTACTTTAATTTATTATTTAACTATTTTGTCGAAATTACAGAAATGGCGGCTCATTTGCAAAAATCATTGAAAAAGGCTAAGAATAAACTACCAGTTCCTTTCGACCCTTTTGAACCAAAAGCTTTTCAGCTCTAAGTTTGGTCATAAAACCTCTAAATATAAACTTTCGTCCCGATACCTTTAGTAGTTTCTCCGGAATCGTCGTCACAAAAATCGTTTACACATGCACACACACACACACACACACACACACACACACACACACACACACACACACACACATACAGACATTTTTTTGTACCTTGGTCAAAAATGTTCAGGGGACCCAAAAAGACCTATTTCCGCTAAAATCTCAATTTTTTTTTCGGCATGATTCCAATACTTTAGCATACTGCGTATGATAAAGTAAATAAAAAGATGGGCGTGACCTCAGTTCGATCTTTTCCATCTGACTAATCAATGGATCTTATTTATTTATTTATTTATTTCTACAAGTTGGACACAGTATAGAACAAACCCACTTACACTGTGTCACGTTTACAATAAATAATGTGCAGTTATGTGAAACAAGCAATAAAGAATACAAATAATATGCTAACCAAAAATAACAGAAACCTGAGAATGTTCAAAAAATAAAAGTAACAGAAATATCCATAATAATAACAATAACAATAAGCCTGCAAACTCTTTAATGTGAGGGTTCCAACTACAACCATCCGCCGGAATCTGTGATAGTTATATCTGAAGATATCGACACTGATGCGGTCGGAGGAGCGAGCCATCCTCAACATCGGCGAATTTAGGAATGCGTTCGTGCGAGGAGATGGTTATTCTTTCCATGCTCTTGTATGTTCCTCATTTTCAAGTAGTCCCGGAATTGACCCTGCACAATAAAATCGACAAAATGACTTTAGAACATGAAAGAGGTGTGAATTGAAGTTATGTTCAGCAGAGTCGGTTGTAATTCAGAAGTATAACAGTAATTAAAAATCAACTCAACAAACGCCGAATCAATTATGGCCCTCACCTAAAAAAGAGCATATTAGCATTTTTTAGTTTTACGAACAAATGTTCTCAATATCTAGGATAAATTCATAACGCCTACCTTCCGATACAAATTATACCGGCAAAGGCACACTTGAATCAGCTATAAATTGTTGTGTTTTTTAGTTGTGAGCAAGGGTAATAATTGAGTTTCAATTATTGTATTTTTGATAAATTAAGTAATTTAAAATCTGTGTAACGTTCTGATTTCTAGAGTCAACATACAAAAGTTTATTAACATAATTATTATGATAAGTGTAGCTAAGTATAATTATTATGCCATCTTAAAACAAGTATAATTATTTTTGTTTTATGTTTAATTCAAAGTGTATTCATTTTTCTTAAATTACACAGTTGATAACGACCCCTAGATGTGGCAAGTAGTTATGAAAAAATACTGTAATTGTTTTTCAAGTCATATAATATTTTGAAGGAGTGGACTTAATGTGTTCAACCTCCAAGAGCTTCAGCAATATATGACATGATATATGACATGACATGTGATATGGCAGTTTGCTAAATTGACCTAAAATACTCCTTTTTAATAGGAATGGCATTCTGCAGCAAAAACAGCATAAATTGAGAGTCTGGAGACTTTCTACTTTCTTAAAAAGAGCACTAAAAACGTTTTTCAGTTATGGAATCATAAAAACAGACCACTACTAATCAGCCTACTAATCAAAAATTTTATATTAATTTGTAGTAATTTGAAATTAATAAATAATATAACATCAAAGTATGCTTTATTATTATAATTGAAAATTTGAAAGAATAGTTTTGTGAACAGTTAGTAAATAGTCATGTTCTACGAAAGAAAAATCAGGTTATTTCAAGAAGTATAGTACGTAATATGCTACCACCATAAACAAATCCCCGAAAATAGGGGTAGAAAAATCCGATAAATCCGTAGCAAGCAGTGAAAATGGAAAGGGACGATTTGAATCGAGAATGCGGAATAATGTCGTGATTTCCACACACCAATTGAATTGTATTTCGATTCCCCTAGCTTTATTTACACGGCACACAAAATTGGACTGTCACCTTTTTGTCTCCGGAATAGATTTTGCGCCCTGACATCTCTGTTAAAACTATGTTATTATAATTATGTGCCGTGAACTACTGTCCAAATATAATTTCCGGGTTGAATTGAGTTTCATTTTAGTTATTGTTCGAAAGGACAAAGCTCCAAAGCTCTGAAATGACATCAAGAGGACATTAGACGCCCAACGGACACATTGGCATTATTTTTGTAATAATTTTACTTAACAGAGGAGGAATGTGATAATTGCTATTAGTCTGTTTATGGGATCAACGTTATCGCGCGTTGGTCTGCGAGAGACATTCTTATCGAAATATAATTCGATACCATAGTCTTGACAGTCGATTACGCGGCTGTAATATGTATTTTTCTTTGTGACATAAATTATTCTACACGGGGTCTGAAACTTTTTAATGGTGTTTATTCCCATGCCTCTAAGGACGTTCTTTGGTAATAGATTTATGACTTTTGTCATAAACTGTATAATCTACTGCTGAGCGAGATATTTATGCTTTTAGGGTAACTGGCTTGCCATCTACACTTTCATTTAACTTCGTGTGGTCGTGTGGTCCATTTTTCTCCTAATGTTAAGTCAAGGGAGGGGAAGTTTGAATAAATAGAGAAGGCGTAGATTCATTGGAATGCAAAAGACAGAGAGAGTGGTTTGAGATGTAAAACAAACCAGTTGCAAGCACTCCGCTTGCTTAATATTAAAATGTAGTTTTTTAGTGTGTGCTTTTGTAAATGGTAAGCCGATCATTACTTCCTTACTTTGGGTTTAATTTCAATTTATAGTGTTTTGTATAATCTCACAACTCCTCAAAAAGGTTTGGTAGATTTTTAGAGTTCCAGTTCATTGTTTTAATTCTTTTAATTTAATTGTAAATAAACAAAAGTCAACAAAAATAAAAGTAAAATTACTTTTATTTTTGTTGAGATTTTAGTTTAACTTATAAGTAATTTCTTTTAGAATTTAAAGTGAGTAAACCAGCTACAATTTAATGGTAGGGATTTGGATTACAAATTTTATTGAGTTCAAATAGTGATTATCATGGTAAGAGTGATGGGCTTTGTCTGATAAAATACTGCATTGGTCCTATTGCAAGAACTTACGTGCTGAGCGTGTTTAGAGAGATAAATTTCATAATGGTTAAGGTTGTGGTACTTAGATAAAGTTCTTAAAACTAAAATTATGGTTACTTAATAACCAGATTATACCCAACCGACGAACTATTATACTTCTAAAAATAGTCGTAAACGCTGTCATCAGAATAGTTGTAAAAGGCAAAAATTTCACGGCGCCGCCAGGTTATTACGGTGAATCAACACATAAAATATCATTTTAACGGTCCAACTGATGGTCTTAAATGGTACCAAAACGTAGAATTTACGGAATCCTAATTATCTCGCAAAATAGCTAACATTTGTTTGACAGGGCAACGTAACTAACTGCACTAAATTACTTTTCCTTTTACAAAATGTGTTGGAATTCAAATCGTTGAATGGAGGTTTTAATCGATCTCCTCTGGAACTTCATGACTTTGAATTAATGTCTGCCTAGTAAGAAATCAGTTCAAGTTCGTTTTCTTTTCTTTCACAAATCGATGTATTAAAAAAGTATTTGTTTGTAAAAGTTATTCTTCTTCATTTTGGAATTTAAATTCATTTAGGTTAAAATTGTATGGATTAATACCGGAAAATGTTTGAGAAAAGACAATTGAAAATTGCCAACTATTATTGATATCTTCGGTGATCATAAAAGGGTTTAAGAATGGTGTTAATAAACGTTTTCAATAGATTTTTCTGAGGCGTTGAATAGGTAGTTTTATTTAAATAATTGTTGTAAAACAACAATTGATCAAAAAATTTGTTATTTGAAGTACATACTAAGTAGACAGTGATAGTTGAAAGCAAGATTTGAAATTGTTAAATTTTTGTATTTATAATAAGAAAACAAATATTTACAAGTACATACAATTTACTAATACTAATTGTTAACGTAATATTCAAAAAAGTCTATCAAATATCGTGTTTGCAGACAAATTACACTTTATGCAACAAAAAAAGGCACATTAGAAAAATAATGATAATTACTGGAACGTCGATTTTGTGAATACAAAGTAGTTTACATTATTTTGCGCGGCTTGCGAATTTGAGCTCAGAAGTTTTCCATCAAGGGTATTTCAAAAGTTGAGGTAAAAAAATACTTTTCTGATAACAACAAACCAACAATTTACTTTCACGTCTGCTTCAGAATAAATAAATAGTAGGTCGCTGAGATCTGTACTTATCGTTTTTGGATGAAAAGCACGTTTTTTAAAAAGCGAATTTATTTCACGTATAATAAAAATACACTGTATATTATACGCGGAGTTCTAATTATAGACTGCAGTGACAATACAGATTATATGCGTGTGTGTTATGCTGAACTGAACTGAGATTACAATTAACAAAGCAATGCTTATATAATATAAATATGCAATATCAGCGTTTAATACTATTGTCTCTCATGGGCACGGTGTAACTCTGTTTGTAAAAAATGTCACATTTCTGGTTCAAATGGCTCAAATTCCTCCTCAGAGATTGACCTCTAACACATTTTCATCCAAACTTGTCCCATGTGGTTCCCATGGCGCTTAAGTCGGTTAGAGAGCTGGACAAATGCCTAAATGACGTTAATGTGGTGATAAAGTAGCTTTTCTATGAAAGTTCTTTTCTCATGCAAAACTTACAAGCTCTTAAATGGTTTGTGTGCTGTTGCCAAATCATTTCAATTCCCAGTGGCATACTACTGTTCTTCGCATTAAGCTCAGCCCTCATTTTTTTTTTCAAATGCTTATCATGTGAGTCATTCATGAGTAAAAAATTTGCCATTGACATTTTTATTTTTCTAATTCCTTGAAAAGTTACAGTCGTTTGAAATGCTAAAACAACACAAAATCATGTTTTAAAACACACTCTAACCTCCTAAAGAATTAAAAAAAATCTGATGTGGCCAGTCACATGACTTTATCATACTCTATATAAAATTAATAGTTTAGCGGCATGGGATTGTATGTAATCGAGATCGGTTGTGTCTGGCTAACAAGTTTTATATTAATGCAGACACGATCGATCTCGATCAAATTTAATCTCATGCAGGTAGACTATTAATTTTATATATATAATCGTAAAGTCACGTGCCTGGCTACAACAAAATTTTTTATCTTGTACCAATGGTATTGAATGGCAATGGTATGTCCATGTGTATTGAAAATGTTCAAATTTTACTGTTTTTATATTTATATTTAATCTTTTAGATTAGTTTGAATACGGTAAGCATCATCTTATACTTATTAAATAAAATATGTTTTTTCATTGTAGTTTTCTTCTTAAACTCTGTCGCGGCGCAATCTACATGTGATGTTGGTTGCTTACGGACCAGGGTTAATTTGGGCATATTCCTTGTGTGTCCCCCTCTATGACCTAGGCCTTAGTTTTCCGGTTTTCCCACCACTCCGACGGAAGAAGAAGGAAGTGCCATTATAGAGTCTTCAGCGAGAGTTTGAATGCGTATGATCGCCCCAAAAACCCGAATATCGAAGGATTTGCCCGCGTGTGAACGCCCCAAAAGTGTATTACGTGAACAGAGTTAGCGCACCTTGGCGCCCCATTAATATTGTGTGTGTTATTCATTGTCGTGCAACAGTGCACCCCATCATCGTGTTAGAGAAGAGATCCACCCGAATTGACGCGACGTGTACCTGCGAACAGCCATTTGATCAAAAGCACCTAGAGGACGTCGGTAAGTGGTTCTCCCATTTTACCAAGCCTTAAGTGTATAACCAAATTCAGTATCCCATCAAACTGCCCGAACATTCTGGTCCGTCGAGTCGCGGATGGTTGTTTACCAGGTTTACGTTGCTTAATTTCAATTCATTTATTCGTGGTGATTTTCAGATTTGGTTTGGATAGCATATGTGCCTTGAGTTTCCGTGTTTTTTGCGCACAGCCCGCTCTAGTCTGGATCTTGATTTTGAACCCGCCCCTTTTGAAAATGTTGTCGCGCGCCGATGTAGAGCGTCTGCAGCTCCACCTAGCGGAGTTACGGCTCAGTCGGGCTGAATCTCTCGTGGATGTTCAGACAACTAGCGAGTTGATAGAATCGACGACGCAAGCCGGTCCGCGTTCGTTGTTTTTGGCTCGTTGTAAGAGCTTGGATTTGTCGTTTGATCAATTCACCCGTACTCACGCGGATATACGCAGTACTTGTGTAAAGTTAGGGAAAATCGACGAGTATAAGGATGACGTTGCAAAGGCCGAAGAATATAAAACCGCGTATTATAGCATTGTATCCGCGAAAACGGAGCTGGAAAAGGAGTCAAGCGCCGCCGCTCTCGCGTCTAATTCTAATGCCGCCGCCAGCGCGCCTTATCGCCCAATTAGATTACCGGATTTGCAATTGCCGACGTTCGATGGCACCCTCAAAGGTTGGCAATATTTCTACGACACCTTTTCTTCGCTAATTCACGCGAACTCTAGTTTATCGGATATCGATAAATTTCACTATTTGGTACTGTCCACTCG
Source organism: Melinopterus prodromus (assembly GCA_964023965.1). Taxonomy (NCBI): domain Eukaryota; kingdom Metazoa; phylum Arthropoda; class Insecta; order Coleoptera; family Scarabaeidae; genus Melinopterus; species Melinopterus prodromus. The sequence goes on from OZ030394.1 coordinate 52,568,368, forward strand.
GGGCACTGCTAATAGTGTGGTTAGTTCTCTGCCATTGACTGCTGCCAATTATAGTACCGCCTGGAATTCTCTCGTGGAGAGATACAATGACACTCGCGTTTTATCCTTGCATTATTTGGATTCAATTTTCGGTTTGAGACCATTAACAGATAGTTCATATGAGAGTTTGCAATCGTTTTATAATGCGGCCAACGATAATATTATCGCGCTAAGCAACTCTAGGGTTCCGGATTTATCGGATTTCATTCTGCTGTCATTGTTATTAAGACGTGTGGATTGCTCAATGCGGGAAAACTTTGAGTTACGTTTCGGGAAGAAGCAATTCCCCACTGTTAAGGATTTTTTGGGTTTTTTGCGTGAAAGGTGTCAAGCGTTGGAAATGTCCCACTCTCATATGACACCCCGTCAAAGTTTGAAGCACAAGGTCGCCTCCACTAGCCCTAAACGCTCCCTTTACTCCGCGGAGAACACCATGACGTGTCCGCGCTGTAACGGCCCTCACCGTCTGTCAAATTGTGGAAAGTTCTTGGCATCGAACCATCGTGAAAAGCGCGACTTTGTAAAAACAAACCGGTTGTGTTTCAATTGCTTCGCGAGTTCCCATATGATCAAGGATTGTCAATCTAGATATAGTTGTAAGGTTTGCAATGGCAGGCATCACTCCCTATTGCATTTTGATACCAGCCAGCATCGAGCTCCCAATTCCGCTCCCGATGGAGTCCCCTCTGATCGTTCGCCAGAGGCTCCCCTCTCTGTGCCCCACTCTCTATCATGTTCCACTCCTGCTACCGTTTTGCTTGGTACAGCAAGCGCCCTCATTAGGGATGGTCATGGGAATTACCAAACAATTAGATTGGTTGTGGATTCGGGATCCCAGTTGTCATTTATTACGGTGAACTGTGCAAGACGTTTGCAATTAACTGTCGATCCTAAGAGCACTCCTATTTCAGGACTAGGAAATTCTAATATCTCGTGGACGAAAGGGAAAGTGTTCTGTGAATTACAGTCTCCGCGAGACCCTCGTCTTATTTTGTCCACTTGCGCGGTAATTCTACCCCAGATCACATCTGATCTCCCAAATTCGCGCTTGCCGCCACGCCTACGTTGCGAATTACAGCATGTTTTACTCGCAGATCCCGACTTTGATTGCCCCGGCCCCATTGATTTTTTGTTAGGAGCTGATTTGTTCCCCCAGATTCTACGAGGTGGAGAGTCTTTGTCTCTTTCTTGTGGATTGTCGGGAATTGGTACGGTTTTTGGTTGGATCCTCTTAGGAAAATTTAAGGATAGCCCCTCTTCATCGGAGTCAGCAACCTCCTTGATAGGACTTGATCGTTTGCAGCTGGATTTGAGACAGTTCTGGGAACTGGAGGAGCCACACACGGCTATTCTTGGCAATCCTGACGACATTGAAGTCGAAGAACATTTTGTTAAAACTCATTATCGCACCAGGGAAGGTCGCTATGTGGTTTCTCTGCCCTTTAAAAAGGACACCCCTTTAGATTTTGGTCATTTTAGTAGATTAGCGCATAGTCGATTATTTAATCTCGAATCTCGCCTTAATCGCAACCCTCCTTTACGTTTAGCATACAATACCTTTATGAAGGATTATATTGAGTTAGGACACATGACCCGATCCCCACGACGTGGAGCTTACATCATTCCCCACCATTGCGTATACAAGAATCTTCAATCTCTTGCTAAGATTCGCGTAGTTTTTGACGCCTCGGCGAGACCTTGGCCCGGGTCGGAACCGGCCGTTGCCCTAAATGATGTTTTGCTGCCAGGATCCAAATTGCAGCGTGATGTATGCGACATTATTTTGAATTTTCGTTGTCACCAGATTGTTTTCACGACTGATATCTGCAAGATGTATCGTCAAATCTTGGTGGCCCCTGACGATCGCAAGTTCCAGCATATTTTGTGGAGAGATGACTCTAGCCAACCCATTGAGGAGTTTGAACTCCACACCGTAACATATGGTCTTTCTTGCGCACCATTTCTTGCTTTGAGAGTCATCCAACAACTGGCGTCAGATGAGAGACAGCGTTTTCCTCGTGCTTCTCAGGTTCTCCGTGACGACGTGTATGTGGACGATATTGTCACTGGTGCAGACACGCTGGAGGGCGCCCTTTGTTTAAAAAATGAACTCGTTGCGCTTTTATCGAGCGGTGGATTTGCCCTGAAGAAATGGACGAGCAATTCAATGGAATTTTTGGAACAGATTCCGGAGGAGGATCGCGAACTATCTTTAAGCATCACCTCCTCGGATTCCCTTTGCGTTAAGATTTTGGGTATTCGGTTTGATGCCAGATCAGATTCTTTCCGTTACAGCGTCTCACCCACGTCGGGACCAGCAACTAAACGGTCTGTACTTTCCAGTATCTCACGCATTTTTGACCCTTTAGGTTGGATTTCTCCAGTAGTTTTTCTTGCCAAGCGTGTTATGCAGGACATTTGGAAGGCGAGTCTGGATTGGGACGATCCCCTCCCGGAATTTCTCGTAAGGTTATGGTCGAGCTTTCAGATACAGCTGCCTAAGCTCTCCGAGGTTCGGATCCCTCGACTAATTCTCCCAACGAACCCTTCTCGTTTTACAATTGTTGGGTTTTGCGATGCATCCCAGGACGGGTATGCTGCCGTAGCGTACTTGCGTACCGCATCGAGTCCCGATAATGTTGTGATTGCCTTGTTGAAGTCAAAGACGCGGGTCGCTCCTTTGCGTTCCGTGTCTATTCCCCGTCTGGAGTTGTGTGCTGCTGTTCTTTTATCAAGATTGCTTCAGTCCCTATTGCCTTTAACTGAGCGTTTGGCAATTTCAGAATTTGTATTGTGTAGCGACTCCACGATTGCTTTGTCTTGGTTACGGACCCCGCCTTACAGGTTGAAAACTTTCGTGGCAAACCGAGTTGTGGAAGTCACAAACACTACTCGGATAGACGATTGGTACCATGTCCCGACAGAATTTAATTCCGCCGACTGCGCTTCTCGTGGTTTGTTTCCGGAACAAATGTTCTCCCATACTTTGTGGTGGCAAGGTCCTTCTTGGCTGACACAGCCTCAAGATCTGTGGCCAATTCGGAACCTATCTCTCCCTTCCATTCGTGATCTCCCCGATACGAAACCCGATAGTATCAGCTGTGTAGCTGCCCAACCCTCGAATTTTTGGATTGATTGGACCCAACGCTTTTCAAGCCTGCTAAAATTACAATTTAGTATGGCATTTGTGTTGCGATTTATTGCAAATTGCCGCAAGACGTCGATTAAGACAAGCTTTATTAGCACCCTCGAATTAAAAGACTCCCTCCACTGTTTGATTCGGTATACCCAAACATTTTATTTTCATGAAGAATTCCTCTCAATACAAGAGCGCAGTGCTTCGAAACGCCTGCTAAAATTATCGCCCTTTATTGACCCCGCAGGCCTCTTATTGGTGGGCGGCCGACTTCAATCTGCTAACCTACCCTACAATGCGAAACACCCCATTTTACTACCAAGGGACGCTCACTTGACATTTTTGATTGTGAGTCACTATCACACCGTGTATATGCACGCGGGTACTCGCACCTTGCAAGCGTTACTCAGTCAACGGTTTTGGATTATTTCGTCGCGAAGCGTCATTCGACGATGCATTTCGAAATGCTTAGTCTGCTCCAGATTACGAGCCCAAATAATTACCCCTCTTATGGGTCATTTACCCGCTTCTCGTGTTAACCCGAGCCGCTGTTTTACTGACGTCGGTATAGATTTTGCAGGGCCGTTTAGATTGAAGGAATCAACCCGTAAAAATGCCCGCATATATAAGGGTTACTTGTGCGTTTTTGTGTGCATGGCTACGAAGGCTGTGCATCTCGAAGCGGTGACGGAATTGTCAACTGACGCATTTTTGGCCACTCTTGACCGGTTTATTGCGCGCCGGGGATTATGCAGTAATATCCACAGTGATTGTGGAACAAATTTTGTCGGTGCGTCGCGGTGTTTGCGCGAATTCTATGAGTTCTGGAGCGACAAGAACGTGCAACGGCACATCGGTTGCAGGATGGCCCAGCAGAATATCAATTGGAATTTTATCCCCCCTGCTGCTCCTCATTTTGGAGGACTGTGGGAAGCTGGTGTTAAAAGCGCCAAGCATCACTTGACTCGTGTTGTCGGAGACCGACTTCTTACATACGAGGAATTCGCCACCGTTTTAGCGAAAATCGAAGCCATGTTAAATTCGCGGCCCCTCTGCACCCTGTCCTCCGACGTTGAAGACATAGATTACCTGACGCCCGGTCATTTTTTGATTGGCGCGCCCCTGTTGGCTCATCCCGAACCTAATTCTGAGGATACGGTCACACTGCCAAGGCGTTGGCAACTCACTCGGCAAATAGCTCAGCATTTTTGGCGACGCTGGTCGTCTGAATATTTGCAAACCCTACAGCAAAAGTCCAAGTGGACCACCCGTTCTCAAAATTTATCGGTTGGTGATTTAGTTTTCTTGATAACGCCAAATTCGGCTCCGTTAAATTGGCCTTGCGGCATTATTAGAACCGTTTACCCTGGCCAAGATGGCATAGTCCGTGTGGTAGAGGTACAGACTAGTTCCGGACTTTATAAACGCCCAGTAAGGAAGCTTGTTGCCTTCCCCCCTCTCGACAAGATCTGAAAATTATCTCTTTCTTTGTTTTTTTGTTTTTTTTTCTCGTGTTTGTTTTATTATTGAAATTTCTGAGGAAATTTGGTGGGCGGCTATGTCGCGGCGCAATCTACATGTGATGTTGGTTGCTTACGGACCAGGGTTAATTTGGGCATATTCCTTGTGTGTCCCCCTCTATGACCTAGGCCTTAGTTTTCCGGTTTTCCCACCACTCCGACGGAAGAAGAAGGAAGTGCCATTATAGAGTCTTCAGCGAGAGTTTGAATGCGTATGATCGCCCCAAAAACCCGAATATCGAAGGATTTGCCCGCGTGTGAACGCCCCAAAAGTGTATTACGTGAACAGAGTTAGCGCACCTTGGCGCCCCATTAATATTGTGTGTGTTATTCATTGTCGTGCAACAGTGCACCCCATCATCGTGTTAGAGAAGAGATCCACCCGAATTGACGCGACGTGTACCTGCGAACAGCCATTTGATCAAAAGCACCTAGAGGACGTCGGTAAGTGGTTCTCCCATTTTACCAAGCCTTAAGTGTATAACCAAATTCAGTATCCCATCAAACTGCCCGAACAAACTCTAATACGAGTATAGGGTAGAACTTTTTCAACCAAACAGTAAAGTCCTAACTAAATGTACTTACCTACTAAAGTGATTCATAAATGAGTTATGGTATCTTGCGGTGTTAGTTCGTTGGTATTATTTTTTTAGCTCGCGAACGCCTTTGAATGTAGTTTATCAGATTTTATTCTTACGTACACAAAATAGGTGCAAGGATGGATCCTTGCGGTTCGCTATTATATTCATTCTAAGTTTACCTCACCTAAGCGTATGCGGATGTATTTCTTAAAGACAAATTGCATTCAATCACACACTTTTCATTTTATAACAGACTGTCGATATTTCTCCTGCCATCACAATCAGACACTGTTCTACATTTTGGACTCCGAAGATAATTTTCATGATAATTACTGAAATATGGCGAAGACCAAATAAATCCACGTTCCTTCCACTTCCGCAGTTCTCGCTTCATACTTCACAACTGGCACTCCAATACAGATAGCAATAACATCGCAACAATTGAAGCATGAACGGAGACGGGGTAGTTAGAGCTGCTGAGATGCCGGGTGGAAACGTAGGAGTCAATTTTGCTTTGTTTGCCAATGTCGGTCGCCATCATAACTGGCCTGGTTTGCGCCTCCGGTTGTATACGCAGACGTCGCAGTTTCATTTGCATAAGAACAGTTGCAACAATTCCATTAATTACATACAGCGATGCGATTCATGTCTTGCTCTCTATTAACACTAGAGGCGGGTAGCTCTACTTGGCAGCATTTTAACTTGCAGCGCACTTTGAGAGCGTTCGAGTGAAGCGCCACCTGCCTGAGCAGCGTACCGTCGAATCTGAAGATGCAAATACTCTATGGAGTATTAATTTGTAGAGAAAGGTCTTTGCAGCAAACGAGTTTATGTTTATGTATTCATGCAATTAGTCAGATAGCCGTCTTATGTGTACACTGACATAATATATGCTGGAGCTTTGCTATTTTCTTGCTGAATTACTCTTTGTGATAAAATAGGGTTATACGTCATACTGCTGGACAATGTATTGCAGAAATGTGCCCAAATACATTAGAAAATTTTAGTATTTGCTCAATGGAGGGATGAAATAGCACGTTAAGCGTTATATCAATGAATATAAGTTCCTGTTCTTCGAAGTAACTAATCAGTCACCGCCAAACACTTCTATTCTTACTATTATAACTATTACACACAATGTGGACACAATTTTTAAATTAACTTTTTAGGGTATGTTTCTATATCTATATCCGTTTATCACTGGTTGTCATATAAGGTCTTACCACAGTAGCAGTTGCGGGTTAATAGTAATGCCCAAAGCTCTATTGTGATCATAGTGGTGCCCCATTTATTATTTATTAAGACTTATAGGCTAAAGTAGAGTAAAATTATCCACAATAAGATATTGTCATGATTTTTTATCCGAACTTTGCGAAGTTGACAGTTTACTACAGCACCAACAGTACGACAACCGGTACCCGCAAAATACCCTAGATGCTAAATATAGTAACCATAATTTCTAAATTTATATGAAATTAATGACGCAAAGTAGAAAAAATAGTATATTCCAGTTGATTTATAAGACATCGCCAAGATGTCGTATGTCTTTCAACAAGTCATTTTGCCAATTTGACGTCTTATAAAACTTGTATAATAATAATATACTATTAATAAACAAAAGCGAAGACTAGCAATAATATAATCAATAAATATTATTCAATTCGAAACTCCTTGATATTTTATAAACGTATTTTTGTATTATTTATTTATTATTTATTTTTTATTACATTCTTTGATGAACCAAGTTCAACATATTTTTAACTACATACAATACATTTTATTTTATTGTCTTACATTAAACAAATATACCAATTTGCCAATAGGAAAAAAGTAGAAAGAGTAACTGAAAACTAGTACATAAATATTGATAATACTCTGGAACTTGTTGATTTTGTGATTATATAATTATGTAACGTGTTTTGAAAAAGGTTTCTTTTCAATGAATACGACCCGGACTCAAAAGGAGCTTTTAGTAAGTTTGACATTTTGCGTCCTCGCATGTCACCATAAAAGAACTGGCCGGGTCAGGCATTCGAGATATTAATTATTATATTTATTAAGAAATATTTAAGGACTTCATGTTAAAGATTTATGTGAAAATTTATTATTAGCTCCTATTACGCATCCGTCAAAAATGTGGAATTGTTTAACGTTTTGACCTCATTTTTCCCTCAATACACTGTAATAAAAACCTACCAAAAACTACTGTTCACTCACTATCCAGTCATAAAATCCATGTGCGTCAGTAAAATTTTTCTGACTTCTTGTCCTTTGATTAAGAAAATGTCTGCAAGAATGTTCGTGTTTACATATTTAAACGGGATTTGAGCAGCATGTGTGTTATACGCGTGCTAACACAAGTTTGGCCAACACAAGTTTTGCAAACATTTTTCATTTGAAATTAATAATTACCTAAAAACTCTATTTACAAAGTTTCATGAACATTAAATAATGTTATTTTTTGCATTTTAACGGAAATTATACAAAATAAATAACCTTCACTACTAAGAAAATTTTAGTTTTAATAATTCGTTGTCATAAAATTTATTATAATTCTTTCTCCCTGTATATTTTTACAACTGAGAAATAAACATACAAATCAATAAAAAAGGTCATCAAAATCTGTTAATCGGTTCCAGAGAAAATCAACATTAAAATCGTGCCGTTTTATTATTACTGTTATTGCTGTCGTTTATAAACAAAGATAATGAAATGAAATGAAAAACATGTTCAGAAAATATTACCGTATCATGCCAGTTATTGCCAGTTTGTTATAGCTGGAAAGCCCCATATAGTGTCATAGCTATGGCAAAAAATATAACATCATTCTTATACCCCGGATATATCTAAATTGTAGACTTCCGCGGTCTGAGTCAATGATATATTGATTTCCGGGTGGAAACCGCGTTGAGGACTTTGGAGTAGTCGACGTTTCGCGCTCTGTTGCAAGAGGCATCTTCAGGACTAAGTTATCAAACCAAGCGCTAAGAAGATACTGTCGTCTGTTGGGGCGGGTCTTTATATATGAGGGGACTGGTGTGACCAGATGGTGTTTGGAGTGGGGGTAACGTAGTGGAAGGGGTGGGGTTAACAGGTGGGGGTAACGTAGTGGAAGGGGTGGGGTTAACAGATGGTCGGCCAGCAGGTAGAAGCGGTTGAGACAGGACTGATTTCCAGGTATGATGTAAGTGAAAACCATCATCTCTATTAATATTGGAGGGGTGTTTTAGGATTTCTATTGATTCACGGAACCTTCTAGGGTAGTAATGGGATTCACGGGCGAGGACTTTGGTTTGTGCAAACAGGATGTCATGTCCCGTGTTATATCTGTGTTCAGCGAGAGCTGAACCAGCGATTTGTCGCAATCTAGTGCAGCGTTCGTGCTCAGATACTCGGACGCTTACTGATCGCTTCGTCTCGCCAATATAGACACTTCCACAGGAGCATGGAATCCGGTACACACCAGAGGAAAGAAGAGGAGGGATTTTGTCCTTTGTAGAAGGAAGTAAGTCCGATAGTTTGGAAAGGGGTTTGAATATCGGTTTTATGTTGTGCTTGCGGAGGATGCGTCCAATACGATCTGTCGTACCCTGGACGTAAGGAAGAAAAGCGGTTGCGATTGGGACGTCGGGATGGTGATGAGGTGTGTTATCTGTTGGGTTTAGGTGTCGGGAAATGGTTTTAATTATCGAGGACTTGGGGTAGTTGTTTTGGGATAAGACTTTGGTTAAGTGGTCAAGTTCGTTTTGGAGGTATGTGGGGTGGGTAATAGAAATGGCTCTTTTCACAAGGGTATTGATGACAGCTTGCTTCTGAGCGGGGTGATGGTGGGAATTGGCATTGAGGTATCTATCGGTGTGAGTGGGTTTCCTATACACGGTATGTACGAGGGAGCCGGATGGAGTGCGAGTAACTAGGACGTCGAGGAAAGGGAGAGAGCCATCTGTTTCCACTTCCATGGTGAAGCGTATGTCTGGGTGTTGTTGGTTGAGGTAGTCGAGAAAATTGTTTAAGGATTGCCGTCCATGTGGCCAAATTACGAAGGTGTCATCCACGTATCTGAACCAACATTTGGGCTTGAGGTTGTGGGATTCGAGGATTTGTTGTTCAAATGCCTCCATGAAAATGTTGGCCACAACAGGGGATAAGGGTGAGCCCATGGCAGCTCCCGAAACTTGTTCATAGAACTTGCCTCGGAACTGGAAGTAAGTGGAAGATAGACAAGCACCTACCATGTCAGCGTAACAAGAAGGTTGGTTATCAGATGTAAGGAGTTGTGTAATTATGGTGATGGTATCCTGGATTGGAACCCTGGTAAATAAGGACTCAACGTCGAAACTAACCACGGATATACTCAAAATTTATACGAAAATTAAATTAAATTAAAATTTTTCATTATCCCCTAATTCTTTTGACCAGTTTATTTCAGAATTACTCCTAATCTTTAAATACCAAATTTTATGAACACTAAAAAATAATCTTTTCTCGTTAACTAAAAAAGAGTTGCAACAGTATGATAATCACAAAATCCCATTCAAATGATATTTACTTAAATATTTTTAGAAAATTATGATTTGTAATAATGCTTTTTGATTTTATAAAATTTCAGGCAATTCTGTTCATGTTGTTTCTGGGCTATTACCAGTATTTTTTTAATACAATTTTTAAATGGTGTTATACTCATTATGGGTGCCGTTGCATAACAAGTCCGTTTGTTAAATGACGAGTACTGGGCAGCGTTTCATAAAAAGCCACTAGGTTCATATTTGTAAAAATTCCTCAACGGCGACGAACGGAAAAACTACCACTTACGGTCCACTAAGAACATAAATGACAAATTGATTTCTAAACTTTGAAAAAAAAATAGCCCGAACTTCTAAATGTAAGTGAGTCTTAACGTGATCCAATTTTGACGTTACCAAAAAGATCTATCTAAGTCAACAAAAATAGTAAGTAGTAATTAAAATTATAGCCCAGTGACTAACTCGACAACAATTGAAGGTTAGTAATTGTATTTGATAAGAGAAAAAGAGGTTTTCCATACTAAGCTGATGATAGCATATTATGAAAAATGCGCATAATTTTTAAGACTTTTGTGGGTTTTTTAAATTACTATTTTCACATCGGCAACGTTACCACGTTCAATATCAGTTTTAGGTATATCTATTTGTTAGGAAGGTGCAGATTATAGACCAATCCAATGACACGCGTTACTCGATTCTCACCTTTTTTCAGAAAATAATGAGGCCACGGCCGCTGTAAAAAATATGTTTGAATCCCCACGTGCACAATTTATTGCTGGTTGGCTGGATATGGAACAAGTTATACATATAATTTCCAATATTTACGTTAACAAACATAAACAGGGAAAGATCAATAAATCCGACACACAACCTGGACGCCAGATTCCGCAAATAACGCACTGATATTTACATTACCGAAAGTCAATATACCTACTCGTGCACATCGGGGGCACGGGGACGGTTGACAAGCATGGAAGAAACAATCGAGATCGAAATTCGAACCACGAGAACGACCGGACGTATCTATTCGAACTATTTTCACGCTCGAGCAGTCATGCGTTATTACCAACCGACTACTGCTGTTGGATACATGCTTAAGATAAAAAGAAAATTGGGGACTCTTTACTACCAAATTGCGAACCTGATCACTGCTAAACTGAATAGGTATCGATAATGCTAATAATATACGTAATCGTTATCATTGATATCTGAAACGTGAAAATAAACGGAACAAACTAATTCTAAAAAAATATATAATTTTGCTATATTTGCTATAAACCGTTTGTACCCCTTTAAGTATAGTAGAAACTGGACATTTGTCGGTGATTACAAACATGCTGGACATGGACCAACTGAACCAAATGAAGTAAATCATTACAAAACCTTCAGAACGGTAGAAACAATACCAAACTGCCACTAACTCAGAAGCTCCAAAACGATGAAAATATCATTCTACTAAGTACCCATAATGATAAGAACTGAACATTAGCACATGCTACAAATAACATCGAGATAGTAATTATGTATTTCAATGCTGAAATAATGGTTTTTGCATGGGTATTTGAACTGCGTGAAGAAATATGTCGTTGCAATGTTTTTTTTTTTTTTCGTTGGGGTTTCTATTGACTGTGGTGATGTATTGGAGGGTGCAATAAAAGACGCTTGTCAGTCAAATCTTGTCAGTTTTTTTTTGCTGGGAGTGGTCAGCCTGTCCCCTACCAACGTCAATCCGTGGTCACCAATTATAGGCGTTATTTAACTTACCTGACTTCTGCTGCCTACACCAGCAGTAATATGTGCAAATTAAAAAATCTGATGTGGCCATGCACATGACTTTATCATACAATATATAAAATTAATAGTTTAGCTGCATGAGAATCTATTTGACTGATATAAATCGAATCTGCATTAAAATTAAACTAGTTAGCCAGGATTTGATAGATATTTTGATAGTCAATAGTATCAATCGAAGGTATTGTCAAAGCATCAGCATTTGACACTACCTACTGTCATCAGAATAATAGTTGTTTATCTCACAACTGCGGAAAGTACGGAATAGCACAGCGAGCGGTGATGCGGCGCGTCACCGATGACGGAGCGTCGTCGTCGCATGTGAGCGATTCGCGCTATGTAGTTTTCGGCAGTGACATCAACGTTTTTGTGCAGCTTTTTGAGAAATACGTATTTAAAAAAAAATCAAAAATGGATATTTTTCGGTATAGAAAATGTTAGGTTGATACCACTTCTACGAAATGTCAAGTTTATAAAGCTAATTCAAATTCTGACAGATTTATATTCGTTCATGACACTGTAGATGACGTTTCATAGCGGTTCTCCGAGTGTGACAGCGTAGTGACACCCATAGACATTTCTGTGGTGACAGCACAAAAAAATATTTGTCAAAATCCTGGCTACTATGTAATTTCATATCAATGCAGATGCGACCGATCTCGATCAAATAGAATTTGCTCTTGCAGCTAAACTATTAATTTTACCAAAAAATGTCATGGGCATAAATTATTCAAAATTTCCTCTGCTTTAATTTATTATTTAACTATTTTGACGAAATTACAGAAATAGCGGCTCAATTGCAAAATCGTTGAAAAATGCTAGGAGTAAATAGCCTGTTCCTTTGGACCCTTTTGAACCAAAAGCTTTTCAGCTCTAAGTTTAGTAATGAAACTTTTAAATATGAACTTTCGTCCCGATACCTTTAGTAGTTTCCCCGGAACCGTCTCCACAAAAAACGGGTACACACACACATACACACACACACACACACACACACACACACACACACACACACACACACACACACACACACACACACACACACACACACACACACACACACACACACACACACACACACACACACACACACACACACACACACACAGACATTTTTTTGTACCTTGGTCAAAAATGTTCAGGGGACCCAAAAAGACCTATTTCCGCTAAAATCTCAATTTTTTTTTTCGGCACGATTACAATACTTTACATACTGCGTATGATAAAGTAAAAAATCTGATGTGGCCAGGCACATGACTTTAACATACAAAATATAAAATTAATAGTTTAGCTGCATGAGAATCTATTTGATTGAGACAAATAGTGTCTGCATTAAAATTAAGTTACTTAGCCAGGATTTGAGAGATATTTTAATAGTCAATAGTATCAATAGCAGGTGTTGTCAAAGCACCAGCATTTGACACTACCTACTGTCATCAGAATAATAGTTATTTATCTCACAAGTGCCAAAAGTACGTAATAGCGCGACGAGCGGTGATGCGGCGCGTGAATGCGCGTCACCGATGGCGGAGCATCGCCGTCGCATGTGAGCGAGGCGCGCTATGCAGTTTCGGCAGGAGTGACATCAACGTTTTTGTGTTGCTTTTTGAGAAATACGTATTTTTAAAAAAATCTAAAATGGTTATATTTCTGTATAGGAAATGTTCTGTATAGGTTGATACCGCTTCTACGAAACGTCAAGTTTAAAAAGATAATTCAAATTCTGACAGATTTATATTCGTTCATGACACTGTAGATGTCACATCCGTACCAACATACTGAGATATAACTACACTCATCGCTATAGGTACTTTATTTACAATTTTCTCAATTTATCATTTTTACAATTAGATATAACAACGGGTTGATATTTCTTATCAACAAACAATCAAATTGGTGATCTTATTTTATTTGAATTTTGTATTTTGTACATTGCCGCACTAGACCGGCAACGTTCCATAGCGGTTTTCCAACCTCTGATGAAATTAGCTGTTTTCGAGTGTGCCAACCATAGACACATGTGTGATGACAGCAGGCGGCAATATACTATTACACTTTCCTGTCAGAGTGACAGTTATACATTTTTCTGTCAATGTGACAGTGTCCGTGTCAGTTTGAAGTAATAAATTTGCCTCTTTTGCAGTGGCGCCATCTAGCGGACATTTTCAAATCACGGCTGTCGCGCCTGCTAGTTTCGTAAAACTTGGAACACTGACATCAAAGGTGCCGCCGCAAGTGTCGTATCTTGATATTAATTCTAATCGCTGGTGACAGCACAAAAAATATTTGTCAAATCCAGGCTACTATGTAATTTCATATCAATGCAGATGCGATCGATCTCGATCAAATAGAATTTGCTCTTGAAGCTAAACTATTAATTTTACCAAAAAAAGTCATAGGCATAAATTATTCAAAATTTCCTCTACCTTAATTTATTATTTAACTATTTTGTCGAAATTACAGAAATGGCGGCTCATTTGCAAAATCATTGAAAAAGGCTTAGAATAAACTACCAGTTCCTTTGCACCCTGTTGAACCAAAAGCTTTTCAGCTCTAAGTTTGGTCATAAAACTTCTAAATATGAACTTTCGTCCCGATACCTTTAGTAGTTTCTCCGGAATCGTCGCCACAAAAATCGTTTACACACACACACACACAAACACAGACATTTTTTTGTACCTTGGTCAAAAATGTTCAGGGAACCCATAAAGACCTATTTCCGCTAAAATCTCATTTTTTTTTCGGCATGATTACAATACTTTACATACTGCGTATGATAAAGTAAAAATTTCTGGCAATTTTGCTTCATTAAAGCAATTATAATATTTGGGTTAAAATTGTATTTAAATTAAAAAAATTTGTATCATGAGTTGGGCAAGATGTTTTATATTTGAAAGAAAGCCAAAGATGTAAAAGTAAAATTAATTTTTATCTTTCCAAAAATATATTTTTTCATCCACCCCAACTTGTTATTTATCTAAGAAGTTACACTGATGATTTCATAAACTTTGAACAATAAATAACGCTTTGAATTGACAAGGCGTTTTAGGTGAGGTACAACTGGGCCTTAAGGTTTTCCTCACGGCACATACAATTTCTACATCTGTGAATCATATTGAACTATTGCACGACGCGCAGTGGCTTATGAAATTGGCATTTTTACAGTCAGAGAAAATTTCATCATTGGAAAACAAATTTCGTCACTGGAAAACAAACTATGGATAACATGTGAGGAATAAAACAATTACGAATGTTTTCCTCTCTTATTTAAAGGAGGAAAACTTTCAGGAATTTATTTCGATTTCATGGAGAAAATCATTTTCAATTAGCGACATATGTGGGAAAAACATAAGTAAACGTTTATTGAACATAAAAGACCGTACGAGATATCGACTGGGTACAGAATCCATTCGCAAACCGGACAAAAGCATCAATGCTCACTGTGCCAGAGTAGGATAATTTGATGGATATTATGAGTTCATCCTCTCTAAAACACAATTTGAATCAGTACCACTTTTTATGTTCACAATATTTCTAATTAAATTATTTTATATTAGTTGGTGTTCTATCAAAGGAGGCCAACAATTTAGGGTTCCATAATGTAGTTATAATACACGTGCACACTTGGAACTGATTAGTATTTTTGACCAGTGCACCGCTCTTTTTCTAAACTTGTAGAATAGAAAATAAACCAACGCTGTGTAATATGGAGATGTTTCTTTACTATGAAACAATTTGTGTGACAATCGAACATCACCGCTCATCAGTGTTACCGATCATACCGCTCATCAGTGCCAACACTGAAAATCACTAAACTGTATATAATCTACCTACCAAATACATACAAAAATTATAAGCTAATTAAATTTAAATCGTGATAGTAACTAAGTTGAGATAAATAATAACTAATGTTATTGTGTAAATTGTTTAAATAAATAATAGCCAGGGAACTCCGTGATGTTGCTGATAAGGTCATCACTTCCATCCTTTTATATTCGCCTATTGATGTGGAATATTTCCGTGTAATCCATTAAAATAGATGTCGGGATACTTCTTAGAGGCTTCATATTTTGGATGTGGACGTGATGTCCTTCTTGTATCATATGTTGTCGTAGCGCTGAGCTATGAGCTATGAGCGGGAAGTATGCTCATGGAACCGTATGTTTAAATTTCTGCCTGACTGTTTAATGTATACTCTATGACAATTTGAGCATTTCAATTCGTTTATATCACTGTGTTGTAGGTGTGGGATTTGTAGAGTAGGCCTGACACATTTGTGTTAAGTCTTAGTGTTGAGTTAGTGTTAGTGTTAGCGACGTCACTTAAGTCTTCTGTACAACATCAGGCAATGAGATCAACGTCCATTAGTTTCCTGGTCTCAACCCTTGAGGCTTGTACTATCGTGGCCATATATTATGTCCCTTCTTTTGACGTCGATTTCCTCGCAGAACTAGGGGCGCAAAGATTTCAAAAAATTCTGATGCTGTCCTTGATTAATATGCTACAACTCATAAAAATTAGAAAGCTGTATATGTTTGCGTTTTCCCGATTTTTACAAATTAAGAAGAATTGGCGCTGCTTTTGCACCGTAAATTTTATTCGTTAAACTTCAGCAATTAATTACTCCAGAAATAATCTATAGATTTCAACGCATTAAATAGTAAAATCACCTGCGGAATACTAGTTTTCAATGTGCATTTTTTGTAAAATCATTGGATTAGTGGTTGACCCACAAAAAGCTATATTATGCAATGCCAGCAATTCCGTTATTAGAAGAGCTAGGGATAATGAAATATAGACTATAGGCTACTCAATAATTCATAGGTTTAAAGTTTATTACAGAATCATTGCTTATCTTGCATTTTTCATACAAAAGATCGTGCTGAAACTCCGCGTGAATTCCGATGTTCTACGGTCTTTGGGGTGCTGCGGGGAAGGGAGGCGTTAGCGGTGCTGTCATGTCGGAGAGAACCGACACAGCTGAGAGAACCGGGGCAGCTTATTATCAATACACAAAAAGAACG
Source organism: Melinopterus prodromus (assembly GCA_964023965.1). NCBI lineage: Eukaryota > Metazoa > Arthropoda > Insecta > Coleoptera > Scarabaeidae > Melinopterus > Melinopterus prodromus. The sequence goes on from OZ030394.1 coordinate 52,584,982, forward strand.
ATAACTTGTCAAGTTAGTAATTTTAACTAACAATTAAATTCTTAATTTTTGCATAATTTTGATTATAATATGTGACCCGGTACGAGAGAAATCTCTTCTATCGATTGGCGTTTATGTTTTCTTCAGTTCTATACAGTAAGGTTGTAAACAAGATTTTGATGGAAGCGGATAGATCTTATAATATGGACTTAGCAGATTTTCCGATTAGTGGTGAATACTAAATTAAGTTTGCTTGATAAACCCAAAAAATATTTAAAAAGTATTCCCGATTTTGTTATATAAAAACTATTATAACAGTTTCAACAGTTTATTTATTAATAATATTTAAATACATGCACAAACAATATAAAATAAATACCAACTCTTGATATATTACATATATTACAAACGTCAGGTCTGAGCGTATAAAACTTAGAAATGTCAAAAAAGTTTTACAAATTTAGCATCGTAAATTTGTAGACACATAGATTATTTTGCAGATCGTTCCTTAATTTTAAATGCTAATCCCGAAACCAGATTTAAATTGCCATGTATTTCCATGGGACTTCCAAATGCCTGTTCGTGGTTCTGTTATCTTATTGACACATTTTGCCATTATTTTTTAATTCAGTAATCTGTCGCCGGATATCAAAATTTCTTTGGCGAGGCATAATCGCCGTGTCGTTATATGTATTGTGTCCGTAAACACTGTTCTCCTAGTAACTAATGCACGTGCGATCCGCCACTACTTGCAGCGTCGCTGTCGACCCCTTCCGCCGCTCGCCCGAAAGACCGACGAGCGCCGCGTCAATTGCAGCAATCATGAGATGCTTCAACTCGATCTTTTGTAGGGAAAATGCAAGATAAACAATGATTATGGAATAAGCTTTAAACCTATGAATTAGTGGGTAGCCTATAGTCTATATTTCATTATTCTAGCTCTTCTAATAACGGAATTGCTGGCATTGCATAATACAGCTTTTTGTGGGTCAACCACTAATCCAATTATTTTACAAAAATGCACATTGAAAACTAGCATTCCGCAGGTGATTCTACTTCTTAATTCGTTGAAATCTATATATTATTTCCGGAGTAATTAATTGCTAAAGTTTAACGAATAAAATTTACGGGGCAAAAACAGCTTTCTAATTTTTATGAGTTGTAGCATATTAATCATGGACAGCATCAGAATTTTTTCACAATTTTCCGCCTTTAGATTTGCGAGAAAATGGACTTCAAAAGAGAGGATATAATATATGGCCACGATAGTACATACTGCAGCTGCAACATGTAATGCAACACGTAATGTAAATACCAAATAGAATCGAAAAGAAGAGACAAAAATTATGAATTATAAAACTAAATTAAAATCCAACCACTATACAAATGGACAATCATGACACACCGAAACCCTGTGGGGACGTGTGTATACTGGAATATACGCAACTCTGACAAGCGTGGACGAAACTATCGAAACCGAAGTTGAAATTCAAACCGAACGAACAGTCGGACGCGCATATTTGAACTGTTTTCATGCTCGAACAGTTTGAATGTTTTATTACCGCCGGACTACTACTACTACTATCGGTCTACCATCACAGAATGTGGATCAATATGGAAAAGTTAGAGGATAATTGCCACAGTGACTCAGGCCCCATTAAAACTTTTGGGACGGCGCTTCCGATGTTAATTCAAAAGAGTGGAGAGATCATCCGCTCAGTATGGAAGGAATATTGGAACTAGATAACTACGGAAATAATATATGGTGGTGCGCCACGCTTGAAGCAAAGAACAGACAGAAAATAGTTTCATACACGGTGTAACCACAACGACGTATCAAAATAACGTTACGTTTTTTTAAATTGAATATTCGGTATATTTTCGCTGCTTTTGATTGAGATTTATATCTTAATCGTTTTGATAACAACTTGTATTAGGCTAGTATCAGTGGTTCCTGTGATACTGATAATTTAATGTAAAAAACGTGCGTTTTTCAAAACAGTATTCTGAGGTTACTAACAATGTTAAAGAAACAAGAGAACTTGTTTTAGGTTTTAAGAATATCACATTTTTTGATATTGATTTGCGATTCCAGTACGATGGTTCCAATAACTCGAATTCCATTAACTGGTGATTTGCTAAGGTAAACGTCACAAATTCAGACTGTCCTAAATTCCGACATTATTCCGTTTCCTTGGGTAAAATAAGAAATCTACAACATTGAACTCCATTTTCGGACATCCGGTTTGTTGAATTGATATTACACTTATCAACTCACAATCGTTTCTTATTCTACCAATGTTCTAACGCTTGAATGTTATGCTAAATTCAAGGGAAAATGGTTATTATGTAAACTCGTCAGTAATATAGAATCAACTAAAGAAGCGAAGGATAATAAACCCAGGTGAGGATAATTTTTTTGGAAAAAACACCTCCGCCTGGGTTGAACCATGAACCCTCCAATTGCCGTATGTACGTATGTGCGCTATTTACATCGCTACAGGATGACGGTAATTAAGAAAATTCTAATAATATACAGGGTCCTGCAACTAAGCTCCCGTCTTCTGTAGCTCACTTACTCATTAAGCTAAGAGTTTGACATTTTGCAAGCTTACCCTGTACTTCAAGGTACAATTCAAGAAATTATATTTTATTATACAGGGTGTTCCAAAAATGTGCAACGCCATGGTAATATATTTTTTTAAATTGCATGCTATACATGTTTCTACACATTTGGAAGCCTTTTATGGTTGCCTACATAACACCAAAATTTTATTGAAATCGGTTGAGTGACCGCAGCGGAAAAAAATAAAAACAAAAAAAAATCGATTTTGCATCGTAGGCTTTAAAAATCAATAAAAACCACAAAATGCATCTCGTTAATAAAATTTTGCGACGTGCTTATTAAGTTAGATGTAATAGTCTCGTTAACCAAGTGACATTGATCGAAATTAGACAGGGTGACCAAAATCGAGTGTCAAACTTGTCAAACTTCAAAGCGTGTTATTGTTCTTATTTTAAATTGGAACCCATACATTTTTTTATGTGAAATGATGCAGAATTAAAAAATAAACATTGTTTCTAAATGCAGCCCCATAACAATTTCCAATATTTTAAAACTTATTCGCCAAAAACTCATTTTTCAACGTTTCCAACGGCAATTTTAGATAATAAATATCGTACGTGGCTTTGAAAAACAATTTATTTCATAAAAAATAATAGACGTATTTTAGATTTGAGTGTACTTAATTAAGTAGTTATTCAAATGCTAAATTTACTGCATAATTTACCTATAGCGGTAAGGACGGAAATGTGGCTATAGGTAAATTTTGCAGTAAATTTAGCAATTGAATAACTACTTAATTAAGTACAGTAAAATCTAAAATACCTCTCTGCGTTATATTTTATGTAATAAATTGTTTTTCAACGCCACGTACGATATTTATTACCTAAAATTGCCGTTGGAAACGTTGAAAAATGAGTTTTTGGCGAATAACTTTTAAAATATTGGGTAAAAAATTAAAAAATTATGGGTTCCAATTTAAAATAAGAACAATAGCGCGCTTTGAAGTTTGACAAGTTTGACACTGGATTTTGGTCACCTGTATAATTTGGATCAATGTCACTTGGTTAACGAGACTATTACATCTAACTTAATAAGCACGTCGCAAAATTTTATTAACGAGGTGCATTTTGTGGTTTTTATATTGATTTTTAAAGCCTACGATGCAAAATCGATTTTTTTTTTGTTTTTATTTTTTTCCGCTGCGGTCACTCAACCGATTTCAATAAAATTTTGGTGATATGTAGGTAACCATAAAAGGCTTCCAAATGTGTAGAAAAATGTATAGCATGCAATTTAAAAAAATATATTACCATGGCGTTGCACATTTTTGGAACACCCTGTATAATAAAAAATAATTTCTTGAATTGTACCTTGAAGTACAGGGTAAAGCTTGCAAAATGTCAAACTCTTAGCTTAATGAGTAAGTGAGCTACAGAAGACGGGAGCTTAGTTGCAGGACCCTGTATATTTAGGTTGACTAAGAATGCATAATATTTCATAATCCGGTGAACTACTCTTTTAACAACTTTTATTTACAAATATAGGGGTGTCAGAAGTAGCTACATATAAATATTGCACGTCCGTTAATCAGACATGTGTGTCGGAATTGTGTACATGGTTAGAAGTAATAGATATGGCGCTATTGCTGTCTTACACAAGAAAACAACATATTTTGCATTGTTTGCTATATTAAAATTAATTGTACGCACTTTGTCCAAATTCCGACACGAGGGTCGGAATTACGGACATCAATACTCCCAAATTATTACACTAGCAGCAGGGAGTAGCGATTTTAGCATTAATATTGGAGATAACAGTTGAGCTCATTAAATAAATCATTATGCTGCCCTGGAAAGAAAATCATTCTAGAGAAATAAGAAAGGACAAAAAAGGAACAGAATAAAAAGCTACGCCAAGAAAATCACTAAATATTCTAGATGCAAGAAACATTAAAATACCAATGAGGGAGAGAGACCTGACTTACGAAGACTAAGGAATTATTTTATACTGCATTTGATTAAAAATGGTAAAACATAAATGTTTAATTTCTCAATAATAAATCTTATTTAACAATATATTCACTTGAACGTTTATATTTGTCGGAATAATGTACCAGAAGTGTCTGATTTATGAGCACTGTCTGAATTACGTTCACTGTCGGATATCGCATCAAAATATAGTGTATACAAGGTGATTCAATTTCGAGCCTCACCATGGGGATCTCGCTTATTAGTGGAGATAGAGCCTATGTTTAAATTTGGCAAAGTTTCGAATTTTTGTGCTAATCAATTATCTGAAATGAAATTTTTCGCTATCATTTTTCATTTTGAAGATATCCAGAAGAAACTGAAATGTAAATGTTTCGCTTTTAATTTTTTATTTAAAACTAAATGTAGCTAGACATTTGAAACAAAAACATTCTATATCACACTTTTTAACAAGAAATGCAGTGTCATTTTTTAACGTAACCCGTTAGCGTAACCCTGGCCAACTTTTATTTTTCTTATGGGCGCTGAATTATGGCATTTTCCGATGGTCGTGTTTTTTTCCGATGGTCGTTGCCAAGCAACGCCAACAAAATGCACTTGGATCAAGCGGCGCCCTCGGTATTTTAGAAATGGTAAACGTTATATTACCATGATTTGCAATGCTTGAACTTCAACACGCCTAAAACACGACATTCAAATTAAAAAATGACACTGCATTGCTTGTTAAAAAGTACCTGTAGAATGTTTTTGTTTCAAATGTCTAGCTACATGTGGTTTTGAAAAACAAATTAAAAACGATATCTTAACATTTCAGTTTTTTTCTGGATATCTTCAAAATTAAAAACGATAGCATAAATTTCTTTTCAGATAATTGATTAGCACAAAAATACGAAAGATTGCCAAATTCAAACATAGGCTATATCTTCACTAATAAGCGAGACCTCGTGGTGAGCCTCGAAATTTAATCACCCGGTATATAGTGTATACATAGTGTAAATTTAGTGTCGGAGTTAGGGGCAATTGTTAAATTTAGAAAATATAATATAAATTACATAAATATTACAAATTTTCTTTAAATATGAATAGCCACATATCTTTCGACAAAATATTTGTTTAAAAATACTTGACAGTCATTATCACCACATAAATATAAATTCAACAGTTCACAAGTGTAACTAAAATTCATTAACCTGTCTGAATTTGGGGCGTTTACCCTTAATTTATGACGAGTTTCCACCCATTCGCTGTTGATTTATTCTCAAGGATCGGCACTTTTGCTCAAAAGAACACCAAAAAACCAAATTCATGAATAATGTAATATAAAACTAATAATTCGTGGTCCGTAATACGTGCCTTATATTTTGCCTTACTTTCCTATACAAAGAACCGTCATTTTATTTATTTCTAGATCATGCAACGTGGCTCTATCACCCCATTAAATTTTTCGGATGCGGAACGACACACCCAGTATACAATATAGATCTACTAAGAAATTTTCTCTCTTGCAGCTAACGCGGCTTTGTGTCAAGGGGATGTCTCGTTAAGCCTCTTATCTGGGAGCGTTTACGTTATTTCACTGGATTCGGAGCCGCCACCGTAGAGGCAGCGGCCGACGCTACAGTTGCCCGCTTATTTCCCGGCCGCGCAAAAGAAAAAGGAAATAGCCCGGTTACTCTTTTCTTAAGTGACCTGTAAAATGAAAGCACCTCGCGTATTTATCTGACATAAGCTGTCGAGGAGGGAACTTTTTCGTTCTCTTTTTGGGGGTTGGGAGGTGGCTTCAATATAACGGAGTTTTGGAGAAATAAAAAGATGATATCTGGCGGCTTGATCCGTAAAAAGGGCACCTTTAAGGGCTTAGGCATCTCCGAATCGCGATTTTTGGGCTTGGTTTACAAATGTCGATTCAAGAGCAATAATTCAGATCGTCATCAAGTATCAAATGCGAAACAGCTAAAAAGATTTTTGGTCTAATCTACTTGATTATTAACCTAACTACGAAATTGGAGTAAATAAACAATATAGAAACAATGTTTATGTTTTTCATTTACTCCTATAGATTATCCAGCCTTAAATCCTTTTGATCATAAGCTATACTTAAGGTGACCAGACGTCCGGCGTTTAAGAAAATTAAATTTTTTTTAAATTTGCTAAACGTTATCCATTAGTACAGATTTGTTGTTTTTATTTGCTCCAAACATTCATTCTCAATACTTAATAAGTTATAAATTATTATAATAAATTAATATTAATACTAATTATAATAAGTTAATATTTATTAGTTTGTCAACGTCAATACTCTCTGCTGAATGACCATAAACTTCACATTCCGTTTATTCATGGCGATCATTTGGTTGATTAGCTAGGCGTAGAAATTTGATCAAATTAGCAAAACAAATTAAAAAACTGTAATAATACACATACAGTATTCCATGATTAAAGTTTACAATTTTCAATTTAACGTTATAACGTTCAATTTAACGTACTATTTAGCAATATAAGTTCTAGTAATTCACGTTAATAATAAAAACTAATGTTTCTTTTTGCTATTTGCGCATTGTTTTTTCTTATCTGACAAAAAAAAACCCGACTTCGTTGTCGTTGTATTTATGTAATAGCGTTTATAAAATTGGTAGCGGTTAGAGGTAAATACATTTTTCAGTCTTGTCACCATAATTTTTCGGCCAGTCTTGTTGATATATTCAGTAAAGGAAATTTACGGTAGTACTATTGTTCCTATCAACAATTTAAACAATTTATATATTTATTTTTTATTTTTATTGTTTTCCTGTCATAGGTAAAACCCAATTAAAATTGCAGCGATAATATGTAGATTTTTTTATCTTTTTTTTGTAGAATTTTTGATATTTATTTTTGTTTTGTTTTCTAATCTGCAATGTAATCTCAATAAAATTACTTTGTTTTTTTAGACCGTACCTCTACACTTGGCATATTTGGTTGTATTACTAAAAGTCAGTGAATGTGAACTTCTGTTTACCATCTCTTTGGAAATTAAAATATTTATTGGTCTTTCGTCATACGTCCACCACACATTTAGCATGTAAGTGTTCCCTTAGTAGCCAATCTTACAGTGGGGCGATATTTTGTATAATATAAATAAATAAGCTTCATTAGAGGCAACAATATGTTTATTTCTGGATGAAAATATATTAATATATTCACTAAATCTATTTGGTACAAAAGAAAGCGTATATTTGAAGAAATTATGTAAGGAAAAAAGCGAAAATTTACAACGTGAATTATTTCACAGATTGAATAAAGCTAAATAAAGATACAATACGGAGTATAGATAATTTTTGTGAAAATAAAAATCAAAAAGTTGGCAATGAATTAACAAATTAAGTTTTTTTCATATCAAATGAGTTATCAAAGGCTTGATATTATAAAGTTTCTTTATATGTTGACCGCAAGGGGCCTAAAATTTACAATTTTCTTAAAAAAGTTCATTCGAAACATTTATCTAATTGAAATAAACATGGTCACTAACTACTGTTTGACTGCCTGACAAAGAAACAATATAGAAAGTTTCGAAATAACGCACGCAAAAATTGTAGGTTTTGTTAAAAGATTTCCTGGGTCTTACTCCTAACTAATTTTTACTTTTACACATTTCCGTAAAAAGTTCAACTTCCGACCTTCTATTGTTACTGAGTTGTGACGTCATCGACACTTTTTTAAGTGGCAACCCTATTTTTTTCTTACTGATTTTGGCTGATCTTTTAATAGTCTAAAAGGCAACGGAAATATTAGATCGGAATAAAAGAAATTCAGAAAAAAAAACATTTGTAAAAATTGATAAAAAAATTGATAAAGAAATGGAATTTTGGTAATTTCTGTACCAGCTGAACCCATTGTCCTAGAAACGTCAAAATGGTCTTATAGTCTTAATCGTTGAGCATTTCTCTGAAATTTGTTCCCAAATGTTTTTGAAACATTTACAGCGATTCTTTAAATGGGTTGCAGACGGCATATTCCATAAAATAAATGTAAAAAGCGCAATAACCTTACGTGATTTGCCACTTTTAATATCAGATTCGCATTCAGCGCAAATAAATCAATCGACACCGGCAATTCGCTTTTCATAATTAATAATTTTTTTTTATTTTCGGCTGTATTTTTCTCGAGAATTTTCTTAAGTCAAACGTTAAATTTTGAAAATTACCCTTTAGAGAATTAACAGATCTATCAATTTAATGCAAAATATATTGGGATGCCATTAAAAAAAGTGTCGATAAAATGTCATAAGTCGAAAACAATTGAAGGTCAGAAATTACCGTTGATGTAAATATGTATATTTTGATAATTAACAATCGATGTGTCCCAGGATTTTTTCTAATAACAAACCGCTTCAATGATTTTGCAAAGATTATTTTGCTGCGCAAGATAAACGTTTTCTATGCATGTCTAGACGCACGTCATGTAGCATTCTTAGCAAACAAAACAAATAGAAAACAAAGTAACTATCACCTTATCACCACTGATAAGATGAAAGTTTAAGCCTATCAAAATCACATGCGTATTAAAAGATAATTGTTTCTATACAGTGCTTTCAACACTCATGCTACTCATCCTCATTGCAAAATCAGTACGAAAAATGTCCGTAAGATATATTTTTCTGTAACAAATCTCCTTTTCTGATAGTATTACATGGGTATCTGCTTCAAACATCACTTACAGCATTTGCTATTCATGCAGTAGATAAAAAATTACTATTCATTAAAGATTTGTTATTTGTCAAGATCAAAACGTTGACAAGTACCGTTTTGTAAGGGACTGAATTTAGGACGTTTACTTCACGTCTGCAGGCAATAATATGCTGTCGATACCAAGGCCTATATGTGAATGTTCATATTCATCATGTTTCGTTACCTAATTAAATACGCACTAATCAGTAACGATAATGTATTCCCTGCGAATATTGGTAGACACACCGTATAATACGATTACTCGCAACAAATTTCTACTTCGATAGCATCCAGTGAGACGTTCGTGCTCATAATTGAACAGAACTGCTTTTATTAGTTTAAATTCAAGTGTTGGGATTCAAAAGCTTCCGTCGTGAGTTATGGTACCGTAAATGTAATAAATTGCAACTAAAATGTCTGCATTCTCTTTCCAACATACCTACCATAGTCAGGAATGTAGCGACATTCAGAATGCAGGAAATGCTAGTCATGCCGGAAGTGAAAATGCTAATGGCATTCGACTATTAAATAGGCAAACTGCTCTGCTATCAATTTATGTTTTAAGCGAATGTGTTTTCCTTTCCTGCCCGTGAATAGGGGAAAATCGACATAGAAATGGAGGTTAAATTTACCTACACACAACGAAACGTTGTCTCAATTCAAAGCAACCTTTGTTAGTCCAAAACAACGGTTGTTTTGTGTATACGCAAGAATATATATCGTTCATTGAAGAAAACCGTTGTTTTGACCGGTTGTCTTACTTTAAGATTGCACAACTTTGAATATTTTTCTGACTTAAAATACTGTTTCTTAAATCAAAAGGTTGGGGTAGTTAGATTAATCAGTTCACATTTTTGGATTCGCCTACTTCTTTTGTATAAGAACCATGTTATTATGAAAGCAATAATATTTTACATTGAATGCAATTAACATCCAAAGAAGAATACTGCAGAAGGTACCCGGTGTCTCTTCTTAGTCTATTTTCCATCAACACTAGAGCTGTTGCAGGTACTTTGACGATATAATGGCACAATGACTCATGCTGCATAGACATCTATGCGGTTATATACCCTCTAGGAGACCCTTCTTACGACGAGAAACTAAAGAGCTATATATCGGCACATTTCACATCTTCAAACCAGCGAATTTTTAAATCGAAACAATTGTTTTCTTAAAGCAAATATTTCGGTTGTTTTGTATTAAAGAAATATTCTTATTACAAGAATGTGTTGTTTTAACACAAACAAATTATGTTAAGAATGCCATTTTCTTAACATTAGACAATCATTTCTCTGTGGGTACATAAAGAAAATCGACCGCTATACTACAAGCTACCAAACGAAAAAAAAAAATTAAACGTAAATTGAATTATAACAAAACAAGTGCGTCGGTCGTTGGCGCACATAATTGATACACGCTATCGCGTTTTGATTTCAGTGGTAATTTTCCACGCAAACGGGCAATAATGGCACGCCAAATTACGCATTTCTACATGGAATTTATTTTAACCTAATATAAATTGAGTGCTACGCTGAAATGAAATACACCCACCGGGTTTGTTTGTTAATAAATTCCCTGTCATGTTTATCCTCACGTTAAAGCATCAATATTGCTGAATATTCCTGAGAATTATTCGACGAGTGAGTTATTTGCTATGATCGCGATAAAATCGAATGTTGTTGCTCTATGACCAAGCAATGGTAGCAATTACTCATTAGAATGACAAATTAATTGAACATTCCAGCGGATAATTTATTATTTTAAACAATATTATCTTATGTTGTAAACAAAATATTAAATAAACAAATTTATAATATTGTGCAGAGCATTGACAACAAATTAAATCAATCAGAAGCACGTCAATATCGCAAAATAGTTATCCAATACGAAAATAAGTGAAACAAGCACAGTTGATGACGATATTTGCTGTTCAATATGTTTATTAGTTGACACATAACATTAATTTATCATCAATTGCAATATTAATGTATGTGTTAGTCAATAGGAGTTGGAGTATCTTGATAACCATATATTTGGCGAAACCCGTATGTTTGCAATAAAATTATTTTCTATATCTTAATAATTAAAAAAATAGTTACAAAACTATAAATACCATGTCGAATGTTGAAAATACCTAGTGGTATACAGAAAAAAAAATAAATGATGGTTCCGACGTTAGACACATCAGAGGCAAAGTAGGTCCTGTGAGGTATCATACGATACATGCCCTGCATTTCCTATGTTGTTTCTAGCTGCTTCATCTGCTTTTAACCAATATTGCCAATGAACAGTTCTTTTTAACTGTCTTTAGAGACACCAAATAAATTAAAATACAGAAACAAAAGCGTGTTTTGTCCTTAAATATCTCTTTTATAGTACCGCGTCGAGTAATTTTGTCTTCAGAATAAATTCTGAAACTGTACGAATTGTAGAACTTAAACACGTTCTTCTGCAACCGATACCTTTCCTACCTGCTTCACAAATTTACAACAAAAATCGGTTTTTATTTTAACAATTAGTTTTCGTTAGTACCTATTCAAGCAGTATTAAATTATATATTCGGTAAGAATTTTTCTTCTTATCTGTTTGCTTCTTTGGCTTCGTCGTTTCAATTTATTTTCACTTAAATTTATTTTCACGCAACAAGAAAAGTAATACATTTCTTACACTATTTTTGTGTACAGTTTCAATGTACATTGCTACATACAATGACATCCGCGACATCCGCTTGTTTTATATTAAAGAAATATTCTTATTACAAGTATGTGTTGTCTCAAAACAAAAAGATTATATGAATAATGTCATTTTCTCAACATTAGATAACCATTTCTGTGTGTTCTTGGGTCATTCATTCCAACTTACAACTAGCATTCTTAATATAGTATCCCATATCCCAAGTTATTATATGTTTCAATCAATTAAAATAAGAAAAAAAATTATTAAGAACTACAAATTTATAAATTTATTATAATAATCATAACCAAAGTTATACAATTCAAATATAACACCCGAGAGTTAGAAATTGATAAACAAGATCATTATGTAATTCTAAGAATAACTAACTACAAAACTGTAATCTCTTGTATAACTTACCTTACCTGTGCCTTACGACCTAGGTCTAGAACAGGTATTGTCATTGGCACTATTTTTGCAATTATTTAAACCTTTTTATTTATTAACTTTTCTTCCTGTTAAGATTTCAACCTTTTTATTACTGATTCTACTGTAAATTATCTGGCCAGGAGGTTAAACTATGCCTGGAAAGGGAGTATTTCTGTACTTTAATAAATATATAATGATATTACTATTTACTATAAAATATTTTTTGATTATTGAATATTTATACAAATGTTTACTGCTTTTTCAGCCATTCCATTATTACTACATTGATTATTTGTAGTGGAGAAAGTTAATTCGATGTCATAATGTTTTAGATAATTCGCAAATTGATAAGCATTGCCAAACTTGTAAAAATTGATTTCAATTTATATATAATTTCTTTCTGTTATGTATTTAATTTTCTTTTATTGTTTTCTTATTGAGAAGTAATCTATTGTTCCTAAAAACCTTTTACCTTGATATTCAAATATATCCATCACAATTTTGGTAATTTATGTTGGATGAGAATTAATCTAGCATTATCATTTGCAAATGTGTTATAAATTGAAAAGTTCTTTAATTTTGGTTTAGATAATTGGCAAATATTTAGCAATTGCATGATCTATGATCTGCTCAGGATCCTTATAATGAACATCTATAAAGCTAGGCTTCGATAAAGTGTCTGTCCATGGGTGAAATATGAAATCCTTTATTATAATATTTTAATATTCCACAATTTTAAAGTCTAGCTGACTCAGTAAATTTTCCATAGAAATTGCATCGTCTTAAGTGGTGTTCGCACTAGCGGAAGTATACCGTAGTTTCAAAATGACATACTAACCATACCAACCCAATAACCTGAAAAGCTCTTAAAGTACACATAGCTTCTATACGGTGATTAGAAGTTTACACTAACTATAGAATCGCATGCAAGAAGAAATTTAGACCAACTGCACAGAAACAAACAAAATACACCCAGTTCGAACTGAATTTATTAAAATATCGTTCGTTACCGATATTTTTCGCTGGATGGCGTAATATATATGCGACCGTTTCGAATTTTATCACCCGATAACTGCCGTAAATCAACGGCGAAATTAAAACCGCAGGTTACCGGGCACGTAGAGAAATTTACGGTCCCGGTCCGCTGAGGAGTCTGCGGCCGCGAACCTTAATCGATGCGCACGTGAGAATTAAAAGTTATTATTTATGTTTCGGCCATGCGACACCTACCGGTGATATATCGCCGTTTAATTCCTGTTTAAGTTTCCTGCGCTCGATCACCGGTGCACGCACCAGAATCGATATTGTGCAGCCGCCGCCAATGCCACCGTCAGCGACGCCAACGCCGCAGCCGGCCGCCGCCGCCGCCTTCAGCGACATCTGCAACCGATCGGCTCATTACTTTAATCCATTTCCTCGTGTTGTTCAAACGTATCGATTATCCGGCTGGAAGCACTACTGACAGGTCAGATACTTCTTTGTCATATTTCATAAAAAGAGATGTAACAACTGACAGAAAAGTGTTTGTAATGTTTATTCTATTCATCTACCCATTTATGGAAAATAATTAATGATATATTATGCAATAAAAGTATGAAATGCAAGATAAAATGATTAAAAAGTATTAGAGGCTTTGCTGACCGGTTCCAAAGCAAGGAGTATTACGATAAATTATCGATTTTTAGGCTTTGGCAGGTTTAGAATCTTATACTATAAAATATGCAATAAATCCCAGATCATTTTGGTCTGTTTTGGCGGGAGAAATCAGTACGATATAAACTTTGCCAATGTTTTTTCAGGTATTTATTATTTAAACTTAAAAGCTAAACACCAAAAGGAAGGTAGATATCGATATTATTATTTGGCAACTGCGGTTCTTAAATACTTTTGGTTAGTTTTATTTAAAGAGCATTTGGCCAGTACTTTCCTTTGCGCATTTGAACACTTGGTGTAATTATTTTGTTAAAACCTGAAACTAAATACCATAACATTACTGTGAAAAAAGGTTTGCTTTGAATTACATTGTAATACAGAGTAATATGAATTAATATTATACAATAAACAATTATTATTATTGTATTTTATTACTTGTTTTTAGTTTATTTAAATTGTTTCTCGTTATTTATTTCGGAACCATCTTTTTGCTCACCTTTTATTTTATCATACGCAGTATGTAAAGTATTGTAATCGTGCCGAATTTGTTGTTGTTGACATTTTAGCTGAAATATGTCCTTTTGGGTCCCCTGAACATATTTGACCAAGGTACAAAAAAATTTCTGTGCATGTGTGTGTGTGTGTGTGTGTGTGTGTTTGTGTGTGTGTATATGTGTGTGTGTGTTCTCAATTTTTGTGGGTTCGATTCCGGAGAAAAAGGCGAAACTTCATGTTTAGAAGTTTCATGACCAAACTTAGAGCTGAAAAGCTGAAAAGATGAAAGGAACTGGACGTTTACTCTTAGCATTTTTTAACGATTTTGCAAATGAGGCGGTATTTCTGTAATTTCGTCAAAATAGTTATATAGTAAATTAAAGTAGATGAAATTGTGAATAATTTATGTCTACGATATTTTTTGGTAAAATTAATAGTTTAGCTGCATGAGCAAATTCTATTTGATCGAGATCGGTCGTGTCTCCATTAATATGAAACTATAGTCTGGGATTTGACAGATGTTATTCTAATGACAGTAGGTAGTGTCAAAGGGTGATGTTTTGACAATCTCTACCGTAAAAAAATATCCGCAAGAGGTTGCAGCGCCGGAACCACCTGAGCAGCCTGGGGACGAGCACGAAGGCGATGCGGATTCAGGACATCTGCAACTAGATGCTGAGCGGGACGTCAGCGATGACGTTGAGCCAGTGTGTGTGCGTGCTGTGTGTGTTTTCTTTAATACTTTTTAGACCAAAACGCTATATGTCCTTTTAAAAAAAAATGTAAAGAATTTCCTATCATTCTATCGTGTTTGGTTTTAAAAATTTACTCACCAATCTGTTCACTCACTGGCATCAAAATCACTGGGTAAATCATCAAAATTTCAAATTAGAAAATACAATTTCGGATAAGCTAGTAAGAATGTCCGAATTGTTTATTTATTTTATTTAATATCCAAGCGATTTTGATAACGACAACGCCAACTTGAATTTAGTTTTACGACAAAAGTTCGTCCAGCCGTCGTTTAAAATTACAAAAACGTTGTCGGGACTTTATACAACTTTATCGAGACGTCGGGACAAGTAGGCCAATATCTGTGAGAGTCCCGATATATCGGGATGGATGGCAACCCTACTCATGAGGACCCAGGGTAACTAAAGTTGACTTTAATAAAAATCCTATAGTTTTCGAGATTTAATTTACAAAAATCAGTACGGTCGGTTGATTTGAATAATTAAATCAAATTTATAGCTTCTGATTTATTAATTTTTGTGTGATTTTTTGTGTTTCTTTTTCTATACTAGTTTAGTTACTTTATTTTATAATTTAATTGTCTGCTACTAATTAAATATTTGCTTTTTCTTCGAAATATTGTTGTTTGAATTTATTTCGTTCAGTATTTTATCTTTATTGTTTATTGCAGATGTTGCTTGCTCGGTACGTAGATGTGGCGTAATAATTAACAATAATGAAGCTCTAATTTCTTCACGCTTCAGTGACACTGGCTTCTCTAAAGGTATTTCAAAAATCATGTGAGTGAAAATAATGATATCGACGAAAGAAGTTAATTAAATTTCAACTGAAACATATTAAGGTGATATAAAAAATACTCTGTAAACAACACATTTACAAAAAGTCGCATTTCTCCTACACCATAATGTAAAGCTGCGAATAACCTTCAAGCAGAAGTTATCAAATTTACCACAAAAGCGTCCCGAATAAAAAAAAAATGTCTATTCTCCCACTGTGACTGAAAAATAGGATTACTCGGGCCGAAATGAGATATAAAACACGTGAAGGTATCTGTTGTCGCGGGCGCGCTCTCAACGCGGGTTTATCATAAAGTCGAAGATCTTATATAAGGAGATTTTTGCGGGACAAAAAAGTTCAAATGCAAACAATCTTTACGGCGGCCGTAAAACTTTTCCAATATTACGGTAGAAAAACTGTGAGTAATTTCATCGATTCAGGCCTCCGCACGCCTGAACGGCTCACATAAAAATACATCCGATACCTTTTGTACCCCCATAAGCCGGCTTATTGAGATGGATAAAGACGCTTCGTATTGAAAGATATTATTGCCATATGGTTTTGTGTTATTAACTTTTTTAAATTTGTAATATTTTATTATTAGGGAAAC
Organism: Melinopterus prodromus; assembly: GCA_964023965.1. Lineage (NCBI taxonomy): Eukaryota > Metazoa > Arthropoda > Insecta > Coleoptera > Scarabaeidae > Melinopterus > Melinopterus prodromus. Next base: position 52,601,611 of record OZ030394.1, read on the forward strand.
ATTTAAATTTTAGTGGATCGTTTTTTTTTTGTACCTACGAATTAATTTGTTTAATAATCAAATTTGCTTGCAATTTCATTATTTTTACATGTCACACAGAACACAATCACAGTATGCCTGATATAAATGTATATTATTTAATGAGCATGAAGGTTATACACGACCCGTAGGCGAGTGTATAAAAACAAAATCTGAAACAAAAGCTGAAGTTGCTGATGACTTTATCATACAATATATAAAATTAATAGTTTAGCTGCATGAGATTCTATTTGATCGAGATCGATCGTGTCTGCATTAAAATAAAACGAGTTAGCCTTTATTTGTCAGATATTTTGATTATATTGTCAGTAGGTATTGTCAAAAAATCAGTGTTTGACACTACTTACTGTCATTAGAATGAAAATATCTTTTTTTCGGCACGATTAAAATGTTTTATCATACTGCGTATAATAAAGTAAAAATCGCATCCAACAACATAAGTCCACAAATGTTCAATGCCATATTTCATTTTGTTCTGTATATACTTCTAATGGCAGCTCCTCGTGAATTACCCTGTACAGAGGACAACCCTAATGTAGACAATTGCGTAACAACAACAGCCTTGTACATTGTCAATATGAAGAAATTTGTGTGTTACAAAAGTCAAAAAAAAAACATTTTATATTTGATTTGACCACAATAGATTTACATTCCACAATTATTTTCTACAAAAAAAAATTAATTGTTAAACTTTTGAATTTTTATGCTTTATGCGGTAGCTGCGTATGCGTGCTGTGTTTGTTTTATTCAATAATTTTAAGATCAAAAGTTTTGTCCTTTAAAATATTTTAGTAAAGGATTTTTTTCTTATCATTTTAACGTCGTTTGGTTTTAAAAATTTACCTGCCAAGCTGTTCACTCACTGGCGGGTAAATCGTAATGATTTCAAATTTGTAAATACAATTTCGGATAAGCGCCCATGCCGCAAGGCACCGCTTGTTTTAAAGCAATTGAAATTATGTTAATTCATAATGTGTATTTTCTTTAATTAATATATTCGTGTTAATGGTTAATGGAATCTTATGCAGCTAATCTATTAATGTTATATATAGCATGATAAAGTCATGTGCCTGGCCACATCAGATTTTTACAATCTACTTTATTCGGAAGCTTTAGGTGGTTTGTTTTTAGCAATTATTACATTAGTTTATTGTCTGTCGACACAGGACACAAAGTGTTAATAGAACAGCAACTACTTTCAGAAATTTATTAAATATTTAAAACACGTCAGATTTACAAAAGTTCAGCTTTAATGTTACAACATTAATTATGCCCATCCCAAAAACTCTCTGATAAAGTCAAGAACAGCATCGACGTCAATACCATACCCGCGCAACGTTTCGCCTAAGTGTTGAACTTCGTCCCATGCCATTATTCTATTAAGGAAATCGCGTGCATCCTGGCTTGAAATTTTACCGTACAATCCTTGGAAATCAACGCTAGTCGCTAGTTTATCATTGATCAAAGCCAAGATATCATCAGTTGGAGTGGCCGCGCGGATTTCATCAGTAAATGCGCGCGCACCGCCAATGGTACCATCTGTGGGTACCCATTCCCAGCTATCGATTAGATCGTGGATCTCACCAACTAAGCTGTCGACATCTACACCTTGTTCCGCAGCCCATGCTTTGAAGTCTTGCCATTGACCGTCGGCGGCAAGGTCATCTACCAAGCCATGCCACTCGGGACCTTGGAGGTAACCGACGATGTGTTGGACTTCGGCGTCTGCGTCGAGGTATCTACGCCCAATCTCCAAGTATGCTTCCGTTGGAAACAAGTCCCTGATATCCTGCAAGTCTCCGGAAAGATCAGCCGAAGCCAAGCCGATGACGGCAGCTACTACCAGAAGGAGATTCATCTGAAATTTACAAAACAACATTGAAATACTGTTGGGAGGCTTTGGATCACGAAAATGGTAGCCTAGTATGCATTACACACCAACAGTCTATAATTACTTATCAAATTATATTCATGGTAAATGTTGAATCCACGAAATACCTGGTTAGGAAATGAACGAATAAATATGTTGCTGTTGTTAACATAATATGCAAACTTCAATTCTATTATGCACGTTTAGAGCGTTAAAATATGCAAGGAAAATGTGAAACAACAAAAACGATCGTCTTCCATCAGACATAGAAGTATAATAGGTGATACTAGTATATATACTAAGTATATAGTACTAAGTATATAGGAAATACTTGAAACATGTTACTAGAAATGAGTCTTACCTTGCCGGCGATAAGTTGAGTAACTTAAACAACTTTGAACTGACTGTACATGGGATGCTTCCCGCTTTTATACGCCTCTTCAAATCTCCAGTTCAATCTTGACGAATCTTTGAGTACCTAAGCAGAATCAGATGTTATAGTTCTACATAATAATCGGGATGATATTGTTCAAGGTGACAGCCTAATTACACGAGAATAACTTGACATACTTTTTTTACTTAAATTGTTAAAATTGCATCAATGTGCTTGTTAGATTCAATACGAATACTAAAAAAATATAAAGCTAACAAAGTAATATATTTTGGCTAAATATCTCCTGACAGTGAACCGGGCAACGAAAAATTTGTGTTCCATCATCTTGAGGTAGGTGTGTTGTTAGTTCACGTCATAAGGGCAAATTCCATCCGAACACAAACCAGAAATTATATTGATACGTACTGCTGTTGATACAGCACCTAATTATAATATTCTTTTAATGTGACCTTGTTACTATAGCGCTGGGATATTAAAATAAATTAAAAATTCTTTTACAATTACCGAATAGCCCGAAAACAAAGTTGTAAGAAAATAATTACTACCTATTTCTTTGCAAATCAACAATGCTCTAAAATATCTTACTGACTTCACAGCACCATCGGAGTTCATGCTTCAATTTGTAAAAATGCCACAGAACGATATTAAACCTATTAATAGTTAACCAATAAGTAAATTGAAAAGTATGATCGAGACTGTTTAGCGCACGAGCGATTAGCGGGTGCGTTAATTGTCGAGATCATTAATCGCCGTTTAATATTCGAGTTGATTACACATTTTTTCCGTATTGTTCTTGCGGTGTCTACATAGATTTTATTCGTCGGTGTCATTTGAGGTTACCATTTAAGTAATTCGAGACTGACAGTTCTCGACTGTGGACCTGGATAACGGAATGTTTTGATTCGATGTTTTGATTTTAATTAAATTATTTTCTATTCAGTAAACATACTCATAAACAAACGATCGACGGAAATAGTTATTTAACTAATATGCACTATATATAAAAAAATATTTAGATCTTTAAAGCTCGCTCTGCAGCACTCTCTGTAATTCAGGCCACCTATCACGCTGACACATCTCATTTGAGCAATTAATAGCAAATCATTTTTGGTGCAATTTGGGTTTCATTTTGCAGTTAAATACATATATCGAGATTAATTTGTATATATCTTTATTTATACTTTTTTATTTTTTTTTGTTTCGCTCTATTTTATTACCTATTTAGTAATTTAATACTCTGTGCATTGAATTTTACATTTGTTTTATTTCTGCTTTAAATACAGCCTTCATATTGAATTTATCTACTAAAATCTGTTCTTCCTATTATAGCAACATTTCATGCTTAATATTGATTTTAATCAGAAAGGGTGAAGTTCATACTTAAAAACAGCAGTTTAATAGATTTATTGTCTGTAGATCAGTGCCCAAGTTTCGTTAGTTAAGAAAAATCAAGATTATAATTTAGATTGCATTTTTTCGGAATCCTGGAATTTAGATTTATAATCCCGGGATCACAAAAAGCCCCATTATTTGTCGGGATACCTGGAGCCCGTCATCCCGAAGATAAAATAATATATAATATCAAACAAATCACAACCGAGTCTTTTCGTAGAATTAGGTTTTGAGAACCAAATGCTGAAAATCGAATTATGTTAATTTTTGACACGGACTCCCACCCTTTACAGTGTATTTCACGACGAGCTGTCATTAGAAGTATGTATATGGAGAATCAACCGAAACCAGAGATTGAAAATTTGTGGACAAAGAGATAGAAATAAGTCGTTTTTGGATTTACTTAATAGATGTTCCATTATTTCAAATTATGTCTTTTCAATTTCTATGCTGATGTTTAAAAATCAAATTACGTAGGTGAAAATGCATTTTCGGCATAGGACCGTTAACACATATTTAATTAAAAGTATTCCATAATATTCCAAAATGCATTCATATGGTAGCATCGCCATTTGAAAAAATCGACTTTTAGTACCTTTCTCGAGTTTAACTTTGATCTTATAATTTGAACATACCGTGAAACTTTTCGAAGAACATTTTCCGATATGTCGATATAATGTTACCTTTAGAAAAATTTAGCGTAAAACATTTTTTTAAACGGTCACAGTGGCTAATTTATAAATAATTGAAAGAAGCCTCGCAGTTCTTATTTTTAATAAAAACTATTGAATATGTCAAAAATGACACCTGCTAGGTATAGGATGAGTGGAAATTGACATAAATTTAATGAAGATTTCGAAAATGCTATAAAATACGGTTTGTTCTATTTGAAATAAGAAAGTTGACACCATTTACGGTGCAACAGGAAGTAACCACAACTAAAAATATTTTAATTAAAAAGATCTTATCCAACTGAATTTGTAGTTTATTAAATTGAAAAAACATTTTATGTTACTTTGACTGCAATGTACGTGCATTTCAAAATTATTATCTTAAGAAGCAGAAATGAAGAAATAAGCTTTTTAGTTTTTATGTTTTGCGTTAATGTAGCTGATCTGATGATGGGTATAAAATCCCAAAACTAATAACCAACGCCACCAATACCAACATCTCTGCAAGAAACCCGCTTTTTAATGACACTCTTCTTTACTAGGAAGTTTTATCATAGCGCTTTAGGTGGTTTGCTTTTAGCAATTCGGTAAGTCCTTAGTTTATTGTCTATCGACACAGGACGCAGATGTTAATAAAGGAACAAGTTCTTTCAGAAATTTATTAAATGTTTAAAACATGTAAGATTTACATAAGTTCAACCTTAATGTTACAACATTAATTACGCCCATCCCAAAAATTCCCTGATAAAGTCAAGAACAGCATCAACGTCAATACCAAGCTCGCGCAATCTTGTGCCGATGTATTGAACTGTAGGCCATTCCATAATTCTATTAAAGAAATCGCGGGCTTCCTGGCTGGAAACTTTTCCGTACAATTCTTGGAAATCAGCGCTATTTGCTAGTTTATCATTGACCAAAGCCAAGACATCATCAGTTGGAAAGATTGCGCGGACTTCATCAACTAATGCGCGGACACCGCCATTGCTGCCATCTGTAGGTACCCATTCCCAGCTGTTGATTAGGTCGTGGGCACTAGCGACAAGGGCGTCGACATCTACACCTCGTTCGGCAGCCCATGCTTTGAAGTCTTGCCATTGTGCGTCGGCGCCAAGGTCAGCCACTAAGCTAGCCCATTCGGGACCCTGGAGGAAAGCGGCAAGACTTTGGACTTCGGCGTCTGAGTCGAGATATACGCGGCCAATCGCCAAGATTTCTTCCGTTGGAACCAAGTCCCTGATGTCCTGCAAGTCTCCGGAAAGATCAGCCGAAGCCAAGCCGATGACGGCAACTACTACCAGAAGGAATTTCATCTGAAATTTACAAAACAGCATTGAAATACCGTTGGGAGGCTTTGGATCACAAAATATGGTAGCCTAGTAAGCATTACACAACAACAGTCTATAATAACTTATCGAATTATATTCATGGTAGATGTTGAATCCACGAAATACCTGGTTAGGAAATGAGCGAATAAATATTTTGACGTTGTTAATATAATATCCAGACTTTAATTCTATTATGCACGTTTAGAACATTTTAAATGTGAAACGAAACAACAAAAACGACAACATGGTCTTCCGTCAGAAATAGTAGTATAATAGGTGATGGAAATAGTTAATACATGTAATGTTATTAGAAATGAACTCTTACCTTGCCAGAGAAAATTGAGTAACTTACACAACTTTGAACTGACTCTACATGGGATGCTGCTCGCTTTTATAGTCCTCGACATATCTCCAGTTCGATCTTGAGGAATCTTTGAGTACCTAAACAGAATCAGATTTTATAATTCTACATAATAATCAGCACGATATGGTTCAAGGTGAAAGGCTAATCACAGGTGAATATCCTGACGTACATTCTTTTACTTAAATTGGTAAAATTTTATCAATGTGCTTGTTAGATTCAATAAGATTACTAAAAAAATATAAAGCTGACAAAGTAATATATTTTGGCTAACTGCTGCATGTGAACCGGGCAAGGACAAATTTGCGTTCCATCATCTTGAATTAGGTGTGAGATTAGTTCACGTCATAAGGGCAAATTCCATCCTAAAATAAACCAGAAATTGTATTGATACGTACTGCTATTGATATAGCATCTAATTATAATATTCTTTTATTGTGACCTTGTTACCATATCGCTGGGGCATTAAAATAAATTCAAAATTCTTTTACTTTTACCAAACAGCCCGAAAACATTAAATACAAAGCCTTAAGAAAATAATTACTAGTTAATTTGTTTGCAAATAAACAATGCTTTAAAATATCTTACTGATTTTACAGCACCATAGGAGTTCATGTTTTAATTTGTAAAATTGCCACAGAACGATATTAAACCTATTAGTTGTTATGTAACCAATAAGTAAATTAAAAGGAGCCATTAATGATCGCGACTGTTTAACGCACGAGCGATTAGCGAGTGCGTTAATTGTTGAGATCATCAATCGCCGTTTAATATTCGAGTTGGTTACAAATTTTTTCTGTATGCTTCTGCGGTGTCTACATAGATTTTATTCGTCGATGTGGTTTGACGTTATCACCATTTAAGTAATTTGACAGTGACAGTTCTCGACTGTGGGCCTGGATAACGGAATGTTTTGATTCGATGGTTTTATTTAACGTATATTCGATTGGCTATAAGTTGCTTGATTGGTTATAACAAATCATGCATTAATAGCAATCGTGCGTTACGCTTAAAGGTGTTTATAAATGATTTTCTAATCAGTAAACATACTCATAAATAAACGAATGACGGAAATAGTTATTTAACCAATATGCACTATATTAAAATAAGCAAAATATTTAGTTCTTTAAAGCTCGCTCTGCAGCACTCTCTGTAATTCAGGCAAACTATCACTCTGAGACAACTTCTCTGAGCGATTAATAGCAAATAATTTTTGGTACAATTTTACAGTTAAATACATATATCGAGATTAATTTGTATACAGGGTGAGTTATTAGTATCCCGGCGGTCGCTAGCTACTAAATCGTTAGACAAAGAAAAAATGTTTAAGACAAAAGTTGTTTGGCTCACTAGTTTCTATGACGTAAAATTATTTTCATTTGTACAGGGTGTTGCATTTAGGCGTGACGTAAAGTATGTAACTTTTTTAAATGGAACGCCCTGTATATTTTGTTATTGTATGAATACTAATAAATTTGGCGATCCAACGGTATAGGTTGCTAACTCTCATCGTTAATAGTACCTGAGTTATTCAATTATTCGTCCAAAATGTGCACGTTGCACGATCTTCTTTAAGACTATGTAAAATGGAAATTTTTTCAAATATTGCTTTTAAACTATGTCAGACAATAGTCAAAGCTAGATAGATGATAGTATCCAAAGATATTGGATCCACTATACAGGTTGTTCATAAAACTTAGGAAATTTTGATGTTTTTCAAATCGCTTTTCCTTGGTTTTTCTAAATATATCCAATTTTAGTAGTTTTCGTGATATTTACAATTTAAACAAAAATGTGTAATATTATTCCAAATAAACCATTAATTTGTTGTTCTTTCTACTTTGTTTATCTCTTAGTTGTAAATCGGTAATAGTATATTCACATATAATTCTTATTTACTCTAAGGTTATCAAAAATATTGGTTATACGAAGTTTTATGTCTCTGGTGTAGTTGGTGCTGATTGGTATACCAGCTCTTTCACATATCCCCATAAAAAAATCTAGTCTGTTGAGGTCTGGAGACCTTGGTGGGCACAATGTAGGACCTCCTCTTCCCTGTTTGGTCACCGTTTTAGTTCTTGTTTTGTGCTGGTAATTAATATTACCTATTTCTTCCATTTGCAACCGAACCCTGTTTATAACACTTGGTTGGGGATGCACTCTATCCGGATATCGCTGTTCATACATTCTGGATGCTACTAATGTATTTCTGTCGGCTTCGCCATAGACGTAGATCATGTTAATTAATTCTTATTTGCTATAATTATAACTTATCCTTCAGAGAAAAGACAAATAATATTACTAATTTTGACAGCAATAACTTATTGGGTGTCATTAGATCTCAATTGTTTGTTTCTATGATTAATTAATGCTAATAGTAATAATTACCGTTTTTAAGTTGTTTTTTTAATACAGTATTACTGATTTACAAATGAGAGACGAACCAAAAATAACAAAAAAATAATGGCATTATTAGATATTACACATTTTTCTTTAAATTGTAAATATCATGAAAGCAATTGGACATATGGCATACCTAACATAAATTAAAGGGAACTCGGGGGGCAATTCAACTAGCACATAATATACAGGCTGTTCCATTTAAAAAACTGAAGGAAAAGCCATTTGAAAAATGTCCATATTTACTAAGTTTTATGAACACCTGTATAATCAATCTAATATATTTTAATACTATCATCTATCATCTACCTACTAGCTTTGGCTATTGTCTGACTTAATTTAACGGCAAAATCTGCAAAAATGTCGTTTTTACATAGTTTTAAAGAAGATCCTGCAGCGGGCATATTTTGGGGAAATAATTGAATACCTTCAGGAACTAGTAACGCTGACAGTTAGCAACCTATACGGTTGGATAAACAAATTTATTAGAGTTGATCAAATAATGAAATATATAGGGCATTCTATTTAAAAAATTTACATATTTTCCATCACGCCTAAATGCAACACCCTGTATAAATGAAAATAATTTTACTTTATAGAAACTGGGGAGTCAGACAACTTTTGTGTTAAACATTTCTTTCTTTCTCTAACGATTTAGTAGTTAACTAGTTATCGACCGCCGGGATACTAATAACTCACCCTGTATATCTTTACTTACTACTTTTTAATTTTTTTTGTTTCGCACTATTTTTTTACCTATTTAGTAATCTTATACTCTGTGAATTGAATTTTATATTTGTTTTATTTCTGCTTTAAATACAGCCTTCATCTTGAATTTATCTAAAATCTGTTCTTCATATTATAGTAGCATGTTGGTGTATATCCTGACGTACATTCTTTTACTTAAATTGGTAAAATTTTATCAATGTGCTTGTTAGATTCAATAAGATTACTAAAAAAATATAAAGCTGACAAAGTAATATATTTTGGCTAACTGCTGCATGTGAACCGGGCAAGGACAAATTTGCGTTCCATCATCTTGAATTAGGTGTGAGATTAGTTCACGTCATAAGGGCAAATTCCATCCTAAAATAAACCAGAAATTGTATTGATACGTACTGCTATTGATATAGCATCTAATTATAATATTCTTTTATTGTGACCTTGTTACCATATCGCTGGGGCATTAAAATAAATTCAAAATTCTTTTACTTTTACCAAACAGCCCGAAAACATTAAATACAAAGCCTTAAGAAAATAATTACTAGTTAATTTGTTTGCAAATAAACAATGCTTTAAAATATCTTACTGATTTTACAGCACCATAGGAGTTCATGTTTTAATTTGTAAAATTGCCACAGAACGATATTAAACCTATTAGTTGTTATGTAACCAATAAGTAAATTAAAAGGAGCCATTAATGATCGCGACTGTTTAACGCACGAGCGATTAGCGAGTGCGTTAATTGTTGAGATCATCAATCGCCGTTTAATATTCGAGTTGGTTACAAATTTTTTCTGTATGCTTCTGCGGTGTCTACATAGATTTTATTCGTCGATGTGGTTTGACGTTATCACCATTTAAGTAATTTGACAGTGACAGTTCTCGACTGTGGGCCTGGATAACGGAATGTTTTGATTCGATGGTTTTATTTAACGTATATTCGATTGGCTATAAGTTGCTTGATTGGTTATAACAAATCATGCATTAATAGCAATCGTGCGTTACGCTTAAAGGTGTTTATAAATGATTTTCTAATCAGTAAACATACTCATAAATAAACGAATGACGGAAATAGTTATTTAACCAATATGCACTATATTAAAATAAGCAAAATATTTAGTTCTTTAAAGCTCGCTCTGCAGCACTCTCTGTAATTCAGGCAAACTATCACTCTGAGACAACTTCTCTGAGCGATTAATAGCAAATAATTTTTGGTACAATTTTACAGTTAAATACATATATCGAGATTAATTTGTATACAGGGTGAGTTATTAGTATCCCGGCGGTCGCTAGCTACTAAATCGTTAGACAAAGAAAAAATGTTTAAGACAAAAGTTGTTTGGCTCACTAGTTTCTATGACGTAAAATTATTTTCATTTGTACAGGGTGTTGCATTTAGGCGTGACGTAAAGTATGTAACTTTTTTAAATGGAACGCCCTGTATATTTTGTTATTGTATGAATACTAATAAATTTGGCGATCCAACGGTATAGGTTGCTAACTCTCATCGTTAATAGTACCTGAGTTATTCAATTATTCGTCCAAAATGTGCACGTTGCACGATCTTCTTTAAGACTATGTAAAATGGAAATTTTTTCAAATATTGCTTTTAAACTATGTCAGACAATAGTCAAAGCTAGATAGATGATAGTATCCAAAGATATTGGATCCACTATACAGGTTGTTCATAAAACTTAGGAAATTTTGATGTTTTTCAAATCGCTTTTCCTTGGTTTTTCTAAATATATCCAATTTTAGTAGTTTTCGTGATATTTACAATTTAAACAAAAATGTGTAATATTATTCCAAATAAACCATTAATTTGTTGTTCTTTCTACTTTGTTTATCTCTTAGTTGTAAATCGGTAATAGTATATTCACATATAATTCTTATTTACTCTAAGGTTATCAAAAATATTGGTTATACGAAGTTTTATGTCTCTGGTGTAGTTGGTGCTGATTGGTATACCAGCTCTTTCACATATCCCCATAAAAAAATCTAGTCTGTTGAGGTCTGGAGACCTTGGTGGGCACAATGTAGGACCTCCTCTTCCCTGTTTGGTCACCGTTTTAGTTCTTGTTTTGTGCTGGTAATTAATATTACCTATTTCTTCCATTTGCAACCGAACCCTGTTTATAACACTTGGTTGGGGATGCACTCTATCCGGATATCGCTGTTCATACATTCTGGATGCTACTAATGTATTTCTGTCGGCTTCGCCATAGACGTAGATCATGTTAATTAATTCTTATTTGCTATAATTATAACTTATCCTTCAGAGAAAAGACAAATAATATTACTAATTTTGACAGCAATAACTTATTGGGTGTCATTAGATCTCAATTGTTTGTTTCTATGATTAATTAATGCTAATAGTAATAATTACCGTTTTTAAGTTGTTTTTTTAATACAGTATTACTGATTTACAAATGAGAGACGAACCAAAAATAACAAAAAAATAATGGCATTATTAGATATTACACATTTTTCTTTAAATTGTAAATATCATGAAAGCAATTGGACATATGGCATACCTAACATAAATTAAAGGGAACTCGGGGGGCAATTCAACTAGCACATAATATACAGGCTGTTCCATTTAAAAAACTGAAGGAAAAGCCATTTGAAAAATGTCCATATTTACTAAGTTTTATGAACACCTGTATAATCAATCTAATATATTTTAATACTATCATCTATCATCTACCTACTAGCTTTGGCTATTGTCTGACTTAATTTAACGGCAAAATCTGCAAAAATGTCGTTTTTACATAGTTTTAAAGAAGATCCTGCAGCGGGCATATTTTGGGGAAATAATTGAATACCTTCAGGAACTAGTAACGCTGACAGTTAGCAACCTATACGGTTGGATAAACAAATTTATTAGAGTTGATCAAATAATGAAATATATAGGGCATTCTATTTAAAAAATTTACATATTTTCCATCACGCCTAAATGCAACACCCTGTATAAATGAAAATAATTTTACTTTATAGAAACTGGGGAGTCAGACAACTTTTGTGTTAAACATTTCTTTCTTTCTCTAACGATTTAGTAGTTAACTAGTTATCGACCGCCGGGATACTAATAACTCACCCTGTATATCTTTACTTACTACTTTTTAATTTTTTTTGTTTCGCACTATTTTTTTACCTATTTAGTAATCTTATACTCTGTGAATTGAATTTTATATTTGTTTTATTTCTGCTTTAAATACAGCCTTCATCTTGAATTTATCTAAAATCTGTTCTTCATATTATAGTAGCATGTTGGTGTAAATGAACATTTCATTCTTAATACTGAATTAAATCAGAAAGGGTGAAGTTCATACTTAAAATTAGAAGTTCAGTTGTTTTATTGTATGTAGATCAGTCCCAAATTTCGCCAGTTAAAAAAAAAAGGTAATAATTTAGATTTAACCTTTTCGTAATCCCCGGATTTAGATTTATAATCCCGGGATCCCGGGATTGAAAGCTCGGGATTCCGAATATACAATAATAATATATAATATCAAACAAATCACAACCGACTCTTTTCGCAGAATTTTAAGACCAGGAATTGCCTTTAGTTTTTGAGAACCAAATGCTAAAAATCATTACCATATACAGTGTATTTCACGACGAATTGCCATTGAAGTATGTATATGGAGAACCACACGAAGCCAGAGATTGAAAATTTGTGGACAAAGACAGAAATAATAAGTTTTTGGATTTACTTAATAAATGTTGTATTATTTTAAATTATGTCTATTTCATTGTTGCTCCTCTTATAATTTTATAAATACTAATTTAATAAGAGTAATAAGAATGTTTATTTCTGGATAATCAGTTGTTTTCCAACGCAATTTAATTTTGGTAGCATTTTCAATTTCTATTGTGATGTATAAAAATCAATTTACGTAGGTGAAAATGCATTTTCGGCATAGGACCTTTAGCACATATTTAATCAAAAATATTCCAAAATGTATTCATATAGTAGCATTGGCATTTGAAAAAATTGACTTTTAGTACCTTTCTCGAGTTTAACTTTGATCTTATTCAAGTAGATCAGAATGCAATTAGCTTGGAAGAAGCGAGCAACATAGTTCGCGATACGTCACCATTAACAAATCTTGACACACGGCGTAAGCCGGAAGCAGTTTATTTTCTAAATGATTCTGGCCGTGAAAGCCTACGTACTTATTTGATTTTATAATTTGAGCACACCGTGAACCTTTTCGAAGAACTTTACCGATATGTCGATAAAATGTTACCTATAAAAAAATTTTGCAGACAACATTGGTCAGAGTGGCTAATTTAAAAATAATTGAAAGAAACCTCGCAGCTGTCATTTTTAATAAAAACCACTGAATAGGTCAAAAATGACACCTGTTAGGTATAGGATGTGTGATATACAATTGACATAAATTTAATGAAGATTTCAAAATTCTATAAATTACGGTTTGTTGTATTTGAAATATGAAAGTTGACCATTTACGGTGCAAGAGGAAGTAACCACAACTAAAAATATTGTAGTTAAAAAGAACTTATCCAACTGAATTTGTATTTTATTAAATTGAAAAACATTTCATGTTTGTTTTGACTGCAATGTATTTGCATTTCAAAATTATTTTCTTAAGAAGCAGAAATGATTCGATAAGCTTTTTAGTTTTTATGTTTTGCGTTTATGCAGCTGATCTGATGATGGGTATAAAATCCCAAAACTAATAACCAATGCCACCAATAACAACATCTCTGCAAGAAACCCGCTTTTTAATTACAGTCTTCTTTACTAGGAAGTTTTATCATAGCGCTTTAGGTGGTTTGCTTTTAGCAATTCGGTATGTCCATAATTTATTGCCTATCGACACAGGACGCAGGTGTTAATAAAGGAGCAAGTTCTTTCAGAAATTTATTAAATGTTTAAAACATGCCAGATTTACATAAGTTCAACCTTAATGTTACAACATTAATTACGCCCATCCCAAAAATTCCCTGATAAAGTCAAGAACAGCATCGACGTCAATACCAAGCTCGCGCAATCTTGTGCCGATGTATTGAACTGTAGGCCATTCCATAATTCTGTTAAAGAAATCGCGGGCCTCCTGGCTGGAAACTTTTCCGTACAATTCTTGGAAATCAGCGCTATTTGCTAATTTATCATTGACCAAAGCCAAGACATCATCAGTTGGAAAGACTGCGCGGACTTCATCAACTAATGCGCGGACACCGCCGTTGCTACCATCTGTAGGTACCCATTCCCAGCTGTTGATTAGGTCGTGGGCACTAGAAACAAGGGCGTCGACATCTACACCTCGTTCGCCAGCCCATGCTTTGAAGTCTTGCCATTGTGCGTCGGCGCCAAGGTCAGCCACTAAGCCAGCCCATTCGGGACCCTGGAGGAAAGCGGCAAGACTTTGGACTTCGGCGTCTGAGTCGAGATATACGCGGCCAATCGCCAAGATTTCTTCCGTTGGAATCAAGTCCCTGATATCCTGCAAGTCCCCGGAAAGATCCCTTTGACTCCTTTCATATTGGAAGCCAAATCTCAAGTTCGATGCCGAAGCCAAGCCGATGACGGCAGCTACTAACAGAAGGAATTTCATCTGAAATTTAAACAACAACATTTAAATACTCGTCGATGCTTTGAATAACAAAAATGCAAGCCTGGTAAACATTACACCGACAGTCGCTTATAATTTATCAAATTATGTTCGGTAGATGGCTAATCCACCGAATCGTGGTTTGGAAATGAACGAATAAATGTTTTGCGGCTGCTTACATAATATACAAACTTCTATTCTATAATGCTCGTTTGGAACGTTTGAAATATGCAACGAAACAGTGAAACAACAAAGAATCGACAACATCGTCTTTCGTCAGAAATTGAAGTAAAATAGGTGATGGAAATACTTAAAGCATGTAATGTTATTAGAAATGAATTCTCACCTTGCCAGCGAAAAGTTAGAGTAACTTACACAACTTTGAACTGACTGTACATGGGATGCTGCTCGCTTTTATACTCCTGTACCTATCTCCAGTTCAATCTTGAGGAGTCTTTGAGTACCTAAGCGGAATCAGATTTTATAATTCTACATAATAATCAGCACGGTATTGTTCAAGGTGAAAGCTGAATTACACGTGAAAAACTCTTTTTGTACTAAAATTGTTAAGATTTTATGAATGTGCTTGTTTGATTCGATACGTATAAAGCTAAAACCTTATAAAGCTAACAGAGGAATACATTTTGGCTTACTGATAAACATCAATGTGAGGTTTGTTTTATCAAAATATCTCCTGCGTGTGAACCGGGCTTGACAAATTTGCGTTCAATCATCTTGAAGTAGGAGTGAGATTAGTAGACGTCATTAGGACAAATTCTATCTTTAAACAAACCTGAAATACGTAGTTGATAACACTTATATAATTATTATTTTTTATGGTCACCTTGTTACCATAGCCCTGGGATATTAAAATAAATTAAAAATTCTTTTGCTATCACCAAATAACCCGAAAACTTTAAATGCAACGTTCTAAGAAAGTAATTTCTACACGAAAATCCTTGCAAATATCTTACCAATGTTACAACACCTTCATAGTTTGTGTTTTAATTTTAAAAAATTCTACAGGTAGCCAACATAGATCTTCCTCGTCGATATCATATCTGACTTTTTATGACCACTTAAGTAATTTTACACTGACAGATCTGGATGGCAAAATGTTGTGATTCTATTAATTCATTTTACGTCTGTACGATTGGCTATAAAGTCATTTGATTGGCCATAATAAATTGTGCATTAATTGAAATCGAGCCTTAATAGACCAGCTTATTAAACCGACCCAATGACTTCAATTGTTCTTCTTTTGCAATACGTTTGCGGGTGCGTTCCATTGAAAAAAAAAAACAGTGTTACACATTCTTAAGTGGGACGCATTGTAGAAGAGACTGATTCTAACTTGATCCAAAAATGAATATGAATAATGATTATGAATGAGTAACCATTACTGTAAATTATTTATGTCCGCCATAAAAAAATATCTTGCAAATGACAAGAACAACAAGAAGAACAAAGAAGAATAAATAAATAAATAAATAAATAAATAAACATCGACTTTATTGATCCGGATATACATGCACAAATTACTACAACCATTCTAGATAAATACAACAAGAAAAGAAAATATAATTAAACAAAAACAATGATAACAAGTATTCCGATCATCTCACGGCGAGATCCAGATAGGGAAAGACTTCCCTCCTGCTCTATCTAACCGTGTAAAATATACTACCTATATGAAATTCATGCCTAACCTAAATAAACAAAAATTAAACTAAGAAACACCAATAATTAATAATATAATATAATAATTAATAATAAAAATCGTAAGACAAAAATAAGGAATTACCTCTACTTTTCATAAGCAAATATTAAAAAGCGAAGTATTTTTACTGACACTCATCCTGTGCAGAGTCTGTTGAAATCGTCGTTAAATTTTAGGTCAGTTGAATACTACACCTAACATGTGTCATTTTTTGAGATAGGTATTTAATTTTGCCAAAGCAAAATGACAGCTGCAAGATCACTTTCAATTATTTATAAACTATTCGCTGTAGCCATTGGAAAAAAGTTGTTTGGCAAAACGATTGTGAAGGTAACATATTATTCACACATCGGCAGAGATTTTCGAAAAGTTATACAGGGTGTATATTATACAAGCAAAATTTTAACTCGAGAACAGTATTCTCAATACATCCATCCTTTAGTAGGCTTTGGATTTAGGAATCAAATTGCAAAATTTGTCTTCGGCAAACTATAATTTTATTTAAATCACTGGTTATCGATTTCGAGTTGTCATTCCCATCTTCAGACCAGCTGCAGAAAGTAGAACATACATAACCTACAATTTGTATCACAAAAAATTAGATATATTATTTTATGTCCTACATGATCATAAAGTGACATTATACATCTTAGATACCGGGGCAGAAACTACTTCTTAACGCCCGCGATAGAGTTAAGGATTCTTAACGCCCGCGCGGGCAGTAAGGGTTGCCATGGTTGTATGACAAATATATCAAATATTTGTCATTCAACTTGTAAATTCTAAGTCGCCAATGTCAATTATTGGCAATTAAGGTTATAAGTTTGACAACTAATTGTCTATACTGTCACTCGGCAATGTCAATTATTGGCGATTAAAGTTATTTAAAGTTTGACAATTAATTGTCTGTAGTATCACTGAACTCCGAATTGTTTGTATTGTTATTGAACTCCGTAGATACGCATGAAACCAGGCACAAAACCAGTATAGGACATAAAATTTTGTATGCAGCTCGGGCATTACTTGATCTTTATACCCTCGGGCGACTTAAAAAGGAAACGGTTACCCTCGGGGCATAAACATCCTTGTTATGCCCTTGGTACATAAATAACTATTACAAACGTCTTACTGTCGGGCTGGTTATAGTATATTATTTGACGAGCACATAATTATGGATATAAATCGCGAGCATGAAGTTTACACGCAAGCCGTAGGCGAGCGTGTAATCATGCGAGCGATTTATATCCGTTATGTGCGAGTTAAATACGACGTTTTATCTACGACTCATAAATTCCATTTTATATGAAATATTTTAAATGTATTTGTCAATGATGGCGAGGCGAACTGTCACATAACTGTCATCCACGTTACTTTTGACAGACTTTGACACTAGCGTTATTTAATGATGACAGTTCGTTCAAATAATGAGGTCATTATTTGAACGAACTGTCATTATTATACAACGCTAGTGTCATTATAATCATTGGCGCGTATAATGATGGGGATTATACCGGGTGGTCGTTTTAACTTGAGACTCCTAAATAACTCGTGAAATATGCATGGTACGACAAAAGTGTCTTGAATAAACTTGTAGGACTCAAAGGGGGAAATGAGCTGACGATATCGGTTTCATTGCAGATGGCGCTGCAATCGGTGAAACTGAGGCTAACTTCACTTTTTTAAATGGGAATACCCAAATTTTTTATCATTTTATGTTTTTCCGCTAAATAAGAACAATCTTTTGTCTGGACATTTTTTTCGTACGATGCATCTATTAAAAGTTATTGACGATGGAATTTTGTGGCGGCTGCGGTAGTTACGCCGCTGCCACTGCATGGGATGCGCTCGCCGTCTGGCAGTCAATGCAACGACTGAGTAGACACTCACGGTACAACGTAGGAAGGTATGTGCGTAATCGGGATACGTTTTGGTATCTCGCGCGTTGCGCCGTCATGCGCATAGGGTTTGTATAACAACGAAAAAAATTCATCGGACGAAAAAAAGTTTCGGACAAAAGATGCTTCTTATTTAGTGTAAAATCATAATATGATAAAAAATTTGGGTACACCCATTTAAAAAAATTAAGTTAACCTCATTTTCACCGATTGCAGCGCCATCTGCATTTTTTTTTTTTTTTTTTGGGATGTTGCCATGTGCACAAAGCCAGAGGCTTGTCTGTGCGGCAGTCGGGGAGACGGTGTGATATCGTCATCGGAGACGGTGTGATATCGTCAAGTGATATCGTCATCTCATTTCCCCCTTTGACTCATACAAGTTTGTTTAAGACACTTTTGTCGTACCATGCATATTTCACGAGATATTTAGGAGTCTCAAGTTAAAACGACCACCTGGTATAGAATATATAGTCATAGATACGTATGCAATGAACTTATTATATGTGAGTCGTAGATAAAATAATATATTGAACATGTGGATTAGTGTACCGGTATCAGAAGTAGTCGGAGTGAATTAGAATGTTTACAAAATAAGATTTTCGTGAAAATCGAGAAAAGGGCACCCCAATCATGAGAATGTATTTTGGGAATAACTGAAATCGATTTTTAAACATCACCATAGAAATTGAGATCATCGTCAGATCCACAATACGTGGAAAATAACTGAACATCTAGGAATAAACATAAAATCGTTAATTTGCGTCAGTTTGAAGTAATGTGGAATGCGCTTAATTGGCCATCTGATATTTACCGCGTTTCGAGAACCATTTTCTATTACTATCAAATCGCATGAGGACCTGGTATCTGATAAGGAGAACATGCAAGATATACATAACAAGAATATGTTCTAAGAAATTGATACATGATTAGGAGAAAACGGCTATGGTTTTAGGTATTTACTAAAGTAATTAGAAATAGTTTTTGGAATTTCCTTAATTGATGTTTCTTTTAGTTTTAATTTTGTCTGTTCCATTGGCACTAGTCTTGTAATTTTATAAAGACTTATTTAATCAGAATAATTACGAACTTAATGATGACCTCGAAGTCCGCAATGAATTTTTGCTTATTTCTAGTTGCTGTGTTTTTTTCCAGTGCATTCTATATTTGGCAATGTTATTAATGTCTATTGTGATCTTTAAAAATCAAATGAAGTAGGCACTAATTTAGGTTTAGGCATTTTAGTTGTAGGGAATTTTACACAAACTAAGCATGCTATTAATCTTTTCTTGAGTTTAAATTTGATCTTATAATTTAAAAATCCTGTATACATTTTCGAAGAGCTCTACCGATGTGTCAATAATATGTTAACTTCAGAGTTTTGCCGGACAATTTTTTTCAAACTCTCACAGTGGATAATTTATGAATAATTAAATGTATCTTTCCGCAAGCATTTCTTATTGAAATATTAAATATCTAAAATATGACAGATGTTAGATATAGGGTATGTAACATACCACTGACATAAATGTTAACGAAGTTTTCAAAAATGCTATAAAATACAGCATGGTCCATTTGAAATATAATAAATAGCACCATTTCCTATGTAACAAAAATCGGAAAAGATTTTATCTAACAATATTAGTCCACAAACTTTCAACCGTGATTTCATTTGGTTCTTCGTATATTTCTAATGGCAGCTCGCCATGAAAGACCCTGTATGGTTTACCCTTCTGATGACTGATGCTTCATTGTTTGCTAACGACTAGTGTTCAAATTTTTAGTCGTTAGTTTACATTAACTATGGTGACCTAAATTAGTTAAAACAAAACCTTTATTGTCCTGTCACTTTCTCGTTCCATGAATATTGAAAAAAAAAATTAATGTACTACCAACCCTACACATGACGTCAATTTGTTGTCACCATCGTTATAGAATCGAGCTACAGATCTCCACGTGGATCTTTAAAACCGTATAATGCCGTGAGATGACATTT
Source organism: Melinopterus prodromus (assembly GCA_964023965.1). NCBI lineage: Eukaryota > Metazoa > Arthropoda > Insecta > Coleoptera > Scarabaeidae > Melinopterus > Melinopterus prodromus. The sequence continues at coordinate 52,621,976 of OZ030394.1, forward strand.
GTACTTAAATCAATATTTGTTGATAAGATATAGGAATTCAAGTGCCATCGATAACAGTAACAAATCCTTATCTCAACTGACAACAAACTAAACGGTTCTGTCTAAAATTCGACAAAGTTTGTTCTCGGATTGCTGTTTCTATTGTTGAAATTCAAAGTTGTTGAAATTTTAATCAAAATGGTAATTAATTAGGAAATCAATCTTGAAAATCTCATTGTTAGTGAAAACATGTCTTAATATTGCTGTAAATTTAATGAAAATTTGTTAGGTCAATGTTAGGTATTTTGTTGATATTGTATAAACTTTAAACCATTGGTTAAATTTAGTTTTGTGTACTTGATAAGCATTATTCGAATATTTCCAAATAAACTATTTATTTTTGTTGATTTAGTAATTTCAATTTATTTTGAATTTCTATACAATATACATGTTTTATATTGTTTTATTACATATTGTATAAGTAATATTGAAACAAAGACATACTTGAATCCGATAACCGAAATTCTTTGGAATGATTTCAAAGAATGAAGGTTAATAAACATATACTGGCTGTTCAAAACTAAATATAAAGCCGTGAAGGGTTGCTAGGCCAACTGATGGTTGAGCAGAATATCTAAATATGACTTTAGTAATATGTCGTTAGTTTTCGAGATTTTCACACTTTTATGGATATTTGTCAAAATCGTCAACTTAGATCACCTTTTTGAGTGCCACAGCTACAAAATTCCATATTCTGAGGCGAGTTTTTGGAAACGGAAGCGGACTTCATGATTTATTTTGTTTCTTTTTAGCTAACTTTGATCTAAACGAAAAATACCAGAATAACATGGGAAATTATTAAAAGATTGTCCATTTAGTGTAGCATTAAAAATGCTGTGACACTTGCCTTGTTTTGATATAGAAAAAAAAGATATTACTATCTTGCTGGAAGTTGATCACATTTGAATTGAATTGAATTGAATTGAATTGAATTGAATTGAATTGAATTGAATTGAATTGAATTGAATTGAATTGAATTGAATTGAATTGAATTATTTCAATAAGAAGTAATCGAATGCAAATACTAGTAAAATTGGTAGTATATTCAAAAGACACTGTTGTTCATGTAATGTTTTATTTAAAACTTACGAGTGACTAGTTTCGTTAAACCATAATCTGATTCTTGTATCAAAAAGATAAGATGAAAGTGTAGGAACACTCACACACATGTTAAAATTGACGGAATATATCTAAAATTACTATAAAATTGGTGTATTGATAACAAATTTATATATTGTTGCGAAATATAGTTTACATTGTATAATTGAGGCCAAGTCATCCAACCCATCTAACCTGCAGACAATTGCGTGGTCAGAAATGCAACATCAGGCTTTTCAAAGCGGAACAAAGACATTCCTTTGTGGCACGCGTTCAAAACGTACAAATTAACATTAACTTATATCAAAAGCCGTGTTCAACCAAAAATCCTAAGGATTGCCGTCTCCATTACACGTTGTTCACGTATGCATTTTATTTGTGACCCCCATTCACCCACGCACTTGTTTGGCTATGAGGCCTCATCAATGTTAATCTTTGACTTTTCCCAACCACGTAAACCTGCCCTGAAGAAGCCCCAAACCTGCGGGCGAAACGTAGGCTATGTTTTAGACTAGTTGGAAATAAGCGATTACGGACTGAAACAAAGCGCTTTATATTCATCAGACAATCAATTTGATCTATTTAGGTACTATTAAATTAACTTAACTTATTATTTTCTCCAGACATCAATTTTATTGTTTCTGTCAATTTTAATATATGTGTGACTCAATCTACAGCTTCTTTAGCTTCTTTATCTTTTTGACAAGTTTACAAAACACAAATAAGAATAAATAATGCGTTCAAATTGCAATCTAATGCCAGTAGGTAGTGTCAATCGCTGATGTTTTGACAATACCTACCGCCAACAATAATTAATCCATACTATTCAACACTGCCCCAAATTCTTCCTTACGAATCCGCATTACCCGAGTAGAAGGGATATCCTTCACGTTTGCATAACTGGGCCATGAAGACGTCAGCATAAAAGCGGTTGAGGAATTGAGTGAGGCACTATTGTGGACCGTTTGTGTTTGACAGTGCGTGGCCGTCTAGCCGCCTCATCCAGATGAATCTCCTATATTGAACGTCCTCGCGAGCCTCACACAGCGGAGCGGCGCGGCTCCAGCCGCTTTTAAAATAAATTACAAGGCACCAGTCAAAGAGTAACGGCTCTCGAGTTTAACCCCATAGTAATGCATTCGGAGCGCTCCTCAAAAATGAGAAAAAGCTTTTACTAGGATTCCCGTTAATAATGCCCACCCACCACTCCACTCATCTCATCTCTTCCTCTCACTCTTTCCCACCCCGCGTCCATCTTTAGCTTCTCCGGCGTCTTTGCCAATTCTAGCCATCTCTGTCTCGCTCTCGTCTTACGCCGAAATGAATTGTGATACTGCCTCTGAATGCGTAATAATGCTCGTTCAAGATGTTGAAGACAACTTGCCACCCTACCTGCAAGCCAGACCCACCCCAGACCCCACCTCGCCGTTTCATAACAAATACCAGCGAGTAAAAGGGATACAAATTGCTGCTTTTGTTTCATCCAAGAGGCGATTATGGCGAGACGAAGGAAGGATTAAATAAAAGAGCGGACAATTAAATTCTAAATTGTCAACATGTTGCCTTGTCTCGATATTTTGGTGGTTTAATTGATGGGTGAAATTGTATCGTTCGAACGCAAATGAGAAACAAAACAAAATGAGCAATTCTCAGAACGAATTTCACGACATTTCGAAAGCATATTTTCGTTTTTTTAAATTACTTCTTTCGATATTATGTACTAATAATAAGAACTGTAAAGAATGCATTAGGGTCATTCCCCCGTAACGGGTCACACCCGTCACGCCCGATTAAAGACTATAAATAACCACTCTTCTTTTTATTCTGATGCAATATAGATAATGCAAAACCATAAAAAGAAAACAAACTTATGTCTTAAAATTGTTGGAGATAGATGTCTCAACTTTAATAAGTTTTATGAAAAGCTTCTTACTTTATCATACGTAGTATGATACTTCCTGACTTAACTTAGAGCTGAAAAGGTTTTTGTTTAAAAGAGTCCAAAGGAACTGATTGTTTACTCTAATCATATTTTTAGGATTTTGCAAATGACCGCCATTTTTGAAATTATGTCAAAATAGTTCAAAAATAAATTAAAGTTGAGGAAATTCTGAATAATTTACGACTACGACATCTTTTGGTAAAATTAATAGTTTAGCTGCATGAGCAAATTCTATTTGACCGAGATCAGTCGTGTCTGAATTAATATAAAACTAGTTAGCCAGGATATGAAAAATATTTTTATTCTAATGACAGTAGATAGTGACAAACGCTGAGTGAATAGAATCAAAATATCTGTCAAAACCTGGCTAACTAGTTTTATTTTAATGCACGCACGACCATCTCGCTCAAATAGAATTTGCTCATGCAGCGAAACTATTAATTTTATATATAGTATGATAAAGTCATGTGCCTTGCCACATATTTTTTTTAATGTTATGGTCGTGATAATTTTGGCTAAATCGTGAAATAAATCACTTGAAAATTTGATATTTATGTTAGGATTTTCAAATCAATGGACAAAAATCAGTGTTGGAGTAAATTTATTGTTTGGCCAGAAATTTACTTAAGCATTAAGCTCCGCTTTTCCCGTTTTCCGCGAATTGGCTCATTAGTAGGAAACCCAAACACCGAATACTGAAACCCTCATGCCATCGGCAAAATGAATATTCTTTTGCCTTAAAAAACTTATGAATTGATAGAAATTTTTAGATGACAATGAAAACTGAACTCATGCCATATTACAAGCGTTTTTATTTCAATGCTTTGCATTGCACTTAAGTGCAAGGTTTACAGTTTCATGACAGATTCACGAGTTTTTGTGACATTTTTCGTACATTTGGTTACCAGATTTGAAATAGTAAAATGACAAAGAATTACATAATTTCATAATTTATTTTTCGTATATTTTTCATATATTATTTTATACTGGTTTTGACTATAATATATTATATTATGCTTGCTACGACTATTTTCTTTAAAGACGACTAATTGACACGTTTTTGACTTTATATATAAGAGCATTTTACAAATATCCAATTACTTAATTTGTCAAAAATACATTAATTAAAATTAAATGACTACCCTGTGCAACGGCAAAAAATCGAATATATCATTGATAAAATGAACGCTGTCAGGGAGAGACAACTCAACGTTATGAACAATACATTCGAATCATCATTTGAATATTGGCAATGAGTACTGGCTGCTGTTTATTTTCTTCTTGTAATTTAAAGCATGTTTGATATCTGATATTTAACAGTACATTTAGAAACCCACGTTCATTACTAAAATTCCCCATTTATTTTGTTTTTAAACAATTCCATATAGGGCATTGACCTAATATTACGGATATTCCACATGTATACATCATTAACATCGTTAGTGGTTATTGTATTATTGCACTTACTGAACTCCAAATGGGTTATATAAATATCTAATATGTATTATACGCTGTCTTTATGGAAATATAAAAGCATACTAGGTACCTACATGACATTTATATTTCAACAGTTTTTTCGTATGTATTTATTTTCTCGCTAAGTGTTGTTCGTTGTATTGTCGTAATGCCTTTATTGATTTAGAATCCATTAGAATGTTATGGCTACTACTGAGCTGGATAAAATAACAATCACTTTTTTTAACATTAATGTGTATGTTATTGGCTTTATATTACCTGGCCTTATTATGCCATTGTAGCGTTAAAAAAAGGGATATATTATAAAACACAAAACTACAAATATGTGTATTTATCACAAGAACATTCTTCACACATAGTCGCTTCTAAAGAAGAATTCTGGCTATACTTGTAATAATTGCTACTACTTCGTTTGTGGGGTCATCGTTACTGCGCGTTGGTCTGTGAGAGTCATTTTATAATTTTATCGCGTATAATTCGATACGCGTGCTCTGTTTGATAAACAAATCAAACAAATCAAACGAACAAACAAAATTATTAAAACACTCAGCTACTGATCTAGGATCAGATGTTATATGATTGTCCACATAGATCATGATCTCTGACGGCATGAGTTTTTCCCGACAATCGGGTTATTAGATGCCACTATGACCGGGACGGATTATCTCTCGATATGTAGAAGCCAATTCAGGGAAACGATTCCGGAGAAAAAAACAAATCCCTCAAACTAGCACTAGAGCGTCACACGGTGTCAGTAACCCTGCACTTATCAAAAAACTGCTGCCGTTTGGATAAAGCTGAAATCTAACGTGGACAACAGCAAATTAGACCTCCTTGGTTACTTAAAAGGAATCAGCTTTTTCATCTTAATTTAATTGCTGAATTACGTAGCCAACTGGACGATTTTTGCAACTACTTACGCATGGACCAAAGTACCATAAATTAGGAACATATAAATCTTCTTCTCCAGCACCCGATATTTCCGATGCTAACCCTTTTTTTGTTAAATTTCCTTCGATAGGGGTTGTGCAAGGAGTTTATTTTTTTTTTCACTACACTCTCTGTATTTTGACTGTGTGTTATTGAACGAGAAAACTTATAGTGGTAAATCAGTCAAATATTTTTTGTTTTTAATTTTCTACAACTTAACCAATATTTCCGACAGTTTTGGTCCTTCTTCAGGGTTCGGAAAAAGTTATACAAATATTTTTTTCTGTCTGTGTGTATGTATGTGTGTGTGTATGTGTGTACCCGATTTTTGTGGAGACGATTCCGGAGAAATAATCATATTTAGCAGTTTTATGACCAAACTTAGAGCTGACCAGCTTTTGGTTCAAAAGGGTCCAAAGGAACTGACTGTTTCCTCTAAGCATTTTTCAAGGATTTTGCAAATGAGCTGCTATTTCTGTAATTTCGTCAAAATAGTTAAATAATAAATTAATGTAGAGGAAATTTTGAATAATTTATGCCCATGATATTTTTTGGTAAAATTAATAGTTTAGCTTCAAGAGCAAATTCTATTTGATCGAGATCGGTCGCATCTGCATTGATATGAAACTTCATAGTAGCCTGGATTTGACAAATATTTGTTTGTGCTGTCACCACAGAAATGGCTGTCGCACTCGAAAACAGCTGATTTCATCAGAGGTTGGAGTGGGTTGGAGAACCGCAATTGAACGTTGCCCATCTAGTGCGGCAAAGTACAAAATACAAAATTCAAATAAAATAATATCACCAATTTGATTATTTGTTGATAAGAAATATCAACCCGTTGTTATCTAATTGTAAAAGCGATAAATTGAGAAAATTGTAAATAAAGTATAGCGATGAGTGTAGTTATATGAGTTATATCTAGTATGTTGGTACTGACATCTACAGTGTCATGAACGAATATAAATCTGTCAGAATTTGAATTAGCCTTGTAAACTTGACGTTTCGTAGAAGTGGTATCAACCTAACATTTCCTATACAGAAATATAAACACTTTAAATATTTTTTAAATACGTATTTCTCAAAACGCAACACAAAAATCGATGTCAGTCCTGCCGACAACTACATAGCGCGACTCGCTCACATGCGACGGCGACGCTCCGCCATCGGTGACGCGCCGCATCACCGCTCGTCGCGCTATTCCGTACTCTCGGCACTTGTGAGATAAATAACTATTATTCTGATGACAGTAGGTAGTGTCAAATGTTGACGCTTTGACAATACCTACTATTGATACTATTGACTATCAAAATATCTGTCAAATCCTGGCTAACTAGTTTAATTTTAATGCAGACACGATTTATCTGAATCAAATAGATTCTCATGCAGCTAAACTATTAATTTTATTTGTTAATTTTATTTGTATTTATTTTGTATGATAAAGTCATGTGCCTGGCCACATCAGATTTTTTGTAACTGGAGATACTGTTTGGCCTTGGAGGCCGAGAAGGTTATGGTAGCCTTAGCTTGCCTCATGCCAGGTGATGTTTCCCAGTAGTCTTCCTGATGTGGCTCTTTGTGATACCGCAACAGGATTCAGGTCCGAAAAAGAAAGTCTTAGACCCTTCTCTGGCTAGGATGTCGGCTTGTTCATTGCCTTCGATCCCTGAGTGTCCTGGAACCCACATCAGTGAAACCTTGTTCTCTTTTGCTAGTTTTTCCAGGGAAATTTTGCAGTCCCAGGCAGTTTGTCTGGGACACTGTCTGGGACACTGTGTTGAGATTACTGCGCTTTCAATGTCGTCTGACTGCCTGAGCATATGTAGATGTTTGCCCTTTGTACGATCCTATGGGAACATTCCTGGGCACATATGTCAATTGCGTGAACTTCCGCCTGCAAGATGGTTGGAGAATGGCCCATGGCTTTGTATAGGGAGCAATCCGGTCCACTAATGCCTACCCCAACACCGTCCTTGGTCTTTGATCCGTCTTTGAACCACAGTGATGCGGAATCGCTGATCTGTCTGAGCCTCTGAGCTGCATTCGCGCGGTCATCAATTACCACTTCTACTGTCCCATCAAAGGCGTAGACAGGTAACATCATATCCTTTGGCATTTCCACGGCAATGCCACATATCGTGTTGGTAATGCTTAAGTGACCGTAGGCCTGGTTTACCTTAAGGTTCTCTGTCTGGAGCCTCTCTTTTAACATGCATGTGCAGAGGTGTGAGGTTTAGCATTGCCTCCACTGCACCAGTAGGGCATGTTCGCATTTCCCCTGTAATGCCCAAACATATAAGCCGTTGTATCTTTTCAGTTTCGTCTGGGTTGCCTTTTCCGATGTCTTGTTCCACCAGACAATCGATCCGTAGGTGAGAACTGGTCTAATCACCGTGGTGTAGAGCCAGTAAATCATCCTCGGGGCCAGGCCCCAACTTCTACCAAACAGTTTGTTACATGACCATGTCGCTCTGGTGGCTCTAGTTATGGTCCTGTCAATGTGGGTATTCCAAAAGTAGATTTTAATAAGTAGTAATAACTAGTTCAATCCGATTCGACGGGTAGTTTCTTCCTCAAAAGTGCATACGTGGCGATTTTAGCGGAAACACATTCCATTCTAGCATGATTTCTGCATGTCTATAGACCACTATAAAATAATATACTGTGAGCAAACAAAAGTCCTAACTCAGTACTAGGTATTGGTATCCTTTAGCAGCAACACAAACTGTATAAATCAATAAAATTCTAATCATCAAAATCACCCCTCTTCGTGGATGTTCCAAAATTTGATGTGCAGCGCAAGTCGATAAGCTACCCTGACGCGTAATCCGCTAAGAATCAACTGGTAACAAAAGCAATCAACAGGTAGCAGCTAAGAAACCGATCCCGTGCATTACTTACTGCCTGCGGCGATTTGTTTTGAGTGTCAACACGAATAGCACGCTACCCCCTCTCAGGATCGATTTGCCTGCCCATTATTAAGTAATCCGAAGCCGATTCAAGTTCGTTTCCTTGTCAACGTGACAAATTATACATTGCTGCGGTTGCGAAGCTATACTAAGTGTAATAGAAAAGTGAACACCCGGTAGTTATTTATAGTTTTTCGTAAGTCTTTGATTGGTTTTTCAATTTGGTATATATGCTGACATATGTAGGTTCAGTCTGCTCATATGTTGTAGGCTGTTTTGATTTAGATAACAAGGACGCCACCCACAAATCATTTCCAAATCCTAAAAAGTGGACACGTAATTTTTTATTCTTTTGAAATGTTAATTTTTAAGTCGATGCCTGGGGTTTGGAAAAACTTAAGATTAAAGTTATAGGATTTGTAGAGGACTTTCCAAGGAACAGTTTGACCTATTATACATATGAATTTGACGCCCTCAACCTACCCCCACTGTGCCCTGAAAACTACCATTAAATGAAAAAATGTACATTCTTCAGGAAATTGACCCTTCCAATCATTCCATTCTCTTTTCTCTCATAGAAATCATTGCTAAGTCTAGTGGAATGTTCTGTTATTTGAGTTCGAAATGATATCGAAATGGCAGTTTATTATCTTAGGGTGACATTATTCATTAAAACATCTCTTCATATTGTTTAAACAATCAATTATTAATCATTTTCAGGATATTTTCTAATTATGGTAGAAATGTCAGTTTATTACCTTACAAATTTCTTATAAATTGTCATTTAATAAACCCACAGTAGTTTAAAAAAGTCGCCTTTGTTTAAAAATTTTTTGTTAGCAATTCTCATATTTTTTTAATCGATTGGTGTCTTTTCTTTAGTGTCTTTTCATTGAGATAATTTATAGGGATATTTTTTATTCGAAAACATATGAGGACACAATAAATTGGGAAAAATTTCTCAAGCTGACAAAACCATTAACATTTTTTTATTATTTGTGTATTCATAGTAGCTTTTTATTACTTAAAATATTATTATTTTCATTCAATTTTGAAATTTTCCATAAACTTTGTAACCAACTACAATGACAAATGAATTCCTCGGGCACACTTGTAGAATAATTAGAGCAGTCGGTCTTTCAGGAACGCCTCATTTCAGGATTTTAGTTAAAAATAAAAAGCATAAGATTTACTTTGATACCTTTTTGACGTTTCTTACTAATTGCATAAATAATTTTTTCTTGTTTTGATTTCAACTTTTTTGCTACCATTGAAGCGCAACTTTTGAGTACGAATTCACAAGTAGGGCAAAAATTGTATCAAGAGTTCCCATTAAGGTAATTAAAAGATCTATCAAAATCAAAAGAAAAATAAAGGGTTAGTGTAAAAAGAATTTTGTTGACGTCGAGAAAATTTAAGTACCGAAATACAATTTGATAAATGTGTAATTTAATAAAATACAATGTGTAGTAATAAAAACCAATGACTTTATTTTTTCCGAAACCAGGCGTGACAGAAACAAACGGTTTATTTTGGGTTATCCGTAGCCATAAACGAAGAGAAATATCATATCCTAAGTAAGGCAATAAAGTTGAAGGTATTTTATTGAAGATGTATGATAACAACAAGTATGTTGCACATTTAAGATGGCAACTCGTATGTTTTAGCACTGTATATTTGCAAAGCTTGTTTTTGCTGTAAATTTAGAGAAGGACTTTTTTGGTAATGAATAGAATTTTGAAATCATCATGTCTCCCTCAGCTTTTCTCAAATTTAGCTCTAAAAAATGAATACCAAATTCCGACACATAGTAGGTAAACTATTTCCATATTTTCTCAGTTTTCTATGTCACTTGGTATATTGTCGACTCCTTCTTTCACAAGGCGCTTCCAATCAAACCAAACACAAACAAAACGGACCCCTCATTGTAAAGTAAAGTCCGTACTGCTTGAGTACAACTAAATTAAAAGCAGCCGGTAGGCATTTCAAATCTTCTACGATTGACTTCGATCGTGCTGTGCTTGCTTAGAGCTTGGGCATCTCAGACAGGGAGCTTTTATTGGAAGAACTTCGATTCTAAAACGGGCACACAAAGGATTCCGCCTGCTAGTCGGCGCCTCTCCGAACGCCGGTATTTGTTTGTTTTTTTTTATTAATTTTTCGACGTTCGATTTTAAGGGTGGGGCTGAATGAAGGGGTGCTGGGAAATATGATGGGGAACGTTGCGCGGAAACCTGTGAAGGGTTTTCAGGAAGATCATGTTATTAATGATGCTTTTGTGCGGATATTTGGGGTTCTCCTGTGCTGAGGGGTGTAAAAATATGAATTGTTTGGACTGGGGTGGTGATTCATTGATGTTATGTTGTTTACAAGAGTTTGCTTGCAGTTTGATAACATGGGCGGTATCGGTTTTCCTTTTTTGAAGAATCTGTTAAAACGCAATTATGGTATTGTGTTAACAACAGTGTCAATTGCTTGGATCAATGCCTACCTTTGCATTTTATTATGTTATACAGTAAACAAGTCGAAATTCCAGATTTTATTTGAAAATGGCCACTGAAAATGAAGTATTTGAAGAAGTTCGGCTTGAAAACATTTCTGGCAGTTTCTTCAGAATGTTAAACTTTTTAGGCTTTAGATTAGAATTTTTTATATTTAATCTTTCTAAAATATGCTTGCTGAACTATCTTTCTATTTTGAAAACTTATACCCTTTGGGAATAGGTTTCAATGAAAAATTCTGCATCATTACCTTTCGGATAAAGATGTCAGCATGTTTAGGATTCAAGAACAGAATTAATATTAATGTTGTTATACTTTGAATAAAGTATTCAACATTCAGTCACCAGTTTGCATATATCAGACGAAATGCACGAGTGAATTTAATATGATGTTATCACAGATGACGACTTGGCTTTACTTTACCTGAAAAATCGTAACAAAGTAAAAATCTCTCGGTATCTGTGATAATTTCATACTGCAAGTCACAGCTAACTATGGTTCCTATTAAAAAATGCAAATGTTTGCTACACTTACGAAGTTATGAGAGATATTTAAAATTTCTGAATTCTGCGTAGCATACTAAAATCGATACATGGCAGGAACTCGGAAATTATTTGTTATTTGAAAAATGCTAAGATACATCAATTTTGAATTATCAAAAAACACAGCATATACAGTTTGTGTTTTTTAGCTTTAAAAAAGCTGTCGTTTAAATATTATTTCAATATACTGGGTGCTTATCTTTTTTAAAGCTAGACTTCGCCCAATAAAGACCGCTTATTATTACTATTATTATTATTATTATTAAATAGAACACTGTATATTCTTACATTTTTAAATTTTCAGATTAATTCAAAGAATTTTTTATGGGATTCAGTAATTAACCAAAAATAGTCAAAATTATCGGAACACCTAAACAATTCTTCACATACATAAAATTAAAAAAAAAATCCAATAAAACCTGTTTGCGTTTAAACAACCTATCATTTATATATAGTTTGAATATACAGTGAGTTCAGATTATTATGGAAATTTGCAAACCTTTCCAGTTTCTAATAGATCACCATGTAGATTTTTATTTTTTTTATGCTAATGCATTATTTTTTACTTCTGAGCACTTAATTAATTAATGGAGCAGTTTGAACATTCAATTTAATTCTGTTCATTGTGTTATTTTTTATTTTTTACTCGTTTGGTTCAAGTTAAAGTGTATGATTTTTGATTAGTTACTTATAACTAAAAAATGATGCATTTTATAAAAAATAATTGTCACATATAATTGTTAGAATTAAGCATAAAATATTGTGTTTGAAAAAGGCAAATCGCAATTTTCCAATACAAAAAACCATCCGGTTTATTAATAATCTATTTGAACGAGAAGCTGTTTAAAAACAAAAAACTTCTATTCGACAAATCTTTGAATTTTTTTGCAGTTGAAGAATTATTTAGGTGTTCCGGTAATTTTGCCTATTTTTGGTTAATAGCTAAAAAATAATTTAATTTACAAAAAAATTATTCTTAGAATTAAAAAAGGTAATAATGCATAGGGCGTTCTATTTAAAAAAGGGATAGGTTGCCAAAATTCCTGTAATAAAATAATATTGAAAATATGTATTGAAAATATTTTAAAGCGATCGCTGGTTTAAAGCCAATAAACCTTTGTTTGTACAATTTTTTGAAATTTCTTACGGTTGGAGAAGTATATAGGTGTTTTTATATAGGTAATTTTTTGTAACCCTGTATAATTTAATGTCCAACCTTCAATTGGTTTTCACTTATGATATCATCGACATTGTAAACCCAATATTTTCCTTTCATATTTTAATTGATATCTAACTGTCTTAATAATTTAAAGGTAACATAATATAAGCCATACATAAGAAAAGGTATGTAGAAATAAATTATTCCAGTAAATACGTGTTTTTACAGTTAGATAGAATTAATTATAATATTAAATAATTATATTAAAAGAATGGACTTTCAATAAATATAACACATATTTATTTATTTATATATTTTTTCATTTTCACTATTTAGGCAAATTCATTTAGGCAAATCATAGAGCAGATGGTTGTCCAAGAACAACCACGGTCTTTCTTTAATCTCCTATGGTAAAAAATTTGCTCTCACTCTGCATGATAAACTTTTAATAAAACGAAAATAAGAAAAAAATAAGATAATTACAGTAGAGGAAGGTATTATGCCCTGAAAATTTACATTTTCATTTACATACCCTAGCTGTTGTTTTTATAAACTGATGCACTCTTCAGAACAAGTCGATATACAGGTCAGCACCAGACGATGAACCCACAGCGTTGAAATAGCTACCTACCACATTTCGCATTCTGAATATTTATTACCATATAAGCTCCGCACACCGGCAACAATAGAAATATCCAAACCAACACGAAAACAACTGCAATAATCCATAGTTTTTCAGTAGGGGAAACCACCATGCCGAAATCGTTTTAAAACTTCGGACCACTATGATATTTACATACATCCCACCGCTGGAAATCCAGGTGGCCAGGAGCCAGGGCTATCCGTACGTAGGAAAGTTTTAAAATACAATTTCCTGTTTTTGTTTTCGAGCAAGAAATCGTTATAATGCCGCTGTGGACGTCGGAATACCATTGTTTGCGTGTTAACGCTTTTATAACCGAATCATACAAAGCTAAGTAAGCCTTTAGGACATTTGTACACGTGTCAATGAGTTTTACTGTATATTGTAATGTAGATTTTATCCGATGACTCGCAGGTCCGTCTGATTGTTGTTTGTTTTAAATTATATCCAATAAGTGTGCCACACCTGTAGGTGTTTGCAGTGTATTAATTTTCTCCCAAATCATTCATGTTTTTGTAATTCCTTGCTGATAATGATGGTGCCTATACCTACTGTTTTAATGGATTAGTTTTCTACTTTTTGTAAAATAAATTTTGTTAAGCAGTAACAAAAATATCGTCGGGTTAAAGATCTCTAACTTATATTTTGTTACAATTTAATGGAAAATTGAGTTACTCGTATCGAAATGTTTATAAATTAGATTCTTATAAGAGGATATGATCTGTATGTCCTCTAAAATTAATTAATTCTCATATAATGTCCACCTAATGATTACTAACTATTGTTGTTATTTTTGATACACAATTCAATTGACAAATTAAAAAAAAAAACAATCTTCAACTGGCTGCTCAATTATATATATGCTCAACTATATTTAATAAACCTTGGTATTCCCAGAAAGGACGGCCTTTTGATCAAACCTATTTGACAACGTTATAATATTATAATAACACTGTTCAACAAATTTTAACTTTTTGTTCTTTCCTTACTTATGATGGTATATTTCTATTGGTTTGTGGCTTTAGAATAAATAAAATTTATGCTTTTTACTAATAAACGTATTAAAATCAAAACCGTTTGATGTATTTAAAAAACCTTGAACATGTCCATTTTATTTAATAGAATTACACATTTCTACATGAAATTGACTTTTTGATCTCCAACTTTGCTCGTCGTATGACGTCATCATCCTATTTTTTTAATAGAAACCCTACTTTTCTTGCTGTTATTGTAGATCCCTGAATTGTCATCATGGTAGCATAGAATATTTTTGGCCTGACATCAAAAATTTTTTTAACAAAAAGCAATTGACAATTTGGGATATAACGATAACTTTGGATGCAACGATTCCGTGAATGATAGGTGAAAAGAGTATAGATAGAGTTTAAAATACACAAAGCCTTTTGATAACGACAAACCCACAATTTTATATCGACCATGTCTGCTTTAGAGTGAATAAATGCTTTTATCTAATAAATACAAGGTCACTGAGACCTAAGTATGTGGCAAAGTGTGGCATCTCCTCAGAGTTTGACGATATTGTGTCGCATCTTCATTTGTACTTCTATGTGCTTCCCATAGTGTTGTAGTTGGATAGGAAACTGACCATATGTCTGACGGAGGTCAATCTAGTAGTTCTAGTTCTAGTGGTAGATTTGAGTGAACTGATTTTGTCATTAAACACCACAGTTTTCCTGATGCGAAAGTAACGATCCGTTGAATGGTTTTGTGTTGTTGCCAAATCATTTGAATTACCAGTGGCATCCTACTGTTCTTTATATTAAGATAGGCCCACAATGTAACCGCACAACCTGTATAACATTCAAACTGTTCCAGTTTCGTCCACATTTCTTTTCATAAAGCAAATGTGAGTCATTAGTCATTACTAACAATGTGCATATGGACTTTATTTTTCCAATTCGTTAAAAAGTTACAGTCGTTTGAAATGGTAATAAAACCGTAATTTAAACGGCTTAAGGAATGGAAAAAAGCAATAAGACCACATGAAGTTTCTTACTCAAAATAATTACTAAAAAAACATTTAATGACTTATATGGATTTATTTGTTTCTTCATCATGTATTCAATTTATTTGTATTATTTTTAGATATTATTATTATGCTTGTCCACAGATTTCACTGTGTATTTTGTAATGCATTATAAAAACAAATAATTCTAAATGAAACTTTTTACTCAGAATGACATTTTCTTCCTAAGAGTCTGTTAATGCTAGGCCTGCGACTCATTCCAGGTATTCAATTCCAAAAATCAAAATGTCATATTTCAAAGTCAAAAATGTTGGTCAATTTTCTGGATTTCCGATAAATACAAATTTTAATGGTTTCTCTGAGGCTATTTTGATGTTTTGAAGACACATGGTTCAGAAGGTTATAACAAAACCACGTTTTTACACATTAACCAAATTTTATATAAAAAATCTTGGAAAAATTGGATTCATGTTTAATGCATAGACGTCTAAGGACAATGCTAATTTCTTGCCTATGCACAAAATCTATACCCCACATATTTTCCTAATTTTCAACTGCCTTTTTTCGAAAATTTTCTTATCTATGTCCATAAAAGGTGGGTATATGCTACCATTTAGTCAATCTATTTAAAACAACAAGAAAAGTATTAGATATTACTATTTAAAACAAGTCAAAGACGTCATAACTAAAAAAAAACAATTGATAGTAGGACATTGAATTTAATACAAAAATGTGTATTTTGATAATAAAGTATTTTTCAAATATATACAGCGCTACAAAACTTTCAAAACAAAACTCCTTCAGTTTTTTTTTGTTTTCTCACAGGAATTCAAATACCGTTATGGGCCAGAGGGACGGAACCCCGTTTTTGCGTATTAACGCTCCTACAATCCAACCTTACAAAGCAAGCGACCAACGTACGGATATTCGGACCATTAGAATATAATAACGGCGCACATCCGTTATCTTCTTAAGGGTGTTTTTACACGTGTCGGCCAGTTTTTCGCGCGTGCATTCGTTAACGAGGCGGCTCTTACTTACGTCGTTTCGTCCTGAGTGCTATCGTTAACACCGGATATCCTTCCGCGTCGCGTATATGGGACGGCGCATAAAGTGGTTTCCGTTCATTACGGCCCTTTGTTACGCTCATTTTATCCCACAGCGTTGTGTTTATCCCCCGGAATGTCCTTGCGATACACCGCAGCGTAAAAACCCGATAACCGTGTGCTCCTGTTTGCGGTTAAGCGCGTGAGAGAACACGCATAATATTGGGTGGAGGCGCCGGGACACGGTTAACTTGCTCGCTGATTTCGTTTTGTTATGAGGTGTTGTTGAAATATAACTGTATTCTGATTCACAGGAAGGTCCGATGGACCGACTGTTAAAAAAATAACCCATTTACTAAACGTTCCGTTTCAATTTTGATTTTAAATATTTGTTTGGAAACTTAAGATTTTCTAAGCTTCTTATGTTTCAACTGATACAATCAGTTTTGCGTATACGGCTATAATTTTTTTGCGGGAATTGTAACCCTCCTGTAACCCCCTGTCGCGGAAGTGCGCCGGCAGACGTTCAGATTACTATTATACATTACATATATAACGCATACAAAAAAATAAAGCTTGCGAAAATGACCCGGAAAGTTCTGTCGTTACCTCCCGGACTAGTATAATCATATCTAGTTATAATATTTTTAATTTAACCCATCTTCATTTCCTCTTTTAATAGTTTATTGACATATTTAAAAAACCGTTCCAATTTGGTCTCCTTTTGGCAGATGGATCAATAATCTTGCTTGTTTATTAAATGCAATATTATTCGTGTGCACGTTACTGTTGTAATAAAATTGTAAGTGGCCGTAACTATTGTTCGTAGATCTGGAAATTAAATTCAATCGCCTGTACCTGCTGGAATAAAAGATGGTAATAAATTCCCCCTTGGGATTGTGATTGTTGAGGCCATAACGATCAAATCGTAAAAAGTACGGTACGGTTACTGCAAACGAACGACCAGTAAGTGACGTGCATGGCATTAGTTATTTATTAAAAGTGTGATAAATGAACCGACAACAACTGGAGTATGGATTAAAAACAATCCTCGCTTGTAATACTGCAGTGTCCGCTCTTTCACTAAAATTGTCCATCAGTCATAACAATGCCGGACTAGAACGGATGCGTCAACATTTTATTAAATGGGACAACGGTAAACAGTCTATGTGTTGTCAGGCGCTTCATCAAAATTTGGTACTTTTTTTGCACAGAACTCTAAATACTAATAATAATGTTTCGTTGGAAAATGTTTTAAATTTATAATTAATAAGAGAAAAATTGCCATTAGTTAATCACTTCTCAATGTTAGCTTTCACAGCTACGTTCCTTCATCGTAAATATCAATACGTCTACTACGAATACCAATACGAATACCAAAATGAAGAAAGATTAAGAAAGTAATTATTTAAGTACGTAACCGAATTGGAGTTTTAGCATTTTATATTTCGAACAACAGATGCCAAGAGTTGAAAATGAATGCTAGAAGTTTTTTTAATGAATGAATAGTGGTGTTCAGTTGTGCAAGAAGCGACGCAAACACAGGCTTCTGAAAATAGTTCATCAAAATATGCAAAAGGGCTTTTCAATTATCAACATTTACATAACTCTTATAATCCTTGGCCTCAATGTATGCTTAACAACGTCAACAAAGATTTACATTTCACGTCAGCGTTTGCGAATCGTCAATTCAACACGCAAATGCATGGAGAATTGCCATGAGAAGCTAGGTGAAATAATATTGAAGAACAATATTTAGAGTGCGGATAGCAATGTTATGTTTTCGCGAATAAATTCAAGAAAGATTGTAAGACGGTATGTTAACCTTAAAACTTGAGCATAATTCTTTATGAACTTTTGTAGTTAGCACTGAAGACGGCGTAAAACTCGAAAATATAGTATGCTAGAAGCCAATATAATATATTAATCATCAGAACCAGAACCTTTTCACTTTATCATCCGTAGTATGACAACACTCCATATTTAGAAGCTTTCTGTTGAACCAAGGGTCCAAAGGAACTGGGGATTTAGTCTTAGCATTTTAGATATTGCAAATAAGCCGCTATATCTGGAATTTCGTCGAAATAGTTAAATAATAAATTAAAGTAGAGGAAATCTGAATAATTTATGACTATGACATTTTTTGGTCAAATTAATAGTTTAGCTACATGAGCAAATTCTATTTCATCTAGTTAGCCAGGATTTGTCAGATATTGTGATTCTAATGACAGTAGGTAGTATCAAATGCTGGTGTTTTGACATTACCTACTGTAAATATAATCAAAATATCTCTAGTCTAGTTTTAGTAGTTTTATTTTAATGCAGACATGGCCGATCTCGATCAAATAGAATCTCATGCAGCTACACTATTAATTTTATATATGGTATGATAAAGTCATGTGCCTGGCCACATCAGATTTTTACTTTATCATACGCAGTATGTAAAGTATTGTAATCATGCCGAAAAAAAAATTTAGATTTTAGCGGAAATAGGTCTTTATGGGTCCCCTGAACATTTTTGATCAAGGTACAAAAAAATGTCTGTGTGTGTGTGTGTGTGTGTGTGTGCGTGTGTAAACGATTTTTGTGACGATTCCGGAGAAACTACTAAAGGTATCGGGACGAAACTGCGTATTTAGTAGTTTTATGACCAAACTTAGAGCTGAAAACCTTTTGGTTCAAAATGGTCCAAAGGAACTGGCTATTTACTCTTAGCATTTTTCAACGATTTTCGTCATTTCTATAATTTCGTCAAAATAGATAAATAATAAATTAAAGTAGACGAAATTTTGAATAATTTATGCCTATGACATTTTTTGGTAAAATTAGTAGTTTAGCTTCAAGAGCAAATTCTATTTGATCGAGATCGGTCGCATCTGCATTGATATGAATACATAGTAGCCAGGATTTTGACAAATATTTTTTTTGTACTTTCACACTCGAAAACAGGTGATTTCATCAGAGGTTGTAGAACCGCTATGGAACGTTACCGCTCTAGTGCGGCAAATTACAAAATACAAATTTCAAATGAAATAAGATCACCAATTTGATTGTTTGTTGATAAGATATATCAACCCGTCTTTATATCTAATTCTAAAAACGATAAATTGAGTAGAAAAGTATAGCGATGACTGTAGTTTTATTTTAGTATGTTGGTACGGATGTGACATCTACAGTGTCATGAACAAATATAAATCTGTCAGAATTTGAATTAGCTTTTCACGTTTCGTCAAAGTGGTACCAACCTAACATTTCCTATACAGAAATATAACCATTTTTATTTATTTTATTTTAAATACATGTTTCTCAAAAAGCAACACAATAAACGTTGATGTCTCTCCGTGCTACGTGCTACGGCGACGCTCAGCCTTCGGTGACGCGCCGCATCACCGCTCGTCGCGCTATTCCGTACTTTCGGTACTTGTGACATAAATAACTATTATTCTAGTGACGTAGTGTATGTAGTGTCAAATGCTGATGCTTTGACAATACCTACGATTTATCTCAATAAAATCGATTCTCAAGCAGCTAAATTATTAATTTTATATATTGTATGATAAAGTCATGTGCCTGGCCACATCAGATTTTTTCTAATAGAACTGTAGATTTTTACATTTTTGAATTCTAAGATTAAATGCGAGATTTTTTTTAAAAACGTATTATTCTTGAGTTATAAGTATGTAATCGAAATCAAGAAAATTAATCCCTATGAATTTTTATTGTAACCAAAAATATAAAAAATAACAATTTAAAATAAATGTGCATATATGTGGGAGAATATTCTTAATTTGATGTTCATGATTAATATAATACAGCAATAACTGAAATAAGACAAGAAAATGATGTTAAATCAACAAGCGAAAAAGAAATAGTAAATACCTTAAACAGATACTTCTCAAACATAGGAGAACGCTTAGCAGAACAATGCAAGTCGAAACAACAGAACACGAACGAACCGAAAACTGACAAAGAAATACCGCCGGCAGAATTCTACCATACCAATGAAGAAGAAATCCAGGGTATCATGAAAAAGCTGAAAAGAAATAAAGCCCCTGGGTTCGACAAAATAACCAACAACATATTGAAGGATAATTTCAAACTACTAACACCAATAATTACTAAGCTTATTAATAGAATGTTATTAGAAGGAATATACCCACAATATCTGAAATCAACCATAATAACCACTATATTCAGATAGATAGATAGATAGATATTTATTGGTCTTCAAATTACACTTATGTATGAGACATATCAAACAAATTGCACCGAACATAATAATAGAGCACACACAGGAACATGAAGTTAGACACAATATTCATGCTAGTATAAAAATCAAAAATTATACAAAACTACGAGTAGAAATAATAAAAGATAATAAAATTAATGTAATACAAACTTAACGAGAACTGTTAAGAACTTAACAAAATGTTTCAAAAGTACAAAATTTCAAAATAATACCCACTACAATCTTATTGCAAAGAATTCAGCAAGACTATAGATCACATATTGAGAAAGCAGTGATTTTAATCTCCTTTTGAATAAAACCTGGTTTAGCTCTTTTAATTATTCCGGCACGTGGTTATAGACTCTGACCCCCAAGACGTCAGGTGAGAGGCTGGTTAAGTGCAATCTATGACACGTAACGCGTAAACTACTCGTTCGAGTAGGATAGCCGTGATTCTCCGCCACGAACCGATGGCGTTGTTCATGAATATAGCATGATACTTCTGCGATGTACAGTGAACCAAGGATGGAGACAAAATTCAACCGGAAAATTATAGGCCTTTATCCAAGTTGTCAGCCATTGGTAAAGTAACTAAACAGTTACAGTTAAACAACGATTGGAAGAACACATGGAGGCTAATAAAATAATTCACCATCGAAAGTACGCTTTTCAACGGAATACTGGAACAACAAATGCTGTGCTAGATCTGACACTCCTATAATGGAAAACTTGGACAAAGGGAATGAAGTAGTGAAAGTCTTTATTGAAATGAAAAAGGCATTCGACGAAAAACCCGAAGATTGGAGCGTGCGCTACAGCCTTACAACTAATGTACACAAGACGACATACATCATCATGAATAACAATAGACGTGAAAGGTCACTAAACATTAAAATAAACGGCCTGCCGATTACGGAAAATATTGAAACTAAATACCTAGGACTGAACACACAGAACATCAGATGGGATGCACATGTAAATGATATTAAGAAGAAAAAATCCTTAGTAATATCGAAGATCCTGAAACTGAGGAGACTTTTACCTAACTTGATGAGAGGAGCAATCTACCATTCAATGTTTATGAGCAACATTAATTATCTAGGAACAACAGAAAAAACATAAACGTACTAAAAGTACAAGAAAATAAAATACTGAAACTATTATATAATCTACCCCACCTTACCCCGACAACTATACTATTCGAATACACCAGGGAGCTAACCATTCGCAAGATACTCATGATGAATGATCTCATATTGCTCAACACGGTCCAGAAGGGAGAACTACCAGCAGTGACATACATAACTGAAACACAAGACAACGAACATTCATAAGAACACGAAAAATTAAAGTAAGGAAATATTTGCTGAACATAACATCTGAGACAGTGAACAGATACAATCAATTGGAAGAAGAAAAGAGAAACTTTACACACAACCAATTTAAAAGGAAAATAACGAAAATGATCCAAATGAACGTTATAACTTGACAGCACAATGCACATGGACAAAAAGCAGGAACCCTCGATACCGGTAGCCCGGGGAGGAGATGTCACCACTCGAGGCGAAGATAGAGGGATGAAACTCGTGGGAAAGATCAACATTGGGCAATATATTTTATTGTACTACTGTGATCAAATACCATATGCTATGTAATAGTAGAACAAAATAAAGATATTTATTCATACATTCAAAATATACTGTGCGTTATGAATGTAAATGTTATAAAATAAATGTTACGTGTGCTAAAAATATATTTAAGCGATGGCTTGTTTTAAATGAAAATACTTTTGTTTGAAATTTTTTGGAGGTTGTTTACGCTTGGTAAATTCTTTAAGTGACTAACTAAGTTTTCAATGTTCCCAAATTCCCAGAATCAAATGAACATCCTGCATATAGAAAATATATTTACACGATCGCTTGTTTTACACCAAAAACTTTTGTTTGCAAGTTTACGGTTTGGGAATTATTTAGGTGTTCCGGTAATTTTGACTAACCCTGTATACGTAATTTTCTATCATCCTCGAAAAGTTAGTTAGTTTGGATGTTCCACAAGGATTACGCGTGCATGCCATTTAACCAATAGAATCCAATATTGAGATTAATATTCAGTGCTCATCCCTCAAACTTGCCGTTTGTTAGTTGCGTACTAGATGTGACTAAACTTTGATTAAATCTGCGACGTGGGCATGACAGTGAGCCGTGCGTTGTCAGTCTGTAGTCTCGTGTGGGTCAATTAACCCGAAACCAAGATGTATTGCCTCGCTGTTGCCACTGGTTATTTAACGAAAATTAAATCGTCATTACTCACTGCCCGGCAGTCCGGAAACTGGCACGAATTAAATGCAACTGGCATTCGCAAATTGCTGCAAGGAATTTCAACTATGAAATTGAATCATAATATAATTGAGCCCCGGCTCTATACCGAACTTTACTGGACCGTAAAGTTTGGAGTGTTGCTGCTGAGAGGGGTTGGCTATATTAGTACCGATCTGTCAATAATCTGATACTATCCAGTTCACTGAATTCCGCTCCAAAAGGCTTGTCACTAAAAATATGTTGTATAGACTAAAATTAGTTGTTTTTTGGTTTAATCAGGACAGTTTTCATTCATAAATTGGAATCTATATCTATAAAATGGTTTGTCTCAACTAATTCGAACAGAAAATTTGAATTTTAATTGGTCTTATAAATGGGTTAAAATAGCAGATGAAATTTGTATGAAAAACAAAATATTATATATATATATATATATCAACAAAACGTAAATGTTGCTGACATAAACATTGGTTATGATTTTTCATTTCGATTAGCCATTTTCGGAGCAAGCAGCTTAATTAAAGACGCGCTAGGTTTGAACTGACAACATTATCCGTATAATATTCATGAATGATTTTCAATTTTATTACTATATTTGCTTAGAATTATGTTCGACGTATGGTGTTACTCATTCATCGAAATTTAGAGGCTTGGTTTTCATTCTGGGTAGAATGGGAAGTCCCACAAAATAATTTCTTGGACATTAAGTATTAAAAAAGTATTTATTCATAGCAAGTACATTCATTCCTTTTTATATTTGTATGAAAATCATACTAACTCGAATTTAACCTGAATTTTCGAATTTAACTAAAAATGCCTAAATTAAACAGAGAATATTGTTGAGTAGAACATAATGTCGTAATTATTGAATTAATTTAACTATAGATCATTGATGTTGAACCGATTGGTCATCGTTGCCTCATCGTAGTACAATTTTCAGTGCTATACCATTTATTTTATTCCAAACACTTCAGCTCGACGCTTGGCGATATTTAGTGTTAGAAATCTTCAGTATTTTATTACGGGTTCACAGGTTGTTCTGAACATATCTATGTTATTGAGGTTGTCCAGTAATCACTGATAGTTTTGGATTGACTTCAATAATAATAATATGATCAAGAATTCAGTAGACATTTACATATGGCATTCAGGACATTTTTCTATTGTTATTTCTTTCATAGCCGGCAATTTTATTTATGATGTTGCGCTTTGTTGCGTTGATTTTGCGCTTAAATTGACTAAATTGACTATTGTGTGTTAAAGTGTGTTCGAATTCAGGAGATTATTTTTTATAACGACACCCATATCTCAAAAACCGATGTTATAGACTTAAAAATGGTGTCAAGTTTTAAATTTCAAATAGTATACCCTGCATTTTATGGCATTTTAAAAATCTTCATTAAATTTTATATCAATTTTATGTTAATTTTTTTTTCGTTAAAAAATGACAGCTGCACGGTTACTTTCAATTACGTATAAATTATCCCTGTGACCGTTTAAAAAAAATTGTCCGGCAAAATTGTTGTGAATGCTACCTTCGACACACCGGTTCAAAGTTGAATTCGAGAAATATAGGTACAAATAATCGATCTTTTCAAATGGTAACCATAACAAATGAATGAATTTTTGTATTCTATAGAAAATTTTTGATCAACTTTGTATACAATGTCCTATACCTAAAATGTAGTTGTACCTACTGAAATCGATTATTAAACATCACCGTAGAAATTACAAACACTGCCAAATCTAGATTGCATTTGAAAATAAGTGAACACTTTGAAAGATCTACGTGGTCATGTAGCTAAGTAAGTAAGCAATCAGGAAAATGACGGAATGATGGAAATGGAAAATTTGCCTCTAGTTATTGCAAAACACTCTAAACGTAATTAAATTTCCAAATTTTTATTAATGAATATTTAATATAAAATCAAGGCTTAGATAATCCGGCCATATTAAAGTAATCGTTAAATCGTTTTTCCACATCCCATTTTAGTTCGTTGAGGTGGTAAGTTTTAGTAATGACAATTCGGGACATGTACAGCCGTGGAAAATTCAATGGTAACAGGCTTGCCGCTAGTGTACACCAAACGTAGCTCGGAGATTGTCGGTCGTCGGATACCTACCTGCTAAAGTCATAAAACCAAAGGGTTACTTTTGTTTCGTTTCGTTTTATTTTTCTGTATCTATGGAATGAAATCGAATTTCGTCTATTTATATGTTTCCGATATCCGAAACTGACAAAAGCGCACTGTAATATTTAATGTATTTTTTGCATGTAGTTGTAAATCGTATTTGCCCCGGTTTCTTCTTTGCTGCAGATATGCCCTTTAGAACTGATACTACAGTGTTGTTCAGCATTTTAGCTTAATTATAAAAATGTTGTTATTTTTATGTTTATTAAAATTATATATTTACGTTCTATAATAACATCCACACACAATTTTCTTTTATGTGTGACATGTAAGGGCAGGATTTACAATCCAATATGAATGATATCACATCATAACGATATGCAAATAACTTTGAAAAAATTTATAATAAAATCATCGAAATTTCAATCTATATTTATGTTACTCAATCGTTTTCGCCGTATTGCTTCAAGTCCACTAGTTCCTTGTATAATATTTTGTATTGCGGCCGACCTACCGGACGATCAACCACAAAGGTAGGTATTTTTATTACACTATGGGTCGCGTTTTGTTCCTTAATTTACTTTTTTGCTGGATTTCCGCAAATTAGGCAAATATTGAAAATATCACATAACGTTGTGACTTCGTGCCATCGACACACAATTTCGAAGAGTTACAATGCCCTATCACCTGTCTATTGAAGATCGTGCAAGAATCGTCACCCTTTGGGAACTTGGCAGAAACAAAGGAGAGATCGCTAATGAACTAAATATATCGGTAAGTTTGCTTTTGTATGATTAAAATCATTATTGTAGTGCATTGGGTATGAATGCGTGTATTGTAAATATAACAGTGTTTTCTTAAAATGTTTGCGTGCTATTGGTTTTGTTGATTATTTTATTATCATTAAATTGTTATTTACCTTAATATTAAATAATCAAATGAATTTATTCTTTTTATTTAATTTTATTATTTATTATGTAGGGTATGGATTCGACAAAATCTCTGGAATGAATTGCTATTATAAAAATCCTCCAACTTGTCAATTTCAACACCAGAAAATTTGTAAAAGAAACATAAAATGGTTGTATTCGAAGTTATCCGTTACAGCATAACAATTGGTAATACAAACAGTTAAATTAGAAAATCAGTGGCATTAACCCGGAAATTATATTTTATATAAAAATTAATTTTGCTAATATTTCAAGTGTGCTGTAACGTTTTAAGGATTTGGAATAACAATTAGGTCCATATGAAAAGTTTTACTCTGAATGACATTTAGTTTCTAAAAATGCTTTTTTGCGGGAAGTAATGTTGGACAAATAATAAATATGAATATTCCTTTTATAATACATTTTAAACACTTAAGTAAATAAATGTGCAATACAGTCCAAACCTCTATAAATTATAATGAGCAGCCAAAAGGTCGTTAAATACGTCGATTAGTTTAATTAAATTGCAATTTAAACATTATATGTAATTTAAAATGAAACATGAGAAAAATGTAGTGCGACCTAAAACCAATATTTTATGCAATACGTTCGACAACCTGAAACAGTTGTTGTGGGTTGATGGTTGTCTTTGCATAATACATAGGTATATTATACATAATATCGACCCATGCAACGAAGACTATACTAACTACATAGGGATTGCACTTGAGTGCATGAAATAATACTGCAATTGTATATCGAAACAAAAATATTAACGAATAACAATCTTTAGCTACAAGCGGCAGTTTCGCTCCGAATATCGAAAATATATTATATAAATACGAAACTCATATTCATACCATCTATATACAGAAAACTTAAAATGAAATGAAACAGAAGTGACTCTTCGGTTTTATGACTACCAGGTAGGTATACGACGACCGACATTCTACGACCTACGTTTGGTGCAAGGCTGGTAGAGCCGTATTTTACAGAGGTTGCGCTGACGCCTATATTGCCCATGTATCCAAGCGACCCCCGCAGATGCCTACAAACTCACGAAAAAGTGACGTCAGTGGAGTCAGGACAGGAGTTTAGCGTGTTACGAGATAGCGTTTGTGACGTCACTGGGAGACCTCGTCCCCGCCCCGCAAATGCCGGTCGGCGCAACCTCTGTAGAATAGGCTTTACCGGCCTTGCGTTTGGTGTACACTAGCGGCAAGCCTGTTACCATTGAATTTTCCACGGCTGTACATACCTACTCTAACATTTTCTCTTGAAACCGAATCATGACGAAAACCTTAAAAGCCTAAAAGACCTAAAATCTTTGAAATTGTTGTTATATTATATTTCGATAAAGTTATCAATTAATGACATTTCGAAGTTAAAACAATGCAATTTGTGCTCAATTTTGTTCTTTTGATGGTTTGTGCTTTTAATGGACTATTAACTCAAACATAAACCAAGTTGTTGACCCCACCGGACACGAGCGTTCCAGTGGTAATAAGATGATTATTCAGTTTTTTTTATCTTCTTTCCCGTACATCCAAAACAAAAATCATATTTTTCTAATGCCAAGCCAAGTTTTGGAGTTAAGCACATGCGAAATATTTTAGTGTACTCTTTTGTACATTGTTATAATTGAACATAATTAAAACATTGTTTTTAAACCATAAATCTAATCAGAAAATGGAAATATCAACAGATTCTTCATTAGTCTTAATTAATTAAATTTTAATATGTTAGCCAAATTTTTTGAGTAATATTCATTTTAAATTTCATTACCTACCTAACACTAGTAGGCACAATTACTATTTTATTTTTCCTTTATCGTGTCGTATAACAATTTTAACAGTTTGTTGATATTCAAGAAGTAAAAAAAATCTGATGTGGCCAGGCACATGACTTTATCATACAATATATAACATTAATAGTTTAGCTCCATGAGAATTTATTTTATTGAAATAAATCGTAGGTATTGTCAAAGCATCAGCATTTGACGCTACCTACACTACGTCATTAGAATATTAGTTATTTATGTCACAAGTGCCGAAAGTACGGAATAGCGCGACGAACGGTGATGCGGCGCGTCACCCAAGGCGGAGTGTCGCCGTCGCATGCGACCGAGTCACGCTATCTAGTTTTTGGCAGGAGTGACATTAACGTTTATTGTGTTGCTTTTTGAGAAATACGTATTTAAAAAATAATAAATAAAAAATGGTTATATTTCTGTATAGGAAATGTTAGGTTGGTACCACTTTGACGAAATGTCAAGTTTAAAGGTGCGTTCCGATTGGTGGTAATGGTAGATAATGGCGGTGGTAGAATACAAAATTATAGTATTTGTTACATTCGTGATAGTGACACATATTAGTTTGCATGTACATAAACATGAGTCACTAGCAATTTTCTATTAGAAATACTAAAATGGCGTCTGCTACCACTGCCATTAGCACTAATGAAAACGCACGTTAAATAGCTAATTCAAATTCTGACAGATTTATATTTGTTCATGACTCATCGTTATACTTTATTTACAATTTTCTCAATTGATCGTTGTTAGAATTAGATATAAAGACGGGTTGATATTTCTTATCAATAAACAATCAAATTGGTGATCTAATTTCATTTGAAATTTGTATTTTGTAATTTGCCGCACTAGAGCGGCAACGTTCCATAGCGGTTCTACAACCTCTGATGAAATCAGCTGTTTTCGAGTGTGACAACACAAAAAAAATATTTGTCAAAATCCTGGCTACTATGTAGTTTCATATCAATGCAGATGCGACCGATCTCGATCAAATAGAATTTGCTCTTGCAGCTAAACTATTAATTTTAGCAAAAAATGTCATAGGCATAAATTATTCAAAATTTCGTCTACTTTAATTTATTATTTATCTATTTTGACGAAATTACAGAAATGACGAAAATCGTTGAAAAATGCTAAGAGTAAATAGCCAGTTCCTTTGGACTATTTTGAACCAAAAGCTTTTCAGCTCTAAGTTTGGTCATAAAACTACTAAATACGCACTTTGGTCCCGATACCTTTAGTAGTTTCTCCCGAATCGTCGTCACAAAAATCGTTTACACACGCACACACGCACACACACACACACACACACACACACACACACACACACACACACACACACACACAGACATTTTTTTGTACCTTGGTCAAAAATGTTCAGGGGACCCATAAAGACCTATTTCCGCTAAAATCTCAATTTTTTTTTTCGGCATGATTACAATACTAAGTAAAAATTTGGGAGATTATTTCGTCAAAATTTTAGCTAGCTTATCTTGGAAATCGTTGATTTTAAAAGGCGTGTTATATAAAAAGATCTCCATAAGGGAGACACATTTTAATTTTTGATTTTTGCCCATTCTTTTGTTCCGAATGACGATTCTGAGTAGTAATTTAATAAATGTTGGTTACATTGTTTGCGGCAAGGAATGCAAAGTGTTATAACTTATAAAACCACCCATCTTTTACTCGACATAAACTGTTGGACATTTAATCCAATTATTAAAATTCTTCATTCCAACTATCCATAAAATCAGACAGTTTACGTCTTTGTCCTAGTTCTTGTGACACGTGCGATCATAAAAATAGATACCCACTTTACACTTGTCGAAAATGGCCCAAATTTGTTCAGTGGTCATGAAACGGTCAACCGTGCACGCCGTATTTATGGTGTTAATTTAACAATGCAACAGTACGACAGTTTGTTGTAACGGGAGTTCGTAAACAAACTTCTACAATTCGTACTGTATATTGTGCACGCGAATATAACTTCGACGATAAACAGTTATAACTTATTTTGTTCCGCTGCGGACAATATGCGAGACACGGACTCAACTAGCAGTTGCAGCCACGCGACGGCTATGTTTAATTTACCTGCGAACTAATTCTCCCGTTTCATTTAAATTTGGTTTAACATTCACGGCAATTTAGCAATTTAGATGCCATCTCATCTTTAATTATGATAAATATCACTGAACTCCTTCAAGCAGCCTGTGAAAACCTAAATGCTCTTTAAAATTCTCAATAAAATGTACGTTGGTAGAAACGTTGCTTAAAATATTTATGCTTACCCATTACAATGATGAAAAATAAATAAATTAACAAACACATGATGTTAATCGTTAATGATTTTGTTGTTTAGTTGCTATCTTTCTATCGTTTTTTTAGAAAGTATAGTTTTTACTTTATCATGCATAGTATGACACTACTACAATTGCGTCGAAAAAACTTACGAGATTTTAGCGGAAATATGTGCATATATCAATAAGCACAGTTCAATAATAAATTAAAGTAGAGGAAATTTTGTATAATTTATGTTTATGATATTTTTTTTGGTAAAATCAATAGTTAAGCTGCATGAGTAAATAATTTTTGTAAAAATTAGATAATGGTAAACTGATGCCCCCTGAACACCCAAATCTAAATATATTCAAGTGTCTTTTGTGGGAAACACTGCTGGATGGATGGTATGTAAAAGTCATGTCCCTGGCTACATCAGATTTATATTACGATATTTTGACTAAATCTATTATGCCTTTAGACGTTATTACGTCGACACCAAATTATGGTTTAATAAATAATTTAGTTATGAATTAATACACAAATATGTAGATAACATTATTGATGCTGTGTCCGAGGACAAAAAGGTAATACATTAAAATGTTTCAATCATTTTAATCCCAGTTTTCATTTAACCGTTAAGAAGAGAATAATTTCAGTATTCATTCCAGTATTCAAAGTATAGATCATAACATTTTTTGTTAAATTGGCTTAGAAAACAATTAAATGCATAACTTATTTCCATTAATGAAAATATCTGATATTGCCAGCCAAATAACTTTATCATACTATAAAGCAGTGTCGTGTCAAATAGTGACAAACTGTCAAACGCAGATGTTTTGACAATACTGTCAATAGAATCAAAACATCTAACAAATCCTGGCTAACTTGTTTTGATGCAGACACGACCGATCTCGATTTGAATTTGAAAGGACAAGGTGGGAAGATCAAATCCATACAGATATAGGCAACCTAGGAATAAAAGGTTGGAGAAGTGATGTCGGGAACAGGGAGAAATGGCAAAAATAACAGAGCAAGCAAAAAACAAGCGACACACAAAAAGAAATAAAGAGAAAAAAAGAAAAAAAGTAACAAATGACAGAGCAAGCAAAAATTCAAGCAACAAAAGCAACACACAAAAGAGAAATGAAGAGAAAATAAAAGAAAATTAATAAAAAAAAATCTGATGTGGCCAGGCACATGACTTTATCATACAATATATAAAATTAATAGTTTAGCTGCATGAGAATCTATTCTATTGAGATAAATCGTCAGCATTGGACACTACCTACACTACGTCATTAGAATAATAGTTATTTATGTCACAAATGCCGAAAGTATGGAATAAAAGGAAGAAGGCGGAGTGTCGCCGTCGCATGTGAGCGAGTCGCGCTATCTAGATTTTGGCAGGAGCGACGTCAACGTTTATTGTGTTACATTTAAGAAGTACGTATTTAAAAAAAAAATAAATGATTTCTGTATAGTAAATGCTAGGTTGGTACCACTTTGACGAAACGCCAAAGACATTTCTGTGGTGACAGCACAAAAAAATATTTGTCAAATCCAGGCTACTTTGAAGTTTCATATCAATGCAGATGCGATCGATCTCGATCAAATAGAATTTGCTCTTGAAGCTAAACTATTAATATTACCAAAAAATGTCATAGGCATAAATTATTCAAAATTTCCTCTACTTTAATTTATTAATTAACTATTTTGTCGAAATTACAGAAATGGCGGCTCATTTCCAAAATCCTTCAAAAAGGCTTAGAATAAACTAAAAAGCTAAACTATTAATTTTACCAAAAAATGTCTTAGGCATAAATTATTCAAAATTTCCTCTACTTTAATTTATTAATTAACTATTTTGTCGAAATTACAGAAATGGCGGCTCATTTGCAAAATCCTTCAAAAAGGCTAGGAATAAAATACCACTTCCTTTAGACTCTTTTCAACCAAAAGCTTTTCAGCTCTAAGTTTGGTAACAAAACTTCTAAATATGAACTTTCGTTCCGATACCTTTAGTAGTTTCTCCGGAATCGTCGCCACAAAAATCGTTTACACACACACATACATACACACAGACACACACACACACAGACATTTTTTTGTACCTTGGTCAAAAATGTTCAGGGGACCCATAAAGACCTATTTCCGCTAAAATCTCAATTTTTTTTTCGGCATGATTACAATATTTTATCTTACTGCGTATGATAAAGTAAAATCTGATGTGGCCAGGCACCTGACTTTATCATACAATATACAGGGTGTTTCAGAAATAACGGCTAACCTTGAAGGAGCATATGCCCAAGGACGTAACAAGCATGTTTTCTCAAATAACGGATGGACTAACCTAACAGATTCTTGAGAAAATTAATTAAGAAAGACAGAGTCCATCCCTGACCATCGGACGACAACAGACAACACTCCATTGCAGTTGTGACAAATCAACGCAGCCGGGAGCATATCGACCTCCCACCACTCCGGCCTTTCTCGCTGAGTTTGACAATGACCTACATTCGGCAGGTTGATATGAGCGTAGACAAGTTTGGTCACGGTCGGTCAGCTGTTTGTTGGTTTATCAACAATAAAGATTATTTGGATTATGGAATCTTAATGTGGGTGTATTTGTATAGTACCAGAGACGGATTAATTGCAATTCTATGGCTAGAATGCTACATAACTTTGATCGGCCGAGATCGTAGTTGCCGTGTTGAGTCGGTTTGTTTTGTTCGGCGATAACGCTTAATAATCACAACGTTTTAAATCCGCACCACATTTCTGGACTACGAACGTACTAATCTCTCTATTTTTTAATTGTTTATACGGACGTTTGCAACCGTAGTCGGGTCATGCGCGTTCGGCTATTTGCCAGGGCCGGACGAATTCTTCAATAGAATTTTGTTAGTACCTAAAACTTTGAAATAGACTATAGGTTATTTGACCAAAATTGCTTCTCTGTCCTTGGTGAATATGCTCCTTCAAGGTTAGCCGTTATTTCTGAAACAGCCTGTATATATAATTAATAGTTCAGCTGCATGATAATCTATTATTATTATTATTTTAAGCATCAATCAGCATTTGACACTACCTACACTACGTCATTAGAATAATAGTTATTTATGTCACAAGTGCCGAAAGTAAGGAATAGCGCGACGAGCGGTGATGCGGCGCGTCACCGAAGGCGGAGCGTCGCCGTCAAACGTGAGCGAGTCGCGCTATCTAGTTTTTGGCAGGAGTGACATCAACGTTTATTGTGTTGCTTTTTGAGAAATATGTATTTAAAAAAAATAAATAAAATATGGTTATATTTCTGTATAGGAAATGTTAGTTAGGTTGGTATCACTTTGACGAAACGTCAAGTTTAAAAAGCTAATTCTAATTCTGACACATTTATATTTGTTCATGACACTGTAGATGTGACATCCGTACCAACATACTAAAATAAAACTACACTCATCGCTAAACTTTATTTACAATTTTCTCAATTTATCGTTTTTAGAATTAGATATAAAGACGGGTTGATATTTCTTATCAACAAACAATCAAATTGGTGATCTTATTTTATTTGAATTTTGTATGTTGTACTTTGCCGCACTAGAGCGGCAACGTTCCAAAGCGGTTCTCCAACCTCTGATGAAATCAGCTGTTCGAGTGTGACAGCACAAAAAATATTTGTCAAAATCCTGGCTACTTAGGCATAAATTATTCAAAATTTCCTCTGCTTTAATTTATTATTTAACTATTTTGACGAAAATACAGAAATGGCGGCTCATTTGCAAAATCCTTGAAAAAGGCTTAGAATAAACTCCCAGTTCCTTTGCACCCTTTTGAATCAAAAGCTTTTCAGCTCTAAGTTAGGTCATGAAACTTCTAAATATGAACTTTCGTCCCGATACCTTTAGTAGTTTCTCCGGAATCGTCGCCACAAAAATCGTTTACACACAGACATACACACAGACATACACACAGACACACACACACACACACACAGACATTTTTGTGTACCTTTGTCAAAAATGTTCAGGGGACCCATAAAGACCTATTTCCGCTAAAATCTAAAATTTTTTTTTCGGCACGATTACAATATTTTATCATACTGCGTATGATAAAGTAAAAAAACAGAAAATAAAAAGTCTGAACTGAGTGAAGAAAGTGAATCTTTATAACTTACCCAAGCCGCCAATATTCCAACAGAAATGAATAGCCCATTGCAGTTTTAGTGCATACTATTGTCTCGTACCTATGTCGTACATTTGCCATTTTTATTGAGCTTTCCAGAATATATATGCTTTATTACGTTTAGATTTTCATGCACTCAAAAGGTATCCGAATCTATTTTTTGCTAATTTTCGCGCAGAGATATGGAAATGTGAACACAACTCGCTTACCATTAGAGACAAAACCTTTTCTTACGTATTTTGTATTATTTCGAAATCGGTGTGCCGATTGACAATCATAATTATAAAAGTTTCGCTTTTTATCGAATTTTGGTTAATCGATGACAACTCAGCTACATCCGATCCAATGAAACTAATTGCTAATTACGTACAGTTTTCTATCCTGATTGTAGTCTTTTTTTTCTATTTTGAACACCTCTGACGTAACTTTTTCGGGTTACGGGTGCGCTTGTAAGACTCTTGCCAAAGGCGCTACGTACCCTACTTAGTTACGGCACTGGTTATAAGTGTTGTTTCTGTTCTTCCTTTGTTTTTGCATTATTTGATAGAAATTTTTTTCGTTTTTCTAATAGTTTTTTTATGGAAACATTATCGCATGTTTATCAGTATTAAATTATTCTACCACGTACCTGTCTAGGTACTATAAATTAGAACATATTAGGTATTACATGGTATTCATTATTATAGAATTACGTATTTAATAATAAACGTTATTATTATTAGGAAATATTAGTAATAAACTGAGTAATCAATTAGAATCATTTGAAAACTGGTTAGGTTGATCACCAAAATATATGTATTTACAGACAGGCTATCCTAGAAACATAAATAAGTATCTATTTGTCATTAGTGGGTGCTTATTTCTTGAGAGAATTAGCAACTATACAAATAGTGATATTTTCGTAATACAAGCCAAATACACAACTATCAGGTGTTCATGATATTTTAATGTATGAACACAATTTCAACCCGCACTCTATTTTCCATCGGTTCCTCTCAAATCTCGTTTCCGAAGAAAAAGATAAAATAAAAGTATGCATTAGGAATCCCCTACTACATCCGCAAAATCTACATACATATGGCGTTTTATTTTACTTTCGAAGGGATTCATAACTCGTAGCATAATGGGCAGCCGATCAAAATTCAATACGTCAACGCATT
This sequence comes from Melinopterus prodromus, assembly GCA_964023965.1. Classification (NCBI taxonomy): domain Eukaryota; kingdom Metazoa; phylum Arthropoda; class Insecta; order Coleoptera; family Scarabaeidae; genus Melinopterus; species Melinopterus prodromus. The sequence goes on from OZ030394.1 coordinate 52,657,284, forward strand.
ACTGGAACATATTATGTTACCGTATGCTTCCAGCGCAGTGCCGCCGTATCCGAGCCATTTCGCCGAACAAAGCTAAATTTAATTCATATTCAATTTCAAATATTTTCCCTTTTTACTCGAACCGCTCCATAACGTAACTCAGGCCGCTAACCTCGCGTCCAAATCTGAAATTTATTTGAAAGCTCCCCCTGAAAAAGCGCTATAAATTTCATGGAATATTCGATCCGAATATAGTTTATGTTATATTGGTGATCGGACGATAATGGAATCAATCAGACAGCGTATGACGTGTAATAACTGGATTGAGGAACATAATTGTAGAACAACAATGTTTGAATTACGTATTATTAGCTGTTAGTAATGAGATGATTGCATAAGATCATGTATGCAATTACAGAACCACTGGAGCGAACAATCTGTGCGCTTAAGTGACCATAGCAATACCGTTATTACGACATGCATTGCCACTTGGTTATAATATATCTATTAGAATTTGTAAGACTGTTGTTACAAATTACATTGTATAGTAAATTACCAAACGTTGAAATATGATATTCCATTGGGAATAAGCTCTGTATGAGATAAGTTTTACTGACTAACAAAACACTAGGCAGTAATAGTAAGCTACTGTGTGAACCTGTAGTTGGTATTTGGTTTGATGAAAGGCATAATTCTATACTTTAAAAAATGGTTTTTTTTTTCGCCAGAAGATTTTACATTCTATTTTTTTCTTCAAATTCTGCTTTCCGTCTAGTTTGAATATTATCTTTCAAGCTCTGTGTATAACACTATAAAAGTTAAAGAATTGTTTTGTTCTTTCTGACAATCTTGTGTTAACCATCAATGTCTGGTGGCTGGTTGTCGTCGTTGATGAACTATAAAGATAATACAATTGTTCTGCAGTATGGATTGCTACTTTAAACTTACTGCTACACGTTATATAGTTCAATATTTTTACTGATACAGCACTACGCCATGTCCTACAAACCATAAATAGTTGCAATAATGACGTAGTGCATGGCCCGTCATTATTGCAGCTGATCAATCGCGCATGATTTTTACGCAACTTAGGTTTTGTACTATTACTAAAACATCATTGAAATAAAATAGGAATATCGTTATAATATCAGCCGCGAATGCCTCTACTATCGGTTGCAAAAGTATTGAGCCCTGTGTTTGAAGGCATATAACTACGAAACCACTAACTAAAAAAATGAAGTAATAAAGTCCGTGAATCGTCTCTACATAACCTGCAGGACTTTCAAAGCTCTATGAACAGAAATCTCAAAGATATAAAACTAAAGTATTTTTCTACTTTGCGTTCGTTATAAACTCATAACGAACCCGGTTTCGGTGTCGTTATGAAAACACTAGGTCACAAACATTTGGTAACTTTTAGTGTTCCAAGATTTATGATATTGACGTTAAGTGTCAAATTGAGGCTGACATCTCAAACGCTATTGGCTCGCATCAGTCGTATTTGTGAAATTTATTACAACCACCAACTGTTGAATATGAAACTAGTCGAGATTGTAAGATGACAACGGCAATTTTCAAAATTTATGTAAATTTAATGTCGCAAACTAGAAAAAAATAGTATATAACACTCGTTTTATAAGACGTATTGGCGCACTCGCTCCGTTATTTGGGCCATTTGGGCTACTCGTGCGCCAATTTTTGTCTTATAAAACTTATAATATGCTATTTTATAAAACTGATACAGCATGATTTTGAAATATAGTCATGACTTTTTATTTGTCATATGAACCTTGCCTTTTTGATATAACAAACTCTCTCTCTTACTTAGAAGTTAATTATGCAATACATTTAATATATTTTTACGTTGGTACGTCATTGAGCGAATAGTTGACCATTGCAAAGCAAAAAGTGATCAAATCTTTTTATAAATAAACAATATTTTTGCGTTGTCCTGGAATCGTTCGCTTCCGAGGTATCCACGTCCATAAAAAGCTCGCTTGCAGACGTTATTACATATAAAATTATTTAAATTAAATTAAATTTTGTGCTACGAGATTTTGGAGTGATAAAATCTTAAAGTTGTTTTATAACCGCAAAAATCGGGTACCTTTTTCCACTTCTCTGGCGCTTATATTTAAACCGCTGGGAATAAAGTTTTGGTACTCCTTCATGATATATGGAAATGATTCGTGAGTATAAAGGTGTCAAACACAGGGCTGCATACTTTTGCAGACGATAGTAGACAACACTACTTCTACCAATCGTTTATCATGTAACCAAAGTCCCTTAATTTGTGTGCGTAGATGAGAAAAGGGACCAGTTGTCCGTTTCTAGTTACGCAGATAATCGCAAATAAAGTTAAACTGGTTCAAAGTACACATTTTATCTACGACTCACATATAATAAGTTCATTGCATACGTATCTATGACTATATAATCCCTAGTATACCACCATTGCATTTTTTCTTAAAGATGATCGCAATAAAATAGTAATGTTGTTGTAATATCAAACAGATTTGTTATAGTTAGTTATAGTCACAGACCTTGGACATAACAAAATTAATGTTGCGGATATTTTAAAGTTAATTTAGTTAATAAAGTTGTATGGCATCGTAATGATTCTTTCGGGTCAATTTGTCAGAAGTACGTTCAATATGTACGAAATCACTGTTTCAAATGCACCCGTTGTTTGAAGAAGACTTAATTACCCAAATTTTTTGTCTGAGTTCTTTGAGTTCTTTTTTTGTCACGTTTAAAGTGGAAGGAGTTACAACTGCAGAAACGTGAACATTGTTGCAAAAAATCATGCAACTCCTCGTTATTCTCATATTAAGAAATCAATTATTACATAATTATGATAATTTGAAATGAATATAATAATAATATAATATATTAATAGTATATTAATTGACGAGCACATAACTAAGGATATAAATCTCGAGCATGAAACATGTAAACAGCATGTAAACATGCGAGCGATGACAGTTTGTTCAAATAATGAAGTAATTTTAGCAACGCCAGTTTAATAATGCTAAAATAATGTAAATTATTTATTATTTCAGAACCACGGTATTTAGGAAACAGGTGAAGGGATTAATTTTATGCATAAGTCTAAAATAATTAACATCTACTGCTAAACATCAATACAGTAATCACAAAAGTGCCTTCGAAAATATGGCCCGTCACTATTTGTGTTTGGATTCCTCGTAAATAAGTATTTTAAGAATGTCCTTGAATCCAAAAGTAAAACTAAAAATTAATGGTTTTAGTACAAGTAAGAACATTATCAAGAAAAATACTTTAATTTATAAAATAGAAAAAAATACTTGAAAACTAATAGAAGTAAAAGAAATATATCATAATAAATGAATAAAAAAGGTCAGTTACTTGCTTTATTACTTATCCACATTGGCATCCTCCCCTCCCAACTCACGAACATTGAATATATTTAATAGCGCGTACATAAAATATACCCCTAAATCAATTGGATTATTTCCTTCATACACCCCATTTCTTTGTTCATCTCCAACAGTCAATGGTTATTTATACCAGCCGATATATTTAAATTTCGATTCAGTCGAATGCAAATGGCGCGTGGTTACCTCTGGATTCTTCTCGCGTGATTCTTTCGTTCCTTTTTTACTTAACACGTCAACGGTGTCCTCCGAAACGCGCCATCTCGTCTTCACGACCCTTATCAAATCTTTTGTTATCGGAGATCAATGCTAGTACATGGAACGGCAGAGCAATGGGCCGAAAAACTGCCGCCTACCGCCGCCACTGTCTCGAAACGAGAAAACATCACTTTGATTTATCAACAATTTCTCAGCGCTCGTACGCGCCAACTCCATCTAGCGGCGCTTCCGTTACCCACAAAATCTTATGTGTTTGCGTCCGTGTAACTTAATATCTCGCGGAGACCGGGAACTGGTCGATATTGCCGAAGAAAAATAAGTATAAAGAGTGTAAATACCGATAAAGCGCAGTCACTTGATACATATAATAAAAGGGGAGTTATTATATAGGTTATACTGGGTCGGTGTAGTATTACTAGCTAAATCAACACTAAAAACTAAAAATGCTGTCAAATATGTCATACGATTTGAAATGCATGACTTTTGTTCATTTGGACAACTCGTATAAAGCATTGTTAGTTTAGTTTAGCGTGTATGTTTTGTTTATGCTAGAAGACAAGTATTTCCTTCAAGTTTGATGATCATAATAAAAAATAAACTGATGTGGCCACCACAGGCCCCCATATCGACGCACAGACATTTGACAGCTTACAGCATAAATTCTTGAATTTTCAAATATGCCGTCATTTCCGGTAACACCGGAAGTTATACTAACCTCAAGAATATCCCTAAAAATGGTAAACATGGGAATTAAAATGGAAAACATAATTTTTATTATATGCCTCGGTCATAGATGAATTGAGTGACAAATACTGTTACAACTTTTTACCTGCGTTAGTATACCATTCGAGTTCGTCAAGCAGTTCTTAGCATCTGATCGAAATTTGACTCTCAAATAATCTTATTTGGCATTATGTGCGACAACATAAGTGTTGATGATATCAGCGATGAACGATTTTCGATTTTTTCGGAAATGCCGTCATTTTAAATACCACTACATTTGACTGTTGTGCTATTTTCAACCAGGGTGACATTCTGAACACAAAAACATATCTGTCGGCAATATTTATGACCAAGACAATCAAAAAATCTCTTTTCTACTTTGCGTTCGTTATAAACTCATAACGAAACCGCTTTTGGTGTCGTTATGAAAACAATAGATCACAAACTTTTAGTAACTTTTAGTTTACATTTATAATATTGACGTCAAGTGTCAAATAAGGCTGACATCTCAATGGCTATTGGCTCGCGTCAATCGCATTCACGAGTTTTACCACAACTACCAACTGTTGAATATAAAACGACATTTAAGTAAAATTAATGTCGCAAAGTAGAAAAAAAGTATATAAAACGCGTTTTATAGGAATTTCCAAATTTCAAATATAATAAGATCACCAATTTGATTGTTTGTTGATAAGAAATATCAACCCGTCTTTATATCTAATTCTAAAAACAATAAATTGAGAAAATTGTAAATAAAGTATAGCGATGAGTGTAGTTTTATTTTAGTATGTTGGTATGGATGTGACATCTACAGTGTCATGAACAAATATAAATCTGTCAGAATTTTAATTAGCTTTTTAAACTTGACGTTTCGTCAAAGTGGTACCAACATTTCGTATACAGAAATTTTATTTATTTTTTTTAAATACATATTTCTCAAAAAGCAACACAATAAAAGTTGATGTCACTCCTGCAGAAAACTAGATAGCGCGACTCGCTCACATGCGACGCCGACGCTCCGCCTTCGGTGACGCCCGCATCACCGCTCGTCGCGCTATTCCGTACTTTCGGCACTCGTGACATAAATAACTATTATTCTAATGACGTTGTGTAGGTAGTGTCAAATGCTGATGTTTTGACAATACCTACGATTTATCTCAATAAAATTGATTCTCATGCAGCTAAACTGTTAATTTTATATATTGTATGATAAAGTCATGTGCCTGGCCACATCAGATTTTTATATGTGAATCAATCACAGTTGATACATATATAATGATTTCGGTAGTAGAAACTATAAATTGCAGGTTTCTATCAGAGCTACTTTACCATACAGAATTTTTTCAACTTAGAACGAACGAAATAAATTTGCAAATAATGAACAAATGTGTACATCATTATCTAATCTGTCATTCTGTCATTTCAACATTCCTCCATTATAAGAAGTTAAAGTAAAATAATGTGTCAATTTTCACAGCTTTAGGTACCGCTTAGAGCAGTTTTCCACATTACGAAACAAAAGTAATTGTACTGGCAAAATTTCAAGTTGGTTGCTGACTATTTTCAGCGTTACGGGTGCCGCATTCAACATTAAACTATCTCGACAAATAAAGCATCCCGTTGTCAAAGTGAAGCGTTAGAAATAAAGTTCGTTGGGAGTGAAATATGAAGGGTGCAGGTGTATTGAATTTCTATATTGATAACGTTTTCAACGTTTTCAAACGGACAGGTTTACATTAATTTTTTTCGATCAAAGGAAATTTGAAAAACTATAATTTTGAACAATTTGATTGTTTATGTACTTTGGGGTGGCGTTCTCAGCCCATCATTAGACCAACTAGCTAATTCTCTTCGACTCAATATAATCCAGTAAAATAAGGACAGAAAATGGCTGAACTGAAAAAAAAAGAATAACAACAAGCAACAATTTGCAATTCATGTATCAAAAGCCTTTAAACATAATGCATCTGCAAAAAAAATCAATAGGTTGTGAGGGGGCAGAGAAAAGTACTTTTTACTAACACGACAACTATTTGCTTCTCGAAGAAAATAATCGTTTTAAAATCTATAGTTCATAAATTGTGCCATAATAATCTTTGCGCCGTTTTTGATAAAAAACAAAAACATTATTAATCACATCCGTTAATTTAACAAACCAACCAAAAAGTATTTTCTATGCATCTATTTGTTTCAAAGATATACGCGTCTGATTATACCGATTATCTCAATACACTACTTTACAGAAAAAAATTCCGCATTACTTGTGGGGCACACAAAGATGAGTTTGTTCTAGTGAGAAGTCAGCAAGTCAGAAAGCATTCTTTTGGAAGTGCAAATGTTCGATCCACCACAAGGAAATAATATCTACGACAATATTTTCTTCTTATATCCTTATGTTAGCTCAAATTATTTCTGAGGTATCAAAATACAATTTACCAGCATTCGTTTTCCTATTACGAATGCAACCTGAAAGTTTCACAGAAAACAGACACGGATCAATAAAAAGCAGGAGAGAAATAAGAACAAAACAACACCCAATAAAGCGCAGCCACTTAACTCTTTACTGGCGATAATAAAACTATATATTTTACAGTCTGCCCTGCCAAGATTTTATTCAGGGCTGGCATAATGGCAGGGACTGGGATGTCCTGTTAACCCAACTAGTAGTTACTGTAAAGATGTTTTACTGCGAGCCAGCGTGTAATAAAGCAAAACTTCCACAGTTAATGGCAGCCATAGAAAGTTCTAAAGAGGGCCCATCAATGGACTTTACTTGTTTTCTTAGTTAGCCACATCCACTCCGACAAAGTGCTGTCGGATTACCGGAAAAGATTACAAAATTACAAAAGATTACTGGCCGAAATATATACAGAAAACATTAAGACTCATTTAGTGCGCTCTAAATGCAATTCTAGCAGTAAAAGCTGTGCTTATTTCGTGCTTTCGCAGGGAGCGGTGCTGTAGTTCAGCGAGCGACCATTACATCGTTACCGCAAAAGCGGCCTTTTAGGGCTTATAAAGCATTATTTAATAGGAACCGGCCATAGCTAATTGAAGTTTGCTATTACCTATATATTTATATGTACAGCGGAGTTGCTCTTATTCAACCTCAAGTTATTTAATATCCGAGATTAACATGGTCAAATTTATGAATTTACCATGTACAGAATTACGAAAACACGACAAAATCTCTGGGTCGGTTTGTTATTTAAAAGTATCGTTACACATAATTGCTCCCATTCATTTTTTTATAATTTTATACCATCTATTTTACCGATTCTATATTTGTTCTGCAGATGTACTTGCAAAAGAACAATTGTTATCATTATGTTTCTTTCTTTGCCTTTTGGTTTCATGTAAAAGTAACAGCCCGATTTATTTTATTATTTAAAAATAAAAATATGTCCCGTGTGTTGAATGTATCGCACTGTGCATAGACAGTTTTCAAGTAACAAAATACATTTCCGTTTAAAACCTAGTTTACATTTACAATTTTTTTTAAATTGTATGCGAGTTCTCAGTTATGCCGTCATATATTTTTGATTTTAGATTTGCGAGAAAAAAAGACATGAATAGGGATCGCCGCCCCATAGGGGTCGACTCGCTGACCCAGCATTCGCCATACAGGATCCATGGTACACCACCCAGGAAATTTGTCTGCCCCCGATAGTCCGTCTCCAGTCGAAAGAGGCCATGGCTGGCTTTTGTAAAGCCCTAAAGTAAGTTGTTGTTGAGCACCAGTGGTCCCAGACGCAGGCTTCCATGATACAAATAAGACCTTGTAAGCCCAGACCAGCCATGGGGGCCCTCCTTCCCCTCGGTACGCGTGTTAGTCGGGCTTCCCCGACACCGTTGGATGAGTCGCCAGCGAGGACGCTTGTGCGAACCTCTACTCAACATCTGTACACACCGCAGAAGGGCGGCCATTGACAACGAGATTAGAACGGTTACCCTGTCATCGGAGGATGGGAGCACCGTCGAGCACGCTTGCGCCGAGAACTCTACCACTTGTCATCTCTCTCAGCGGCTTCTCATTACCCACATACGTGGGATAGGGTAGCTCCACATCAAGAAGGGTATAGACGTCATGTGGGCTATAGCGTCTATTCACACTTGCCTTAATCCCTATTCGGATATACTGGATATCAGATCGTTAAGTCCTCATGATGGCACAGCTTCCGAACGCCCCGTTTGATGAGTCACCGGTGAGCACCAGATGCCTGGTATCCCTCCCTCACATCTATTACTGCCTTGGTCGCCGTTACTGACTAGGTCAACCAGAAACCTGGAATTGGTTGGACTTGAAACAAGACGCGTTTATGGCCCAGCCTCGTGAGGTCTGCCAGCTGGCCTAAACATTTCTGTAACAACTTGCGAGAAAAAGATGAATTGCAGTAAGTTTTAAGTAAGTTAAGTAAGTTTTTCCCGAATTGCAGTAAGTTTCGTCAGAAAAATTCTAAAACGATTACCTTAAATGGTGTGCGGGCGTTTCCATAAAAGAAAACAGAAAAACTGAATAACCTGGCCTGACTTTCTCAATATTCCCTAACTTTCAGCAGCATTTTGTGTCAAAAATGTTGTGATGTAAAGTCATAAAATGTGTATGCTACCATAAAGACATAAATGACTTAATAAGTTAGAAAAATATGGAGTAGCCATTTAAAAAGTGTCTCGTAGTAAGTAAAAAGCAATTGAAGAATGGAATTTTAATTTGATATAAATATGTACGTTTTAATAATTAAAAATCGACGTGTCTCTTTGTGTGGCCTTACCCTGGTTAAAAGTTCTCGAAAATGCATGATCTGCGAATGCTGCCATCTTGGGAATAGACTGTATGTTGAAGTAGTATCTAGATATTTATTTTCTTTATGGGAAGGTAGGGTTGCATCTAAGAAATACCATTAAATTATCAACAATTGCAATAGTAGGCCAACTATAGTAGTCACCTCACATATCATTTACGCAATAAACTTCGGTATAATTGATTGAAATTTAAATATTAATTTAGCTTTGAAAAAATTTAGTTAATGGCACCCTCAAGGAAGGATTTAGTTGGTTTGGTCCGTATTTTGAACTTAAATTTGTTCTTCCGAATTAGTTTTATTATATATTTTGAAACGCTACATATTTTTAAAATAAATAATGCTAGATATAAGACCGGTTTAATTTATTAAATTTTATTTAATCTGGCAGAATTTATTTGTAGTTCTCTTTATAAAAAAACGAAAACGTAAAATTCTAAAAATGTAGCTTACAGGGTTAGTGAAACTTCTCGGCTTAACCTATGGATTTTGGTTGTTAGTGGAGATAAATAATGTTTAAATATGGTAACAAATATACTAACTTTAACACTAAAGAATTGAGAAACGAAATTTTACATGTGTCATTCGGCATTTTGTAATTCTAATGCTATTGTTTACTATGTACCTCTCCTCCATTTATATACTTCCTTATGACGGCCAAAATGAATTTTGCACATTGACAATTGTTACATTTTAGAAATTTTGACATCTATATTTTGAGAATAATGTATGGCAATGGATACATATTTATAGTTTTTAATATTACTATCACTAAAAGTTGTGTTAAACCTCTACAATATTATGTTCCTCGACAATCTTAAATCCTATTACCCGTTGGTTTAATTCTCATTATTGTTTAACCACCCTTACCGCCATATAATGTAAAAACGAAGACAGGTTGGACATCTTAATAACCTTCGCAATAAGTTCTCTTTTACGACACTAAAAGATTTTAATCCCCGCGCTAAATATTGCATTGTGACGTGTCTATTACCGAAATACATAATTGCCAAAGTTCGCGTGTGGAGAGTGCGATAAAATCATAATGGACATCTCGTGTTGAAAAATGACCTTTGCAAATAAAAATAAAACTCTAAATTTGGTTTAGTTTATACAAAACGCCATAGACGGCTGTGGAGAAAAATAAAACATTTCCTGGCAATATGCTGGCTACTTTTGTAGCAGGTAATTAATTATTTACGACTTTTATATGACGTAAAATGAGAAGCGAAAACAACATAATTGCGATGTAAACAATAAATTAAATAAGAATCAACGACAATCAATAATTACGTAATAACGAATAATAATTATATTAATATATATATTATATAATATTTTCTTTATTTCCCTTCTTCAAATCACAGGTACACGTTACGATTTTCAGCAAAATATCAAGTGTTCGATATCATTGTGATTAGAAAAATGTTTTCTATCGAATAATCAGAGTATACCCATAAAATACACACGAAAACAATTTAAGAAACATTTAAACCACCCTAGAGACCACGCAATAATGCAATATCAGCCGAACTGGATTTAGTTGTTAGTATTTATTTGACAATTTTCGATTGTTTTGACCCATTCAGTGACACCTAGATTATTAACAAAAAAAAGTAATTTTTTCGTTGCTTTGATGACAAAATTGTAGATCAATATACATATGTGTACCGAATGTCATCCTAATTGACGATATCATACAAGTAATATAAGGTTCAGTTTAAAATTTCAATACTTCAATTCCGGAATAACCGAAAGTTACACTAACCACAAGATTATCGAGAAAATTTAATTTTTTGTCCATTAGCACGTCTCAGAATATTTTTTTGTGCATACAACATAAGATATACTATTTTGCAGGATCCTGCGATTTCGGTTATTAGTGGCGTTAGAGGATGTTTAAATTTGGGCACTTACTTTAACACTGATTAATTCAGAAGTGAAATTTGACATATGGTCATTTGGATTTTTTATAACGCGTGCTGATTTTTCCTATTTAGAAACTTCTTTTTCTCTTATTGACACCAGAATGGATGGAGAATGGACAAGCTTTAAACCTTTGGTCCGTTGGTTTAATTCTCATTATTATTTAACAACCCTTACCGCCACATAATGTGAAAATTAAGTCAGGTCGGACATTTTAATAACCTTTGCAATAAGTTCCCTTTTACGACACTTATAAAGATTTTAATCCCCGCGCTAGATATTGCATCGTGACGTGTCTATTACCGAAATACCTAATTGCGAAAGTTCGCGTGTAGAGGTAGCGATAAATTTCATAATGGACATCTCGGGTTGGCGCGACGATAAATCTCAAAAGAGCGAGTGAGATTAAATTTGCATCGCGTTTAAAGGTTAAAATATGGAGTAAGTCCGCGACAGCAGTTCGCGTTAAATATTTAAATAACGCCGCCTGATCAGCGTTCTCGATAGCGGACATTATCATCTCTGGTGAAATATCGCTTTTTCAGCAGGGTACAAGAGGTCCTCTTTCACATAGTGGCATCGATAAGAACTCCGGATTTATCCCGCGGTGGATTCACCCCATCCGGCCACACCCTCTCGGAGGCCTCTCAAAAGACCCCCAGCGCCCCACCCCGTCACGGTAATAATTATCGCTGAGCGCTGACTTTTCATCGAGTCAGCTTGTTATGCATGATCCACTCACTTCTCTCTCCTTCGACTTTGTCTTTGCTAATGAATCCTAACCCCTTTTTAAAATGGCTCTTCGCTCGTCTCCAGTGGCTCAGCTTCCGCTGTATCAGCTATACCAAAGATACCGCCCCAACCTAAAGTTGCAACCCAGCTTTTGTCTTTTCAATAGACGAAAGAAGGGGGCCTTAAAAGAATATTATACAATTTTAATTTATTTTAGGCTAAATTATTGTAAATGAAACTAACTAAAGAGCCCCTTCTTTTCCTTGCTTCATTGGTTTTATTTTACATAGGAGACGTATTTCGGAATTCTATAGCAAATCAAATCGTAAATCTACAAAACCGATATTTTAGATCGAAATGAAACGTAACTAAATTGTAAGTTAAAATATTACATCAAGATGAACACACGGCTTTTAGAGAAACCAATGCAAATAACCTATCGTTGTCTAATTGCTAATTGATATATACCGGGTGACCCACGGCATAGGTACTCCCGTTTATTTTTACTTTATCATACGCAGTATAATAAAGTATTGTAATCATGCCGAAAAAAAAAATGAGATTTTAGCGGAAATAGGTCTTTTTGGGTCCCCTGAACATTTTTGACCAAGGTACAAAAAAATGTCTGTGTGTGTGTACCCGTTTTTTGTGGAGACGATTCCGGAGAAACTACTAAAGGTCTCGGGACGAAAGTTCATATTTAGAAGTTTCATGACAAAACTTAGAGCTGAAAAGCTTTTGGTTCAAAAGGGTAATAAAGAACTGCCTATTTACTCTTAGCATTTTTCAACGATTTTGCAGTTGAGTCGACATTTCTGTAATTTTGTCAAAATAGATAAATAATAAATTAAAGTAGAGGAAATTTTGTATAATTTATGTCTATAACATTTTTTGGTAAAATTAATAGTTTAGCTGCAGGAGCAAATTCTATTTGATCGAGATCGTGTCTGCAAACTGAGGTAGCCTGGATCTGTCAGATTCTTTGATACTTTTGACAGTATTCAGAAAGTCAACGTAGGCGAAATGCGAATTTATCACGCAAATGCATGGAGATTGCCATGACGGGAAATATGCGCGCAACTATCGCTAGGTGAAACAATGGGCGCGTTCAGCGAACGCAACCGTTGCGACAGTTGGCCGCAGCAGTTCGCTGAACGGTTCCGCTGACTAGACGCTGACATGCAAACGGTTGTCAAATGGTCAACGGTTGTCAACGTGTTTGCGGTGACTAGTCAACTGTTGCGTTCGCTGAACGCTCCCATTATTGAACATCTTGGTGGTGTCGTGTTTACAAAAGTCACTGTGTATTTTGAGTGCGGATAGCAATGTTATTACTTTATCATACGCAGTATGCTAAAGTATTGTAATCATGCCGAAAAAAAATTCAGATTTTAGCGGAAATAGGTATTTTTGGGTCCCCTGAACATTTTTGACCAAGGTACAAAAAAAATGTCTCTGTGTGTGTGTATGTGTGTGTGTGTGTGTGTGTATGTGTGTGTGTGTGTGTGTGTGCGTATGTGTGTACTCGATTTTTGTGACGACGATTCCGGAGAAACTACTAAAGGTATCGGGACGAAAGTTCATATTTAGAAGTTTTATGACTAAACTTAGAGCTGAAAAGCTTTTGGTTCAAAAGGGTCCAAAGGAACTGGTAGTTTATTCTAAGCCTTTTTCAAGGATTTTGCAGATGAGCCGCCATTTCTGTAATTTCTTCAAAATAGTTAAATAATAAATTAAAGCAGAGGAAATTTTGAATAATTTATGCCTATGACATTTTTTGGTAAAATTAATAGTTTAACTGCAAGAGCAAATTCTATTTGATCGAGATCGGTCGCATCTGCATTGATATGAAACTGCATAGTAGCCAGGCTTTTGACAAATATTTTTTTTGTGCTGTCACCACAGAAATGTCTATGGCGGTCACCACGCTGTCACACTCGGAGAACCGCATGGAACGTCATCTACAGTGTCATGAACGAATATAAATCTGTCAGAATTTGAATTAGCTTTTTAAACTTGACATTTCGTAGAAGTGGTATCAACCTAACATTTTCTATACCGAAATATAACCATTTTAGATTTTTTTTTAAAATACGTATTTCTCAAAAAGCAACACAATAACGTTGATGTCACTCCTGCCGAAAACTACATAGCGCGACTCGCTCACATGCGACGACGACGCTCCGCCATCGGTGACGCGCCGCATCACCGCACGTTCTTCTATTCCGTACTGTCGGCACTTGTGAGATAAACAACTATTATTCTGATGACAGCAGGTAGTGTCAAATGCTGATGCTTTGACAATACCTTCGATTGATACTATTGACTATCAAAATATCTGTCAAATCCTGGCTAACTAGTTTAATTTTAATGCAGACACGATTTATCTCAGTCAAATAGATTCTCATGCAGCTAAACTATTAATTTTATATATTGTATGATAAAGTCATGTGCCTGGCCACATCAGATTTTTTTGTTTATAAAGCTGGACGAATGAAATTTGGGAATGTGTTAATAGACAAAAAATGCCATTCTTTGGGATACTCTTGAGGTTAATATGACTTCCGGAAATGACGTCACAATTGAAAATTGAAATGGCACCGTAAATTTTGTGTGTAATATTTTCAATCAGGATAACATTCTAAACCTAAAAACATATAGATCGTCAATTTTTATCACCAAGGCAATGCAAAATTAACTTTTTTGTGTATTAATCTAGGTGGGTAGGAATTAGTGAAACTAGTCGAAAATTGTCAAATTAACACTAACTAAATCGATTTTGGCCGACAGTGCATTACTGGCGCCCTCTAGCGTGATTTAATTGGTTTTTGGCCAGTGAGTCATTTTTTTCACGGGTACCCAATGGCAACACCCTGATTATTCGATAGATAACATCTTTCCGATTACAATGATACCAAAAACTTGATACTTTATGTAAATTCTTAGCGTACAAATGTGGTTAGACGCAAGGAAATCGAAAAAAAAAAATATTGACCCAATCTTCAACGGACTACTCGAAGGAAGTACCCTTAAACCTTTTTGGTTCAAAAGGGTCCAAAGGAACTGGATGTTTACTCTAAGCATTTTTCAAAGATTTTGCAAATGAGCCGCTATTTCTGTAATTTCGTCAAAATAGTTAAATAATTAATTAATGTACAGGAAATTCTGAATAATTTATGTTAACGACATTTTTTGGTAAAATTGGTAGTTTAGCTGCAAAAGTAAATTCTATTTGATCGAGACAGGTCGCATCTGCATTGATATAAATACTAGTTACCCAGAATTTGACAAATATTTTCAGTCTAATGACAGTAGGTAGTGTCAAATGCTGATGCTTTGACAATACCTACTGTCATTAGTATCATAATATCTGTCAAACCCTGGCTAATTCGTTTTATTTTAATACAGACACGGCTGATCTCAATCAAATAGATTCTCATGCATATATTGTATGAGTAATGTGCCTGGCCACAAACATCAGATTTTTTGTTCTTATTTCGCTCCTATACCTAAATTTTCGTGAAAGTTTACAAGTTTACATGTAAAACTTTGAAATGATAAGATTAATGTTCAATAACTTTGATAAACTTTAATCAACATAATGATCCGGTGGTCAAACTTTGAAACACTCTGTGGAGAAATTAGCATTCTTGAACAGATTTCCAAATACTTTGCTGCAAAATTATAGCCTTGTTGCCACCATCACGCACCACACACGCCACTTCTGGTCGTTATTACATCATCTCAACCTGTGAAGATTGAGAAATTCAATTTTCTGCAGCTTAACTAGTGACTGTTTGCATCAAATACCCAGTAATACTACTTATCTAGTTCATTTTCTAACATCGGATATCTGCTTGCAAGTTTAAAATATCATTTATGTTTGGCAAATTTTGTCTTAAATAACAAGAATAAAATTAATATTACCAAGCAACTCAGTTTCACCATGTACTCTCCAACGATAGAGATATGTGGTTCCCCTTTCCTACATGGCACAAATTGAGTTCGTCGAAATACGATAAGTAAATTGGCTGTCTGCCGGCCATGTAGTGCTCCAGTATTTCCTATAATGATGTCTAGGCAGGCATTCAATAGTACAGTGAATGCTACATAAAACGTGGATAAGTGCCTCGTTTTCCATGATTGTGTGTAAAAATCTAAACAGACTCCAGGCCCATGAATATTAGGACTTTCTATCTTGACATGCTCTTTAAATTTAACACTTAATCATTATATGCACTATAATACAGTTATGACTACTTTCTATCTTGACATGCTCTTTAAATTTAACACTTATTCATTATATTCACTATAATACAGTTATGACTACCATATCAGACGTATTATATACCACAACCTAACCATAAACATTAATTTAAACATAATATAATATTGGAAGTAGTTCAAGAATTAGAGGATATATTTGATCTTGTTTGCGTTGACAATTGACACATTATAGCACTGTTTTCGGTGATACAATGAAGAAAATTGTAACACTGTTTTTAGGAACTTTCGGTTTTTGATATTGGTGGCATTGATAGCAAACGTCAAACCTAAACTACCATTCGTAACCTCATTTTTTTGTGGTGATTTCAAAAGATGACAGTGACTGGGGCCTTTTAGCATAGTGAGTACTTTATTTTGTGAGTTATTTAATCTTGTCGCATTAAAGCGCTTTTATTAGAGTCGACAAACAACCGAAGTTACCGTGCATCATTCTCGTCAACTAAATATCAAATCCCCTTTTAAGATATAATATAATGACCATATTTACCTGAATTGGTATCATGTGAAGAACAAGCACGATTTCAATAACTATCGGCAGATTGTATAAGCGCAATAACTCGTTGAAAATATAAGAAAATTATATTTAAGTACGCATCTAGGTAGCTGATCAGATCCACAGAACAAAAATGATAATAGAAAGAACTTTAGATGAAAAAAATGTACGCGCCTCTATATTCCTGGATGTAGCAGTTTATAAGTTGGAACGGCCACTATCCTTCGAGTATAGCGTATCACTAAAATCATATCTTTCTGACAGATACTTCCGTATAAAGGGATAATTTGTACTCAACTCCATTCAAGCTGGAGTACCACAAGGTGGTGTATTTGACCCAATTCTGTACCTTCTGTACACACATCGTCTTCTGCAACCAGATGGTGTTACTGTTGCCACGTTTGCTGATGACACTGCTAGCATGGCAGTAAATATCATTCACTGTCGAAGGAGAAACACGAAAACTGCAGAATGCTGTCAACAATATTAGTGATTGGATGCAACGATGGTTAATTGTACTGAACGAAAACAAGTCCGTTCGCATCAATTTTAGCAACTAGCGAATACAATACGTTCCAATGCAAATAAATAACACCACCTTACCTTACTCGATCACGGCAAAATACCATGGTATAGCGCTGGACACCAAGCATCTCTAAACAGCAAACGTTAAAATAAAACGAGAAGAATTGGGCATAAGTCGCAGAAAAGTCTACTGGCTTATTGGTACGAAGTCGGCTTTGTCGGCGTATAAAATACTGCTACATTGTGGGGCTGCGCTAAGCCAAGTAATATCACCATCATTCAACGCTTCCAAAATGGACTGCTAAGAAACATCTTGGGTGCACGTTGGTATATAAGGAACAGAAATCTCCATAGGAATCTTGAGATAGAATAAGCAACCAACGAAACGGGAAAGTTTGCAGAGAATTATCAGAATAGACTTCTTCAGACAATAGTGACATTGTGCGAAGACTCAAAAGAAGTAAACCTTTTCATGTCGAAATGACGAAATCGGTCGCTCTGCTTTTAAAATAAAAATCAAATACTCATTTTTACGTTGTGCGTTTTCTTTAATTATTAAACCTTATGAGTTGGTGAAGTTCTTTTACAACAGCAGAGCACAGTGTTATGTGGGTGATTGCCTGACAAGTGACCAAAGCAAAGCGGTGCGGTGTGTGGTAAATTAATTCAAGTTAGCAGTTAGATAATTATGGTTAGATAGTCATCAGACTAGGTGTTATCCATAAGTACCTATGAAATGCTGTTAATTAATAAAATAACCTATAAAGCTACAGCACCTATATCAAGAACATTTTTTGGGATTTTTTAGTTTGGCTCTGCTCGTCATAATACGTCAACTGCTTCGGTAACATTTTTGACGGAATTCTAGCCGTAACATGACCGTATTATTTTTTGTACGTCGCTTCCAACATAGTTCTGGTGATGTGCTTACTTATTTTTATTTCCTCCTACGTATGTAATTTCATTAAATATAATTTATTCAAATAAACTACTTCACCAAAGTTTTAATTTGGTTTCAAGCACCCCTTTATTATGAAATAAATCGATTCTACAGTTCTAGTGATTATACTAATACATTCACATTGTGATCGAGATCTATATTTTATTTATATACTTGTTGGACTTGTTGGAAAGATGTTCATCACCATGGATCAATCGAACCATCGCTCCTAAATATCTAACAAAAGGTAAACATATTGCTTTTGAAATAAAGCAACATGTTGCTTTCATCTCCAATACTTGTGTTGGTTTCTATATATGTTATCCAGTAAATCTTGTTGAAGGTAAAATCGCTGTTCAACTGTGGGTATATAAATGATAATAACAAACCAATCATCGGTTATTAAGTAGTAGCAAACTTCGCAAAACTAATTCAAACAACCCCCACGCAGTATTAGGATTATGTCCCTACGCCCATCTCGTTCCCCTTTGCCATCGAGTTGTTGAGGTACTCTTATCACGGAAAATAGTTCACAATAACGACAGTTTAGTGCGGATGGACAGCAAGTTGCGCAAACAGATGTCATTTGGGGCCTACGACGTCCCTGAGCCGTTTGGGGATAATGGTCGCCCACCCATTGTAATTTATTTGGACAGCAATGGATAGGAAGTAACGAACCTGTCCCCGGAACCCGGATTTGACGCCGACGACCCTGCCGGGCCCGGCTTCCCGAAGGGTCGCCGCCGCCGTCGCCGTGAGCACGCTCGACCCTGCAAAATCACGGAAAAAGTCTTAAGGTACAATATTGGCTGCCGATCTCCGTAATTGATGACTTCTCGACGTGATGTACGATGTACGAAAGGTCGTACAATAGGTGCAAGCTGAGGACAGAAAATAGTTTTGTTGCAGGAATATATATTGTGTCACATAATCCATCCCTAAAGGTATTTTTGTTTGTTTTGTTTTTATCGGTTTAATATGTATTGTTAGAAATAAATTACATTAAACAGGTATCAGTACTTATATCAATACAGCTTGGATAAATAACACTATCAGTTTAGTGTTTACATGTTTAAAGGTATGTTTAAATCCGTATTGTATACGCATTGTCAATATAGATCACAGCAACATTGTAAACAAAATTAATCCAAACTGATGATCTAGTATCATGTTGTAACAGTTTTGAGTAAGTGGGCAATAAAGAAACTCCCTTCTAGGCTGGATGCTTTATTTGGTGGTTTTATTGACAGTCATCATCACGTCCGTAGTTTTTCAAACGGTTGGCATACATAAGTTTAATTGCTGCATTGCATAGGTTAGTTATTTTAAGGCTGTTTTTTGGCAATAATTCCTGTTAAATTGGAGATCGATCAATGCATATTAACCACTGACCCAAACTGAAATACGAATTTAATAATAAAATAATATAAAAAACAATGATCAGATAAAGAAGTATTACTTGTTGTGGCAATGGATTAGTTATTGTTGTTGTATTCACTCTACGTGATAAAATATGTCTTATATACTTAAAAAATAGACGGCAATTCACTCCTACCTAGTAATTTAGTTGCGATTTTTTACACTAGATTATTGTTATTAATTTATTTTTCTTTTGTTATTTTGTTGTTTTTGCGCTGATATGCGATAAAAATGACAAATTTTCCTTATTTTGCGGACGGTCGAAAGGAGAACAACAAAAAAGATAAAATTGGGATATATTACCGCAACATGTAGTAAACCTTTATCTATAAATTGGTGTTTCAATGTAGTATTGTTTTGTAGAACGTACTAAAAATAGGTATCGTAATGTAAATTAGATGCAATCCAGATAACTGTGGATCTTTCGGTTGCATAAGTTAATTGCCTTACGATTTTTTTCAAACTAGGTGCAGTGGTAACTAAGACATCTGCATTTCTCTCCTGTTAACATATTAAAACAAGGTGGCGTTTTGTTTTCATATTTTTTTATTATTAATTTATTACATCTTATGAAGTAAGAGGTGTATAGGATTTCTTTGAATTATCGTAGAATTGGTAATTTCTTCTAAAGTCTTGTCTGTGTGAAGAAATGTTCAAAGTACTTTGCAAATACTTTGTCTTAGACTTTGTCATTTCTAGACCATCCGGCCTTTTTATTGTCGGAATTTTGGTTTTTGAATGATTTCTTACGCTTTTTAGTCGCCTTCCATAGAGAATAACCTCTGCTCACAAGATTTCTGTTTCATTTCTTCTAGGTTTTCATTTATAGACTGTTGTGTCTATTAAGGAAGATAAATCGAATGAAGTTGCCCTTTTGGGATCACGCTGGGAAAGTGTTGGGTTTCGATATTTTATGCCGTCCGCAAATTTAAGTAGAACCTCGAATCCCTTAAGAGCTACCCAAAAACGCGCACAGTTGCGATTTGTCGCATTTTCCGCAAAACGGTCACCATATTGTAATTTTAGCTTCTGTACAGAATTAATCCTTATAAAATTCTCTTCAAAGAGCTATAGCTTTTCTTAAATACAGTGATTCTCAAACTACAAGTGCCCCAATATAAGTAGGGTTATATTATAATATACAATAACGTCATATTTTTTTATTATTTCGGTATTATTGTTACTCATATTATGACGGCAACCGCCATGCGATTTCCAGGCTCGTCATACAGGTGACTATTCCAATATCATCATTTCATATTGTTAAAGCTCCCATATTTATTATTCATAATATAATTTTGTCAATAATTATTATACTTGTGTATTAAATATTCAATAAAAGGCTTTTTTTCTAATTCCTTGATTTGGAAGGTCATGCGACCTTGCACTTGTAGTGATCGGAAAATATCCGGTGTTTACGTTTTTTTGCAGATACACGTGGGCATTTGCCGACGTGAGTAAAACAGGGTAGCAATTATTTTAAATAAATAAAGTTGTCGTCTGTTCGTCATGGTATCCTAGCTGTTGGGAACAGCAATGAAGAAACGACGAGAAAACTCCAAGCAGCTCTTGGTCATTTTCAGGTCTGGACAAAAAAAGAATCAAACTGAACGAACTCAAGTCAGTACATATTGACTTCACCAACAAAAAGATACAACACATCCCGGTTACTATTAATAACCAAATAGTACCGTACGCAAACACTGCCAAATTTCTCGGCATGACATTAGACGCCAGGCTCCGCTGGAAAGCCCTTGTCAAAAAGAAAAGAGAGGAACTAGGAATCCGTTATAGGGAGATGTACTGGCTGCTAGGAAGAAACTCTACGCTGTCTGTACATAATAAGCTTCTCCTGTACCAGCAAATTCTAAAACCCTTGTGGACGTATGGTGCTCAACTCTGGGGTACATTAGGAATGATGATCTCCACAAGGACCTCAAAATGGAGTTTGTTTGCAAAGAAATCCAAAAATTAGCAAGAAGTCACGAAGAAAGGCTTCACCATCACGTAAACGTTGAGGCCATCCAGCTCCTCGACAACACCGCATTAGTCAGAAGACTCAAGAGAAAGAAGCCTTTTGAGTTAGTGTGAATGTGAGATAGTGATAAAAGCAGAGTAAGTGCTGGTTGTAGGTTTTATAATGTAAATAATGTAAATATTTTTGATTGCCGCTCGATTTGAATGGAATACCACTGCTCTACACTGTCAAAGTTAAATTGGTTGCATAACCTATTTCAAGTTGACAGTTGACAGTTGTTTGTGTAAAGCGGCACAATTCTATTAACATGGGCATGGCTTACTTCGACTACAATTATTTTTTTAAAAACCTATATATTGTAGCATGGTAAATGTAAGAAACCGTATTCTCATTGTTGAGAATAAGTCATTTTTATTAAAAGTATATTTTTTCGTCATTAAAACGTTACTTGTTATGGAATTATAAACCATTTTCCATTTAGCCCAGCTTCAATAATAAGCGAGACCTCCGTATAACTAGTTCCGTATACCGAGCTTAATGTTTTCGAATTAACTACACAAGGATACCGGATAAATGTCACGGCGGATTTAAAACATTACAGGAGAGAAATGCTATTGCTGTCGAGAATATAATACGATTCCCTTGAAGAGGAGCGAAAGAAAGCGAGGACGAGGGGTAGTTTTTCCTTGTTTGTTAAGGGCGGATCAGCAGATAATGAGAATGCCACGTCGAGTTTACGCCCGGGTCGCTTTTCATCAAGTCGCCGCTTTTCACATTGTCAAAATTACGTCAGATCCGCCTGGAGGAGAAGACCGCAGAAAATAAAACGGGTAAAACTTAAAGAACAATGAAAGCTCTCTCGCGTCAACGTCAAATTAAATCCGATCAACGGATATAATGTTTTTCTTTTTTGTGGTAAACATAATCTGCAGTATAGATCAGGAAGCCAGATTATATGCAATCTATTTTATAACGTACTTTATTACTTTACATGTTTTTAATTAAAGTTTCAAGTAGAACGGGTCATTAGCCTGGAGGAGGATAAGTTTTAGGAGTAGAGATGGTTACCAAAGCTAAATTTATTTAATATTTTCTCATGTTAAAAGCAAAACAAGTTTTCCAATGTACTTTCAACGTACTAATTTATGTCCAGCGTCTTTTGAAACTCTAAAAATAAGATTAATAATATGGGACTGCTGAAGTGGTCTGTTTTTAATAAGAAAACAAATTTCAATGCTAAAATGCGCACTGTTTGTTTTTCTTCTGGAACTTGTTGACGTGTGTCCTTTAGTAGTCTCCTTTCCTACGTTATCGACATTATTATTATTGTTATTGACATCATCAAACTTCTCATTTGAATATTTTTTGCCAACTCAGTTTTTAAGGAAAAAACACCATCAACGTGATGGCACACTACTGCTAGTCACTTGAACGCGGAACAGATGATGTATTGTATGAAAGACGGAGATCGAACATTTTTAAGCTTTGTTGTATTTTTAAATTGAATTTTTTTTCCATAAATTACGATAGTATCTCAGTACTGTTCCCAAAAAGCGAGTGAAAATTTTACTGTTGGTGCAATTTATTTTGAACTCTAATATACCTGGATCTTTTGAAGTGCGAATAGGACTGAGACAGGGTGATCCGTTGTCGACGGTTCTGTATCTTGTGCTGGAGGGTACACTAAAAGAGATTGAGGTGCAAAAGGTACGGCTAATCAGTAATCATAAAAATCAATGCTTAGCATACGCTGACGATTTGGTACTGATGGCAAGATCGAGATTGGAAGTACAGAAAGCTTTTAAAAGACTAGAAGAGACAACAGGAGGATATGGACTACACATAAATGAAGAAAAAACTAAGTATATGGAAGTGACGAGAGCAACTTCAGTCTCGGAAGAACCCTTCACGGTAAAATCGTTTGAAGGAAAACAACTATACGTTTTGATAAAATAAATCAGTTTGAATATTTGGGCGTAACATTATCCAGAGACTGTAAGGATGAAGCTGAGATCAATAAAAGGATTGCAAAAGGTAGTAAATCGTTTGGTCCAAGCAGATATCGAGATATTCAAAGCTGCGATTGTACCGAACCGTAGTACCACCAGCTGTATTGTATGGCTGTGAGCCCTGGATTCTAAATGAGCAGATAGAAGGAAAGCTGAACAGATGGGAAAGGAAAGTGATGAGGAAAATTTTCGGAGGAGTATATTCAGAAGAATAAGGTTGGCGACGAAAAACAAACAAAGAAATTATGCAACTGTACAAGAAACCTAGTATTTCGCAAGCAGTTAGAGGACAAAGATTGAGATGGTTACGAAGTATCGGCAGGATGGGAGAGGGAAGATTTGTAAGGAGAGTTTTTAGCATCGGAGTAGGATGAAAAAGACAGAAAGGAAGATTGGACTGGAAACAGAAGTCGAAAGATAGGAAGATGTTGAAAGAAATTGCTAAAAACTTTGAAGCCATGGGCCTTGATGGCCTTGTAGTGCTGTATTATATATAATATACCTGGAAATGTAATGAACGTAAACTCTAATGTACTTAGTAACATATTGTGATGGTCTGGCAGGTAGCAACAAAAAAGGAATAGAAAAAACAGTGTCATAATTTTAGAATAACATTGCAAATATAAGTGCTAGTAATGTCTTATTAATGTGTATAAAGACTATGTATTTATTACAGTCTAGTTGGCCTGTATATTTTTTCTCCGTAGTGTGATGTGTCTAGCCTGTCAATAAAATTTGATAATTCTGTTAAATTTCAACCGATTCTAATAAACAAACACGCATTAGACACAAATTTTAAAGGGTTTTCAATAAAAAAATAGCAAAAAATATTACCGATTCAAACAGGTCATAAATTTGTCGTTAGAGTTGAAAAAGTCTGAAAATAATTGAAAACTTTTGAACTTGAACGTCCATAACTTTTCGATTTGTTATTGAATCTGACAAATCTCTGAATTTTTTATTTTGGAAATCGAGTATAAAATGGCGGAGTTATGAACTTTTATACACGACCAAGTACCCAAAAACGGTATAAAAAAATCGAGATTTTGGGAGAGGTTGGAAAATTTCAGCTATGCCAGTATGTTTAGCTCTACCAGCTTAACAACTGCCGCTATGTCTCGTGAAAAGTATATGTCGTTTTTTTTTGTAGCACTGTGATTATTATGTCACAACATTCTGCCTGAAGTGGTTGATGATGGCGACAAAGTAGTTGTGGGTTCTGTAAATAAACCGAAAGGTTTGGCATTCTTAGGAAATGTCTGAATTGCGCCAAATATATCCTAAATCTTGAACTGTTTGTTTAATTCCAGAAGAGCCCCGGTAATTTGTGTATCATTATCGAATATCTCTCAGAAATTAATAATAAATTAGTAAGATTAACTAGAAGCTCGCCATCGCACTCTGCATTATCTGTATTACTGTCTAATAATTCGACATCATCATCATCTTTATGGAAGTTGATTATAAATGTTTCTAAAAATAATCTTCCAAAAGAGCGTACATTGCTTCATTGCATAAAAGGTATGCCCAGATTAATTCAATCGCATTTAACTCGCAATTGGCTACAGGTACCACAATAAATTTATATTGTGACTCTGATTTCTTTAGCTATGGAATCTAATAGGAGTACCTTCTCATGGTGGTGAGGAATACCTGCAGCAGTTCTGCTTTGGTAAATTGAGAAAAAATAAAATGCCCTCGTGACCTTGAACGTTTCTTTTCAGAAATCACCCGATTATGTCAGACGTTTTCCAAGCTGTAGTTGCATGTCTGTAAATGGGATCTAACATTGTATGGTATTGTGCTTAATAAATCACAATAATTGAGCTTGGAGTAGGGCATTGAAGGAAATGTCTCCTTGAAAGATGTTTCTGAAATTGATAATTCTTTCCTTTACTTCGTTAGTATAATAGCTGGACATATTTGCTGAATATATGCAACGCACCTTTTTTACTTAAAAAATCAAATATCAACAGAATATTCATGTCAGTACTTATATAATATTGTTATGGAAATGCGTAAATAAAACCTCTTTTCCTTTGTTTGGTTAAATTATTTTAATGGGTACATGTTTCGTCTTACGACATCTTCAGCCCAAATCTACAATATATAAAAACAGAACTTAATCTAGGTAAGCACATACAAATATTTTAATAAATTACTCATGGTCAAAATTAAATAAATTACTCACTACACAACAACACGTGTCTATCATCCTAGAACACACCAGACGAATGACAAGACGACTTTGTGAAGTCAGCAGCGGGAAAACAGGGTGGGAGGAAAACAGGCTGGGCAAATTTAGGAAGTTAAAATGTAAGAAACAATTGGTTTGTTATAAAATATTAGTTGATAGTTAGGCAAAGTGACGTTATTATTTCGTTTGTGTTTTTCTATTTCTAATTGTTCTAATAAATCCATTTTATATCCCTTTTTGCATCGGTGGATTAGTTTTGGTGTATTATAATCAATATGATGACCCGTGTTTAACCTATGTTGAAATAAGCTAGATGTTGCTCTGTTTTTATGTTCCGCCATTCGTTTTGCTAACTTCCTTCCGGTTTGACCTACATATATAGTGTTACATTCTGAACATTTGACTGAGTAAACTCCACACTCTTCCATAATAGATTTAGGGGTTTTTAAATTAGAGAGAATGTTGTAAATTGTATTATTACTTTTGAATGCAAGGTATATGTTGAATTTGGGTAAAATGGTGTTTAATTTTGTGCTAATATTATTATATGAAAAGGGTTTGTATATTCTATTAGTGGGGTTTTCGGTTGTATATAAAGGGTCATTTGTTGTTATTATATGATGTAGAAGTTTATTTATATGTTTTTTAGGGAACGAGTTATTGTGAGCAAGGTCGAAGATATAATTTTATTCATCTATTCAGGAGTTATAACTAATAGGGTATTTTAAGCAGCGATTCAATAGAAAATGGAAAGAAGTCAAACGCTGGGAGAAACTGTGTGCGGAATCATATGGTATTATAGTTGGTAAAGTGGTATGTTTTCTGTATATGTTAACGTTAAATCTAAAAAGTTGTGAATTTTAAATTATTATGTTGTTAATGTAAGTTAAGAAATTATTGAGGTTTGATTCGTTGCCCCTCCATAAGCAAAACAGATCGTCCACATATCTGACCCATTTCACAATATTAGAGTTAAAAGGATTGTTATTATTTAAGATGTGATGTTGTTCTATGTGATCGAGGTAAATATCAGAAAGTACAGAAGAAAGTCCCATTCCCATCGGTAAGCCGTCCTCTAGTTTATAGAATTTTTCATTAAAAGAGCAGAAATGTTGTTTTATAATGTGTGTCAAGATCAAGTTCAAATGTTTTATTTTTTGTTTATCTGTAAAATGGTTATTGAAAATCTGTGATACAAGTTCTAGGGTGATATCTAAAGATATGTTTGTATATAAATTGGTTACGTCGAAAGACACCATTAGTGTGTCTTTTAAATTTATATCTTTAGTTTTGTTTATAAACTGTAAAGTGTTTTTTATTGAATACTTAGGTCGAAAGTCAATTTCTTTGCAAACATTTAGCATGATTTTATTCAAAATTCAAAATATATAATATTGATTTTCCACAAAATCAACATATATATTTTATTTGATTGCTTATGATTTATGTGCAATATTGTGCATGCATACTGTTCTTTGCCGTAAACGACGTAAACGTGCAATATAATCTTACAAAGAATGCTTCTGATTGCACAATTTTAAGCTTTCAACTGAAGTATTCAACTGAAGTATTCAACTAAAGTATTGAAATACTGCTTAAATCAACAAACACGATGTTTGTTTTGATCCTACGTACGGGTCACAACATTATATTCCGTCCACAACATTATATCGCACATTTATATCGCTTTATAAAATCAATGAACAACTCAAGTGTGTTTCTATATCTATTGTCAAGTGTCACATTATGCAACACTTACGATTGCTTTCGTTTATATCGCGTTGTCGTCCTAATACTCGTTACCTACATATCTGCTTCTATTTAAATCTTGTTTTTCTAATTTGCATTCACAATCCACACATTGTAACACTGTTTTCGATGTTACAATAAGCAAATTGTAACACCACTTTTAGTAACTTTTTTTCTAAGATTGTGACATTGATATAAAATACCTTATGTCAAACGTAAGGTTGAACACTAAGAAAAAAGAAGCATTTTTTTATTGGAAGATACTACGCCACCCAATATCCTGTATTCACTGGTAGGTTTTTATCAGAGTAGCCGTTGCGAGTTAATAGTATTGCCCCAATATCTATTGTGAAAATAGTTGCGACCTCGTTGACTATGGATAAAAACTTGTAGATTAAAGTAGAGTGTAGAGTAAAATTTATGACAAATAGATTTTGTCCTGGTTCTTTCGTGACCATATGAAGTTGACAGTTTACTATTGTACTACCACATTAAACGCAATATGGTAACAACAATACTAAATTTATAGAAAATTAATCCTGCAAAGTAGAAAAAATCTGATGGAGCCAGGCACATGACTTTATCATACAATATATAAAATTAATAGTTTAGCTGCACGAGAATCTATTTGATTGAGATAAATCGTGTCTGCATTAAAATTAAACTAGTTAACCAGGATTTTACAGATATTTTGATACTATTGATACTAGGTATTATCAAAGCATCAGCATTTGACACTACGGTGACGCTACTGTCATTAGAATAATAGTTATTTATGTCACAAGTGCCGAAACTACGGAATAGCGCGGAATACGGTGATGCGGCGCGTCACCGAAGGCGGAGCGTCGCCGTCGAATGTGAGCGACTCACGCTATGTAGTTTTCGGCAGGAGTGACATCAATGTTTTTGTATTGCTTTTTGCGAAATATGTATTTGAAAAAAAGGAATTAAAAAATAGTTATATTTCTGTATCGGAAATGTAAGGTTGATATGCAGTGGCATTTACAGAATTGATTGTCTCGAATGGAATAAACTATACATCGGACAGACAGGACGTAGAGTGAGTATTCATTTCAACGAACACCAAAAGGACCAAAATTCTAATGTCTTCAAACACATGCAAGAGACGAAGAGATGAAGAAGTCACAGAGAATGAATTTGTATAAAGAATTTGAAATATAATAACTCTGTAGATACGCATCATCGTCACTTGATCACGTCAAAATATTTATTAATATTATTCAAACGGAGGAAAAAAACCATTGTACGACATACAATTTTGTATGCACCTCGGACATAACTTGATGTTTATACCCTCGGGCGACTTAAAAAGCTCTCGAGCCTATCGGCCCTCTAGTTTTTTAAACGGCCATCCTCAGGGCATAGACATCCGTTAGAATAATACACTTTAGATTTTATTTTGTTCAGTCGTTGCTGAATTACGGATCCGATGGCAGTTATGGAACTTCGAATTTTTTTTTTCATATTAAGAGACATCTATGAATAGTTGTTTAGCTATACCGAATGTTGACACAGGCCTAAACACGATTCGTTTAAAAAACTTTACTCTTCTCAAACTTGTACATTTTCCCCTTGAACGGTTCTGCCCACTATACAATACAGATAAATCCAACCTTTCGTAGTGTTTCGAGTCGACAATCATAGTAAAACTTTCGAGAGATCTATAAAAGCTCCCGCAAGCATATAAACCACAAAGTCCATGCAACGTATGGGTTTAATACATGTTTTCCTTACCTTAAAGCCCGAATTGACTCTCAAATTTACTACCAATCGTTACGAAACATCCTGTGTAATACGAGCGAAGAGGGGATCGGTCTGCTCCTGTAACATAAATAAACGATTCAATTTTTGTATCAGCACTTGCGGCTAGATTTATGTATTATGGATACAGCCGCACATGCACAAGACATTACTTATTGGGGGTTACACGGGCAGGCGATTGTGAATTATGGCCTGCAACGTTATAGGCTATTAGCCTCGGGACAATTAACTAAGCACTCTGTTCCCTTTGGGGAAATAATTCTGGTTATTAACCTCGATTTAATAATCCTTATTTATCGCGTCGCTTAATTCCGCGTAATTTAATTTAAAATGGCGTGGCGTCCACATTCTTAACGGGAAGCGCGCGGGTGTAACAAGATTTTACATCTGGTGCGGAGCGCCTACAATTGTAATCACATTAGCCTCGTTTTATGTGTGCCGCTATCTACTTTATGGATCGCACTATTTTATATGCTTTAAATTGAATTGCTCGGTTGTTTTATTATATGTGTAAAGGAAAACTATTGGACCGACTTACAACTGTAATTAATAAATGCAATGGCAATGGTTACATAAAATAATAAACAATTATCGACTAATTTTGTATTAATTGCGAAGTATTATTAATTTTTTAAAATTTCGGCTGCTACTACTGACTGGTCAAGCTGCCTTAAAAATGTGTACTCTGAATTAATTGACAGGCGGTACCAATCCCAAATTTCTTTTTAATTATTAAAGTAATCAAGAAAATCCATTGTGTTTTGATACACTGCTTAGTGACACTGTCAAGGGTTTGACAATGTCTAGAAGTGACGAGCGCACCAAGCAATTTTAATCTATCAAAATCCTGTAAACCGTCATAGTGACAAACAGCCGTCCCTATATGCAATAAATTAATTTATAAAACTTCAGCATAGTTGTAGAAAAAGTATAGTAGGTATTTCATTCGCAAGTACTGGCAATTTCTCACTCGTACGTTTTGCAGCACTGGCCTACAGCTAGTGCTGCAAACTTCGTTCTCGTGAGAAATTGCTTACATTACTTGGTCAGAGAATTATATATTATTACTGATACCTACAGAGAGATAAAGCAATGATTTTGCTGGGTGCACGAATAAGCTTTCCTTTCATCAAATCAAGTATTCTGCTAACGGATTTAACATTGATGTATTAAACAGCTAACAAAGTCTGTTAGTAATGTTGTTCAAACGCAGGAACTTCCAGTAGAAAGAAACAAACAGAAAAGTTCCAAATCTTACATTTCTGTGCATAAATAAATAACTATATACGATACACTGATGTGGCCATAATTATTTTCATTAGCGGCCAAATTTATAGCAATTATAACAGAAAATATCGGTTTAAAAAAGGTATTGTTTACATTATTTAGCTCCAAAAATTGTCTGTGAAAACGGTTAGGTTTCTTGTTTAGCTGTCGTGCAAGGACACCTTTTCGAGGAATAGAAACTAAACCTGTTTATAGCTCTTATGTTTTTCTCAGCGGGTTACAGTCATCGCGTAAACTATGGAAACATGTGACAATCACTGATACAATTTGTTATTCAAATACACATTCCTGTGTCAAACTCAATTTCCGACATTGAATTATTGACACATTATTTATGTCCTGACAACACAAACATTTCTTCAAAATGTAAGGTCATCAAATTTATATTCTACAAGATAGACAAGAAAATATCAGGTTACCATTAACAAAAATCGACGACGTCACAAGTAAGAATGTAATGTGAATATAATGTGGCCAGGCACATGACATTATCATACTATACAGCAGTGTCAAACGCTGATGATCTGACAATACTGACAATAGAATCAAAATATCTGTCAAATCCTGGCAAACTAGTTCTAAAGCAGATACTAGCGCTGTCGGTCAAATAGAATGTTTTCTTGTGTGTAGTCGGATTAACGCTAGTTCGAATAAAAACTACTAACGCCTCACTAAACTGTAAAATCCGTTTTCAGGCAGAACAAGTTTGACCTAGGCCAAACTAGGTAGGCCAAATCCCGTTAGGCACAACGAGTTCATCCTAGGCTAAACTAGTTGAACCAGGTATGAAAACGTATACTTCAGGGGAAACTGATTTCGGTTAACGGTTTTGAAATAAACTGTAACTTTTAAGCAAGTTTTTTGTAGAGGGTGTTTTCTAAGGCTCGTGTTTATTGAAACACATGTATTACGACACGCAAGTGTTCTGAAGCGTGTTTTCTGAAACACGTGTTTTCTAACGTGTGTATTTTTTGACGCGCGTTTTTTTTTACGAGTCGCGGGTCAAAACGCTTCAGTAAGGCACGTAAAAAACGCGCGTAAATTATTCCTGATGCGCGTCAGGAAACACGAGCATCAGAAAACAAGCGCATCAGAAAACACCCGCGTCATAGAACACGCCGTTCAAAAAAAGGATGCTTGTCAGAAAACTTGCTAGAAAAAAAAACGCGTCTTAACGCTCGTGTCAGAAAACAGGCGCTTCAAAAAAATGATCGTTAAAAAACGCGCCCTATAGAAAACACGCGTAAAAATTATACTTAGTACACTTCAAAACCGTTAATTGAAATCTTTAATTGAAATCAGTCTGGTCTAGGCCATACCAGTTTAACCTGAAGACTTCGTTTGCATACCAGGTAAACCTAGTTTGGCCTAGGATAAACTAGTTGTGCCTAACGCGCTTCGGAAGAACTAGTTTGGTCTAGGTCATACTGGTTTTGCCTGCTTTTGCCGGTAAACTATTAATTTTACCAAAAAATGTCATAGACATAAATTATACAAAATTTCGTCTGATTGAATTTATTATTTAACTATTTTGACAAAATTACAGAAATGGCGGTTCATTTGCAAAATCGTTGTAAAATGCTAAGAGTAAATCTCGAGTTCTTTTGGGCCCTTTTGAATAAAACTTTTTCAGCTCTAACTTTAGTAGTGAAACTTCTAAATATGAAGTTTCGTCCCGATACCTGCAGTAGTTTTTCCGGAAGCGTCGTTATTAATGTTAAATTTATCACCAAAATCTATAGTTTCTTATGTAGATTAGGGTGGACCTTAGTTCTTCTTAACGAAAAATTATTGTCAAAATTAAGTCCACGTCACCCCTGTAATTTGTTCTACATAGGTACTAAAAAACTAATTCCCTCCAAGTTTGAAGTCGATCGGATAATGGGAAGACGTGCCTCAAGGGCTTTGTTTATGGAAAAAAATGGGACATTATTAAAATTAAAATATACACACAGTTCAATCGTTACTCATTAGATATTATTCTAATGCTGTATTCTAATTATTATATGAACTAAAAAAAACATTATTTATATTATATTTATCAATGAACAGAAAATTGTTTACACAAAATTTATTATATTTATGTTTTTGATAAACAATTTAAGGTAATTGATAAAAGGAAAAAAATAAAAGTAATCATTGTTTTGTTTATAAACTATTTAATAATTATTTCTGTTATTTACAAACGCATGCGTACTAATTAGAACTGAATTATAACAATGTTTACTAAATTCTTAAAAATAAATATATGAACAATACAAGAAATGTATAACAATAGTATTAATTATAATAATAGCAAATAATAGTAATACACAGCAACAAATTATGGAGTTGTTTAAAATTCGGCGTTTAGTGTTTTGTTATCTATTATTCGTTAAATGCGTAAATACGGGCAAACCGATTCACACCCAACGCGCCTATAAAAGTTTCATTTCAAAATAAAATGTGTACTATATATTTATAATCGATTTTAGATAAATTAAAAGTGATCTTCAATACATTGTACACCACCAGCGAAAGGGTTTAAATAAAACTAAACACGCATCCAGCATCTCTTTTCGTTTTGCCAAAGATTATTTCGCTGCTCCTTTTCCGCTAAAATGCGATCACCAGCACCCATCACTTCGACTCGCCCTTTTCTGCTTCAACAGAAATATTTTGTCTTTTTCGATTGTCATCATTTGCAAAGCATTTGCATGGCCGATATCGAATAAATTGTTCAACGAATCAGTTAATTCGCTTTCTCGTTGTATTTGAGACGCAGTTCGGTGTTTTGCATTCCAATTTAGTGTTCTCCACTTCTGGTAAAGTGGTTCTAATTTGGCAATACTATGTGCAGTTAGCTTCACAAGGATTTGTGCCTTTTGTCACTATGTTTCCACTTCTCTTATAACAAGATCCGCACTAGTGCGAAGATTCAAGTTAACTTTTCGCAAGTTATAAGAAAGCACTCTTACAACCTGACCCATACTCGGCAATTTAGCACCAACAATTTATCTCGACTTCGTGTCTCCATTTTTTGGTTAGTATGTAACTGATACAGTTCAAACCCTTACACTGAGAACACCTCAAACTCTATGCTAAAGTGTGTGTGCGTCTACTTGATAAAGGACAAGAAATATGAAATATAAATACTTAGGCTTTCACGGCCAAAATGATTTAGAAAATAAACTGCTTCCTGGTTATGCCGTGTGTCAAGATTTGTTAATGCTGACGTTTTGCGTTTCGCGAGTATTCAATTAGCTCTGAAGAAGCGAGCAACATGGTTCGCGAAACGTCAGCATTAACAAATCTTGAGACACGGCATAATTCGGAAACAGTTTATTTTCTAAATATGAAATATATATGAAAGAGGCAGAACAACGTTTCGGACAGGGCTAAACTAGAAATTAATCCAAAGTAGTGTAAGAGCGTCGCGCGTAGACAGTGTGAACACGCGGCGTTGTAAAAGTCTTAAAGGATCGAATAAGTTACTTAATTAAAATAATGATATAAGCAAATATGGTTACTGGACAACCAAAGTAAGGTACCCTTATATAATAACAATAACTATCTTATTTAAATTGTTAAACTAAAGTCATACGTCAAATATGAGAAAAATTACTGACATTTTCAAACTTCAAATCGATTGAGGCACCCCTTCCCGTGGTCGAATTAAGTTTTTCTTTTGCAGGACTTATTTTTATTCATAGTAGAACAAATCTAGAGGGTGACGTGAAAAAAATTCGATCGTAAAAAAATAAGGTCCACCCTAATGTAGATACAACAAAACCAAAAGCATCCTTCACCACATAAAGCAATTTATAAAAACAGCGGCTGTGGATAGGTATGAGACCAATTTCGCTGACGAGATTATCCGGAAAACCACGAGAAGGCAACGTTTCACTTCCGGCGTAAGCGCCGGAAAGAGAAATGTACAAGGTAAAACCGGCGTAATTGATTAATTAAGATTCGATTCGATACGCTGGAACTTTTCAATTTTCGCTGATACTGGCTTTATGTACCCTTAACAGTAAATTTATCGAACTGAGGCTAATTTATCAATGCCACGAGAGCGAGGTTCAACGCTGCGGTGGAACGGAGTCGAGCCTGGTCCTCGAATGTCACGATTAATGGAACTTACATGAAAACCGCTGAATACGCTATAAACAACCCTAATAAAAGACAAACCTGAATTTTTCGGACGACGCGCTGCGACGGTATACGACAAGGGGGGATTTCAGGAGAGGGACAAGGGGTAGGAGGGGCGAGTTTAGGGGAGGTTGCCCGCAATCTATTACCGCCGCTGAGGACATCGCGATGGCCCACCGCGTTTTGCATTTAGCCGCGGTATTCAATACGCTACATAAATCATTCATTATTGCCGTGACCACCCTCGCATGACAGACAAAAAAGGAGAGCAGAAAAAAGCGATTTAGGGAAAAATTTACTTCCATGGCGTGAGCACGGATACCTGCTTTTGAATTATTTTTAGCCGCTGAGAACTTATACGTGTAGACTAACCTACATAACCGAGTGAACGTGAAGGATTGCGATTTCTTTCCGACAAATATAAATATTCAAGTAAATATTTAGTAACTAGATATGAATATACGAACATCCCGTATCTTTCCGGACTTACCGTAATGATTAATTATTAAAAAATTTACAGCCACAACCTGGATTTGAACCAGGGACCTTTGTGTCGCTAGCACAATACTCTACCAACTAAGCTATTGAGGCCTATGACATCAGTTGGGGAAAATTGTTATATCAAGGAAAGGATTCGAAATATTTGTCATTATTTAAATCCGTTTCCAAATTTTATTACAGAATATATATCAGCATCATATTAAACTACAATTTTCGGTCATGTTACTTTATTACTAGCATTTGGCTAATGCTTTTTATTACTAGCGATGAATTGATTTAATTATATCAAGCAAAAATTAACAAATAAAACAGCGTGTGAACAATCAAATATCAATGTTGAAATAACAGCACGCACATGAATTCAATCCTGAGAGATTGAAGCATATTTACCTTGCAACGTAACAAGTACCTATACGTAAAGGCAAGTACGTAATTTTTATCTTAAAAATAGAACGATCGATTTCGTTTTGACGTCAATGAAGTAGAACCACAAATTGCATAAGGTTTATCCTCATATAACAACCTAACATGGTTACCGCACAATGCATACCAAATGAAAGACATTTTACACATTACTACTTCAACCCACAAACCACAACCAACCAACAAATATTCAATAGCTGATTTTGTGATCAGTAATAAACATGAAAGTGATAATATGAGAAAAAGTGATACTAGCAAACTCAAATGCTCAGACTGTAAGGCTGAATATATTGGACAAACAGGTCGCAGTTTAAAAATAAAAACACAACACCAGAAAATCTTCTACGCTTAATAAGCATTTGATCGAACATCAATACAATACAAAAATAGGAAACATCTAACTTTTACCAAACTTGAAAAAATCTACAAAATAGACTAAAAGATAAATCTAACATAATACATAAAGTAAGGGAATTTAACGACCAATATCTGTCCACCGCGTCGTTTAGATTTGTTTAAGATTAGTTTGTTGATTATTTGTGTGCATAGGCCAGACGCATTGAGTGTGATTTATCTATATTTAACGTAAGTGTTTGACGCACATATGTTGATTTTAGATAAGCCTGTTATCTAAGACCGAAATCATTTGCTCCACATTTTAGTTATCAATTATTATTATGATCGACCGATAAGAAAAATGTTGAGAGTGGCTTAAAATACTTGAGAACCTGACCACGTTTGTAAATTACGGCTCAGTAGGAAGTTCTTATTTGTGAATTTGTGTTAAAAACATTTGTTTACACGACCATCTTATTTTTTTCGTTTATATCCATATTTAATTCAGATGATCATTACATATGAACCCGTGCCCCAAGCGGCTTAAAACCAAGAGTTAAGAAAAAAGAATTTTTGTAGTTTGGTCTTTTATATTCCCAAAAATTCCAGTATGTCCGAATTTCTTGTTTCAGGTTAGATTCTCCGGAGAAATGAAATACCAAAAACAGTCTTTATTTATTCGATATTTTGTTCATTGTTAGCCAGGGTAGTTACTTAGATTAGATTATTGTACTTTGCAAATGCATGTGATAATTTTGTTATGCGTTCGTTTTTAATGTAGTAAAAATCATCAAAATGGATTAAAAACACAACCGTCCTTAAACATTTAATATAAAATTGCTTGTTTTACTTGTAGTAGATGCGTATCTTCAGCAAACTTTGAAAATTGGGATAAATTAGCAAACAAAATGTGAATCGATATGCGTTTGCAACGGAGTCCTTGACACTCCAAAGGTGTTAATCATGCTGATTTTTACTTCGTCCTGAAAAAATCACAAGGGACCCTTGAAAAAGCAATAATTATTTAATTGGGTATAGCTTTTGAACAGTACTTTTTGATAGAGGGGAATATGTATGGGCCCGACAAATTAGGCATTCGCTACGACAATTTTTACACGACAATATATATGTATACTCAGTATATATGTATACGCACGACAAGTTAGGTACTCGTTATGACAACGGCGTACACGACAGAATGTGTACTCGTCATCGCAAAGTAGGGAGTCTTAACGAACATATTTGAGGACGACAACACGCAAATTTTGTATTTTCACGTTTAGGGACCAAAATGATTTTTTATTGATGAGTTTTAATTAATTTGTATTAGATTTATGAAACGCTTTAAATACCTATTTTGAATATGCTTGATTAGTGAAATTATAATGTAAACAAAATTCAATTAAAACATTGTATTTAATAGTAACTATCAATAATTCAGGTAAATTAAGTATAATAAATGTAGTATAAGAATGTACATTTGCAAACTAAACAAAGAATGAATAATAAAAAGATAACATGCATATGAATAATACTATAATACTAATCAAAAGCATTAATTTTGAACAAGTCCATGTTTTTATTTGTAATTGTAAGTGTAAGTATTCAGTGTAAACATTTTTTTAAGTAGTTCGGCTTTCAGGACCAGAGTCATTTAGAAAATAAATTGCTTCCGGGTTATGCCGTCTGTAGAGATTCGTAAATTCTGATGTTTCGCGAACATGTTGCACGCTTCTTCAGATCCTTCTGAATACTGAATTCATTTCGGTCACAGAAATTCATAAACACACATGCATATTCACTGATTTAAGTGCACCATCGACATGATATCTCTGTTGCGTCTCCTAAAGCTAATTACGGAAATTATCCATTGCAAGATCAATCCGATTGTTTATAATAGTACATCATAAAGCAGCACATTTAAGCAAGTTCCTCGAGTTTTCTTGGTCCATTTTTCTTTAAAGAATCTAAACATTCTGTAACATTTGGATTGCTTCTTTACAAAGTACTAGGTCGAGATACCTTATTGATGATTTCATTGTCTAAATTCACTGAGGCAACAGTGGGCAACATGAATCATATTATCTGGTAAGGGGTATTTTTATTTGTTGCCTCGGTGGAATTCCGGTTTAACTATCACAAATTTGCAACTCTTCATAAATCACAAATACTTAATATATTTTTCTTTCTATACAACGGCTTGTACCTTAAGTAATCTTGATAAAGGTGCAAAATCTTCACGCACCTCGGCTTTTTTACTACTCTATTTGTCAATTTATTTTTTTACTTGCTTATCGACGCTAAGGGCAGGCTACACACCCCCAGGAATTTAGTCGAACTGAAGGGATTCCAACCGCCAGTCAGAGTTCTATAACGTACACGCCGCATCATGACAGCACACGGGACCACCGCTTTACTTCCTCATCCCATGGAAGGCGGCATGCAAAGGTGTTTGTTCCCTGCCTAAAATACCAGGACAGTCGAATTTGACAATTGATTTGACATCTTAAGGATTGAAAATCGGGTATTCCAACTTAAAAGGTAGACGAATAATATCAACATAAGAAATTATAGGTCTCACAACAGTTAAATTTTCAACTGCGAGATATCAAAATACTTTTTGTTTCTGAAATTGAGTAATACTACACCTTAAAACTAATGCACTTATATCGAATAGCGTATAGGTGATTGCATCACATACTTTGTAGTTCACTTTTTGTCGTTAAAACTCATATTTTGTAGTTCATTTACTCTTTTTGTCGTTCAAAGACATATTCCGCCGTTCGTTTGCATTTTCTGCCGTTAAAATACACATTTTGTCGTTAAAATGCATGTGTTGTCGTTAAAGTACAGAAATTTGTCGTGAGACACCATAATTCCTAAGGTGACTTTTTTGTTGTTGTTATTTTAAAATAAAGTTTGTTGCCATTTATATCGATTTATTTGCGCTGTTGGTTACTTTTCCCTCCTGAGTAGTATATGAAACGTGCTTCTATACTGAAATATAAAATTGTTTGATTTGTTTCTAAAATCAGTATATATAGTATATATTGACTGTGATGATGATGAATATACACTCTGAGCAACTATAGCGGTCTGAATTTCGTAAACCGGAAAGACAGTGCGCGAAATACGTACAACTTATACGGAACAATATATTTCGCGGAAACTTTTCAATTATTCTATAAATATTAAAGCAACGAAGGAGTCCCGACGGCAAAACTAAGATTGAAAAGCTGCGCCCGTTAAATTTATGATCCCCTCGATATTCAATAACTTGTATCGGAATCCAGAGAGCCCCGTTGTCACGTTTCCAACTGCTCTCCAAAACTTCGGCACTAATTTATAGACGGCATGAATGGAGGAAAGTTTTATTTGTATCGACTTATAACCACCCACACAGACGTGAGTGGGTAGCCGCTCGGTTACGCTAACATTATTCACAATACTGAAAGTACTGCCAGAAACTGAAACAATCAAATTGGACCATATTATCCGATAATTTAGTACTACGGATTTTAAACATATTACTTATTAAATTCCTGCTTATTTTTGTCAAATTTAAAAGTAGCTGATCCATTTCCCATTTTCCAGTTCTTTTCTCAAAAGATGAAATCCGGCTTTTAACCAAATGCAGATTTCAGGGTTCCATAAATATAAAATTATTGGGCGTATTACTTGCTGAACGAGTTTTTTATTTACCCAAAATAAATTTATGTAATTGAAGGTTGTGTCTCCAGCCCCATAGTTTGAGAATCAATTGCATGCCCTGCCATTCATGGACTTTAATACACATCAATACAGTTTAATATCTTTCGAAAGTTCAAACCAATTTTACCCTGTTGTATATTATATATTTATTGTGTTTTAACATGTGCTCATATAATATTGATATGAGCACGTGTTCCCCCAAAATAGTAGAAAATTGTAATAATTAACTGTAATAGTATATAACCTGTGGGCAAAAGAACGATACAAATGTACAGTTACTCTGTTTAATTTAATTAAACAATTTATTTCTTTTATGCGAATAATAAAGATATATTCTCACATACTATTATAAAAATAGCGACACAATGTTAAACTTCTAGGTAAACGTGTATATGTCCATGTGCAATTCAGCAGAATCGGATGGTCACGCCACATTCAAGGAAACTTCGTTGGAAACAAGAACGTTGACACGCGAAGTCAGCAAAATCATCAGTCCCGCGTGCAATTGGAATCAGTGGTTATCAACATTTTTATTTCTACTTACATGTGTTTTATTAAGAAAATTTATTAGATTTTAGTACCACTGTAATAGTTTTAAGACGACTTTTTGTATATAAGCCGGAAGATTTTTATAATAAACTAGTATCTAACCTAACGTTTTTGGCTCACTAATACCATCCCCAAGCCACTGGACCCGGAGTGTGAGGCTGCACTCCAATGGTATTTTTTAACATCAACCCATACACTATTGCCGTCTAAGCCTTTGGCCATATGGAGAGTGAGGCTGCTCTCCGGTAGTGTTCCTACGAAGGGTTCTTAAAAGGAAACAGTTTCCCATACACTATTGCCGCCTAAGCCTTTGGCCATATGGAGAGTGAGGCTGCTCTCCGGTAGTGTTCCTACGAAGGGTACTCAAAAGAAAACAGTTTCTCGAACACTAGTGCCGGTTTTCCAGTAGAGTTACTACGGAGAGAAAGCTGTTGTTGAACTTTAAAAACTTAAAACAATTACTCGGACACTTTCCGGCTCCCCGGTAGTGTTACCACGTAGAGTAATCTGTTCAACTCTTATTTCCAAAAATTTTTAGTAACTTCATTATTTCTTTAAAATACAAATTGCTTATGTATTGAATATTGAAAACGTCGATGGGAAATTTAATGTGAAATGAAAGGTGCACTAAAATCAGTAGGTTGGTTGTGGTATATAAAGAATAGTAGAGGTTTTATAGCATCGTATAGAGGGTTAACATGAACTTTGTAAATGGAATATAAAAATAACAGCTGAACTCAATTTCTAGAAATCTCAAAAGGGCCTCATAGTATTTTTTTTTTAATGCACTGCCATGCAATTTGTACGCAGCAATTAACCATTTAAAAAAGCATGTCGATAGATTTGAATATGTGCATTTTGATGATCCAAAATCGACATGTACGAGGGTTTTTAAAATAACAAACGATTTGAGAGATTTGGTCGTGATGCCATACTTTGCGTGCACACTGTATAATAGCCGTTTCACACTACTGTAAATGTAATTTAAACTACACAATTCTTGATTGATAAACAAAATGTAGATGTTGTGAGATAAATTCCGTAGAGTAAAATAATTTGAATAACAAAAATTTCAAAAAATATGTGTGCTCATAGTATAGAATTTACAAAAATGTGAAACTACTTTGTTCATGTGTTATTTTGAAATGATACTCAAATGACGCAGAGTCCGGCGCAATTCCGGACACCTGGTAACCCTGGATTTATTACCAATATCAGTTTTAAGGGATTGTCTGTTTCTTGTCTTTGCCATGAAGCCATCTCGTGAGAAACAGTCACAAGATAAATTGTGCAAAGGTTACAATGCCGATTCATTACTTCATTTTAGGACAACCGGTTTGTTGATTTCACATGACACTTATCAACCCACAATCGTTTCTTATTCTACCAATGTTCTAACGGTCAGACTATAAGCTAAAAGTTGATATTTTCGTAATATGGTGCAATTCAACTTCTTTTTACATCGCTACAGGATAACAGCAATTAAGAAAATTCTAATAATATCTACTTAGGTTGAAAAATGCTTTATATTTGCATAATCATACGGTGTACTACACTTTTAACCACTATTATTTACAAATTTAGGAGTGGCGGAATTAGGTACATGTAGATATAACACGTCCTTAAATCATACATGTGAGTCGGAATTGCGTACATGGTTAGAAGTAATACATATGGCTCTATTGCTGTTTTTACACTAGAAAATAACATTTTTTATATCGTTTGGTATATCACAATTAATTGTACGCAGTTTGTTTAAATTCCGATACGAGTGTCGGAATTACGGACATCAATAACTACACCACGTTTGGAGATAACAGTTGCACTCATGCCATCTCCATTAAAAAAATCAATATTTTGGCCTGGAACACACAAATAAAGTAAAAATAATATTCCTCCGTAACACTATTATTTAACGCTTGGAGAGAATATTTTATTAATAAAAAGGAAGAATGCACAAAAGAAAATCATTCGAGAGAAATACGAAAGAAAGAGAAAAGGGAACATTAAATTACAGATGTGGGAGAGAGGGCAGACTGCAGAAGACCATTCATACTGTGTTTTATTAAAAATGGTAAAAAAATGTTTAACATTTCTTGATAATAAATCATATTTAACGATTTTTAAGGGGTAATGCCACTCTAGCACGATAAAAGAGTAGCTGCTTTTGTAGGTATATTCTTTGCAATATAGTAAATGATTTACAAATTAATAACAAATTAATATAGTAAACGAATTACAATTACTAGGGCAATTGCTAAACTTATTAAATGTAATATAAATTTCATAAATCTTATCAATTTTCTTTAAAAATCAATAGCCAGATATGTCTAGAAGGAAATATTTGTTTAAAAAATTACTAAATTAATTAATTACTTAATTTGCTTATTACTGGAGATAGAGCCTATGTTTAAATTTGGCAAAGTTTCGTATTTTTGTGCTAAGCTAATCAATTATCTGAAAAGAAATTTAAGCTATCATTTTTCATTTTGAAGATATCCACAAAAAAACTGAAATTTTAACATATCGTTTTAATTTTTTATTCAAAACCACATGTAGCCAGACATTTGAAACTAAATTTTTAACAAGGAATGCAGTGTCATTTTTTAATTTGAAATAACATCAAAGATGGCGGCGTAACGATGGCCAACGTTTGTTTTTCTTATGGGCGCCATATTGAATTTTGGCATTTTCCGATGCTCGTGTTCTTTCTCATTTGCGCAATGTATAACATCTTACCATTCTTTTTTTTAAATAACGGTGTAATAATCAAAAAACTTCAGGTACCCCACTGGAGCTTGGTTACAGGCCGCCGCCGCCGGAGTCGTTGCCAAGCAACACCAACAAAATGCACTTGGATCAAGCGGCGTCCTCAGCGCTAGGTTTGCCATTAAACATTAAATTACAGATGTGGGAGAGAGGGCAGACTGCAGAAGACCATTCATACTGTGTTTTATTAAAAATGGTAAAAAAATGTTAAACATTTCTTGATAATAAATCTTATTTAACGATTTTTAAGGGGTAATGCCACTCTAGCACGATAAAAGAGTAGCTGCTTTTGTAGGTATATTCTTTGCAATATAGTAAATGATTTACAAATTAATAACAAATTAATATAGTAAACGAATTACAATTACTAGGGCAATTGCTAAACTTATTAAATGTAATATAAATTTCATAAATATTATCAATTTTAAATAAGTACGTAGGCTTTCACGGCCAGAATCATTTAGAAAATAAACTGCTTCCGGGTTATGCCGTGTGTCAAGATTTGTTAATGCTGACGTTTCGCGAACCATGTTGCTCGCTTCTTCAAAGCTAATTGAATACTGACGACCTACCAAGACAATCTCCCTTATATACCTAAGTTTACACCTCACTGCGCACATCTGGAGAACTGCTCCCATGTGCTTTTCCACCTGACCGCGTTAGGATCGATTTCC
The DNA here is from genome assembly GCA_964023965.1 of Melinopterus prodromus. Lineage (NCBI taxonomy): Eukaryota > Metazoa > Arthropoda > Insecta > Coleoptera > Scarabaeidae > Melinopterus > Melinopterus prodromus. The sequence goes on from OZ030394.1 coordinate 52,700,841, forward strand.
AGACCCTACTAATGTCAGTACCGTCCTCGCGATTGATGTTGTCAGGATGTTTGTAGATTTCGATTGCTTCTCTAATAAGCCTTCGATGATAATTACCTACCCTTGCCAACATCTTCGCGTCATCGAAATTCATTGTGTGTCCCGACTCGTGGCAGTGTTGAGCAACAGCGGACTGTTGAATCTTGCGTAGCCGGGTGTCTCTACTGTGCTCCTTGACTCTACATTCGATACTTCGTCCTGTCTGTCCTACATAGCATGTTCCACACTCACATGTTATCTTGTATACTCCTTCGTTCTTCAGGAGTGGTGTGATATCCTTTGGGTTAGGCAAAAGATCTTTTACCTTTGCTGGCGCTCTGTACCTTACCGTGATACCCGATTTCTTCAGTATTCTACCGATGCTTTCCGATACACCACTTACGTATGGCAAACAAGCGAACCCCTTTGACTCTTGCCGCTCCTCTGAGACTTGCGGTTTTCTCTGTGTGACACCCCGTATGTCAGACTTGGTGTATCCATTCTGACGCAGAGCCCACTCCAAGTGTTTCCGTTCGTCGTCCAAGCTGCTAGCGTCGCACACCTTCTCGGCTCTGTTGAACAGAGTATTAATAACACTTCTCTTCTGTTGGGGATGGTGGTGCGATTTGGCGTTCAAGTACCGATCGGTATGTGTCTTCTTACGGTAGACAGTATGTCCAAGCGCACCAGTTGGCGTTCTGTATACCAGCACATCCAAAAATGGCAGCTTGTTATCCTCTTCTATTTCCATCGTGAATTTGATAGAAGGATTGACATTGTTCAGGTGGCTAAGGAACTCAGTAAGTTTATCTCTACCGTGTGGCCAAACCACAAAGGTATCATCAACATATCTGACCCAATGCTTGGGTTTGTAAGGACATGACCTAATGGCTTTTTCTTCAAACAATTCCATGAAGAAATTGGCGATTACCGGTGAGAGAGGAGATCCCATGGGAGCACCCTCTACTTGCTCATACATCGCTCCCGCCCACTTGAAGTATGTGTGTATATGTCTTGGTAGGTCGTCAGTATTCAATTAGCTTTGAAGAAGCGAGCAACATGGTTCGCGAAACGTCAGCATTAACAAATCTTGACACACGGCATAACCCGGAAGCAGTTTATTTTCCATTATCAATTTTCTTTAAAAATCAATAGCCAGATATGTCTAGAAGGAAATATTTGTTTAAAAAATTACTAAATTAATTAATTAATTACTTAATTTGCTTATTACTGGAGATAGAGCCTATGTTTAAATTTGGCAAAGTTTCGTATTTTTGTGCTAAGCTAATCAATTACCTGAAAAGAAATTTAAGCTATCATTTTTCATTTTGAAGATATCCACAAAAAAACTGAAATTTTAACATATAGTTTTAATTTTTTATTCAAAACCAAATGTAGCCAGACATTTGAAACTAAATTTTTAACAAGGAATGCAGTGTCATTTTTTAATTTGAAATAACATCAAAGATGGCGGCGTAACGATGGCCAACGTTTGTTTTTCTTATGGGCGCCATATTGAATTTTGGCATTTTCCGATGCTCGTGTTTTTTCTCATTTGCGCAATGTATAACATCTTACCATTCTTTTTTTTAAATTGTCTTTGCCATGAAGCCATCTCGTGAGAAACAGTCACAAGATAAATTGTGCAAAGGTTACAATGCCGATTCATTACTTCATTTTAGGACAACCGGTTTGTTGATTTCACATGACACTTATCAACCCACAATCGTTTCTTATTCTACCAATGTTCTAACGGTCAGACTATAAGCTAAAAGTTGATATTTTCGTAATATGGTGCAATTCAACTTCTTTTTACATCGCTACAGGATAACAGCAATTAAGAAAATTCTAATAATATCTACTTAGGTTGAAAAATGCTTTATATTTGCATAATCATACGGTGTACTACACTTTTAACCACTATTATTTACAAATTTAGGAGTGGCGGAATTAGGTACATGTAGATATAACACGTCCTTAAATCATACATGTGAGTCGGAATTGCGTACATGGTTAGAAGTAATACATATGGCTCTATTGCTGTTTTTACACTAGAAAATAACATTTTTTATATCGTTTGGTATATCACAATTAATTGTACGCAGTTTGTTTAAATTCCGATACGAGTGTCGGAATTACGGACATCAATAACTACACCACGTTTGGAGATAACAGTTGCACTCATGCCATCTCCATTAAAAAAATCAATATTTTGGCCTGGAACACACAAATAAAGTAAAAATAATATTCCTCCGTAACACTATTATTTAACGCTTGGAGAGAATATTTTATTAATAAAAAGGAAGAATGCACAAAAGAAAATCATTCGAGAGAAATACGAAAGAAAGAGAAAAGGGAACATTAAATTACAGATGTGGGAGAGAGGGCAGACTGCAGAAGACCATTCATACTGTGTTTTATTAAAAATGGTAAAAAAATGTTAAACATTTCTTGATAATAAATCATATTTAACGATTTTTTTAGATATGTCTAGAAGGAAATATTTGTTTAAAAAATTACTAAATTAATTAATTAATTACTTAATTTGCTTATTACTGGAGATAGAGCCTATGTTTAAATTTGGCAAAGTTTCGTATTTTTGTGCTAAGCTAATCAATTACCTGAAAAGAAATTTAAGCTATCATTTTTCATTTTGAAGATATCCACAAAAAAACTGAAATTTTAACATATAGTTTTAATTTTTTATTCAAAACCAAATGTAGCCAGACATTTGAAACTAAATTTTTAACAAGGAATGCAGTGTCATTTTTTAATTTGAAATAACATCAAAGATGGCGGCGTAACGATGGCCAACGTTTGTTTTTCTTATGGGCGCCATATTGAATTTTGGCATTTTCCGATGCTCGTGTTTTTTCTCATTTGCGCAATGTATAACATCTTACCATTCTTTTTTTTAAATAACGGTGTAATAATCAAAAAACTTCAGGTACCCCACTGGAGCTTGGTTACAGACCGCCGGAGTCGTTGCCAAGCAACACCAACAAAATGCACTTGGATCAAGCGGCGCCCTCAGCGCTAGGTTTGCCATTTAAACAAATTAACCTTAATTGTGGTTGATTGTGAATGTAAAATGCCGTTTACCAATAACGCAGAGCGCGATATAATTAAGAGTTTAATTGAATGTTGACATTTTCCGAAAGTCGTGTCTTTTCTCATTTTCGAAATGTATAACATGTTGGCATTATTTTATAAAACAATGGTTTAATAATAAAAAAACACGTTCTTCTTTTTCTTGTTGTTTGTCGTGCTTATCACGTAACCAACTGCAGCTTGGTTACAGACGCGCCGGCGCCGGACTGACCAAGAGTGCTTTGGATTTAAAACATTCAGATTGTAAAAGAAGTAAGTTTATACAACATAAAGATTATTTTTTAAGTAAATGTTCAAATTGGCCGCTATCTTCTTGAAGGCATAAAAGCGTGCCCGCTTATTAACATGTTGTTATGCTCTTCTAACTGTTCTTCCCGGAATAGCATTGACCGCATTTCTTATTCGATCCCGCAGATCGTCGATATTTCTGCGAGTGTCGTGATAAATTTTGTCGTTCACAGTTCCCCAAAGAAAATCGTCAGGAGAACTTAAACCAGGAGATCCACCACTCCACCATTACCAATCCAGCGATTTGGAAATTGTTGATTTAAATAATTTCGTACAATTGCAAAGTTTGACTTGTGTGGGGTTTGTACGGTTTCAATATCTTTGTTCGTGGTCTGCAAACACGTGTTTGCGGCAATTACAAATTAAGGGCTAATTCCCGCTTAGAAATTCAAGAATCGTCATTTATGTAAAAATCAGTAGTTGAAGCATTGCAAATCAATGTAATTTAACGTTTACCATTTCTAAATTACCTCTTTCATTAGTTTCAATATTTCCATGAGGATTATAAGAATTGCAGGGTTTATTAAACGATCCATGGTCCGCTAAATTTCCGTCCAATGTTAGGAATATTGTACGATGCGACATTTCTAAGAGAACAATAATAAACCCTTATTATATCACGCTTTTCGTTATTGCTAAACGGCATTTTACATCCACAATCAGCCACAATTAAGGTTTATTTGGTTAAATGGCAAACCTAACGCTGAGGGCGCCGCTTGATCCAAGTGCGTTTTGTTGGTGTTGCTTGGCAACGACTCCGGCGGTCTGTAACCAAACTGCAGTTGGGTACCTGAAAGTTTTTTGATTATTACACCATTATTTAAAAAAAGAATGGTAAGATGTTATACATTGCGGAAATGAGAAAAAACACGAACATCGGAAAATGCCAAAATTCAATATGGCGCCCATAAAAAAAAGTTGGCGATGGTGACGCCGCCATCTTTGACGTTATTTCAAATTAAAAAATGACACTGCATTCCTTGTTAAGAAGTACCTACAGAATGTTTTTGTTTCAAATGTCTAGCTACATTTGGTTTTGAATAAAAAATTAAAAACGATATCTTAAATTTCAGTTTTTTGTGGATATCTTCAAAATGAAAAAATGATAGCTTAAATTTATTTTCAGATAATTGATTAGCACAAAAATACGAAACTTTGCTAAATTTAAACATAGGCTCTATCTCCACTAATAAGCGAGACCCCCACTTAGTTTATTAGTTATATGTGTTTGCTTGTTTATATATAATCCTTATACATTGTTACGTTTATATATTCAACACTTATGGTTATCGAATAAAAGTATCTATCTATCTATCTATCATGGTGAGGCTCGAATTTGATTCACCCGGTATTGATGCGAACCTTGGGGTTGTTTTGTTAAACACATTTTTTTCATCCATTAGGACTATCGGAACCATATGCTGTTTATATGAAACTTTTTCATTTAGCGTCACCAAAGATAATTATAGGTATTATTGGATAAAACTAGTATTCACTCGCTACAAAGACATTAAATAAGTTTCACACGAAAGTTACTTCATTTAAGCCTTGATAAGAGCCTGACACGACCACTTTCCCTTTAAATATTTGATTAATTGTTTAATACATGAAGCATTAACAGGAATTAGTGATTCAACATCAATTCAGCATCTTTATAACATGCATATATGCCTATTTTAAACAAAATGAATGGTGACGCTGATAACCAACTACGTCATAGTTAATAATAATTAAGTTATCGATTGAACAGGTTATGCCATGTCACTATCTCGATAACTACCATATTTACCACTATGACCACTATAAATCGCCCACTATTTGTATTGACTTGTAATCTACCAAAACTAATGCGGATGTTCTGTTGTGTTCGAATTTTTGAACCGAAACCAGTAGTACCAGTTGAATTCTGTTGTATGTTGGCCCAATTATGCGTTATTTGCCGTTTATATTAGTGGAAATGCATTTCGGTCGTTCGGTAACGTTTTTGAATGTCACGTCACGTTCGTATTATTACTCGCAGTAAAAAGCTCGTTCGGCCGGATCCGCCGACGCACTGTGTGTTTTAATCATTATTTATTATAGGAACGCCCGCAGCGAAAATTGAACAACGCTGGCCACCGGAATAGCGTTCGATGCGCCGATGTTGTGCCGCACTTTCATTTTGTCACGCAAAAACGAGACATTGATTTCAAATTTGATAAATAGTGGGGAATGGAAGCGAACAGCGTAAATCTAAATGAAAAAACTGGGCTTGCCGCTTATAATTTTTATTCGTGCAACTGTCCGCTATTTTTTAGTGGACCGGATATTGAGTGCCGGGGCAGAGGAAATATGGTTGGATATTGGAGTGTACAAACAAAATGCAGCGATATTTTGATATTGCAAGATCAAGCGTTCACTACGGTTGATTGACTAATGTACATAAAGTTGTACTAGACCAACGTTCAAATAGCCGAATAACAGGTGATAATTACAAAAATCTGAATGCCTTCCTTTCCGAAGGTCATACAGATATGCGCGTGTACTAAAACACTTCTTTTGGAAAATCAAAATTTCAAGTTTATAAAAAGTTGTCCCAATGAACTCCCATATACCACAACAAACAAATGAATAGTTTAGCTGCAAGAGCAAATTCTATTTGATCGAAATCGGTCGAATCGGCGTTGATTTAATACTATATAGTGACCCAGGATTTGCAAATTTTTCAGTCTAATGACAGTACCGGTAGTGTCAAATGCTGATATTTTGACATTAACTCACAATTAATATTGACAGTAGTTAATAGTATCAAAAGATCTCATATTGTGATACCGTGTACCGTCCTTGCCTGATGACGTCGGATAGGCAGCGTGTTGAGCGTGTCCAAAATGCATGTGTTCTGTTTGCTTTTGGTTTGACGAAGTATGACCATGCATCGAATGGGCTGGGCGACTTGGGGTGGTTGAACATGGATAACACTAGGGTGTTGCATGCAGCAATATTGTATCATAAGTTGCTATCCACTAGGACCCACAATACCTCATGCGGAAGATATGCTGTAGAACGGATGTCCATAACCTTAATTTAAGATTCGGGGGTTTGTTTGCTCCACCTGCCCATCGCACTGAGCTGTATAAACGGTCATTCTCTTACCAGGTTAGTCACATATACAATGGTCTCAGGGACGATAAGAAAAATTTATCGTTAAACAGTTTTGGGGGAAAGGTGAAGCGTTGTCTGTTTGCTCAACAGGGGGGACTTTAGGCATCGAGCGCATATTAGGAGCTGTTTTAATTTTTATTTTTTTATGGGCAGGTGCGATGTTTTGTTGAGTTGGATTTGCTGCAATTACGTGTAATTAGACTCTTGAGTAATTTTTTTGTTTGTTTTTGTTTTGATAAGTTCTCGGAATTATTTTTATATTATTGCTACAATTATGTCTTAGTTCTAGTTTGCGTAAGGGGTTAATTGGAAGAGTAAGGCAATTTGGAAACAAGTGTGCTGAACTGCGCCTTAAATATAAATAATATTTGGTTGCATTTAATATTGTCTTATTTTAATAAAGGAATTATTTATTTATTTCATTATTTATTTATCTGTTAAATCCTGGCTAACTAGTTTTATTTTAATGCAGACACGACTGATCTCAATAAAATAGATTCTCATGCAGCTAAACTATTAATTTTATATATAGTATGATAAAGTCATGTGCCTGGCCACATCAGATTTTTTTGTGGAGTTTTTGATATATTCATCTTGTTTTGTTTATTAGACCATACTTCTTAACTTGGCATAGGTATTTTGTTTGTATTATTCAAAGCCAGCGGAACTTCTCGGAACTTAAAATATTTATTAGTCTTTCGTCATACCTCCACCAAAAATTATGCATTTAGGTGTCCCCATAATAGACAATTTTACATTGGGGCGATATTTTGTATAATTAAAATTAAAAAAGTTAACTTCATTATAGGCAATAATACAGTTATTTCGCGATAAAAATGTATTTATATATTCAGTAAATCTCTTTGGTACAAAACACGTATATTTGAAGAAATTATGGCAATCTGTTAAAAATTACTACGTGAATTATTTAAAAGATTGATGAAACCTAATTAAACATACACATAAGGTGCTTGTTTTTTGAAGAAGAGAATTGAAGAAGGTAACGATGAGTTATAAAATTGAGGTTTTTTTTAATCAAATGAGTTATCAAAAAGTTGGTATAACGTTGTCTTAAGGAAGACGTACAAATAGCTATACAATAAAAAAATAGGTCTACCGCAAGAGGCCTAACATTTATAATTTTCTTCAAAATAATACATTCCAAACAATTATCTAATTGAAATAAATATATACAAATAATTAGGTATGTTTAGATCAGCATCACATTAACGTAAAATTATATCTGTGGACTCAATCCAACTCAACATCATATCGATAATACAAATATTTTTTAAAAACTCTAGAATGTGTCGATTTTTGGTTTTTACTACAACGTATTTGGTTTTAATTAGTACCCCCCCCCCCCCCCCGCTTATATCCCGCATTGACTCAATAATATCCCGCATTGACTCAATAAAATTCTCGTCACCTTACCCATACAGGTTAAATTTAGAAAACTGGCCCCTACCGTTTTTATCTGATACGCCTATGATACTTATACTTATAGTGTACCTATAGTTCTATATACAGGGTGTTTCAGAAATAACGGCTAACCTTGAAGGAGCATATTCACCAAGGACAGAGAAGCAATTTTGGTCAAATAACCTATAGTATATTTCAAAGTTTTATGTACTAACAAAATTGTATTGAAAAATTCGCCTAAGGCCGGCCCTGGTGAATAGCCGAACGCGCATGACTTGACTACGGTTGCAAAAGACCGTACAAACAATTAAAAATAGAGAGATTAGTACCTACCTAATCCAGAAATGTGATGCGGATTTACAAACGTGATTATTAAGCGTTATCGCCGAACAAAACAAAGCGACTCAACACAGCAACTAGGCGTCTCGGCCGAACAAAGTTATGTCGCATTCTAGCCATAGAATTGCAATTCAATACCACACAAATCACTACACAAAGACACCAACATTAAGATTCCAAAATCCAAATGATTTTTATTGTTGATAAACCAACAAACAGCTGTTGGACCATGACCACGCTTGTATACGTTCATATCAACCTGGCGAATATAGTCCATTGTCACGTTCAGCGAGAAAGGCCGCAGTGGGGTATGTCAATGGTGAAATTAAAAGTCTCTTTGATCCTTTGAATAAATTTTATTTCCTTAGGAACCGGTTTCGTTCGTTTGATCATCATCAGCCTAAATCTAAAAACCCAGGAGCAATTATAAATTATTTAAAATGGTAATAATGTTCAATGTGTTTAAAAAAATGTAAAAATTGTAAAAAATTTTAAAAATGTATGCTAATCAACCGAATATCATGTACAAATTCGGTGGGTGGAAATACTCCAAGAACCTAGTTTTCTTTGAAGTATTTGTATTATAGAGTTGTCGTAATGTACCATTTTGAGGTGTGGATTTGCCACCAACTCTTATTCAAGTATCAATCATGACAGCCGCTCTTTTTCTTTTCGTTTGTTAATTTATTGTACACCTTATAATCGGCTTCCAAACCACGACTACCAAACCACTTCTAACTTGGCCATTATTAATCACGAATGAGACCGCCCTTGTAGGAACCGTAGAATTTAATAATAACGTCATCAGGTATCATGTAATTTGATATCGGAAGTAAGTTTCATCAGAAGCAATTTAACATGCACCCGTCAGAGCCGCTGTCAAGCTGATGAAAATTGATTTCGGGCCCGCCGTTGAACGGGCGGGTTGGGCGGCCGTCCCGCCCGGTTGACATAATGTGAAGTTATCTGGTGTGCCCTTAACGCGCTGATTCGTCTTACAGCTACACTGCGTCACTCAAGGTTAATGCCTGAACGGTACGCCCGCGGAATATTTTATAAATCGACGGAAGAGATTTCTTAAGCGAGAGTAATTCTTGTCAATTTGCATAGTTCTCGACACACGAAAGGGTGAATTTGGAGCAGGTGGAATTGCATTACGGTTAAATGGCCCAGTGGCTGTTCGAAGACCATTAGTTTTCGACAAGAAAAGTTAAAAATAAGGCAACATCCCTTAATTTTTTAGGTCCTCTTGATGTCTGATGATTGTGATAATGAATGTTAATGAAAACCTGTAAATCTCAGCACTTGTTAAACTTTAGTATGTTCAGTGATGAGAAATTATATAATCGCAAATTAATCTGCAAAACAATTTTGTTCTACTTTGCATGCACAATGCACACATTGTAACACTGTTTTCGGTGTTACAATTAACAAATTGTAATATCGTTTCCAGTAACTTTTTTCAAATGCCTAAATGCCATATGTGAAACGTACAACACATAACCACACATTCCCTCTTTTTAAACGCTTGCTATCGCATAAACTGCGAAATATCAATATTCTATACATACTTAAACATACGTGTAGCTTGCTATAATATGGCCAAATGATTGGGGCTTCTTAGTTTTGCTATGTTCATCAAAATACACCAGTACGACATTTCGGGGATGTTTTGCGACTCGGGTAAGTGATCGTCATCATTCTTTTCAGCTAAACATTAAATCCACTTTTCAGATATAATTCAAGGACCACATTTACTTTAATAAGGTATTAGCGAAGATCAAACCTACATCGTAGCTATGAATGATTTTAATTACTGCTGCGGGATTGAACATGTGCAATAAATGGTTTAATGAATATCAGCATACACGTAGGAAGCTATAGTACATTTAAAGTGTTAAGGATTTCTTAGTTTATGTAACGTATAAGTTTTCGGGAACATTTGGGACCGAATTCTGCTCGGTTCTGTACCGTATTCGTTTTTATCCGTCGCTTTTGACTTCGTCTTAGTTCTGGTTGTGTGCAATGAACTTATTACGTATTACGTATTTTATTAATTTTACTAACCAAACCTTATTCTAATAAGTTATTACACTGAAATTAAAATTTAGTTTTAATTATATGTGCGTGTAAACTTGTATAAGTGGTAGGTACTAGGTAGAAATGCTATTAAATGCTATTAAACGTTAACTATTGTAATAATTCTTTAGTAAGTTCTTATTCTTCGAAGTAACTAATCAGTTACCGCTAAACGTCTATTCTGATTATTATAATTATGAAACAAAAAATCTTTGATCATAAATATAATTGACACCGTCATATGGCAAGTCATTGTTTCAATTGAATGATTGACGGTTTTAATTGAATACTAGAATTACTATATTATTATATTACAAAAATTCATTATACCTTTACTATTTTACGAGTATTTTGTATGTCATTTTTCAAGAGAACTGAATTTTATTAACTAATCAAATGTTTTTTATAAATTCCCATCCGATTATTTAAAAAAAAAATCTTTGATTATAAATATAATTGATACTGTCATATGGCAAGTCATTGTTTCATACTGTGCTCATAACAGTAGATAACTTACGAAAAGTCAAAGTAGGTACAGAAGATGTTCCTAATGTAATTCTGGATTATTGGATTAATTAGATTATCAACTAGAATTACTAAATTTTTAGATCACAAAAATTACTTTAACTTATGTAATAACATTTACAAGTTTTGCTTAATACTAAACCAGAGTTTTCAGGAGCGATGAAACTGAAAATCCGATAATAGAAATTTTCTGTTTGTTTTGTTATGTTAGAAATTCAAGATATTATTTAAAATCTGTGAATGAAATAATATTTCTTTGGTTGAATTAAAAACACAATCAATGTTTTATTATCAATTGGATATCGATTATAATTGTATAATGAGTTTGTTAGATTATCTATGCATTGGTATGACATTGAAATAAACGAAATCTACTTATCAACGCACAGTCAGAAGTTTGCCGACACGTTTCATGATCGACTTAATTTATACTGCAGTTCTTCTCTTATAAGGAAGATGCGTCGTTTGGTTTTGCATTGAATTATAAGTTGGACTAAACTTTGAACTGTTTCTGGATTTCTATGATTATTTGTAGTTTTCAGCAGATCGCAAGAAGACTAAGGTGGGGTATTATCAACGTCGAATAAGGTTTTACTAGAACAGTAGTCTTTTTACTATGGCGGAATTCTATAGGAAAAAACAGTACTTCACTAGTTAAATCTTATTCACGTTTATAATACCGGCCGCAACACGTTAGAAAATTTCTCGACGTCTGTCACCTATACTCGACAAACTTGAGCAGGGTATTTTCTACGTTATATTAAAATTACACTCCAACGTAGTTAACGGACACATACAGTTCTCGGCAACTCAATGGTGTAAAATAATTGAACAAAGTACATTAAAACAATTTGAAGAATTACATTTAAAACTTATCTACTTGTTTTGCAGTTGAGAAAACCTCTGTATTTTTCTAAACGTTTTGGTTAAAGTCGATACTTATTGTTGCAGTACTATACAGTGTTTTCGCGGGTTCTTTGATTGCATGGCTACATTTGTTGCAAACTAGAGATATAAAGTAGGTTAAGCCATACATTTAATACAATCAGATGACTAAATTAACTTAAAATTTGTTTTTTTGTAAACCTCTGAAAATCTCTTGGAGCCATGGAACATAGCAGAACAATTTGCGACCCACCCACGTAACAGGTGACAGTAACTTCAAGACATTTTCCAACATTAATAACTAAGTTCATTTTGATTAAATGCTTTCTTTCCTTTGAATCCGTGGAAAACATGGGAGATATCTTTATTTAGTAAATTTAGTAAATTAGCCAATTTTTACTAAAATGAAAGCGTGGCAAATATGTTTATAACGAAGGGTATTTTATTTTAACAACACAATACAAGTAACAAATAAAAATACTAATTATTAATATGAAGATAAAATGCCAAATACTATTGTTTGGAGAATATATATCAGCCCGACAAATTAGGTTTAATACTAAGCAACACACTTTTAATCACATGACACACATTCAGTGTAAGTATAAAAAAATACAATAATTTGTATTGTTTTAAGTCACATTTAATTCACGGCAGCTTAAAATTATCACGGATTAATGCAATCAAAAATTGCTATGAATTTAAACGTATTATTTTATTTAAGCCTTGATACGTGGAATGTCAAATTACTCAGAAAATAACGCTGCATTCAGATATATAATGATAAACCTGCCATCATTATAAAAATGTAAGTTAAATTTTCCATTGAATTAAATCAACACGTTCTTAAAGCAATTCTACATAATAAGTGTGTTCCATCTGTAATAATAACAAAAGTACCCATACAACCAACTCCCCGTTAGAGACACACTGTATACGTTGTACGATCCATTTAAACAAAGATATCATTTTATGAAGAGCGTTGAATGACTCCAGAAAGTCCTTCGTAATTTTGTAGATCAGTGATGTCAAACCTATGGCCCGCGGTCCGCATGCGGCCCCACCGTAGGGGGCCCGCTAGCCCTCCGTAAGCTTGCATTACAATACAGTCAAACAAGAAATATGAAACTTATCGTGTACATTTTTAATTATTAATTAATCAAAGTATAGAAGATGGTGATATACAGGCGGAATGTAAATTTTAAATAAATTAGAAATTACAGCCACAACCTGGATTTGAACCATGGACCTTTGTATCTGCTCTAAGGTATTGAGGTATTGAGGGCTATGACAAATGTTAGGGAAAATAGTCATATCAAGGAAAGGAAGTAGACACTACCAAACCTAACCTGTCGTGACACCTATCAAGTGTCATCTACGTAGGGTTCACACCAGAAATATATGTACTTTAACGTCAATTACTGAACATGAAATATTACTAGAAATCAATATACGAACATAGCGTATGATACGGACTTACCGTAATGATGAAATTAATCAAAGTATAGAAGATGGTGATATACAGGCGGGATGTAAATTTTAAATAAATTAAAAATTACAGCCACAACCTGGATTTGAACCAGGGACCTTTGTATCGCTAGTACAATGCTCTAACCATAGGCCTCAATAGCTCAGTTGGTTAGAGCATTGTACTAGCGATACAAAGGTCCCTGGTTCAAATCCAGGTTGTGGCTGTAATTTTTAATTTGTTTAAAATTTACATCCCGCCTGTATATCACCATCTTCTATACTTTGATTAATTTCATCATTACGGTAAGTCCGTATCATACGCTATGTTCGTATATTGATTTCTAGTAATTGTTTAATTATTAGCTTTTAAATGTGCTTTGTTGTATAGACACTAGTTATTACTTATTAGGCAGTAGAAGAGTAATAATTTTTAATTAAATATTCCTACATCATCTTGGGCATCTATAAATGGAAAGTAAATAATATAAGGGTGGAATTCGAAAATATATCGTTCAAGTGAACTTTACGAAACATGCATTTTATGAACGTAACCAGGAGTTTTCGGAACATTTTATGCGCTGAATATGAACACTCTATCTAGACGTCCCTATCATGTCATCCACCGAAAACTTCAGCCCAGGCATCCACTTGCGTTGTTCGCCGTAGGGGAATTTTATTTCCAATTATAAAACTAACGATTTTTTTATGAAACACTGTCCATTCGGTCTCGGATTTTTCCGCATTTATTAGATATAAGACTTGATATGCAACTGCACCCATGAAGAGTATAATTCCATTTCAATATTTTTCTTTATAAGAAAATTTTATTTTAATACCCAAGAAACAATATGAACAGAATCCCCCAAAAATTTTGTAGAATAAAAAATCATAATTTTGGTAAAATATCTTCGTAATTACCTATCATTTGAATGGGATGTTGAGATTAAAAGCATACTGTAGCAAATGTTTTTTAGTTAAACGTGAAATGTGAATACCTTGTAAGAATTCAAAAAAAAAATAATATTTCGATATATTTTAATGTTCATGAAACTTTTGATTTAGAGATTGGGGGTGTTTCTGAACTAAACTAGACAAAAGAATTAGGGAATAATTAAAAGTTTTTCAAAAATTGTTGATTTTCTCCCTAATCATTTATCCGGTTTTGATGATTCTTTCATTCACTGGTAGCTTAATTCTTCAGAAGTACGGATGAAGAGTTTTTATATCGACTTTCAGTGTTGAGTATACATATACTCTATGTTGTGTTTTTTTTTGTTGCCTGAACTTTGAAGCACTACGTTTGGTTTTCCGGCCATAACAAACTCGCAATAACCGTAATAAATATTTTATGAACTATTGTTTTTCGATTCACGTTAGTATTTTTGTTTTAAAGGACATACAACAAGAATAGTAGATAATAACAAAATGGCACGATTTCAAAGGTTGATTTTCTCTGGGACCGCTTCACTGTTTTGATGATTTTTTAATTAATAAGTAGGTTGATCCCTCAGTTTTAAACATAAACAGGCAGAAATAATTATTATTCAGTTTTGACCACCAAACATGAAAATAGAATTAAAAAAAATATTTTCGTAAATATCATTTGAATTGGTGTTTGAGATTAAAAGCGTACTGTAGTAATTGTTTTTAAACATGAAAGGTGTAAAAATATAAAAAAATTAACATTATTTTGTAATGTTCATGAAACTTTATAAATAGAGTTTTTACTTAATTCTGAATATTAAATGAAAAAGGTTGATAAAAAATCCTTAATATGATTTCTTTATTTATTTGGTTATCTCCGAATTTGTTTTCGGACGCGCATACATAGATAAATGCAAAATGGTGATGTGGCTCATCAAACATATCAAAAATTAACGGCCGAATGAAGTTGATCTAACAAGGTATTGCCAACATGGTATCAGAACCATAGTAAAGCTGCAACTTTAGATTTTCATATGTTATCTAAGCAAATGTTACTAAAATTCCTAGTGCGGGTTTGTGGTATTTTTTCTAAGACTGTATTTTTCAAAATAGCATGATCACATTATAACAAACGATACCATGTTTTTTTAAAAAAATCTGATGTGGCCAGGCACATGACTTTATCATACAATATATAAAATTATAAGTTTAGTTGCATGAGATTCTGTTTGATCGAGAACGATCGTGTTTGCATTAAAATAAAACGAATTAGCCAGGATTTGACAGATATTGACAGTACGTATAGTCAAAAAAATCAGCGTTTGACACTACCTACTGCTATTGGAATAAAAATATCTGGCAAATCCTGGCTAATGATGATCAAATTCTATTAATGCAGACACGATCTCGATCAAATAGAATTTGCTTCTACAGCTAAACTATTAGTTTTACCAAAAAATGTCATAGACATAAATTATACTAAATTTCGTCTATTTTAATTTATTATTTAACTATTTTGACGAAATTACAGAAATGGCGGCTTATTTGCAAAATCCTTAAAAAATTCAAAACAACATTGCTATCCGCACTCGAAATACACAGACTTTGTGTATGACACCAAGATGTTTCAATATTGTTTCACATAGCGTACTTGCGCGCGTGTTTCTCCACGCATTTCTCCATGCATTTGCGTGTTGAATTGCCGTTTCGCAACCGATGACGTTCTGAATACTGTCAAAAGTCGCAAAATATCCAGGCTACCTACTATTAATGCAGACACGATTTCGATCAAATAGAATTTGCTCCTGCAGCTAAACTATTAATTTTACCAAAAAATGTTATAGACATAAATTATACAAAATTTCCTCTACTTTAATTTATTATTTATCTATTTTGACGAAATTACAGAAATGACGGTTCATTTGCAAAATCGTTGAAAAATGCTAAGAGTAAATAGCTAGTTCCTTTGGACCGTTTTGAACCAAAAGCTTTTCAGCTCTCAGTTTGGTCATGAAAATTCTAAATCTGAACTTTCATCCCGATACGTTTAGTAGTTTCTCCGGAATCATCGTTACAAAAATCTGGTACACACATACACACATACACACACACACACACACACACACACACACACACACACACACACACACACACACACACACAGACATTTTTTTGGACCTTGGTCAAAAATGTTCAGGGGACCCAAAAAGACCTATTTCCGCTAAAATCCCAATTTTTTTTTTTTCGGCACGATTACAATACTTTACCATACTGCGTATGATAAAGTAAAAAGAAATCTACAATTTATTATTTTTTTTATTTTTAAATAAAAAATTCAATTGGGACAAAAAACTGTATTACCCGATAATCACTCGTTTTGAGATTCAGAAAGATTCAGATCAGAATTTTGTGGCCAGCGCCCATAAATGACTTTGCCGCCACTGTTGTAGATTAATGTTCCAATTTAATATTTGTTTCACTAGCAGTGGTATGTAGTAAGTGCACCGCAGTCAGTTCATTCAACAAAAATATTTTCCTCCCGAAATCTGACAGTATACGTTTTTTAAGAAATGTCGGAGGCGCCGAGATATTTTGTCGCAAGTAATGCTTCTTTACGTCTTAAAACTTCCGCACTGCGTCATTCGATGTTAATGACTGAACTGTACGGTCGCAGAATATGCTTCGACGTTAGCGGAAGAGAGATTTCGAAACTTTTAACACTCTGCATAGTTCGCCTCGCACAATGCGGCGCGGAGGTGTGAACGGTTTCGATACCGGGCGACGTTTTATTATGGATAAAGGGTGCCCGGGAACTTCGGAAGGTGCGTAGTTGTTAAGTTCTGTGCGGATCCTCCGGCCTTCATCCCGCCAAGATCCCATCGGGTTTCGGTAACTCAAGGTAAAGGTGAAGCTGATTTATTCGTTTTTCGGGCCGATGTAACCGAAGTCACCCTACGATACCTCCCCCTTTATTTACATTTCCCTCGAAGCCCTCGTCTTACCTCGTCTTTCCTTTTGCCACTTCGGTCCGTTATTTGCCCGTACTGGTCCGAGGACTTGTTGAAAAAGCCATTCGGAAAGCTTTTTCTCTTTCTGTCGATTTGGTTCCTTCTCTACTTCAATGGGATTACTCGACTGTTATTATTTATCTCGCTGGTCGTTTATTCGCTATCTAAACTTTCTCCGGTTTTCAAAGAGGTTCTTGAAAAGTGGGGTGGTATTGAGATATTGGTGTAATCGACGTAATCTGTACAGGGAAATCCGATACCGTCAGTCGGGTAGCCGAAAAGTTTGAAGCCCCATTAAAATAACATGGGTCAGCTAGTCCGAGAGAGTGCTAATATTGAAACTTTGAAGGCGTTTGTTATTCGTTGCGTTGCAGGAATTTTAATATCAAAATCGATATTCCAGCTTCTGTATCTTTGAATGGTGTTCTGCTGAAAATTAGGCTTTCAACGTAATAACCTCACGTGATACTCTGATAAAATAAGTGTGTTACATTCCAAATCAAGTTCTTTTTTTGTAAAATTGTTGCGATCTTTCTGTTTACACGCTGACGTTAACTATATACAGGATGTCCCAAGACGTGACTGCCATAGCTTAGGAGTGTGTCGCTGGGGTGATTTCAAGTCAAAAATGCCTCATGAACATACACCCAGCACGCTATCGTAACCGAGCTACAAGCATTTGAAATTTTAAATAACAAGTAGGAATTCCCTACTAATTACAACACCATTTAAAAGGAAAGAGCTTGTAGTTGCTCAAAATGTTCACCCAGATGCTGAATACATAGTCTAGCTTTTCTTAGAATTGAAGTGGTAGCTCTGCTAACAGTCTCAGGATCAGCACGAATACTTTCTGCGGCATCCATAATTCTAGCTACTGGTTGTTCCCGCTACGGCAGTTTTGTTTCAAACATTTTGTTTCAGTTTCCAAATGTAGCTCTTCTGATTTTTGTGAATTATTTGCGATAGTCTACACGCTGAGATTGATTTAGACAATAAATTGCTTCCGGGTTATGCGGTTTGTTAAAATTAGTAATTGATGTCGTTTCGGTAATCATTTTGTTTGTTTCTTCAGAGCTAACGGAATACAGAAAGCCTACCAAAGAACTTTACCTTACATATCTAGTTTACACCTCACTGTACACAAGGTTAGGCCCTATTTTTAAAATAGATTTTTTTTCTTTGCAACCCTCTAGATTTATTCTAGCCTGACAAAAGATAAGTCTTGGCTGCTTAATATGATTACAACTTCTATAATTTAAATAATTTATTTGAAACTTTAGACCTTTAATGGCGCATTGCTAGGGTTTTCAAGACCCGGGACTAAAGATCTTCTTCGTCTCCTTGGCCCTAGACTCCTTAGTCTAAACCTAGAACGTTCCGAAAATAAGAAAAAACAAGTCTGATGTGGCCAGGCATATGACTGTATCATACTATATGTACAGCAGTTCCAAACTAAGTCAAATGCTAATGTTTTGACAATATTGTCAATAGAATCCAAATATCTGTCAAATCCTGTCAAAATCAAGCAGCTAAACTATTAATTTTACCAAAAAATGTCATAGACATAAATTATACAAAATTTCTACTTTAATTTATTATTTCACTCTTTTGGCGATATTATAGGAATGGCGGCTAATTTATAAAATCGTAGAAATATTCTAAGAGTAAACCTTCGCTTTCTTTGGACCCTTCTGAACAAAAATTATTCAATCAAATCTAAGTTTGGAGACGAGCCCGGTACCTTTAGTAGTTTCTCCGGAAACGTCTCCACAAAAATGAGTGCACACACACCGACTTACACACATACACTCACACACACCGCTGTCGACTGTGAAAAATATATTAGCTTTGTATTAACAAAAAAAAACAAGAAAATTCTTTATATTTCATCGTCAATCTATAAGAAATTTGGTTACCACAAGTATTCGTTTGTTAAAAAAAATAATCCATTAACTTTTGGCAGTGGATTTCATGAAATTTTACAGACTAACAATTACTTATAAAATAAAATAAATGAAACTACATGATTAGCCTGGGTGACAATTAAACAAACCAGGATCTGAAAAAAATGCAAGTATGCGTCTTTATTTTATAAAGAAACTAGGTACAATCTTAAATTCAGTCCCTAATTCAAGTCCCTAATTTCAGATACAGGATCTACGGAATAAAGTATACCAGATCCGGTTGTAACTTGCTGTCTAAACAGTCTTCTCACCACAACAATTTGTTTTTCGCTCTGAGGTTCGAATTCAATATTCCAAAATCAACCGATCAAATATTCACAAAAAAGTTCGCGATCACAAACTTTTAGTGGTAGATAGGGAAACTTGGTACATGCTTTCATGATAAATTATATAATTTCATTATTATATAGAAAACGAGACACTATGCATCCTATTTCCAGAATTATTGTGTTTTCAGTAATCTTTCAATCAATCTTTCCTTATATTCGATATATTCAAATTTTTACGTTTATTGCATTATATATATGCCTATAATTCGTATTGATTTGTCACTGCTCGTTACACTCGTCGACCCAAAAACAACTCATGCACCTATTTTAGTCTTATAAAACTTGTTTATAATATACTATTATTACACCGTATACGCTAACATTACAGTTCATTATTTAATTGGTTAGAAAGTGTGACGTTGACATTATTCAACGTTTTATTCTATAATGCGACGTCATGAACGCAGTTCCGTTCGCTCTAACTGAATTACAACGTTTTACGACCTAATGGTGGTGGTGTGCGCTGGTTTTTGCACGTAAAACTTGAGTTACGATTCGAATATAACGACAACACCGCAGACCGTGATGGTTCATAGCCGCACAATACACTTTAGAACAATAGTGAAAATAAAATACGAGCGGTGAAGACGTTGCTTCAGGCAACGATGTCCGCTGCTAGTAGCTGCTACATTGAGATACAAACTTCACATGGATGATACATATTGGGGAAAGTTTGCGTTTCAAGTAAGAAATGGATATTTAAACAATGGTGTATGTGAAAAACACGTTCAAATGCAGGTGTAAAATGTGAGATTTGTATATAATTATAAAATTAAAATAAAGAATAAAATATTCAACACTATTTAAAAACTTTGACAAGATATTATTGTAACAGATTTTAAGCTAAACACAGCGACTGGCATCAGGAACGTAAAGCACATTTGAGAAGAACAAAATTCAATTTGGCACAGACTAATCAAAAAAAATCTGATGTGGCCAGGCACATGACTTTATCATACAATATATAAAATTAATAGTTTAGCTGCATGAGAATCTATTTTATTGAGATAAATCGTAGGTATTGTCAAAGCATCAGCACTTGACACTACCTACACTACGTCATTAGAATAATAGTTATTTATGTCACAAGTGCCGAAAGTACGGAATAGCGCGGCGACCGCTGATGCGGCGCGTCACCGAAGGCGAAGCGTCGCCGTCGCATGTGAGCGAGTCGCGCTATGTAGTTTTCGGCAGGAGTGACATCAACGTTTTTTGTGTTGCTTTTTGAGAAATACGTACTTACAAAAAATTAAAAATGGTTATATTTCTGGATATGAAATGTTAGGTTGATACCACTTCTACGAAACGTCAAGTTTAAAAAGCTAAATCAAATTCTGACAGATTTATATTCGTTCATAACACTGTAGATGTCACATCCGTACCAACATACTAAAACGTAACTATACTCATCGCTATACTTTATTTACAATTTTCTCAATTCTCGTTTTTACAATTAGATAACAACGGGTTGATGTTTCTTATCAACAAACCATCAAATTGGCGATCTTATTTTATTTGAATTTTGTATTTCCTACTTTGCCGCAGTAGAGCGGCAACGTTCCATAGCGGTTCTCCAACCTCTGATGAAATCAGCTGTTTTCGAGTGTGACAGCCATAGACATTTCTGTGGTGACAGCACAAAAAAATATTTGTCAAATCCAGGCTACTTTGAAGTTTCATATCAATGCAGGTGCGACCGATCTCGATCAAATAGAATTTGCTCTTAAAGCTAAACTATTAATTTTACCAAAAAATATCATAGGCATAAATTATTCAAAACTTCCTCTACTTTAATTTATTATTTAACTATTTTGTCGAAATTACAGAAATGGCGGCTCATTTGCAAAATCTTTCAAAAAGGCTTAGAATAAACTACCAGTTCCTTTGGACCCCTTTCAACCAACAGCTTTTCAGCTCTAAGTTTGGTAACAAAACTTCTATATATGAACTTTCGTTCCGATACCTTTAGTAGTTTCTCCGGAATCGTCGCCACAAAAATCGTTTACACACAGACATACATACGCACAGACACACACACACACACACACACAGACATTTTTTTGTACCTTGGTCAAAAATGTTCAGGGGACCCAAAAAGACCTATTTCCGCTAAAATCTCAATTTTTTTTTTCGGCATGATTACAATACTTTAGCATACTGCGTATGATAAAGTAAAAACTAAAATAGTAGGCGTAGGTAGTGCGAAGGAAAATATACTTCATGGGTTAATCCTGGGATTGGTTGCTTTAATGGATTCTGCGGTGACATGGATTATGTGGGGCACAGCGATTATTGTAGTTCCGCAGCTACAGTAATCCGTATGCGTAAACATGTGATTCGAACCCGGGATTCGTGGTGTACAAGACAAACGCCTAAACACTCTGGCACAGCCTACAAATAAACTTTGCAGCGTGCCTATGCCGACCCGGAGAAAAATACCTATATTATGGAACATAAGTTTAAATTAATTACAGCCACCATACTCTTTAGTAACGGTTTGTGAAATTTGGATATAGAACACGCTGAATTCCAGATGCTAATTACCAAGTAAATTAATTTATTTTAATTAATGTCAGCACGCTTTTCCTCTTTTAGTTTTTGCCTCTTCTTGTCGATTTTTTACAACACAACCAAAATGAGACAAAATGCCAATATTACCACCTAAACAATGCAAAATTTTGATGTACTGAGAGAATTTTTTTAAATGGAACATGTGTTTGTGCTTGATGTAATTATCTACACGTTCCCTAACTAATTTAAAATTTATTCCAACAATATTGGCGTTTTGTATAAACCCCAATATAAAATGTGTCTCTAGTCAAAAATGATAACTATATCTCTCAGTCTTTGTAAATATATAATCCAACTAATAATAAAATCATCAAATCAAGGTACGCTGACGGCATCTCCATGATTTAAAAAATACTGTTTTATGGCAAACCAACTGCCTTGGTCAAACTCAAATTATTGTTGGAACATTTCTAATCACTTGGTCAACATACATATTAAAATAATCAACGAAAGAATGTTGATTTCTGATAAGCAAAATTTCTAGCTTTAAATAATACCCGTCTTTTTGAAAGCCATTTTTGATATTAGATTTGTCTCAGTCTATGATCATCGAGGCAGGATACAATCTTCTGCGTTCGTCGTACCGCTACAGAATACTTTCGAAGTTTCTCACATGCTCTCAAAAAGTATTATTAAATTGTTGTGAATATTGAGTAATAAAGTGCTTCTTATCTTGAGAAAAAAAATTTCTTTCAAAGGAAATCACTGCAAACTGTATGATGTAGAACAATAATTACTGTATTATCATAATTTTTTTTAATATTTAGTGGTTGCTACAGTTTCTCAAAAAATTGATGATTACCTTGAGTTAACCCGGAGAATTTAACTGAAAACCCGTAACCCGGAGAATGGTTGCCAAATCCGAAGTCTCCGGGTAAACCTATACAGCTAGTTAAGCATGTACGTCGTTTGTGCAAATTTGTGCAGATTTTTTTACCGTTTCTGATATCATCACAAAATGGAATGACTTTTTCTTTATCTATTGAAGCAAAAAGATATACGAACATGGCAAATAATTAAAAAAAGCGTATTACAACTCATTTTTAAACTCAATATTGCTCATTGTACGTTTATTCCAAATGGTCATGAAAGAAGCTGCTTTTCACCGTATTTAAAAATAACTTTCATATCTGTTTTATAATAGCAAATTTATAAAAGATACATTTGTCGACGATTAGATAAAGTCAACTCTGGTTAAAAATAGAGTAGGTATATCGCATTATGATTTTATATGGATTTTATTTATTATATTGACATTTATCATTTATCATAATATATGCAGTGAGCAAAATCCTTGAACAAGTACATTTTTAATTAGAGCAAATTGAATTGGAGCTTTAAGGCCAAATAAATAATTAAAAACGTTGAACAATATTTTGGAGGTGATTTAGAAAAATAGACATTTTTTAAAAATATCAATTTTCAATCGTCAACCGGTGCTCAACAATTTTCTTTGGAACAGAGTGGTTTTTGAAGAGAAGTGGGGTCAAAATGTGATTTTGATTATGGCACTCTTTGCAAATTTATACCAGTTGAACTCATTGTAATAGAACAATATGTTTGATTTACAGTGTATACAAAAACCGACTTTTCAATAAAAATACAATAAAATTAGAAAATATAACAATAACAACAAAAAATGTCCTTTGAATTAACTTAACATTTTTCATATTCTTGATACAAAATTAAATTATAATACAGTAAATAAATCATCTCCAACTGACCACACAAGTTTATTAATGATTTGAATAAAATATATGGCTTTATTATTCTCAGACCTTTTATAAATCCGATTGGTAGTCTCAAATACTGAACATTTTAGCATTCATGGTCTTCAAACTATTATTTCTCCATATTTTTGATATGAATTTTGTCTTCCGTAATTTTTCATTTTCCCATAGTTTTATAGCTTTTCATCTATGACATCGCTGGTTTACTTTAATTGTGGTATAACTCTAAAAATTAAGTTTCAGGAAAAACATTTGATAAATATCTGCTTTCTGGCACGAAGCTGATGAAAGTATAAATATTGTGTTCTTTTGTATACCTGCATGTCAAAACAGGGAACATTATTATAAAATTCTATTACATAAACTTTTGTTCAGTTAGCAAACGTTGTGCTGGCTAACAAGTTTCATATGAACTTATTGGCTTTTACAATTCTTTAGAAAGTTTCAGCTGTTTAAAATATTAACAAACCGGTATTTTAAACACCCTTCTAAAGGAATTGCAAAATTTGATGTAAAAAAGTGGGACACTCATATATTTATTGAAAATCATTTCCATGCAAGAAATAATACAATATTCTATTTATTTAAAGACAAAATTATAATTTTCGATGTAATAAAAAGCCTGTTATCCTTATCCTTAAAAAGCCTCTTATCCTTATCCGAAAATTATAATTGTAACTCATTATTATTAAATTTTAATTGCAATTGTAAACTGATGTCTTAAACTGTTCTTTTAATATAATAACAAACCCACAAACCCTAGTTCTTATAGTAAACTATAATTTTTGTACTTTTATCTGAAATCATGCTCGTTGATCAGAATATTTTTAGAGGAATTCAATAGTATACTTGATTTACCTCGTTTCTTTGTGATAGTAACTTGCCTTCTTTTGATACCTCAGATAGTTGACTTATAGTGATTTTGCTCTTAAATTAGTTTTTATCAGATAGTTGCTAATTCATTCCATATACATTTGTAGATAACGTGGGCATCAAATTATAGCAATATGCCAAAGTTCGAAATCCCGAGGCCCCTTTTTGTACGCCTCCACATCGCCCTCTAGAGAGCGGTATTTCGTTGACCCTTTTTGTTAACATGAAAAATTTCTCATGCGAATAACCTCTTATCTAACGCTCAACACTTATCTTTCGAAAAATGTATTTAGAGCGGCGCCGTCGGAAGGTTATTCTTCCCCTCCGCGCTTCCCATCACATCCTTCGTTCTTTTGGCCCGATGAAAGGCAGGGGAGAGAAAAGGTATATTGCCGGGGTGATTCTTTCTTATTGCATTTTTAGCGGCACGCGCATAATTCGCTTATAAAGATTTGTCCCGAAACGGGAAAGTAGATACGATAGAAAAAAAAAATGAGAAAATGCTTACATTTGCAAGACGGACATAAAATTCCCCTCTCCTGTATAATTTCTATATATTCAGCACTATTTGGAGGTATATTAGATACCCCCACTCGAATATTTAATATTTAATTTAGAGGAAAGTTCAACGTAAGTAATCAAAAATGGTGTAAAATGAATATTTATGAAAAACAATCCAGTTGATATATCTGGATCTCTATCCAAGTACCCAGTATATTCTAAACACAGTTGAAAATTATCTGGTAGATCTCCCCATGTTATCTGTCAAGCAACATGAGGTATTAAGGCCACTAATGTCTCCAATGGACGGAATGTACGTTAAGCTGTAAGTCCACCCATAATTGTAAATTTCAACAATTATGAATAAAAATAGAGCTATTATAATCAGATATCACAACATATTTTAAGAGAATTTGTTTCCGGCTAGTCGTAGCGTACAATACCTTCTGCTGGGCGCGGAGTATATTAATAAAATATCTTTAATAAAATAAAAACTTAATTTATCCTCAGTTGTTATTCCCTTTTCATCGTCAACACCGCAAACTAAGAGGTCAACACAATTTGATTAACGTAAATAAAGTTACTAAATAATAGATTTCCCAATCCATTTTAATTCTTTAATCTAGCTATGACTTTTTCCACCTTTTATTTTTAATGTGTTTAATTTGTTTTTAGAATACAATAGAAAAACACAGTAGAGACACCCGGCTAGGCAAGATCCAAACGTCGGGGCACAGAATGGAGTTTGATGACGTGAGTAAGGGTGAGTCATTATCCATGAAGGCATATTAGAGAAGCAATTTAAATTTACAAACCTCCCAACAACATCAATCATGAGAACGGCACTGAAATCAGTAGGATCTGGAAATCAAGTGGAAATCAAGGGGTCAAGTGGAACAGCTGCAGCTCCAGATGTGTGCCTATGTACTTAATAGATAAAATATGTCATAGACTCCGATAACAGTTGATAGTGCATTGTAATGTACTACGCTAAATGTGATGGGATTCAGAGACACATATTGACGATTCAAAAGAGATCAAAATAAATGCTGACTTAAGTAATACGAATTTAACGGTACGTATTTACGGCTTATATTACTAGAAAGCTGTAATTCTTATAGCTGTTCAATCACATTGCTCTACTAGTTTTACTTTGTATAGTTTTGAAATAGAGATTATTATTATTATTATTATTAGTATTTCATCCCATTCTTTCACCTACATCACCAGAATATCATCTGTTTTCAAGAACTTGGAGCGTTAAAGAGTTATTTGTTTATACTTATTGTATGCAATGTGTTAATTTTATTTTACTGTCTGCACCAAAACAAATGTTATATATGATATCCGCGTGGCATTTTTCTCATTGTTATTCAATAATGGACTTCTTTCCTTAAGTTGTCGTTCAATATTTACTATTTAGCCATATCAAGCTTGTCTTGATCGAAGGAAACTGCCACTAAAAATATATGGTAATAGTAACAAGTTTTAATCAATTTTAAATCGTTTTAGGAGTTTTTGAAGTTAATGACTTTTGTCTTCATCAAAATCCGATAATAATACGTTTCTGTTTCCTTATTACCAGTAAATTAAAGTTTTAAATTAACCAACGTCGATTTGAATAAATTAAAATACACCATTCAAAATCGTTTAAAATAAATTAATATTTTTTGTGTGGGAGCTCTGCGTATCTAAAAAAAATCCATTAATTCTCTTTGAACCGATCATGAGTTCAAACACTCAAATCAATCTTATCTGTCAATCTATTTTTACATCAAAGTTAAACAGTTTTTTTTTTCACTTTTTTCGTTCATTGTATTTGATCCAATCTTGAGTGCCAAACACTCAAGTCAATCTGTTTATTCTATCAATCTATTTACGCCATAAAACGTTTTTTCCACTATTTATCCTATTAACTAAATTTAGTAATATGTTTTTATAGATGGATAGATAGTATCTGAGTAATCTTTTTGTAGATATGGGTGGCTGATTTTCTTAAGAAGGCGTTTGGTACATGGTACACATTTCTGTGGTAGCCAAATGGTTACTTATTAGTTAAGTGCAGAATTATTAGCATTTATTTTTGGAAAATAAGTGCTTAAAATAAGCACGAAAAATGAGAAAAAGCACAGGGAAAAGCATTTTAAGAATACGTATGTATACCTTGTATTATTTTTGTATATATGTATTTATTAGCACACACACATCATACAAAACATTGGTATAACAGGAATATATTTTATAATATTTTATTAAATAAAACAAATATATTCGCTTATTATACGCGGGTTGTCCCAAAATTGAGTACCTCATGTATACTGTGTTGAATATTTTACTGTTTTTATAATTCAGTCTGGATTTTTTATCTATGATGACAGCCTTTTATCGCTAATATTTACATTTGAGTAAATGGTGACTTGGCAAAATCAAAATATTGATTTTTCTCATAAAAATTGGTTTTCTCTATGAAAAGAAAAGTTTATAACATATTGCATTTCTGGTTCATAAAACGATAAATGGATGTTTACTTAACATCCAGTTAAAATTTGAAGTCAATCGGTCAAATAGTTTTTGAAATATCATGCCAACCGTTCGCGCAAAACGGGTTTCGAGAAAAACACGTTCAACCTTTCAAGTACTGTTTATAACTTGACATCGAGTACTAACAGTATTTTTCTGCTAATATTTTATACCAGGGCCATACTTTATTCCTTCCTCCACTTCGTGGAATATATTTTGACATATTTGCTCATTTCTACGCCTTGTTTAAGGTTATTTTGCAGCCTCGAGTGCACGTCTCGACGACCTCACCAGACACTGTTTTTCGCGCACATTTGCAAATATCTTCATTTCCGTGCCAATAACGATTCATATTATTGTCATAGTTTTAAGGACGGCAGAAAACCCTTTTTTTATAAATTCCTGCTGCTGCAAAGCCGCAATTTTGATAGGTTTTGAGCCACGGTAAAGATGTTTGGGTGCGAGGCGCCAGACAGTAGAATTGAAGCTTTAGGTTGTTGCTTTAAGTTTCTCCTCCCCAAGCACCGTTCTAGCAACTCTCTTGATGACAAGTTGTTGTAAATCGCCCTGGTGGCATTATCGATATTTTTATCAATTGTTATTGAATTGAATTCATCTATAGTTTTCTCGGCTTCGGTTTTTCGCATTTGTATCAACACTGTGATCCCGCAGGGCAGGATATATTCTGGGGATTTTCATTCGTCCAGATCTTATGATAGAATTTGGTCGACACAGCATTGTACATATTATCAACAGTCTGGATGTTGTCTGATTTGTAAAACATAGGAAGTTGTTTTCAATGTACAAGCCGCATCAGACCTAGTGCTCCAATCCACAGCCCCGCGGAATATGTCTTTGGTAGTATCCACTATATCTCCCGCTTACCCATCATGTTCGCAGTACAGTTGTCTGTATGTACATGGGTACAAATGTCATGTTGCCAGATTCTGAGAGTTCAGAGTTTTTCTTGAGTGTTTCTTATCCATGACAGTACACGAGAGAGTTTCACATATTAATAAACCACACATTGCAAGATTTCTTGGCTCGAAAATTTTTATCTCAAGCGGAAAAATTGCTAAGCTTGCGATCCGACCGATCCGCACGCTCCGTATTTTTGGCACCTACACGCCGTCGGCTAATTGCTTATAACTTGGCTAATTTTGCAAATTTTGACTTCAAACTTCGTACACTCATTCCTAAGACCTTAAATAATAAAATAACGGATAGAAAAAAAATCGTTTTTTCATCAGTAAACCAGAATCCCCCCTTTATTTAACGCAGTCTGTCAGCAAAAGAAAAACTATCAATAAAACTCCTGTTTGTTCTTCGCAGTTCTTTTATTCTTTTATGTTCGTACTAACGAACATAAAAGAATAAAAGAACTGCGAAGAACAAACAGGAGTTTTATTGATATTATAAACCAGTTCAATTTGCACACATCTTTTCATATAAAAGAAAAACTGTTTTAGGAGATGGAACTGTCTATTAATTATTATATACCCTATTATTCTAAAGCATGTTCATCTATTATCAAAGACCTTTGCCTGGTAACCATTTAAATCAATCAAAGATTATCTTGGTGCAGAATTTCTAAGTTCGTAATTTGTGAGCTCAGGTATTAATCCGTGGAACCGAGAGAAGAAGGGCAGCAAGAGGAGGGAGGGTCGTCTTACTACTAGCAGAGATAACGGATGGCGAACGGCGCGCAGTGCCCCTACATAGACGTACGTTTTACTCGGAACTTCCAGGCGAACAGATTAAATGCAGTTTTGCTCTGTTTCTGGTGAATTTCGCGGAGCGCACTGCAGTGCGGAGATCGCGAGACTCGTTCACGCGGCCGACACCAGAGGTCACGCCAGACCCAACGTAATGTTTTAAATGTGGATCGTTTTTTCGCTAAAATCGCTTAATCTTAATCTTCTTAACGTCAAAGCTAAGCGTTATTCTTTGAAACTTTTTAGTTAGCGTTACAATCTTTGCGATCTTATTTCGATTATATGGGAACGTATTTTACTCTTAATTATAAAATCCGTTCTGTTTGATTAGATGTTGAATCAGAGTTCTGATGGATATCTATCTCAGGGCAAAGTTAATCAGAAAGTTAACTGCGTTAATCGATAATCCGTTAACGAAAAAGTTAACTTCCTTAACCGATAGTTCGTTAATTTGCTATAAATGTAACGGAAGTTAACTTTAACCGTTAATCGTTAATTTTTTATAAAAAAATAGATGTTGAGTATAACCTATTGAAAACAGCTCTTTCGTTTGCATAATTTAAAATTGTCTTAGGAATTTTCAAACTAGTCACAGTGGTAACTAAAGTACGACTGCGAGATGTAATATTTATAAAAGACATTGAAAAGACCAACTAAGGTGGTTGCAGTTAAAAAAAAAAACATTTTCAGATGGTTTTTTTAAATTTTAGATTTATATTTTGAAACAATTTATTATAGTATTTATTAAAAAAGTAACGATATTAAAACATAGATAAATATTTACTATTACATTATAAATAGGTATACTAGCGGAAAATACTACGTATACATTATAAAATTTCTGGATGACAGAAACAAGAATTTAGGATGTTAACATACTTTTTTCCGCCACTGTACATACAAAAAGTACTTGAAAACAATTAATTAACGCACATGCTTTATGTACGGAGTTCGTGTCGCACAAAGTAGTACATCATACAAATACAAAACCAAGTCCGAACATGCACAGAATGTTAATAGCAGTTTGAAATGTTAAATTATGATATTTTCGATTTAACAGACTTAACGGAAGTAGATACTCAGTATCTTCATAGCACTTGGTTTGATAACTTAGTCCTGAAGATGCCTCTTGCAACAGAGCGCGAAACGTCGACTGCTTTAAAGTCGTCAACGCGGTTTCCACCCGGAAATCAATATATCATTGACTCAGACCGCGGAAGTCCACAATTTTGTTATTGAAAGCAATAATATTTTACATTGAATACAATTAAAGTATCCAAAGAAGAATCTTCCAACTAGAGAAGGCACACAGGGTCCCCTGTTAGTCTCATTTCTATCAATACTAGACCTGTTAGACATTTCTATATTGATGGTATAATACACAATCACTGGTGCCGCATTGACATGGATGCGGATATATCCCTCAAGAAGACCCCTCTTACGACGAGAAACTGAAGCTCCATATATCGGCTTGCTTTACATTATTTTCAAGACCACGACTTTCTTAAATCAAACCAGGCGTTTTCTTAAAGCAAATATTTAGGTTGTTTCATATTAAAGAAATGTTCTTACAAATTGTCTTAAACCGAACAAATTATTTTAAGAATGTCATTTTCATAAGACTAAACAACCATTTCTCTGTGTGCGGCATAATAAGCAATAACTATTGATGTGTTTGAAAATGTAGCAATCAAATCATTTTTGAAGAGATACTGTAAAATATTATATGAATCACTAGGATGATTATTATCTGTAAAATGGCTGCTTTAAAGTTACTTTCTGTTACATCTGTTACTTTGAGTTTTAAATGTTGGCATAGATTTTGGCAATTCGTCGCAGGCGTAACTAAATAACCTATTGTCAAAAAGCCAAAGACATCAAAGCACTTTTAATTCTTCAAATCTATATTTTAATAAAATTTAAACCTGCAAACCAGAATTAAAAAAATCATTACACCACTTTGATATTAATTTTGGGGTGTAACAAAATTTCATATTGCGGTTCGTACTCAAATTGTTTTGGTCTTCTTTTTATGCGCAATGTTTTTATACCTAGAAAAATTATTTCAGCGTTGATTTCGCCTGCCACTTTGCAATACGATATAACTTCGGTATTTAGCGCGCCTTTACTACTGAAGACAATTAAATGAAATAGTGTGTCATGCTCCTGAATCATTTCTTTATAAGTTGACTATCAACATTTCTAGACTCTTGGTGTAAACATGAGATGGGGAGAAGCGAAAAAAGGTACCCGACCCTAGCACTTACTAACGGTAATTAATGCTCTCCTAAATCGCTTAACACACAAATTTAAATTTTCAAATTTCTGTTAAAATTTCTTCTATATATGGATTGCCTTTTTTATTTTCTCATATCTCAATAACGAATATAACGATAGCGGGATCTGCACGCAAACAGTCGTCATATTTTATTTAATGTGGCTCTTGAAAAAGAATCGCCTAGAAGTGTTTAAGTAGGGATTATATCATCGTTATAAATTTGGTGCATTTAATACGTTAATCTCGAGTGATAACGTAATCGAGACGGTATCGGTAAGTATCAGCAATTTTGGAGTTCGACTGTTGAATAGTAGTGTGATTGTAAACAGCAGTAAACTGAATTTGTATAATAAATAATAATACACTATTACTTGGTCGTGGACGCTAACGCAAGAAGTAAAACCTTATCGTTTGACTGCCTTGCGCCAAAGCGGTCTAAAAAATAAACAAATAACCCGAAAACTTTTTACTTTATCATACGCAGTATGATTGAAGTATTGTAATCGTGCCGAAAAAAAAATTGAGATTTTAGCGGAAATAGGTCTTTATGGGTCCCCTGAGCAGTTTTGACCAAGGTACAAAAAAATGTCTGTGTGTGTGTGTGTATGTCTGTGTGTAAACGATTTTTGTGGCAACGATTCCGGAGAAACTACTAAAGGTATCGGAACGAAAGTTCATATTTAGAAGTTTTGTTACCAAACTTAGAGCTGAAAAGCTTTTGGTTGAAAAGGGTCCAAAGGAACTGGTAGTTTATTCTAAGCCTTTTTGAAGGATTTTGCAAATGAGCCGCCATTTCCGTAATTTCGACAAAATAGTTAATAAATAAATTAAAGTAGAGGAAATTTTGAATAATTTATGCCTATGACATTTTTTGGTAAAATTAATAGTTTAGCTTCAAGAGCAAATTCAATTTGTTCGAGATCGGTCGCATCTGCATTGATATGAAATTACATAGTAGCCAGGATTTTGACAAATATTTTTTTGTGTTATCACATTCGAAAACAGCTGATCTCATCAGAGGTTGGAGAACCACTATGGAACGTTGCCGCTGTAGTGCGGCAAATTATAAATTACGATAAAATAAGATCACCAATTTGATTGTTTGTTGATAAGAAATATCAACCCGTCTTTATATCTAATTCTAAAAACGATAAATTGAGAAAATTATAAATAAAGTATAGCGATGAGTGTAGTTTTATTTTAGTATGTTGGTAGGGATGTGTCATGAACAAATATAAATCTGTCAGAATTTGAATTACCTTTTTAAGGTGCGTTTTCATTAGTGATAATGGCAGTGGTAGCAGACGCCGTTATAGTATTTCCAATAGAAAATTGCTAGTGACTCATGTTTATGTACATGCAAACTAATATGTGTCATTATCACGATATGTAAGAAATACTATAATTTCGTATTCTACCACCGCCATTAGCTACCATTACCTACCAATCGAAACGCACCTTTAAACTTGACGTTTCGTCAAAGTGGTACCAACCTAACATTTACATAACAGAAAACATTTATTTATTTTTTTTAAATACGTATTTCTTAAAAAGCAACACAATAAACGTTGATGTCGCTCCTGCCAAAAACTAGATAGCGCGACTCACTCACATCCGACGGCGACACTCCGCCTTCGGTGACGCGCCGCATCACCACTCGTCGCGCAATTCCGTACTTTCGGCATTAGTGACATAAATAACTATTATTCTAAAGATGTAGTGTAGGTAGTGTCAAATACTGATGCTTTGACAATACCTACGATTTATCTCAATAGGATAGATTCTCATGCAGCTAAACTATTAATTTTATATATTGTATGATAAAGTCATGTGCCTGGCCACATCAGATTTTTAATTCAAGGCATACGTATCGCAGTAAATAATGATTTTTTGTATCCTAACTGCGTTGACGTGCTAACATTAGCTACTGATACATCTCCTTCCACCAAAATCCTGTTTACAACCTTTATTGCATAGAAACCGACAACAAAAAACGCCAATCTATTAAGAATCTAAATGCAACCTGTACAAAATTTTTTATTTAGGTGTTAAGTGGTTCTTTTTTGCGCTTCTGACGTGCTCATGTTTACACCTGGAAGCAAACATGTTGATAATCATACAAATTGGGTGACATTAATTTTTCTATTGTTGAGCAGCTTTAGAGTTATGAGCTTTCAAACACATGGGCCAATACTATTTAAACGAGAGATTTCAATTAGGTCGATTCTTTCGTGCGTGGTCACATAGACATACCCGCGTGTATGTGTGAGACAGAGAGATCTGTATGTGTATGTGTGGGTGTCCAATTTACCTCTGCGACGTTGTTTTATGGGCTCCGCTTGCAGATTTATATTAAGTGAACGGACGCCGGGCCAGCCTTGTTTTATTTAATTAAACCCATGGTCGCATAGTTTCGGTACGCCCGAGTGACGCGTTCTAGGCATTTCACCTGAGTTCATAAAATATTTCAGCGGCCCGCCTCACGATGACGGCCCAGGTGACTCCCTAAATTCATCCGACTCCCAGTACCGAATATATAGCGCGCTAATTTTGGATCCCAGTCGCCCACTACTCACCGAAAGCAACTATTGTTACAGTTGTGGGTTTCTAATTTGACACCGGAAACGTGTGAATTATTAGCAGCCGGTTGGAACACCGAAAACGTATTTTTTATACCAAAATATGTGAAAAGGGAGTGATGAGTTCCACCATCTATGGGCTGGTGACAATATATCTACGGATAAGGATAAAACTTGCTGGTGAGCTAGACCGTAGATCGTACTATTCAAAACTGTCCAAGACAATTCACCGCAAATTTCGCTTTACATGCCATTTAACCTTTAATTACTATGGAAAACAAAAATTTTTATATCTCGAATAAAGTTGATTTGCAAATCCATGTTTATAGGAATTTGGTTGCTTATTTTGATGATATGTACTATCGTGGCCATATATTATGTCCCTACTTTTGACGTCCATTTTCTCGGCAATCTAGGGGCGAAAAAATTTGAAAAAATTCTGGTGCTGTCCTTGATTAATAATGCTACAACTCATAAAAATTAGAAAGCTGCATGTGTTCGCGTTTTCCCGATTTTTCCAAATTAAGAAGAATTGGCGCTGTTTTTGTCACGTAAATTTTATTCGTCTAACTTTAGCAATTAATTACTCCGGAAATAATACATAGATTTGAACGAATTAAAAATTAAAATCACATGCGGAATGCTAGCATTCAATGTGCATTTTTGTAAAATCATTGGATTAGTGGTTGACCCACAAAAAGCTATATTATGCAATGCCAGCCATTCCGTTATTAGAAGAGCTAGAATAATGAAATATAGACTATAGGCTACCCAATAACTAATAGGTTTAAAGTTTATTACATAATCATTGTTTATCATGCATTTTTCATAGAAAAGATCGTGCTGAAACTCCGCGTGAATTCCGACGCCCGACGGTCTTTGGGGACTACGGGGAAAGGAGGCGTTAGCGGTGCAGTCATGTCGGAGAGAACCGACACAGCTGGGAGAACCGGGGCAGCTTATTATCAATACACCAAAAGAACCATAACTTGACAAGGTTGTAATTTTAACTAACAATTAAATTCTTAATATTTGCATAATTTTGATTATAATATGTGACCCGGTACGAGAGAAATCTCTTCTATCGATTGGCGTTTATGTTTTCTTCAGTTTTTATACAATAAGGTTGTAAACAAGATTTTGATGGAAGCGGATAGATCCAATAATATGGAGTTAGCAGATTTTCCGATTAGTGGTGAATACTAAATTAAGCTTGCTTGATAAACTCAAAAAATATTTAAAAGGTATACCCGATTTTGTTATATAAATATTCAAACTATTATAACTGTTTCAACAGCTTATTTATTAATAATATTTAAATACATGCAGAAACAATATAAAATAAATACAACTCTTGATATATTACATATATTACAAACGTCAGCTCTGACCCTATAAAAGTTAAAAATATCAAAAAACTTTTACAAATTTAGCATCGTAAATTTGTTGACACAGAATATTTTGCAGATGACTCCTTAATTTTAAATGCTAAACCCGAAACCCGTATTAAATTGCCACGAATTCCCATGGGACTTCCAAATGCCTGTTCGTGGTTCTGTTATCTTATTGACTTATTTTGCCATTATTTTTTAATTCGGTAATCTGTCGCCGGATATCCAAGTTTCTTTGGCGAGGCATAATCGCCGTGTCGTTTTATGTATTGTGTCCGTAAACACTATAATGCACGTGCGATCCGCCACTACCGGCAGCGTCGCTGTCGATCCCTTCCTCCGCTCGCACCAAGGACCATAGAGCGCCGCGTCAACTGCAGCAATCATGAGATGCTTCAACTCGATCTTTTGTAGAGAAAATGCAAGATAAACCATTATTATGTAATAAACTTTAAACCTATGAATTAGTGGGTAGCCTATAGTCCATATTTCATTATTCTAGCTCTTCTAACAAACGAATTGCTGGCATTGCATAATATAGCTTTTTGTGAATCAACCACTAATACAATGATTTTACAAAAATACACATTGAATACTAGCATTCCGCAGGTGATTTTACTTTTTAATTCGTTCAAATCTATGTATTATTTCCGGAGTAATTAATTGCTAAAGTTAAACGAATAAAATTTAAGTGGCAAAAACAGCGCCAATTCTTCTTAATTTGGAAAAATCGGGAAAACGCCAACACATACAGCGTTCTAATTTTTATCAGTTGTAGCATATTAATCAAAGACAGCACCAGAATTTTTTCAAATTTGTTTGTCCCTAGGTTTCCGAGAAAATGGACGTCAAAAGAAAGGACATAATATATGGCCACGATAGTACAGTTTAATAAGCACGAAAAATGAGAAGAAAAGCACACAAAAAAGCGTATACCTTGTATTATTTATATATATATATATATATGTATTTATTAGCACACACACACACATCATACAAAATATTGGTGTAACTAAGGAAATTGATAAACAATACACAATCAGTAAACGCTATATATTCTATTAAAAAAACATTTATTCGCTTATCTCGATTGTAGACTTCCGCGGTTTGAGTCAATGATATATTGATTTCCGGGTGGAAACCGCGTTGAGGACTTTCAAGCAGTCGACGTTTTACGTTCTGTTGCAAGAGGCATCGTCAGGACTAAGTTATCAAAGCATCATCTTCTTAGCACTTGGTTTGATAACTTAGTACTGAAGATGCCTGTTGCAACAGAGCGCGAAACTTCAACTGTTTCAAAGTCCTCAACGCGGTTTCCACCCGGAAATCAATCTATCATATATTCGCTTATTATACGCAGGTAGACTCAAAATTGAGCAACTCAGACGTATACTGTGTTAAGTACATAGGATTTCAATATAACTTAACTCTGTTTGTTTCTGAGGGACTTAATTGAACAAAGAAGCGTTTTCCACCTAGTGGCACGCGTGCATTTTTCGGCGCAGATTTAACCACATGATACATTCTTCTTAGTCCAAATTGTCTCTATATTTAAACGTAGTTGAACAAATTGAACAAAACTTTGCACTTGTCATTGTAATGCAGGACGGTTAATCTTATATTTTGTTTGACGCAACCATTTGTTTGATGTTGTAACTTTTCAGCAATGATCGGATGAAATAGTGAGATGGAGCTAATGTTTTCGTACAGTGTATTGGTGTAATGCAAATTCTGTCACGGAGCGGCTTTTTTCAGAATGATTTTCTATCAGCATTGTTCTTGTGTATTATTCTAAATGACTCGGTTATTGATAATATTTATCGGTTTGAAGACATTCAAACTTTTAGCCGAAACATGTTGTAGC
Organism: Melinopterus prodromus; assembly: GCA_964023965.1. Lineage (NCBI taxonomy): Eukaryota > Metazoa > Arthropoda > Insecta > Coleoptera > Scarabaeidae > Melinopterus > Melinopterus prodromus. Next base: position 52,738,366 of record OZ030394.1, read on the forward strand.
AGACAATAAACAGAAATTACCAGAAGGAACATATTATCTTATTCTACCTACTGCGTATGCTTGTAAGAACGAGAAGTTTTCCGAATTTAATTTATTTGTATGTATGTAATTTTCTTTAGTCAGGAATAGTGGGTAACATTTATAATTATTTTCTGCCAGCATTTGTAGTTAATATTTCTATTTTTACGTCACCATTTGTGTCTTTTTAAAGATAATTATTAATTTGAATGGTTTGCTGTTTACTAATATTCAATCAGTAGTTGTATGATGTGTTTTCGTTTTGTTCGTTGTCAATTTTGATAGTAGGTACCACGTAGGTTCTTACTTGTAATGGAATTCTTTTGACGTGTATGACAGTTTTAAAAGTGTGACTGAGAAGAAAACGTACTGTAAGACATGTTAAAAAACTTAAAATGAGAATTTGAGTGGAACATCAAATAAAGAGTTTTTGACGATCTTTGTGAACTAGCAAATATTGCGTTAAATAAATTTGAAAATCTGTTACAACATTTTATGAATCAATGACCCACACGAATAATTTCGGACGAAACAACTGTCATAAAAACAAAACTAGTTAATAATTACTTAATTACAAACGTATTTAAGTTTCTTTTTATGGCAAAATTTTAAATTGCTTGGAGCAATCCAGTGCAATCCCACCAACCTAATGACTATTACATGGCCAAATACGTTTAGAAGTACAGCATTGATGCTATTATAGCAAGAAATCAAGATTTGTCCATTATCAACCAAATGTAATTCAATAATTAAAGCGAAAATATATCAGCACATCTTGCTTCATACATTGCCCGGTAGTTGACGTAACAATCGTAACAATCTGTGTACTGGTTGGCTTGCTTCAAATTTTCTTTAGGGATCGTCCTTTGGATAACATCACTATTGATCACAATGGTGGAGGGGGGGGGGGGTTGTGTTGTTACATATCACGTGTATATGTTCGCGCTACATGCTTGTCCATTTCTTAGTGTCAAAAATAGCCAAGATAGCTATTTTATTATTGTGGGGTACCTTAAAATCTCACCCAAGTATCACTAGGGGGGAGGGGATGTAAAAAGTGGCTTAAAAACCTCACGTGTAATTTCTTCTGTGTAATTATGCTACATGACGTATGTTTAATTATAATCAGATACGTATTTTTTAGTGCTGTGCCATGAAGCAATGTGTGTAATCGTCCTATATTAACCAACCTTCTATCACTATCATTCACAATGGTATCCATACAATTCACCGTCCCGTGAGATAAACTCTATACTTTTAAACGTTATAATTTACTTATTGTAAACATACAAATATACTAGAAAACAATTTAGTGTATTTAATTTGTTATTTTTTGTTGTCTGGTGCTTTTTTACATCAAATTTAATTTTGGCTCGTTTATATTATTGTACGGGCAATTATTAATGATTTACATATAGGAGATTTTTTTATACACACCAGAAGCTATGCAATGTTGACGGCGTCGGATTTGGAGTCCAATGATTTTTTACCGATTCCACAGTCCTGTTTTTTTAATCCATTTCTAGATGAAATTAAAAATAGATTGCTTAAACGATACATAGAGCATATACTTTGATATTACCCGGTTACTAAAGCTATATTCTGCATTTGTTTATGTACGGGAAAAACCCAAAAGAACAGAACATTTATAATAAACAGTCCATCATTAACCACATCATTATCACAACAAACACTTTTCCATTTGCCAAATTCAATTTGGAAATGAGGTGCCTCCATTAAAAACCCCGAGATTAATGTTCTCAATTTCCCTTATAATTGATAGTCCCAGAAAATACGACTGTACTACAAAGACATATACACGGGTTTCCGTTTGTTCAAACCTTAGATTTATCCGCGTCCGTTGTACTAGCAGTGATATTTGCTACGAGACGTAGCGCCATGCCGGTCTCGATAAAAACACAGAGATTGTTTCGTCGGAATATTTGTTTGCCGCGGAGGCATCAGATTACGCGGACGTGACCGAACGTCGCGCGAAACGACGCGACGCGACCTCCCCGGAATATCGCCGTCGTCGCATGCGGGAAAGAACCCGCCTCGGGATATAAATTATCTGCATGGTCCCGTGCAGTACGTGATTTTTTGGTTAATGCATCTTAAAAAGTGGAGTAAGGACGGAGGAATGTACGCCCGCACTCGCTTGACACGTTTAACTTTTTGCAGAGTTCAATTTGGCTCGTAACGTAGCTTTATTTATACGCGCTGTGTGCCATAGATAAATAATCCGCCCTTTTAACGGAAATCCTTTTTAGGGTTTTGTTGTTTATACTTCATTTTCTTACTTTGGGTTTGCTTATAGGAAATGCAGTATCTTTTGTGAAGTCGATTGAGAATAGCAAATGAAATTGAGGAACGAAAAATTAATAAGAAATTAATATGATTTTGGCGAAATTGGCAAACGACAAACATTTTCATAAGTTATTGCAGAGCCACGAGACACATTGTTATGAATACAGTTCCTAACCAAATAAAATCAAAAGCAATAAAATGCACACACAAAATTTAACAACGGATATTCCAGCGCCTCCACCATAACTGAAAATTCCAAGTTCTACAAGGAATACTAATTATCAAATTATCAATTTGGAACTTGACTCATACTGAGACAGCGTTTGAAGTCTCCCGCACATTAATATTGTGTAATTAAAGTAAGGTAAACGCCCCAAATTCAGACAGGTTAAGGAATTTTTGTTAGATTTTTTACTGTAGAATTTATATTTATGTGGTGATAATGAGTATGTCAACTTTTATTAAACAACTATTTCCTTCTAAAGATATCTGGCTATTCATTTTTAAAGAATAGTTATGTAATTTATATCATAAGTATTTTAAAGTTTAACAATTCCCAATAATAAAAAATCTGATGTGGTACCTTGGTGAAAAATGTTCAGGGGACCCAAAAAGACCTATCTCCGCTAAAATCTCAAGGTTTTCTTCGGCACGTTCACAATACTTCATCATACTGCGTATAATAAAGAAACCGATACCCGTAAGTTTGTAAATAATAGTGGTTAAAAGAGTAATACACCGCATTATTATGAAAATATACACCGCATTATTATGAAAATATAAAGCATTTTTAGTCAACCTAAATAGATATTTGTAATAATTGTCCATTATGCAAGGCAATAAATCAATGTTGAATAATAATAAAAGCCTCCTTGATCCTTGCAGATTTATTAAATCTGCAAGGATCAATGAGGCTTTTATTATTATTCGACATTAATTAGATATTATTGGAATTTTCTTAATTACTGTTATCCTGTAGAGATGTACAAACAAGATTGGTAGAATAAGAAACTATTGTCGGTTGATAAGTATAATGTCAAATCAACAAACCGTATGTCGAAAAATAAAGTTCAGTGTTGTAGCTTTCTTATTTTATCCAACTAAACAGAAATATGTTGGAAGTTAGCACAGTGTCTAGAGTTGGGACGTTTACCTTAATAGCAACCAATAGCTCTTTCTCCATTTGAAAATAGCGGTTTATGCCAATACTAGTATTTAATAGGATTTAATCCAAATGCATGTTTCCATTGGTAGTTTTTTAAATATTATATAAAATTTTTCTTTCGATTACATTGTATTTATAGCAAATGTCTTTGGAAATATTTTGATTTTGATTTGATTTTATGATTCAAACTAAACCTATGTTAAAACATGTCTATTTTATGTTCCACCCCGGGAAGTCATTTTCATAAAAAACCCAATGTCTACAAAAAGATTACAACGTAAGGTTTGTTGTTACAAACATTCCAATGATTTTTCTATTTCATTTAAATACTTTTTAAATGTTAATTTCTGTTTAACGACTTGTATACATTATCAAATAAGCATATAAGCAAATAAATCCCATATTTTGTTGATTCTATGCTCCTTGTGTCGTTAAAACCCATTTTAACATTAATTTTTTGTTTTTGTAGTCCAAACAGAAATGTTATATTAACTCGTTCACATTTTCATGCAAACTATATTGCCTCATTCAAAAGTAACTAAAATTTAATGCACATTCTGACTTTGCTATAAAATGTTGAACTGCATTTACCATGAACTTCTAGTAATGCCACATAATGAATTTAACAAAAAATACCAACGTCTCTCTCGTTTACTGTGAGACCCTGTTTACCAATTAGCGTTTTTATTTCTGTGTTTACAGTGGTTCCAAAAATTTTATTAATTAAAACCTTGTCATCACCTATCAAATACAAAAGAATGAAATGCATTATCAAAATATACATTTTCATATCAAATTCAATTTCCGACTAACTACTGTTTTTGGTTACCTACTAAAGATGTAATCGACATTTTTCTTTTAAATTTAGGCTTATTTGGCTCAATGGTAACGTACAAATTTTACCATACATAAATTTCGAATTGCCTAAGGAACTATTCGACAAAAATGGCTATTAAAGACTGAAATCAGCATTCTCGACAGACTTCCATAGAAAATGAGGAAAATGTGTAAAAACGTGATCTCGTTACAGCTGTTGAACCGAAACTCATAGAAACTTCAGAATTTCCTCAAAAGAAACCCCGCCAATTATGTATTTCTCATAACCTGAAAAAATATCCACAATTACTTATTATTTATTCCTTACCTACGTTTTGAAGTTGCATACCAGCTACAAAATGTAGGTCTCGCATCAATATGCTCCCCCACTGTTTTTCCCACATTTTTTAAGAAGGAGGTGTCATTCTTATTAAAAAGGTTCATAGGAATTTATTATTTTTTTTTAATCATTAAAATATTGCCGAGGTGAAACAAAGTAAAATAAGAAAAGAAACCACACATGGTAAACCTTGCGAAAGCAGAAAGCAGACAAAACTGAAACTTTTACAGCTTTTTTAGGAAATAAGTGGATTTCTAAATTTCATGTGGTCATAATCTATCTTACAATTCCTTTATAAATTTAGCAGTTTAAAATACAAATTTGTTAACAATTTAAACGATTGAAGTATGTGAAGATAGAAGTCCATATAATATGACATACATAAAAAAAATCTGCTTTCTAAAAAAAAACTGTTTTGGATTGTTACTTTTGAATAATAAAAAAATGGTATTTTATGAAAAATTAAAAACAAAATTAAATATAGCTATTATAAATTGGTATAACGCTATTTCAATTTGAACAAGGAAGAACAAGGAGTTTTTTTCCTTCTAGAAATTTGTTACAGTGTTATCAATCTGCCTGGACCAAACGATTTTCTTAATCATTTGTAATTGGTAAAAGTTTTCCTAAGAAAGCTCGTCGCTTGTATTTGTATATTACTGCTATATTTTAAGCGTAACTGTATGAGTGGAAACAAGCCATACTGCTGCTTGTACAAAACTTTTATCAATAAATCACGTAGTAATAAATAAAATATCCATGAAAATCGATACCGAGAGTAGTCGTAATGTCTCAATGCGTGAGATATATTCCCAGTGCCTTCTTGGGGACTAATAGACGTACGTCAAAGGGTGGAGCGGGGAGTTTGAGAGTTAGGGGTTGTGTTATGTGTTAATCCGAAGAAGGGGGAGTTCCGTTGTTCGCGTGATCAAAACAAACAATTCTGCGAGTGAGCGATGTAATTTATTCGACTGTTTTCGGAAGTGGGTTGCTTTCCGCTTTCACCGTACCACTCTATACCGATGGTAATTGGTTTTCGTATACTTGAGATGCTCCCGGAATGCCAGCCCGCAGACATATCTCCCCAGATGGCGGCACTGATTCATATATCCGAAGCGTTACGATGCCGCGTGCTAGGGTACATAATTTAAGACAAATATCGAATTTGTTTCCCAATATAAACATTTCGCGTATGTACGGTCTATTTATTTTCAATACGAGGATATTGAATTTTGATCAATATCTGTTGAATATGATATTATCGGTAATTATTGATTGGATATTCTTAGTAATAGAAAAGTCTTATTATGTGTTTCCAGGATTACTAGATGGCATGTCTGTAAAACGAAGGAAGACGTTTGTAAATTTACATATAAATCATTATGTAAATAATGTAAATGTGACCGGCTTCGAAGAAAGGGGTCTTACTGCTAAATTATCGATTTTGGGGTTTTAGCTGATTCGGAATGCTGGAATCCTATACTTTAATATGCCATTTATTTGAGATTAATCGGATAAAATTTCGCGAAGTTACAGAGCGATGAACGAAACTACTTTTTCGCGGAAGGATTCAGGGCGCTTGCATTATACTCGCAAAACAAGAAAGCTTTGCTGGCAATTTTCTAAGCTATTTGTTATTAGAATATCAAAAATAATACACCAAAATAAAAATAAGTGCTTTCTAATAGTAAGTTTGATATTTTTTTTTATTATTTGTTAAAAAAATAACCTGCCAAGATTTTTTGCCGAAAACAAAGAAAACTTAAAAAAATACGAAATAATAGAAGTAGAAGCACAATTCTTGATGTATTTTTGCACCACGAATTTATTACTGAAATCCGATAAATTATTATTATTTATTGTTATTAAATAAATAACTGATATAACCTATATTTGAAATGAAAGACTATAACATTGCTGTGATAATAATAATGTATTGTAAAAAAAGTTGTGCTTATTGTCATAGAAGATTGTAACAGAATGAAATTAATTGTTTTACTATAAAGATATGTTTTGTATTTTCTTTGCAAGTTTCTTATAGCCTCCGTTTCTTGAGAAACTGTTTCTGTGGCTTTTTAATGAACGCTGCTTTCTTTTTCTTTCTTAGGGTTTGTTATTAATGACCGAAGTTCCTTAAATAGGTACCACTGTCGCTGGAGAGAAAAGCCGGTTGCTTGGATGTCTTCCGGCTCACCCTCTAGCTGTATTTTTTAATTGTTTCGTACTGAGTGGCAGAATTAGCAAATTCTTTGCAACCAATATGTTGTTGATTCACATTGAGGTTGAAGTGATGAAATTTCGTGAGTTGTGGCAATGGCCTACAAAACTTCTGTGAAAATATAACCCAGTTGCTCCATTTTACAAAACTTTGTTCACTATTTGGATGCGAAGCATCAACAACGCATTTAATAAAATCTTTAAACGTATCAACAATTGATTTTGAATATTTTAATTTTTATTAAACAAAAAATACGTTCTGAACAAAAGTTTTGTGTGACCTACCAGCAAAACTTTTAGGGAAATTTTCTTACTTTTTCCAGAATGGATGGTCCATGATCAGGGATGTAAAAGCGTAATTTACCGCGTAAATTACCAAATTAGTTACCGTAATTAATGGTAATTGACCGATTCCCAATTAACGTAATTTACGGCTTAAATTACCGATGGTAATTTACCATCAATTTAAATTACCGTTAATTTACCGATAATTTGCCAAATTTTAATTGCAGTTGGTAATTTACAGGAATTTATAAATTAATTTCAAAAACCTTCTATCACAACTTGTGTGAATTCGCACCACCCCTCCTAAGCAGTCGACAAGCGCGCTGTTGTTTGTGCTTTGCCTGGGAGGTACTTAGGGATATAAAAGCATAATTTACCGGGCAAATAACTAAATAAAAGACCGTAATTAACGATAATATCCAGATTTTTAATGACTTAATTCAGCAGAGGCAATAATGCACAATTACATGAGAAGTCATCTACCTACTATCAAATTCACGATTTAAAAAATATTCCGGTGACTTTTGACGAAGACTTTTGCGAAAACCTGACTTTTGCCGTTAGAAGGAAGGGGTGTTATGAATAAATTATTGACTTTAAGGTATTGACGGCATGCTGAAATCTTACAATTTTATCCAAAATAAACAGCCGGTGCACACATGTGCAGCCAGCACTTGCCGGGGCTAACAACCGCCCGCTGTACACAGGTATAGTTAACCAAACACAGAGTCTATGTTCACACTAAAATGATTTAAAGAACAAGATGAGATTAATTGCGTCATTATTTTGGTTTATTTTTATATAACATGTAAAGCAATCAAAAATGTTCGGCCGTTGGAATAAATTTGCGAGCTAGGAAATTGAAAAATCGTTCTCGATTTTTGCAAACATGTTTACACCCTCTATTACGTAAAACTTAAAAAACACAAAGGCCAATCTGCAGATGAGATACTGTATTTTAACCTATGAAGGTTAGAATATTTTTGGCAAAGCGTGTTTTGAGAAAAAAAATCGGTAAGGTGAGTGCGAATTTAAAAGAATTACAACTACAAAAGTCGGGTACCATTTTACACTTCTCTCGCGGTCGCGCTTACACCGAGAGACATACCGAGAGACATAATATTTTGAAAGTCATACACTTTATGTAGAAATTATTAAGAAGCATAACGAACTTTATTCTATTTCTTTTTGATAAGTAGTTTCAAAGTTATGCGCTTTCAAACACCAGGCAGAACGCCGAGCAACACTGTACTATCGTGGCCATATATTATGTCCCTTCTTTTGATGTCCATTTTCTCGGAAACTTAGGGGCGAAAAAATTTGAAATAATTCTGGTGCTGTCCTTGATTAATATGCTACAACTCATAAAAATTAGAAAGCTGTATGTGTTGGCGTTTTCCCGATTTTTCCAAATTAAGAAGAATTGGGGCTGTTTTTGCCACGTAAATTTTATGCGTTTAACTTTAGCAATTAATTCCTCCGGAACTAATACATAGATTTGAACGAATTAAAAAGTAAAATCACCTGCGGAATGCTAGCATTCAATGTGCATTTTTGTAAAATCATTGGATTAGTGGTTGACCCACTAAAAGCTATATTATGCAATGCTAACCATTCCGTTATTAGAAGAGCTAGAATAATGAAATATAGACTATAGGCTACCCAATAATTCATAGGTTTAAAGTTTATTACATAATCATTGTTTATCTTGCATTTTTCATACAAAAGATCGTGTTGAAACTCCGCGTGAATTCCGACGCTCTACGGTCTTTGGGGTACTGCGGGGAAAGGAGGCGTTACCGGTGCAGTCATGTCGGAGAGAACCGACACAGCTGGGAGAACCGGGGCAGCTTATTATCAATACACCAAAGGAACCATAACTTGACAAGGTAGCAATTTTAACTAACAATTAAATTCTTAATATTTGCATAATTTTGATTATAATATTGTGACCCGGTACGAGAGAAATCTCTTCTATCGATTGGCGCTTATGTTTTCTTCAGATTTTATACAATAAGGTTGTAAACAAGATTTTGATGGAAGCGGATAGATCTAATAATATGGAGTTAGCAGATTTTCCGATTAGTGGTGAATACTAAATTAAGCTTGCTTGATAAACCCAAAAAATATTTATAAGGTATGCCCGATTTTGTTATATAAATATTCAAACTATTATGACAGTTTCAACAGCTTATTTATTAATAATATTTAAATACATGCAGAAACAATATAAAATAAATACAACTCTTGATATATTACATATATTACAAACGTCAGCTCTGACCGTATAAAACTTAAAAATATCAAAAAACTTTTACAAATTTAGCATCGTAAATGTGTAGACATAAAACATTTTGCAGATCACTCATTAATTGTAAATGATAAACCCGAAACCCGATTTAAATTGCCAAGAATTCCCATGGGACTTCCGCCTGTTCGTGGTTCTGTTATCTTATTGACTTATTTTGCCATTATTTTTTAATTTGGTAATCTGTTGCCGGGTATCCAAATTTCTGTGGCGAGGCATTATCGCCGTGTTGTTATATTGTGTCCGTAAACACTGTTCGTCTAGTAACTATTAACTAATGCACGCGCGATACCCCACTACTGGCAGCGTCGCTGTCGATCCCTTTCCCCGCTTGCCCCTAGGACCGTAGACCGTCGCGTCAACTGCAGCAATCATGAGATGCTTCAACTCGATCTTTTGTAGGGAAACTGCAAGATAAACCATGATTATGTAATAAACTTTAAACCTATGAATTAGTGGGTAGCCTATAGTCTATATTTCATTATTCTAGCTCTTCTAATAAAGGAATTGCTGGCATTGCATAATATAGCTTTTTGTGGGTTAAGCACTAATTCAATGATTCTACAAAAATGCACATTGAAAGCTAGCATTCCGCAGGTGATTCTACTTTTTAATTTGTTCAAATCTATGTATTATTTCCGGAGTAATTAATTGCTAAAGTTAAACGAATAAAAATTAGGTGGCAAAAACAGCCCCAATTCTTCTTAATTTGGAAAAATCGGGAAAACGCCAACACATACAGCTTTCTAATTTTTATGTGTTGTAGCATATTAATCAAGGACAGCACCAGAATTTTTACAAATTTTTTCGCCCCTAGGTTTCCAAGAAAACGGACGTCAAAAGAAGGGACATAATATATGGCCACGATAGTACTCTCAAAGCGCGTGTATCTCGATAACTCGATTTTAGCACAAGACCCCTTTCTTCCCAGCGGGTGACAAATAATTAACAGATCGGAAGAAATTGAGAAAGTACAAGAAACCTGTTTTTCAAGTCCCGCCTATTAACCAAAGATATGGCACAAGGGGAAGAGACAAGAGATAACAGACTGAATGCTAAAACTTTAGCAATACATCCAGCAGAAAACTTTCAGAAAAACCATATCGAGTCAGTGTCACTTTTGTTGAGGAATCTAATAACTATGAAGAAGAAACCATCCAACCAGTTACTCTAAAAGAAGCATCGAAAGAAATCAAAGCAAACCTGAATAACATATCACTTGGATATGATCTCATCAGAGAATTGTATCACTGACGTACCTATCTATAAAATGCAGTGTTCACATTAGACTATATATATATATATGTGCCCTGAGCGGCAGAAGTTATCAAACTACCAACATTAGGCAAACAATGTTATGATTCTTCCGAAGAAAGTGAGACTTATAATCGTCTGACCAAAACTTATCAACAATTTGGATTGATACAAACCAACAAAAGAATAATTTTGAGATATAATCGTATAACGGACATAATTAAGAAAGCCAAGCGTTAGAAAATAGTATATTTCCTCAAAAATCGTCTATATAGTCTATTTCAAAACCTGCAGGACAAAATTGGTGCTGCCTGTTACTTTTTGAAGTCTTGTACCAAAAAGGGTTAGACGTTGGGTCACATTTAAAAATATTTTACGCCCATTCACGTATTTGGCAAATATTTAGCTGTTTTCACTATACTGGGTGATACTGCCGCAGTAGGTAGTAAGGTAGGTCGAGAATTTTTTAACAATAATTTTATTAATAGTAAGTTATATTAAATTATATTTATAAATATAATTTAATAAACATTAAATAATTCTTTCTATATTCAGAACACTGTATAGACACGTCTATTCACATATTGTTATGTAAAGAATCAAATATTATTGTCGATATTTTTGTTTATATTCTCCCATTCCTTTTGTTTATTAGTTTACCGCGGTCAGTAAGCTTTTCATATATAACGAAAACAAAATTCGATCTGCAAAAAAGGCGTATCGCATTTTCTACTTTATAAGACAGTATGTATGTTTAAAAGGGCGATATTTGCCTAATAGAAATATTATAATAATAGATATATGTATGTACTTCCGTCTTAGATTAGTGGCAAGAAGTCTTGCGTTAAGTTCAAATGTCAACTTGTACTTGCGCTAATTAATAAATGTGCTTCCAACCGACACGCACGAGGACTGGATGAAGACGGATTGCCGAGACTGCTTAAAAAACTCCCTACAAAAACAAGACTATCGTTTTCTTTCTCTCGAGATTCCAGTCGGTGTTCGACGCGTTCTTTTTTAAACTGAACCGGTAGACATAGCCAATAAAAGCAATTATTGTTTTTCTCAATTGGTCAAGTGTAACTGTCATTTCTCTTAATATCTGATTGTCCCAGATGGCATGCATACTATGGTTAACCATCTTTTGCTTTTCCTCGTAGAATATATAATAGCCTCGTCAACACAACAGGCAAACTGATGCCAACTCTGACTTTGGGAAATTAGTATGCACTCTCCCGGAAAATTTGTTGAACGGATACACCGAACTGTTAAAATCATTAGTATGTGAGAGACCGTCACATCAGGGTGAAACAACATGACGAATCCTTTTTTCTGCGTACTATCAATGCCAGAGTACTACAAGGAACTGTGTTGGGACCACTTTCGTATACCTAGAGTATACATTTGATATACCTGTTCAGCAAGAAAGCAAAGTGGCTACATTTACAAACGCCGCTACTATTTTGTCGATTAACACATGACAACAAAATTTGTAAATGTAGTTGAAAATGTATTGACTAATGGGACGGAGGCCAGCCATGTGAGTGCAAAACAAGCACTTATTAAAGCAAATATAAATATTCCAGTAAATATTAAGTGTTTAAATATTGTTAAATATGATTTATGATTAAGATTTATTATATATTCATGTTTTACCATTTTTAATGAAACACAGAATATAATGAGTCCTTAGTCTTCTTCAGTCTGCCCTATCTCCGACATCTGTATTTTAATGATTCTTGCAACTGGAATGTTTAGTGTTTTTCTTGGCGCAGCTTTTTATTCTATGCCTTTTTCGCTTCCTTTTTTATTTCTCTAGAATTATTTTCCTTTTTGCTTGCTTCCTTTTATCAACAAATATTCCCCCCAAGCATAGATACTATTGTTACAGAAGAACAGTTTCTTTTTACTTTATTAGGGTGTTTCAAGCCACTGTTATCTCCAAAGGTGGTGTATTAATGCCAAAATGGCTACTCTCTGCGGCTAGTGTACTAATTAGGGATTATTGATGTCAGTAAAGCATTTATAGTCAGCCTAAATAAATATTATTAGAATTTTCCTAATTACTGTTGTCCTGTAGCGATGTAAAGAAGTCGAATTGCAGTAACCATATAAGGAACAAATCAACTTTGACTTTGACTAGCATGATACTCAATAATCAAGATCAATCAAACTTTTAAGCTATATTCTGACAGTTAGAACAGTGGTAGGGTGAGAAACGATTGTGTAAGTAAAAATAGCGAAAATGACAAAATTGTTGAAAAGCAAAACCTACTATCAGCTTGGGTTAAATTAAACAAACCTGTTTAGTCACTGATAAGGTGTTATGACTATAGTTGAACAAAATAATAGAAAGAAAATGGTAACAGTTGATATAGAAATTACCGACGGAAATGTCTGAAACTCAACACCTTGAAAGCATTGCGGTTGTCAATTTAGAAAATTTGTTTGCTAAGCTGTGGAATTGTCACCTACCAACAAAGTCCTCAATAGTTATGCGACAGATCTGTCAAATTTGCTGTGCTATGTTAGCACGTTAACTTGGAAGATGTGCCGGCAGCGGTGGATCATTCATAAGGAGTTTTCTTTTGCAGTGTGTCGTTGGATTGTATGGGTTCTTTTGTTATTAATAGAAATAGAACGTCGGTTAAATGGGCAATGTAGTGCATATTTATGTGCTGTTTCGTCATCTGTTCAGAAAACAGTTGAATTCCAAATGGTTTCTTGAAGCAATCTTGAAAAAACAAAATATGTAATATTTTAAGTATGGTCATAACTTCTTTATTTGTGATCCCATCACAAACGCTCTTGGACAATATATAGGCGCTTTTTTGTCTACAATTTGATTATGTCATATCGGTTTTATACATGTTTGGTTTCAATTTTTTTTTCTGAGTAATTTGGTATGCCACTCGCCATATTTAGAACACAATAAGCCGAAAAAATTGGAGTTTCTATTTACTATCTGAAATGATCGCATGGTGCCTTGAAAATCGCATTTGAGTGATACAGTATTTATGTGCCGATAGCCAAGTTACAGTAACTTTTGGAATGTATTTATTTGTACTAACCACACAACATAAAAAGTAACAATATTTTAACAAACTAAATAATGTTTTAAAAAATCTCGCCGTTTTCATGAAGGCATTTTCCGCGCATTCCGTAATATGGTGACCTTACCAAGGGTTCTTCTGTCAATCGAATTGAAAGCGGCGATGACGGTGTCATGTAACTCTCGAACGTTTCCAAAATTATAAACACTATACACCTTATTTATTTTTTAAGTCACTCCACAGATAAAAATGACAAGGGGTAAGATCCGGCAATCTTGGTGGTTATGTTATTTCTGAATAGGTAGCAATTATTCTCTGTTTAGGACTTATATCAAAATAGTTCCTCACGATTCGGGCATTATGTGTAGGTGCTTCGTCTTATTGGAACGACATACATCATCGTAACGTCAACGGTATATCGTCTATTCTTTCTTCCACGTCCTCAGAGAACAATATTACCATTACATCTCTCGCAGTTAGAAAAATATGTTTCATCGAACCATAATATTTTTTTGTTTTATAAATTCTAGGTTTTCACCAATTTCTTTTAACAGATGGGTACATAAGGGTAAATATCACAAATCGTCTTCCATGGCACCATGCGATTTTCACCAATTGTCAAAGTGTACAACTTTCAATCAATTCTATTATCTTATTGTAATCAAAACATGGCATGCGGCATACCAAATAACTCATAAAGAAATGATGAATCCAAACATGTATAAAACCAATCTGGCATCCAAAAGTAAAACAAAAGTTTCGATGCTTCTTTCCAATCCGTTGGGAAAAAATTTTAAACAGACATAATCAAATTGTAGAAAAAAAGTGCATTTATAATGTCAAAACGCTTTTTATAGGATCACAAATAAAGAGTTATGATCATAATTAAAAAATGTAATTTTTAGTTTTTTTTTTAAATAGCTTGGGAATCATTTGGAATTCAACTGTTTTCTGAACAGATTATAAAAGAGCACATAAATATGCTAAATGACCTGATACAGGTGATCATTATTTACACTTAGTTTATCACTCGGATAAAACTACTGTATATTTATTTATATATTTGATTATACAGGGACATTTATTTGGTCTCCTGACTTATCCAAGTAGAATTTTTGCATATTATGAATTTCGACAGATATAATTTTTTTGTTGCGCTTGAATACTGAAGCTAGATTAATATGTAAAATATGTACCTACATCGATGCAACAAAACCTGTATGTACCATGTTGATACGATTCAAATTAAAATTTTGGCGGCCAGCGCGCTTGCCGTAGGGTGAATATTTGTCGCGGCTAACATATTTGCCTGCCGGTGACAAATAATTCGCAAGCGGTGATAATAAAGACCAACCCGCATATTTTTTTTATTATTGGGAAAATAGCGCTCTACAAAGGCGAACGATTATTTTTGATTAACCGTTCAAAAGGTTTTTCATCCCTGTCATCGAAATGCAACAGCTCCATTTCCGCCAGAAAAAAAAAATCGAAATTTATTATTTTATTCACACCATTTGAATAGATCATTGACGGATATTGTTTTTACATAACATATTTTTTCTGTTTGCAGTTTATACGATGGATAGATAGATAATAGTGCAGAAAATTATATGATAGCTACTAAAATTTTATTGTTGGCGAAACGAAATGGTAATTTTATTTGGCGTAATTTAAGTATATAATCAGATTTTCTGCTTTATTTGACGGAAAATTGATTTAGCGATTCGCCATTTAATATGAATTACGTACAATTGGTGTGAAACAATCGCTTTTAATAACATAGCTGTACATATTAAATCGTGCGATATTATGCTATTAGCCTACTTCTGCTAACGAGCTAATAGATTTTAATTAATAATTAATGGAGATTATTAGATTTAAAATATGAAGTATCTAAAATTTAACCCACCCGCAACATGTTTGAATCATGATTTATTACTATATTGTTTTTCAGACAGTTTTAATAAAGCATTGACAAAAAAAGAAGCACAATGGAGTTTTGCGGCAAGATAACCGCAAAGAAGCTCTGCCTCAAAGATGTACGAAGTAAGACGCTTTTATACTGCAGGACTTGTTCCCCTTTGTAGGTTCGGCGTAAAGTACGTCGTAAAATGGCGGCAGCTCGTCCTCATTGTGATCCCGAGCTCTTGTCCTATTCCACGGAAGTTACCAACTGTGACGAAACAAAATACCTTTTTCGATAAGCTTTGCAGCTCCGTGAACAGATTCAGGGAATACTACGGTCGCCGAATACAAGTTTACGATAAATTTAAAAACGTCTGGTACAGCTTTATAGAATCAATAGAAAAATGTAGTTTTTATATTTTTAATAAAAGTTAATGTATTAAAAATAGCTTCTTATTTTGTTTAATTTACTTTAATGGTTTAAAAAAACAAGTTTTACATAACCTGCCTGAAAAAGTAACAGAAAACAAGTGGATCTTTCTGTATATACTATATATTTGGTTAATTTTAGTCAAGACAGAACTTACGGTACCAAATGAGGTGGTTTCTTTCAAAACGTAGTATTTTGTTAGAGGTAGTCATTACAGAAACTACTTTTTGAAAGAAACCTCCACAAATGTTGCCAGGATTTCTCCCTAACCTTTCGCTGTACCGAGTTTATCACTGAACAAAAATCGAACGAGATGCTATACGTACTGAGAATACAGTCTTTTAATTTTTGTAATAAGCACTACAGACAAAAAAATCGGTAGAAAGTTTTAAGTATTTTTTTTGGGAAATATTCTACCTATATTTCCGATCAAATTTAGTCAATAACATACCTGGTGACCAACGCGTACCTGTGGTTGTTTAACTTTTGTATTTTTTAAGCTACATGCAATTAGAAGAAAGGTACATATTTTTGTAAAGTTCTTGAAGTAGGTATGACTTGAACTAGGTATGAGTGTTAAATGGTACCCTATATTATGTTTGTATTTTCAAACATAAATCAAATTTGGTCGATTTTGTGTCAATGGGATCCTAGTTATTAGGTTATTACTAACCTTCTCATCCCTAGCGTATGAATTTTGAAAAGGCGTTTTGGACCACACTTTTACCCCGCTGACTTTATTTTCGATTTATCTGCATTTAAAGACGTTACCACGCCATGATTTTCAGTAAAATATCAAGGATATGATATTATTGTAATTGGAAAAACGTTTTCTGTCGAATAATCGGGATATACTTCTACCGATGGGGTATCCGTGAAAAAAATTAATACTAAGCCAATAACCAACTAAATTACGTAGTGGTCGGCCAAAGGAGATTTTGTCGTTGCCTTTGTGTTTTTGTGTTCACAATGTCATCTTGATTGAAAATAACTAGAACCAAAGTAGTCCTGGGTGTCATTTATCTTGATGTCAAAGATGACATCATTTCCGGAAAACCCGGAAGTAATACCAACCTTCAGAATATTATTATCGGCTAAAGTTAACGACATCGTAAATCACATTTGTCTGATTTTAATCAAGATATAATGTTTTAATATAAGTTTTGATTCACGAAAAATAAAGGAAATAAATCTTCAATTTGAAATGTAGCGGAGAAAAAATAGGATTATGACATTTTTAATGATGTTCTTCTTCTGATACGCGTGATGTACCACATTTTCTTGATTGGCGATTTTAGACTAATGTTGCTATTTTTGTATTTGCAAAGTGTTTTGGTACTAAAATTAACCTTCTTACAAAAAAATCATTTTACATTATCATACGTTGTATGATAAAGTATTTAAATCGTGTCGAATAAAAATTTAAGATTTTAGCGGAAATATGTTTTGAACATTTTTGACCAAGGTACAAAAAATGTCTGTGTGTGTGTGTGTGGATGGCTGTGTACCCATTTTTTATGGCAACGATTCCGGAGAAACTACTAATGGTATTGGGACGACGCTTTATATTAAGAAGCTTCATGGCTATACTGAGAGCTGAAAAGCATTTTGTTCAAAGCGGTCCAAAGGAACAGGATGTTTACTATTAGCGCTTTCAACAATTTTGAAAATTAGCAACCATTTCTGTAATTTCGTCAAAATAGTTAAATCATAAATTAAAGTAGACAAAAGTTGTAAATAATTTTATGTCTATGACATCTTTTGGTAAAATTAAATAGTTTGGCTGCATGAGCAACTTCTATTTCATCGAGATCGCCCGTACCTCATTAAAACTAGTTAACCAGGATTTGAGAGATAGTTTGATTCTATTGACAGTATTGTCAATAGTGTATTGTCAGCACATTATAATTAAAAAATACAGTAACCTGTCATTTGCCTTTAGTTCAGATCCTGGGGATAAATTAAAAGTATCAAAATCTGTTCATGCGGTTCAGACTAATGCTGAATACGTTTTAAATAAGTTATTTTCTCAATTTTGTGTCCGACCAATAGTCTTTATGGGTCACTTAAAATTACATGAAATGTAAAGATAATAATAAAACATTTATTCAAACTCCAATTGCTCATTCAATGAACAAACGTCTAAAATTTACAAGTAATCAGCAAGTTTCATATATCATGATTGAAACTGATGAAATGGCCACGAACAAATTTTATATTAAAACATGACACCCATATGAAATGATAAGTTTTCTCCATCTTAATAGATACCTCAAGGTCGGAATTTGATTTCTGTGCCTGTGCAATGTTTTTATTACAAACGTGCAACTCCACTCCATTGTCGCAGACATTTGTTTCATATGGGTTGATTAAAAATTTTGATGTATTTGGTCTTTGGTCTACATGTTCACCAAATATTTCACATTCCCTTTTTTTTTATTTATTTTTATTTACACTTTGCATGAATTGTTTAAACAAACAGGTTCATTTATTGTCCCTCCGACAGAATCCTTCCGATTTCAAATACCGTAGAATAACAAAAAGTTTCATCAAAGTAATTGGTGGATTCCATTTTTTTTCTTCATAGACTCGATAATTTATTACTAAAAAAAAATTCCGCTCGACTCGGTTGATTTAAGTAAGACGAAACGGTTTTTAATCAATTATTTAACGTTCCGCTCCTATCTTGCGGCGCATGTTCAGGGTGAGCGGAGAGACCCTTAACCTCCCTTCACATAATTCCTTGTTACATCTCAGCAGCAAGTTTACGACCCTATCAGCGGGTATAAAGGGAAACGTACTGAACCTCACATCCGTCAAGAAAACAAGTATTCCTTTAGATTCTATTTGCGCGCCCCTGGAAGAGATATATCTCGCGGGAGCGAAAACGAACGAGTCTCCCCCTTTATATCTTTGCAGCCAATTATTTATTTACTGCCTACTCAGACGGATCGCGAAAAATACTCGAACGAATCGAACGACGCGACGCGACCGTGCCGCTCCCTGGCGGAGATTTCATTAGTGCAATCAAGCCCGCAGCCCCGAGTTATTATTTCCGTATTAAATATTGGGAGCGGAGCCTAAGGGGATGTAAGCAAAGCAGGGACGAAGTTGTCAAAATATTTATTTCGTTTTTATGCCTGAACGAGTAGGAAATGGTTTTATTTGCTTTTGATTCGATTGCTTATCAATTTACATGTTTAATATATGTTTGTAAAGAAAACTTTCAGTCGTTTTAAGCCACAGTGCTGAAATATATATTCTACTAAACTCTTAACTAATCGCTGGGCAAAAACTTGTTAATTTAGAAGCTTGATGCTGTCTTTTAATATCAGTTGTGAGCTAGATCAGAAATGTCACATGTAGGCATAATATTTGATGTGTATCAATTTACTGAACCAAGAAAAGTGGAAGAAAACTATTAGTGAAATGACGTGGTAATTTAATAACATCTTTTCTGGCTGTATTTCTTATGATAATGCTTTGTTTAAGTGGCGAGTAGAAGATGGTAACCTAATAGTACGAATGTCAACTTGTCAGTATGTAAAAGTGTTAACTGATTGTTAAAAATGAATATAATTATATTTTCATAATAATACGGTGCCTATTATTTACCAATTTAGGTGTGTCGGAATTAGGTAGGTACATGTAAATATACCACGTCCTTAAATCAGACATGTGTGTCGGAATTGCGTACTGGTTAGAAGTAATACATATATGCTGTATTTACACAAGAAAATGACATATACTTTGCTATACAACAATTGAATCGGTGAGTGGAAGAACAGAATAAGTCCAAAATTTGACATTTTAAACTAACATAGCCTTTTTAAATAAAATTATTCGATCTTTTCAAAAACATGAAAAAATAATCATATTTATTATCAGTACTGCTGTAGAAGCACCGTACATCACGCATTGACTGAATGAACAGAATAAGTCCAGGACATACTCTGTTTTTCCACTCATTGCATGGAGCGCGGATATTTTTAACTGATGACGTCATACACATTTTTTTAAATTGACAACACTATATTTTTTAATGTATTTGACAGATCTTTTAATTGTCTTAATAGGCAATGTTAAAATGTAACAGAAAATGTCATTATATACAGGATGTTCTATTTCAAATTCAAAAGTTTAAGGTTAAGCCTCAGAAACAGTAAACGTTGCATCAACGATAGTAACGCTAGTGAGTTCACATGGTTGCAAAACACTTAATTCCAAAATTTCGTTAAATTCGGTCGAGCCGTATTGAAGATTTTGTCACTTTTATTTCATAACTTTCTGATGTAAAGCCATAAAAATATTATGCGGCCACTGAAACAATTAAAAGGTGTGTCAAATTCATTAAAAAAATACAGGGTTGTCATTCAACAAATGTCGATGACGTCATCTGTTAAAAACAATTACAGGTAAAAAATTTTATTTGATATCATAAGGTGTACTTTGATAATTTCAAATCGACGTATTTGAAGATTTTTTAAAATAGCAAACCGATTTTGATATTTTCTCATGTTTCCATACTTTACGCGCTCACTGTGTAGATGGCTACGCCACTCATACTTTCAAACTATCAACAGAAACTACCAAATCCCACTCATCCAACAAAATCAACATACAAAAACCCAATACCTATTAACTACCTAAAAATTGCTAACATAAGAAAAGTGGTGCACTATTTAAAAGGAGAAGATCTGGAATTACTTCCAATTGCTACCATATTACTTTTTGGAAAACATCAAAATATGATGAAGAGTAATGACAAGCTTAATAATGTTGTGTTTTTTATTTTGTTCTCTTTTGTTAGTTTTATCTTTGTTTCTAATATTAAAGATGTTGTTCTTTTCGTCTTGATGCATTTTTATTTTCCACTTATGCTAATAGCTTTTTTTCATTAAATAAATTATTATTGATAAGCATGTAGTTGACTGGAAGAGCAGAACTAGTGCAGCCGATGATTTATCTAATTGCTTATTTATTATTGCCTTTTTAACCAAAATTTACTTCCAGAACAACTGCAGATGAAATTTAGTACAACTTTTCTGTGCTTACGAAATTTGTAAAATACAGAGCTGCCGAATTATGCAGTTTTTTTAGTTTGCAACAAAGGCCTAATTTGGACTTATTCTGTTCTTCCACTCACCGATTCAATTAATTGTACGCATTTTGTCCAAATTCCTACACGAGTGTCGGAATTACGGACATAAATAATCCCTAATTATTACACTAGCAGCAGAGAGTCGCGATTTCGGCATTAATACACCATCTTTTGAGATAACAGTTGAACTCAACGCACCTCCATTAAAAAAATCATTATTCCGACCCGAAATACCCAAAAAAATAAAATGAAACTGTTCTTCTGTAACATTATTATCTAATGCTTGGAGAGAATGTTTGTTAATAAACAAGAAGGGAGCACAAAAGAAAATGATTCTAGAGAAATAGGAAAGGAAGCAAAAAAGGTACAGAATAAAATCTGCGCCAAGAAAAATACTAAAAGTTCCAGATGCAATAAACACTAAAATACAGATGAGGGAGAGAGGGCAGACTGAAGAAGATTAAAGACTTATTTTGTATGGAAGTAAATCCCCGACTCCCTCGAGCCACATAAATCTTCACAAGCCCAGCACTACCATTAGACCAATCACAACATCAATAGATTCAACAGCCCATCTCCTGGCGAAGTACCTCCTAAGTATAATTACAAAGTAATTTAATTGCTAAACACCAACAAAAATTCAAAATTTTATTTTACCGAAGATCTCGGAATTAATATATCACCTAATGAAGCATGAAGCATGCAATGGTTGCAATACCCATTAAAGTCACTTATCAAATAATAAAACGCTGCGAACATGATACACATCTACCCCTATCAAATCAACACAACGATACAACTCTCTCCCATAGAACAGATAGATATACCCGGTTATATTGAAAAAATCGGATATGTCTTAAAGCGACACAACGTAAACATGGGGTTGCTAGTAAACAATAAACTCTACTGATATTAGCAAACTAAAAGTGCAGATTGTGACAGAACACTAGGTTTAAGGAACAAGACAAGCGTCAACAACTTACTTCTATGTGCTAAAAGTCCATAAAGCCATTATTATTCGATAAGTACGAACTATTGTTACGTAGCTCTTAAATGGGTCGGTCCTGGCCAGGGTGGATGTAAATGAAACTCAAACTGGGGTTTTACATATATTGTTCAATACAGTTCAACAAAATAGCTGACAAGGCTACGGCCTTCTTGTACGCGTGTCGGATGTCTACAATACAATCCCTCTTGATACTCCGCTATGCTCATACTTATATGAATTGTCCAAGTACATCACTACCATAAAGTAGGTTACCAAACGTCGAGGTTGTTCACTTGATTTTTGTGCAAACGCGGCGCCTGGAACTCATACTTGGGAATTGCAAGTATTTAGCAATTCGGGCCATTGGCTTTGTTCTTTTATAAATCTATTCGAAGATAATGATAAACTCGCTTTAATCTACTTGGCAACAACATTTAAGCATGACAAGAACAATTTCAAGGTCTAGAACTCTTTTCCCTGGCAACGTAACCAAGAATGAGCGATGGTATGTGCATCATCTGCAGATTTTTTAGGCTGCACATTTTTTTACTATAATATGTTAAATAATAAGAAACAAAATACATGCTAATTGCATATCTTACAATGTAAGCCATTTATATCCACATTGAGTTCTAGAAAGAGTCGATAATTATAAAAATTATATTATAAAAATGTTGAAAGTTTTAGAGAAGGTTAAAAAACAGATTATAGCTATAACTATCTAATAACATGCTATCCCTAAGAAAAGTCATAGGCCTCAATAGCTCAGTTGAGAGTTGTGCAAGCGATGCAAGCGATCCCTGGTTCAATTGCTGGTTGTGGCTGTAATTTTTTATTTATTTAAAATTTACATCCCTCTTGCATGTCACCATATTATTAATCTAGCATATTACTTTCTGACAGCATGTTGCTAAAACATTTTCAGTTATAATCTTATTCAGTAATTTACACTACGTATGTGGTGTAAACCCTACTTCCAAGTGGACGTTATTTGATACGTATCAAGATAGGCTGGTGTTTGGTAGTAACTACTACTTCCTTTGTAACTTTGTAACATAAACGGACGTCAATACGCCATTCAAAAGCGATCTGGAGCAACGTCAGCGGCCCTGGATCTAATTGAGGATATAAAACATAGAATGGAGCTCAAAAGTGTTACAGCATGCCTATTCATCGACCTGAAAAAAGCCTTTGATACTATATCAAAAGATAATTTAGTAGCAAATCTTAAAATTCTGGAAATACGTTGTAAATTTCTAACCTTAGTGAAAACATATATCGATCAACGGCCACAAACTACCAGAATCCAGAACAAGTTTAGCCAAATTGCGTACGCAGACTTCGGTATTCTACAAGGAGGAATAATGTCTTATATATCCTATACACAAACGATTTATTCGATCTTAAACTTAAGGGTACAGTCTATATGTATGCTGACGATACCTGTATCCTCTACTCGGCCGAAACAGAGAAACAACTGCAACAGAATATCAATGACGACATAAAAATTTTAGAATAATGATTCTACAACAATCTGTTAACAGTTAATGAGGCCAAAACGGAATATGTCCTATTCTCTAACAAAAAACAAAACATAGAACTAAACGTGTTTTTCAATGAAACACAAATTAAAAGAGCTGGGAAAATGAAATATTTAGGACTGATATACAAGACATTCTGACATGGAATGCACACATACAAAAACTAATTACCACCAACGCAAGGACAATAGCAGCAATGCACAAAGTAAAAGCCACAATTCCTGACTTTCTTAAGAAATCACTATACCACTGCTTATTCACATCCAACATAAACTACATGATAGCAATTTGGAGTAACACAATGAAATTGATGATAAGCAAATTAAAGAGACAGCAAAATAAAATTTTCAAAACTCTTTATGGTCTTGACCGAGGAACACCATCATCTGATGTATATAAAGAGATTGACGAATTAACCATTCCTCAATTAATATTACAAAATAAAAGTACACAAAATAAACAATAACTTAATAAAAACTAAACTAAAGTTTAAAAAATTCGAAGAAGTGCAAAATATGGAACAAGAAATAGACAACACCTTAGAACAGGTACATCCAGAACGACACGATGTGCTCCATCCATTCCATCGGAGGTACTACACAGATAAAATGCATTACCCACAGACATAAGACGACTCAAATAGATAACTTTTAAACTAAAAGTGAAGTCCCTTCTAAAAATGGACAAAATGTAACCAACAGATAACAGTTAACTGACGAACAAGACCACTGCACCCTCAATACCATCAGCCCAAGATAGGACCAGCATCCCAATCCCGAGGCGAAGAATATGAGGGAGAAGAAAACATGGACACGTATAATGACATTATTGTATACTAATCAATGCCATGTATTTATATATTTATTTTATTAAATCTCTTTCAACTCCTTAGTAACTACTACTTCCTTGGTATACAAATTATCCCTGACAAATGTCATAGGCAAAATGTCAATGGCTCAGTGGGACGAGTATTGTAAGAGCGAGGCAAAGGTTCAAATCCAGGTTGTTGCTATAATTTTTGCTTTATATAAAATTTACTTCCCTCCTGTATGTCGCTATATTATTAATCTCTAATGTTAAAAAAGAAGTTATTATAATATGAATATACAGTTTGCAAGATAGGATGGAAAGTTTTATTAAATTAATTAAAAAAAGAAGTTTTCGCACCGAGATAGTATCTATTCTGTTTGCTCATCTGTTCTCCCAAACCTACATCTTACAATATTTTTAAGTAACTCTCCATCATTTCCGTCATTTATTTTCTTTTTATCATTAACTATTCGACTTGGGGCCTTTTGATGTTGTTTCGAATAGTAAAATCAGAGAATTATTAGTCATTATCAATGATTCATGTCATAGCTTACGCATTTGGCTATTAACCTCCGACCTTTGTACTACAGAGTTTAACCTTTTACCTTTTGACGTGACTAAAGACCTTCCAAAGTTTGTTTTCCTTTGGGAGAAATTAGACCCAAAACTTGCTCTACTCAGGAATAATACCTACTTACTGTAATGTACCTAAACTTAACTATAACAAAATTAAGGAGAATCAACAGACATGGTGTTGGTTTCTTCAGTAACTGAAACTGAAACTTGAATTTACCTTTTCATACTACAGGCCGAACAATCAGTTGTCGTTTTTTTCTTACTTATACTATACTTGCCTCTATAAAAGCAATATTTAAATTAATGTTGACCTCGATGACATTCTTCGTGATCAGTTATTCGTGACGGTGTTCGTGTTAATATGAGTCTATTTCAAAGTCAAACAAAGTCTGGGGTTTCTTTTACCTTTTAAATCTTTTGATAAACAACACTGATAGGCATATCCATTCGTACCAAGATACATAATTTTACAGCAGCAATTAATTTAAAGAATTAACCCGCTGTATGTGTGCATAACAAACTAAAACTAAGAATAGATTACAGCATAAATTTATAGTAAATCAGATATGAGGGATCATTAGGCTCGGTCGGCATAAATAATCGCTAGCCCCTGTCAAGGACCACCTTTTGTTTATATCTGCAGAGGAATTAATTTTGATACAATCGCGGCCGTTACACCTTCCCAGATAAGATTTATTTATTACTCAAACAGACGTACGCCGCCGCGGGTGCTCCGCACGCTACCGCGCGCGAAATCCACGAAACTACCCCGAAGATGTCATTAATCTTAATAACGTTAAATTACTTAATGGCTGCGGCTTATGAAAATTTATACGGTAAAATGATGTAAAGGGTTAGGTTAGCTGTGTACACGAATTTCCGTTGGCAGGTATACTGGATAAATGACACATGTTTTAGCCCTCTGTTTGCCTCCCCATTCGTTAGGAGACGAGCCCGCGACAAAATTCTACCCTCACAAAACATGACAATGAAATGTTTATCTGTAATTTATATGTAAAACAAAGTAAACAGCAAGACATTACTGGTGTGTCTAAACGACAACTGAAAAGTGTTTGATTAGGTTAATTACTAATTGATGTGGAAAAAGACAGGGGTAATAAAATCCAAAGTAGGTCTATGTTTGTGTATTCGTGGCTACATGTTTCGAGATGTACTCTCGTCTTCAGGCCATACTGGAAAATACAATTAAGAGACGTTACACATTGAACAAACTATCAAAAAACATGCGGACATTCAAAAAACAGATTTTTCTACTTTGCGTTCGTTATGAACTCATAACGAAACCGGTCTCGGTGTCGTTATGAAAACACTAGGTCACAAACATTTGGTAACTTTTAGTTTTCCACGACTGATGATATTGACGTCAAGTGTCAAATAAGGCTGACATCTGGCTGACATCTCAATCGCTATTGGCTCGCGTCAATCGTATTTGTAAATGTTAGTACAACTACCAACTGTTGAATATGAAACTACTCTAGATTGTAAGATGACAACCGCAATTTTCGAAATGTATATAAATTTAATGTCGCAAAGTAGAAAAAATAGTATATAACACTCGTTTTATAAGACGTATTGGCGCACTCGTTACATTTGGGCACTCCTCGCTACGCTCGTCGTGCCCAAAACTACTCGTGCGCCAATTTTTGTCTTATAAAACTTGTATTATAATATACTATAATAAACAATTAATTACCGTCGTAGAAATGAAGTTGGTCACATGTCGGGTATATTTCTAGGTTATAAGAATAAAAACAGGAACAATACATATGCAGTCACTCTCACCGGACCAGGTAAACACAATTTGTTCACAAAACACTTTGACAGAATACAGAGTTATCACTTATAAATTATTTATAAATTATCTCACAAATTATCGACTAGACAGTGAAACATGGGAAAAGCAATGGCGTAAGCGGCGAATGCTGTCATTCGTTTTCGGTTACTTGCAGTGGCGCCCTCTGCGCGGTGGGAATTTCAAACATCTTTATAAATAAACGGTTCGGATTAATTTCAATTAATTGGTTAAGGAGCAGGTCTGGCGATCTTACATGATGTCTGTATATTTCAAGTTCTTCGTACAAGTTCATTCTTCTGGACTTATTAACTTCGTGCAAGAGTTTGACATCGGTGATTTGAATTTTGTGGCGGGTATCCTGGATGTGTTTAAATACATATGAATTGCGATTGGTTAGATGTTCTTTAAATCGTGTGTTAATGCTTCTACCGGATTGACCTATATATATTTTATCACATTCGGGACAAGTTATTTTATAAACACCATTACGTGTTGGTTTTATGTTTGCTGTTGTTAATTGTGTTGCCTACCTTGTAGTTGTTTCTGAAGGATGTGTTTATGTCATGTTTATGTAATAAAGCTTTCAAACGATAAGATACATCTCCTTGGTAATCTAGAGAAATGAACCGGCTGGGTTTACAGCAATTAGGAAAAATTATGTTATTGATTTTATTTTTGTGGCAGGTGTTGAAAATATTTTGCATGTAACTGACATTGTAACCATTGTTTACTCCTATCTGTAAAATGGTACGAATTTCTCTGTTAAAATTGTAATCGTTTAAAGGAGTATTTAAGACTCTATCAAAGTAATAGCGGAAGGCTGCCTGCTTGTTGGAGGAAGAACTGAATGAAGACTGTGGGATTATTGTGTCGGTAGTGGTGGGCTTTCTGAAAATCTCAAACTCTAATAAACCCAAATTCAAATTCCTACCAATTGTCAGATCCAGGAACCGGAGTTTATTTTCCTTTTCCAGCTCTACAGTGAATTGCAGGCTGCCTAAATTATTAAAAATATTGTGTAAGGCCGTGATATGTGCGTGGCTCCCGTTAAATATAATAAAAATATCATCTACATAGCGGCCATAAAAAACAATATTCTTGGTGATAAGCTTGTATTTTTCGGAAAATAATTGCTGCTCCATGGCATCGACATAAAAATCGGCCATGAGACCAGAGATAGGAGATCCCATCGGCAAACCATCTGTCATGTGGTAAAATTTATCATTGAAAAGCATGAAATCTTGCTTGGTAACACAATGCAACAATTCTATTATGTAGGAAACATCAGAGAAATCAAGGTTGGGGTGTTTATGTATATTATTCAACAGGAAATTGTTGATAATCTTAATAGTGTCATTAATAGGAATGTTAGTGTATAAATTTTTTATGTCAAATGACAAGAGTTTGCAGTCCTTAGTTATTTCTATCTGTTTGATCCTGTTTATAAGAGTGGCTGTGTTCTTAATTGTATAAGCAGCGCGAAAATTGAGGTCATGCTGTATAATTTGTTGAAGACAACGTGCTAGCTTTCCTGCAGGAGTGCTGGTATTAGTAACAATTGGACGTATACTCTTATCTTCCTTATGTAGTTTAATTAGACTGTACAAAAGGGGGGGTCTAGGATTCATTTCAATTAGCATATAAGGTTTATAATGAAATTTGTTTAAGGTAGGGAGGGTTTCTTGCACGATTTCTTTGATGTTTTTAGCAAATTTTTTAGTGGGATCTTTGTTCAGTTCTACTATGTTATTATTTTTGAAAAAATCTAAAGTTTTACTAATGTAGTCATGAGTATGCATGATCGCCAAACCTGCGTTTTTATCACCATATGTGACAGTCAAATTGTTCCGCACAAGTTTGTCCTTGATACTCTTGATGGTGTCGCTCTCTTGGTTGCTTCGTCTACTCCTCTTCGCGAGGTCGTGGTGGTGTTTTGTCGTCATTAGGGTTGATACTACTTCCTTTCGCAGTTGGGGATGTAACTGTTGTGCAAACAATTGGGCCTCCAGGTCCACGGCTGTTTTAAATTTGTTGAACTTGCACTGTTGTAGGCTGTATTTGTGGCCTCTTTCTAGGAGTTCAGTTTCATCGTCTTGGAAGGTTGTGTCGGTCAAATTGGTAAATCTTGTCGCAAATCGGTGTGTGTCGTGATCGGTGGTAAGGTCTATGTCGTATGAGTCATTCTCGGTGTTCAGTCGTCTAACGTGGAATACTTTGGGGTCCTCGTTACTGTTTTCTTGAGGGCTTCCACTCTGTCGAATAAGGCTTTGAAGCTTCCTTCTCCTTTTCTGCGTCTCTTCATATGTTTCGTGGAATATACTCTCTCTTAGCTGTTCCATAACTGCATCGTACTCAAGTTGGTGCAGCTCTCGTGTGAGTATTCTGTGGAGGTGCTTCATTTTCTGGTCTATAAGATTCCTATCATGCCAGTGTTCTCTCAACCGTATCTTCATTAGGCGCAGTTCGAGGGGCCTCTTGTGTTTGTTGAAAACAATTGGAATTTTTAAAAGCTTGTGGTATAACCTTGTGTGAAATTGCCTGGTGTAGGAATTCAATATGTTCTGAGTTTCTGTGCCGTTTCTTCATTATCTTTCGCAGATGTCGGAGGATGACGGATAGCTCCGCTTCTTGGATCATGGTGATGAAAGACTCCATATTCATTGGATTACGGTTTGATGTGGAAAAAGACAGGGGTAATAAAATCCAAAGTAGGTCTATGTTTGTGTATTTGTGGCTACATGTTTCGAGATGTACTCTCGTCTTCAGGCCATACTGGAAAATACAATTAAGAAACGTTACACATTGAACAAACTATCAAAAAAACATGCGGACATTCAAAAAACAGATTAATAAACAATTAATTACCGTCGTAGAAACACCTGCCACAAAAATAAAATCAATAACATAATTTTTCCTAATTGCTGTAAACCCAGCCGGTTCATTTCTCTAGATTACCAAGGAGATGTATCTTATCGTTTGAAAGCTTTATTACATAAACATGACATAAACACATCCTTCAGAAACAACTACAAGGTAGGCAACACAATTAACAACAGCAAACATAAAACCAACACAATGCTACGTAATGGTGTTTATAAAATAACTTGTCCCGAATGTGATAAAATATATATATAGGTCAATCCGGTAGAAGCATTAACACACGATTTAAAGAACATCTAACCAATCGCAATTGATATGTATTTAAACACATCCAGGATACCCGCCACAAAATTCAAATCACCGATGTCAAACTCTTGCACGAAGTTAATAAGTCCAGAAGAATGAACTTGTACGAAGAACTTGAAATATACAGACATCATGTAAGATCGCCAGACCTGCTCCTTAACCAATTAATTGAAATTAATCCGAACCGTTTATTTATAAAGATGTTTGAAATTCCCACCGCGCAGAGGGCGCCACTGCAAGTAACCGAAAACGAATGACAGCATTCGCCGCTTACGCCATTGCTTTTCCCATGTTTCACTGTCTAGTCGATAATTTGTGAGATAATTTATAAATAATTTATAAGTGATAACTCTGTATTCTGTCAAAGTGTTTTGTGAACAAATTGTGTTTACCTGGTCCGGTGAGAGTGACTGCATATGTATTGTTCCTGTTTTTATTCTTATAACCTAGAAATATACCCGACATGTGACCAACTTCATTTCTACGACGGTAATTAATTGTTTATTAATCTGTTTTTTGAATGTCCGCATGTTTTTTTGATAGTTTGTTCAATGTGTAACGTTTCTTAATTGTATTTTCCAGTATGGCCTGAAGACGAGAGTACATCTCGAAACATGTAGCCACGAATACACAAACATAGACCTACTTTGGATTTTATTACCCCTGTCTTTTTTCACATCAAACCGTAATCCAATGAATATGGAGTCTTTCATCACCATAATTACTAATTAACATTGGATTTGCGACAATTTATGTATATTATGGTAGTTTTTTTTATCTTTCTATTTTATCTTCACGATTGAATTTGTTCCTTTATATACACTTTTAATTCCTGTGCAATTGCTTCGACACAACTTATCTCAGACTTAAAAGATATTGTCATGTGTTTGCTAGTTATTTGTTATTTATTTGTCTCGTGCCTGCATTAAAATAAAACAAGTTACCCAGGATTTGACAGATATTTTGAAAATATTGACAGTAGGTATTGTCAAGTTATTGTCATAGTTTTAATGCAGACGCGATATCGATCAAAAAGAATTTGCTCATACAGCTAAACTATTCATTTTACCAAAAAATATCGTATACATAAATTATTCAGAAAGTCCTCTACTTTAATCTATTATTGAACTGTTTTGAAGAATTTAAAAAAATGGCGGCTCATTTGCTAAATCCTTGAAAAATTCTTAGAGGAAAGATCCTGTTCCTTTGGACCCTTTTGAATAGCATTTCAGTTCTAAGTTTGGTCATGAAACTTCTAAATATGAAGTTTCGTCCCGATACCTTTAGTAGTTTCTCCGGAATCGTCACAAACATCGGATTTACACACACATACACACATACATACACACACACACATACACACATATACACATACACACAGACATTTTTTTATACCTTGGTCAAAACTGATCAGGGGACCCAAAAAAACCTATTTCCGCAAAAATCTCATTTTTTTTCGGCACGATTACAATACTTTATCATACTATGTATGATAAAGTAAAAAGATATAATTTCATAAACAATCTAATAAATTTATTATTTTTATCAATCGATTAATTTTAAATTTTTTTACCTACTTCAACTCAGTGTCAATTTAAGGTAGGTATTACAAATTTTATCCTAATAAAAGCTACCTTTAAGTCAGCAACATTCTTCTTTAATTTCTCCTTTATCGTTTCATATAGATACCTGCTTTAACTGTATCACAGATGTCGATTCTAATTATTTGTTATTAATATTGAAGAAATAGAAAGCTCATTAACTTTATTTCATATCGTTTTAACACTCAATATTTTTTCAGCTTTATTATTATTATTTTTCTATTTTACGTTCGTTATAAACTCATAACGAAACTGCGTTCGGTGTCGTTATGAAAACACTAGATCATAAACTTTTAGTAACTTTTAGTTTTCCAAGATTAATGATATTGACGTCAAGTGTCAAAAAGGCTGATATGTCAATCGCAATTGGCTCGCCTCAATCGTTTCTTTAAATTTTACCACAACTGCCAACTGTTAAGGATAAAAATACTCTAGATGTAAGATGACAACCGTAATTTTCTAAATTTATGTAAAATTAATGTCGAAAACTAGAAAAAATAGTATATAACAGTCGTTTTATAAGACGTATTGGCGCGTATTTTGCGCGTATTTTGCGCGTCTTCACGATTGAATTTGCTCCTTTATATACATTTTTAATTCCTGTGCAATTGCTTCGACACAACTTATCTCAGACTTAAAAGATCTTGTCATTTGTTTGCTAGTTATTTGTTATTTATTTGTCTCGTGCTTGCATTAAAATAAAACAAGTTAGCCAGGATTTGACAGATATTTTGAAAATATTGACAGTAGGTATTGTCAAGAATCAGCATTTGACACCACAGTTTTAATGCAGACGCGATATCGATCAAAAAGAATTTGCTCATACAGCTAAACTATTCATTTTACCAAAAAATATCGTAGACATAAATTATTCAGAAAGTCCTCTACTTTAATCTATTATTGAACTGTTTTGACGAATTTACAAAAATGGCGGCTCATTTGCTAAATCCTTGAAAAATTCTTAGAGGAAAGATCGCGTTCCTTTAGACCCTTTTGAATAGCATTTCAGTTCTAAGTTTGGTCATGAAACTTCTAAATATGAAGTTTCGTCCCGATACCTTTAGTAGTTTCTCCGGAATCGTCACAAACATCGGATTTACGCACACATACACACACACATACACACAGACACATACACACATATACACCTACACACAGAAATTTTTTTATACATTGGTCAAAACTGATCAGGGGACCCAAAAAAACCTATTTCCGCAAAAATCTCAATTTTTTTCGGCACGATTACGATACTTCATCATACTATGAATGATAAAGTAAAAGGATATAATTTCATAAACAATCTAATAAATTTATTATTTTTATCAATCGATTAATTTTAAATTTTTTTACATACTTCAACTCAGTGTCAATTTAAGGTAGGTATTGCAAATTTAATCCTAATAAAAGCTACCTTTAAGTCAGCAACATTCTTCTTTAATTTCTCCTTTATCGTTTCATATAGTTGCCTGCTTTAACTGTATCACAGACGTCGATTCTAATTATTTGTTATTAATATTGAAGAAATAGAAAGCTCATTAACTTTATTTCATATCGTTTTAACACTCAATATTTTTTCAGCTTTATTATTATTATTTTTCTATTTTACGTTCGTTATAAACTCATAACGAAACTGCGTTCGGTGTCGTTATGAAAACACTAGATCATAAACTTTTAGTTTTCCAAGATTAATGATATTGACGTCAAGTGTCAAAAAGGCTGATATGTCAATCGCAATTGGCCCGCTTCAATCGTTCCTTTAAATTTTACCACAACTCTAGATGTAAGATGACAACCGTAATTTTCAAAATTTATGTAAAATTAATGTCGAAAAGTAGAAAAAATAGTATATAACACTCGTTTTATAAGACGTATTGGCGCACTCGCTACGCTCGTGCCCAAAACAACTCGTTCGCCAATTTTTGTCTTATAAAACTTACATTATACTATACTATATTGTGGTGCTCTAAGTTATTGTCATATAAGTTTTGTGCTAAAACAAAATTCTTTAGTTCAGTAACTAAAATAACTACTGTATTGAGACCCATACATTAATCGGACAAGTTTTTGTATTTACCATTAAAGAACAAGGAAGTAAGATTCTACAAACTACGTATTTTAACAAACAATATATGTTGTCATAAATTACGCTATCCCATTTTTTTATAAAGTGCCAAATAGTTATGCAAGATATATTTTTTACTTTATCATACGCAGTATGCTAAAGTATTGTAATCATGCCGAAAAAAAAAATTGAGATTTTAGCGGAAATAGGTCTTTTTGGGTCCCCTGAACATTTTTGACCAAGGTACAAAAAAATGTCTGTATGTGTGTGTGTGTGTGTGTGTGTGTGTGTGTGTGTGTGTGTGTGTGTGCGTGTGTAAACGATTTTTGTGACGACGATTCTGGAGAAACTACTAAAGGTATCGGGACGAAAGTTTATATTTAGAGGTTTTATGACCAAACTTAGAGCTGAAAAGCTTTTGGTTCAAAAGGGTCGAAAGGAACTAGTAGTTTATTCTAAGCCTTTTTCAATGATTTTGCAAATGAGCCGCCATTTCTGTAATTTCGACAAAATAGTTAAATAATAAATTAAAGTAGAGGAAATTTTGGATAATTTATGCCTATGACATTTTTTGGTAAAATTAATAGTTTAGCTTTTTAGTTTATTCTAAGCCTTTTTGAAGGATTTGAAATGAGCCGCCATTTCTGTAATTTCGACAAATTAGTTAATTAATAAATTAAAGTAGAGGAAATTTTGAATAATTTATGCCTATGAAATTTTTTGGTAAAATTAATAGTTTATCTTCAAGAGCAAATTCTATTTGATCGAGATCGGTCGCATCTGCATTGATATGAAATTACACAGTAGCCAGGATTTTGACAAATATTTTTTTGTGTTGTCACATTCGAAAACAGCTGATCTCATCAGAGGTTGGAAAACCACTATGGAACGTTGCCGCTGTAGTGCGGCAAATTAGAAAATACAAATTTCAAATAAAGTAAGATCACCAATTTGATTGTTTGTTGATAAGAAATATCAACCCGTCGTTATATCTAATTCTAAAAACGATACATTGAGAAAATTATAAATAAAGTATAGCGATGAGTGGAGTTTTATTTTAGTATGTTGGTGAAACAAATATAAATCTGTCAGAATTTGAACTACCTTTTTAAGGTGCGTTTTCATTAGTGACAATGGCAGTGGTAGCAGACGCCGTTATAGTATTTCCAATAGAAAATTGATAGTGACTCATGTTTATATACATGCAAACTAATATGTGTCATTATCACGATATGTAAGAACTACTATAATTTCGTATTCTACCACCGCCATTAGCTACCATTACCTACCAATCGGAACGCACCTTTAAACTTGACGTTTCGTCAAAGTGGTACCAACCTAGCATTTACTATACAGACATCATTTATTTTTTTTTAAATACGTATTTCTTAAAAAGCAACACAATAAACGTTGATGTCGCTCCTGCCAAAAACTAGATAGCCGACTCGCTCATATGCGACGGCGACACTCCGCCTTCGGTGACGCGCCGCATCACCGCTCGTCGCGCTATTCCGTACTTTCGGCATTTGTGACATAAATAACTATTATTCTAATGACGTAGTGTAGGTAGTGTCAAATGCTGATGCTTTGACAATACCTACGATTTATCTCAATAGAATAGATTCTCATGCAGCTAAACTATTAATTTTATATATTGTATGATAAAGTCATGTGCCTGGCCACATCAGATTTTTTAGTTTAGAGGTTGCACCGCTAAACATATATAAAATCTGCTTACTTAAATGTGAGCAGGTTTACTACTGGGGTTGACCGTAATTAAAATCAAAGCTTTGAGTTAACTAATTAACAACTCCGGGCCCTGATTACAATGCGCGTTTGGAGAGAGTTAAACTCTGCACTTTATAACTCTGTAATTGAGCCCCTGGCGAAACAACCGAGGCGACTCATCGTACTCGAGAATTTTTCCGCCGGCAATTGAATACGTTTCGGCAGTTAGGAAGAAACGTGGAAACTCGTTAATTAAGTATGTTAATATATTTCACGTAAACCCGAGGCGGGGAATAGATTACGGGGAAAGTTCTTTAGAGAGACGGCCGAAAGCGCGGTAGTAGGGTTCGTTTTGCCTCTTCTATGCAGTGGTAAGAGTCAGGTAAAAAGAAGAGGAGTCGGTATCTCGTCTTGGCTAAATAGGTACTTTAAATCGGGCGCTCCTTAAGTTCTTCTACGGACGCATTAATTAAGCGGATTAATTTCTGGAATCATTAAGGCGAGCCGAGTTTCCCGCCTAAGAAACCCTTTTCTTCTTACCGCTGGATAATTTATAAAAACTTTATCAATCGAGCGAATCAATGCTTTTCTTGCTCGGAAGAACAAATACAAAATAATAAAGTTTGTGCCGTTAATGCTTTTATCTTTATTAGAGTTTTTGCAGTTCTGGTGGAGGAGCCGGATCAATTTTATTTCCCGTTTCCACCGTTTTCCGTTTTTTTTTGTCGTTTCCACTTCCATCACATTATAATATGCTAATAAATTTAGATTCTTTACATCAAATTCTAGTTACTGCCTAATTGGCCCGTTGTACACAAAAGCCCATTAGTTCTTAACGATTGACTTTTAATTAGTAAGATTTTTGTGTAAAAGCTCGTTGCGTATTATTCTATTTTTATTTTAGAGATGTTTCATATATCATTTAAATATATTCTTACTAATTTGTCTTTAGTCTTATCTTCTTAAATACTATATCATACACACGAAAGAATAAATGATCCATTCAAATGTATATCACTTTAAATAAAACATATTTCTTCCTACATGAATAATATTTTCTCAATTTAATTAATAGCTTTAAGATTTGTGTTCCTTGTTTTAAATAGTTCATATTATATTCAACTGAATTAAGTATGTGGACTATATCGATTATCTTAACCAAAAATAGATTTTTTCATAACGTACCGATCATAATGTCGCAGGGAAACAACAGAATCTTTGTATCTACAGCGTCAATTCAAGAAATCTATATGAATAAATTGAATTGAATATGTATATTCAATATTGAGGTAAAAATCTGGTATATTCAAATGAATCTAAAGAAAATTTGAACATCTACCACACCATGACAGACCCATGTGACCCAGCGCTTATTTTGTAATGGTTGTTTGTGCAGTTTGTGGTCGTCTGTACAGTATGCCGGTTGGATTATGACTGCGTGTTAAGGAAATTACATATAATATCAACCTGAACAATTAAACTTTAAAATAAATGGGTTCATTGTTTTCTATGTTGCGGGAATGAGTGTTCGAAGGGTTCATACCGGCATTTGCAGATAAGTGTTTCTTTTTTTTAATAAATAAGACAGAATTCCGCGTTAATATATTAAAACTACGACCATTATTTACGTGTTTACAGAGAGTAACATAGATATATCTGGTTGTATATAGGCATTTGGCTATGTTGTACCTCGCGCACTAACACGTATCTGACGGTAAGGCAGACATACGCCATTCTGGCGACGCGACAGTTTACTGATGAAGTTGTCGGTGCTACCCCGGCGAAAATTGAAATGTAACGGAAAAAAGTGATAATACTACTGTAACTACTGTAATAATTATAGTTGTTTCAGCTGTTATATTCTATATTTTATTATTATTATTATTATTAATTATTTTTTAATTTATTATAGATTAATTTGGATTTCTAGTCATTATATCCAAACTCAACCAGTCCTCTATAGTTGAAATGGGAGCGTTTATTGATGCAATCTAACAATTGATGAAAATGGTGTAAGGGAACTTGATGTTTAACAGCTTCTACTTGGGATGCGCTACACAGATGAGAGTAAATATTTTCGTTAACTACTGTTACAGATTTTAAGTTTGCAACTCAGTTTTTTGTGTCTCACCTAATTCCGCCAAATGTAGAAGTAGGATTAGAAACATTGGAAGTAAACATTGGAAGTACACCACTATCGAATCGGAAGAATCTATATAATCAGTTTTGTTAAGATAGATAATACTTCTTCATACTATATTGATAACATGACTAATGCAATTTATTTCAGACTCCTGGCGATATCGAACAAGAAACTGAGAAATTCAAAAATGGTATTTAGAATATCATTTGCATATTTTATTAACATAGTACTGTTATTTAGTATATTGTGGTGTTTGTGTACAACAATTTTAAGATATATTTTTATGTACGTAATTACGTCATAAATTATTTCTTTCCAAACAATGTATTGTATACTTAACCTATTGTTGCATCTGGTAAGTACCAAACTTTTTAAATTCAACTAACAATAATGAAGTGGTTGTTTTATCGAATAATGACGACAATGCATTAAGAGTGTAATTTTGTTCATTTTGTCTGCTTACTGAGTTTAGTTTTGATTATCTTTTCGATAGTGTTATGTTACTAAATCAAACTTTGAAATAAATTAGTTTTTTAATCAATTTTGATTAGGGGCGTTCAGTTTTGAGATAAAATTATAGTTTCATATCGAATATATGATCTGATAATTTTAACAAATTCTTACAATTATACTGATTAAATGGTTTCATTTGTGTTATTTGTGTTATTTATCTATTTTATCTGTAATTCTTTTATTGCGCGTTGAAATACGTTCACAATATTTATCCTTTTCAAAGAGTTTTAAAATTAAATAGCTACTATGAAAAGTCACAGGATATAATGAGTTTTTTTATAAATGTGTGATATATTTATAGTAAGGGAACAAACAAAATTAAAATTTACATATAGTTATAGACTAAAACTAGTTCAATTTATTTATGGAAATAACCCCTCATATATCTAAATATTGTAGGCAATAATTTATTATGAATATAAATTAGATTCAAATTAGCTAACGGTATATATGCAGTTTACTCTATTTTTGTATGAACCAAATGAGCGGTTTTGTTAACATAGAAAGATGAAACAGTTACAAAGAGCCGTAGGTCATAGTAGACGTAAGATCTAGATCCACTTAGAAGTAACCAGAGTTTGCTTTTGTGCTTTACTGAGCCGGAAAATTGCTGGTTAGAAGGGGAGCCCTTGGAATATAAACCATTTCCCGAAACAAATGAAAAGATGCGTAATGAATCGCGTATCGTGCGATACAATCTTTGCCATGACGTTGGTTTTGTTACAGACCCAGACATTTCGCGGATTTGTTTCTTATTCTCATTGGTTAGTTATTGCTTACAGTTGGTGGTAAAATGCGAAATATATATTTGCAAATAACTTAAAGAATTAATTACTTAATTACATCCGTATAAAACTTATAATGTAGAAAAGGTACACCTCCATGACTCTTTAATTTATATTTATTTAATTAAAAAAAATCATGTATTTAAATATTTAGGTAGTACAAATAGAAAAAATCTGATGTGGCCAGGCACATGACTTTATCATACAAAATATAATGTTAATAGTTTAGCTGCATGAGAATCTATTTTATTGAGATAAATCGTAGGTATTGTCAAAGCATTATCATTTGACACTACCTACAATCATTAGAATAATAGTTATTTATGTCACAAGTGCCGAAAGTACGGAATAGCGCGACGAGCGGTGAAGCGGCGCGTCACCGAAGGCGGAGCGTCGCCGTCGCATGCGAGCGAGTCGCGCTATGTAGTTTTCGGCAGGACTGACATATACGTTTCTTTGTGTTGCTTTTTGAGAAATATGTATTTAAAAAAAATTCAAAAGTTGTTATGTTTCTGTATAGAAAACGTTAGGTTGGTACCACTTCGACGAAACGTCAAGTTTAAAAAGCTAATTCAAATTCTGACAGACTTATATTTGTTCATGACACTGTAGATGTCACATCCGTACCAACATACTAAAATAAAACTACACTCATCGCTATACTTTATTTACAATTTTCTCAATTTAACGTTTTTGGAATTAGATACAACAACGGGTTGAAATTTCTCTGATATCAACAAACAATCAAATTAATGATCTTATTTTATTTGAAATTTGTACTTTGCCACACTAAAGCGACACCATTCCATAGCGGTTCTGTAACCTCTGATGAAATCAGCTGTTTTCGAGTGTAACAGCACAAAAAAATATTTGTCAAATCCTGACTACTGAAGTTTCATATCAATGCAGACGCGACCGATCTCGATCAAATAGAATTTGCTCTTGCTGCTAAACTATTAATTTTACCAAAAAATGTCATAGGCATAAATTATTCAAAATTTCCTCTACATTAATTTAGTATTTCACTATTTTCATGAAATTACAGAAATGGCGGCTCATTTGCAAAATCCTTGAAAAAGGCTTAGAATAAACTACCAGTTCCTTTGGACCCTTTTGAACCAAAACCGTTTCAGCTCTAAGTTTGGCCATGAAACTTTTAAAAATGAACTTTCGTCCCGATACCTTTAGAAGTTTTTTGGGAATCGTCGCCACAAAAATCGGGGACACACACAGGGGACCCAAAAAGACCTATTTCCGCTAATATCTCAATTTTTTTGCAGGAATCCTACAATTTCGTACAATCGGTTGTCATACTGCGTATGATAAAGTAAAAACTGAAATTAATTTTGCTCGTCCCGAATCATAGAAAAACGCGAAATTTGTCTACTCACCAGGACGTCACTCGCCAGTGTACATATGAAAGTTTGATAATTAAATCTAAAATTAAGTTTTTGCCGGGCATTTGCCTTACCCAACCCAACCCCTGATTAAAATTCTGCCAGATTTTAATTCGGGTTTTTGTCGGCAGAACCGTTTCCAGCTAATCCTAGCGCTTTATAGGGGGGCGCGCGTGCATATCAGCGCCCACTGAATGTTATATAATTTGGTCATTCAATTTGGCGCGTATTGAGTTATAAAAATTAAATGGATTCGTGCTATTAATGCGGTGGAATGGCGTTGGGGTGAGTTTCGAGAGAACGTTGGGGGGAGGGGGGTGGGGAGAGGGACGCTATCGCGGTAAACGCCACTGAAATATGTTAACAGCTCACCGGCGCGAAACATAAAATCCCCTATATTAGTGTGGAAATTTAACGGGGTATAATTTAATTTGCATACGGAACGTGAGTCCGCCCTCCTCGGCCGATCGCAGACTCGCGAACTCCTCAGCCGCACTAAACTGAAATTAGCTCTGAGGGGGAGAGAACTTAAATACAAAAACCGACAAAAGTGCGAAAGAATTACCCTCGTAATGCTTAAGCGGTGAAATGAAATTTTTACCGCAGTCTCCTTTCAATTTAGATTATCGAAATAACGCCGTTTGAATATTATATACGAGTGGCTGTGCCTTTTATGTTTCGTCATTATAAATGTTGACTTAAATGAGCGTTTCATGCTTTATATTATTATATTTTTTCTTTCGTCTAGACAGATCGTAAATAGTTCTTCATTAAAATGTTGTCGTAGATTAATAATGAAAATAATATAATATCCTTTGAGTTCGTTATTAGGTATTTAAGTTGCGATCTAATAACGGTGAAGCTCGCTGCTGATGAGTATTTGCTAAATTTGCATATTTTAGTATAGTAAATTAGTATGTAGAATACCAATAAACTGATGAGAATTGATTTTTTAAACACTACTCTGGATAACGGCTACGGCTTACTTAAAAACCGAATATATAAATAACCATTTTCGTATTACCGATTTCCACAAAACACTGTTCGTGAAGTTACAGCCGTTTGAAATATTAATAAAACCGTATTTTAAACGCTTCTTTCTAATTCCGGAAAAAAAAGTTTTAAAGAAGTTTCACTTCTTTTCATTTATTTCTTTTTTATTGGCGTAACGGCAAATGTTGTCGCATTATTTCATGTGTATTTATTTTCTTATCTTCCTGAATATCAAACAGTTCTATCATTTTAAAAATTTGAAAAAAATTACGAATAAGTCCATATAAAAAGTCACTCAGAGTGATACTTGATAATTGCAAGTACAATCGAGATGAAGAATAGTACATGCGTATATTTATTGAAATCAGTTTTCAAACAACAAATATATAATATGTACAGTAGTATACTTACTAAATGACAAAAGTGCTCTACTTCTTCATTATTTGTAGAAATCGGGTATACTTGTAAACTGGTGTAATCTAAAGCCGGATTTAATAATATAAAAACCGGTTTTCGAAGATAACAAAAACGGGGTTTTAGAATCGGGTATTAAAAAAATCAACAAACTTTAGTAACTGCGCAAGTTAAGTAAGTAAATATTTAATGCCGAAATTCATGCAAAAAGATTAAAACGATTATGATTAAATATACATTTTTTGCAAGCTGCAAAATTTTTGCTTTTTCAAAATGTTGTGTCTAAATCGTAATTCCTTAAAGAATATTTATGCGTTGCAATCAGCTACAAATAAACTTCTTTTCTTTCTAATCAATTTGCAGTTCACACTTATTTACTCAATAGCTAACAAGTGATTCTTATAGTTTAATGTTTTGATGTCTTATAGTTTAATTTGCATACGGAACGTCCCCGCTCCCCGCTCTGAGAGGGGGGTGGGGAGAACTTAAATACAAAAACCGCCGAGAGTGCGAAAGAATTACCCTCGTAACGCTTACGAGGTGAAATGAAATTTTGACAGCAGTCTCCTTTCAATTTAGTTTATCGAAACAATGTCGTTTGTATATTATATACGAGTGGCTGTGTCTTATATTTCTTCACTATAAATGCTGTCCTAAGAGCGTTTTTGATTATTACCCTGCTTTTTATATCATTACAGATTTTTCGGGTCTAGACATATCGTAAATTGTTGTCGTACATTTACTATAATATAATTTTCTTTGAGATCTTTATTGGCTATTTAAGTTGCATTCTAATAATGACGAAGCAGGGCTAAATTTGCATATTTCAGTATATACTCTGCGAGAAAACCAACTTGTAAAATAATTCAGTGAATAGAACGCCGTTCGCAAGCTAGCTACCAATAATTGAAGTTGTACCTACTCCATCAAAAGAATAACTACATTAAACAACTAATATTTCATATTCCAGAATCTAGATACAAAATTAAATATATAACGTAATAGAAAGAAAAAAAATCTCCAACTGGGTACTCAACTTGATTTTATTGTCCTCAGAGCATTTCTTTCTTATCTTTATTTTGTTTTTTATTATACACTGAGCGCGTGAATTATGGAAACACTACAAAATCTGCAAAATGATTTGCTATTTGACAAAATCCTCGGACATGTGTTTTAATGATCAAAATATACACATTTACATCAAATTTAATTTCCAACCTGCAATGGGTTTCGACTTATGACGTCATCGACACATTCCTTAAATGGCAACCGCATATTTTTTCATTTTGAAAATTATACGCTGATGAACTTCATGCTCGCGATTTATATCCTTAATTATGTGCTCGTCAAATAATATACTCTTAAAAAGTCAGCAGATAGAAAGGTTATATAAACATGGCAATAAGCGTCAAAGTGACATCGGATATTACTGGTATTCTACAGGGATTCATATGACATATTATTTGTGTAACTTCCGGCACATTTTCCCGAAAAACTTTGTGTCATATAGCAAATTTCTTACTGAGCAAAAAGTTTTATATGGGCTTATTTGTTTTTTTTTCCGATTCCCAGGAGGTTCGAAGGTCCCGCCGTTTGAAATATTAATATTTTAAACGGTTTTAATTTCTTAAGGAGTTGAAAACCAATAAGTCGATATAAAACTTGTATTTAACTCAGAATTGTATTCACATTCTGGAAAAGACAATAAAACGTTTAATGTGGATTGATTTGTTTATTTCCTTTATTATTATTATTACTATTTATTTTTCTGCAAAACTGGAAAACTAGAGCACCCGATATTACGTCATAAGATGTTTCACTGTGTTCACTACAAATAATGTCTATTTTCACTTCTAAATAACCCTTCCAAATAACAAGTGATTTTAAGA
Organism: Melinopterus prodromus; assembly: GCA_964023965.1. Taxonomy (NCBI): domain Eukaryota; kingdom Metazoa; phylum Arthropoda; class Insecta; order Coleoptera; family Scarabaeidae; genus Melinopterus; species Melinopterus prodromus. The sequence continues at coordinate 52,782,007 of OZ030394.1, forward strand.
CGATTGGCTAATGAAAGTAACGTTAAAATTGTTTATGACTATGCGATTTGATCCGAAACTCAAACAGACCAAGTTAATAAAAGGGTCGTAAATTTTTGTTTGGACTTAACAAAAATGCATACATAAAATAAAGACAATGGAAAAATGTATAACGTCTTGGAAAGATGTGTAATCCTGTTGCTATTTCAGAATTTTAAAGCAGTTAGCTGTGGAATACACATTTTTTGTAACATACATCGTTCCATGACTGTACATACAGGCTTAGCCAAAATTACCGGAATACCTGAATAATTTTCCAACCGTAAGGAATTTAAAAAAATTGTCCAAACAAACGTGTTTTGACTTTAAGCAAGCTATCGTTTAAATATATTTTTAATACAGAGGATGTTCATTTTATTATAGAAATTTGATAACCTTTCGTTCTTTAAATAGAACATCCTATATATATTTATTTAATTTTTTTAATTCTAAGATTTGTTCTAAGATGTTTTTATAAGGATAAACTTTTTGTAGAATAAATTATTTTTTAATTATATGCAATTAACCAAAAATGGTCAAAATTACCAGAACACCTTAATCATACTTCAACTGCAAAAAAGGGAAGGTTACCAAATTTCTATAATAAAATAAGCACACATATAGAAAATATATTTAAACGATAGCTTATTTAAAACCAATAAACTTTTGTTTGGTTAATTATTTAAATGTCTTACCGTTGGAGAATTATTTAGGTCCTTGCTAACCCTGTATAACTAATAAACTATTATTATGTTTCATATAATTTTTTTTACGGTTCTTACTCAAATATAGTTTCATAATTACTAAGCATAACATTTAACTGGCATGATTACTGGTCGCAAGTGTGACTGTAATTAATTTTCGCGTTTGTACCCTAGAACCTTGTGAGGCAAACGTTTGCCTAGGTACTAGTGTTAATAAACATGACCACTACATAATCCGGGTAAGTTTACTTGCCCCGAAACATGTAGATAATCGCAGGGATCCGTGCGTACACAATCTCTACGTTCAGTTCCACACACCCAACTTTGTTCATTTATTTCACGGTCCGCTAATTCTTGCCATTAATTAACTAATTAAATTAGACGCATCGCAGGGCATTATTATGATAATTATTATTATTGTGTTCGGCGAGAGCGAAAGGTCAAGTAACAACTTTTTTGGTGTGTAAATGAATAAAATAAATAAAGCATTTGTTTAATCTAATAAACACAATATCTGCCGTGTACATAACAAAATATTATAATATTGGAAAAATCGGTATAACTATGTTGTATCGCATTTGTTTTTTTATTCTGCATGTTTAATTTCTTTGTTTAAGAATTAAAAATTAATATATTTTTTTACTTGACGATTTTCTCAATTTAAGTTATTAAAGAACACCTTTGTTTTAAAGTCGTTAGTTTCAAAATAAGTTAAAATTGATTAGTATTCAACGTTTAACAATGTAGCGATAAATAAACCGTACATTGGCCTTAGTTTTAGTGGTTTAAAGACAGAAGCCCCATAATAAATTGAAAATGCAATGATTTATTTTTTTTTTTTATTTTTTTTTTTTTTTTTTTTTTTTTATTTTGTGCAAACACAGAGTGTTTGTGGCATAACACCTAGTCAATGACTAACAAGTTATTTTCATTTAACCTAAACTGATAAAATAATGAGTATTTTTACAATTTTGCCCATTGGCCCAAGTTGTTTTAGTCTGACAGTTTTTACCACTCAAGTAGACGGCGGTTGTTTTCACTTACACTTGTTTTCACATTTCACATACTGTGAATACACTACGGGTGCTCTGCTTTTAATCACTCCCGCACTAGTTCGAATGGTTTAGTTCTTTTCAGCCGACGCACTAGCGCACTGTTGTCTAGCAGCTGGATGGCTTCAAAGTTGTCGTGGTGGAGTAGACGATCCTCGTGCTTCTTAGCAAATTTTGATATTTCGCTAGTTACCATCTCCATGCAAAGGTCCCGATGAAGACTGGTGTTTTTGATGTACCATGGTGCACCAACAATGGCCCTTAGAACTTTATTTTGGAACCTCTGAATGAGGTTGATATTGGACTGCTTAGTGCATCCCCATAACTGTATTCCATACACCCATACTGGCTTTAATAATTGCTTGTATAGTAGGAGCTTATTTTGCACTGACAGGGCTGACCTCCGTCCCATTAGCCAATACATTTTGCGGAATTTTAGGTCGAGTTCGTTCCGCTTTTTCTTGACATGTACTTTCCATCTAAGCTTGGCATCCAGTGTCATGCCAAGGTATTTCGCTGTATCCGCGTATGGAATATCGTTCCCATTAATGGTTACTGGAATATAGTTAACTCTCTTATTGGTGTAGTTTACATGCGTGGATTTTCCTTCATTTAGTTTGATGCGCCATTTCTTTGTCCAAAGGTTGATTTTGTTTGCAGCTATCTGTAATTTTTCAGTTGCTTCTTCGACACTGTCACTAATCGCCAAAATAGCCGTGTCGTCTGCAAATGTTGCCACTGTGGTTTCTCCCGGAACAGGAATATCATAAGTATACAGTAGGTACAAAAGTGGTCCCAATACACTTCCTTGTGGTACTCCGGCATTGATATTGCGTAGCGAGGAGTATTCGTCATCCTGTTTCACCCTGAAGTGGCGATCTTTCAGATATGATTTTAACAGTTCTGTATATTCACTAGGAAGCTGCTGTTCCAGTTTCTCGAATAGTCCATCATGCCACACCTTATCGAAAGCCTGAGCAATGAGAAAATGCAATGATGAGCAAATTTATTAATTAGACAATACCTTCATATAAAAGCCGAAATTGACATGATAGTGCGATGAAAACAATCGCTGAGGTTGTGGCTCGCTGGGTCCGTGATCCCAATGCTTCTGGAACAAAAGAAAAATCAGGGTACTCTAATTGATACATTTTGAAATGTCACAAAGTTATCTAGTTTTCATTGACAAATTGTTTATTCTTTTATTAATAACCAGCGCGACTATTTACATTTTTGTTATCTCGCCGAAAAACTATATAAAATGTTTACATGAGTCACGTTCTTCTCCGCTACTGTTGAAGATGTCATGAAGAAGTCGATTTCTGGCGCAGATAAATTCTTCAATTAGGAAAAATTCTTCGATCTCGTAGTATAGACGTAAAATGTATTATTCAGGAGTAAGATCGAGGATAAGCAAAAAAACCACAATTTTTGTTTGCAATATTTCGAAACTTCTATTGTTTCTTCATCAGGCAATCAAACACTACAATTTTAGATAAAATCAGGTACAATAAATAAACACTAAAGCTACTTACGTAATTAGTGAAGTCGGCCAACACAATTACAGTAGACATTTACATTCATATTAACAAACGGAACATCGTGGCGTTCGTAACACACCATGCGAAACGATTATATGAAGACATGTTATTTTTTTTTTTTTTGATACAAAGGAAACGACAAAACTGCAACGCCTCTATGTGTACTGAAGGTACTAAAGTTTGAATATCAAAAGTTGCTGTCAGGAATTCGTGAATGATTGATTAGGTTTGTTGTTAACGATGTTGAGAATATAAGAGTAGATGGTACTAAGATGACTCGTGTCCGTTTTGAAGTTTACAGTGTTAGGAGTGTTATTAATATGCACCATTTCCAAAAACAGTCGACCAAAGTAATTAACCTCTGAGTCCAAAACAGAGGCTTTATCGAAATCAAAAACATGGCCCAAACTCAGGCTATGTTGTGCAAGAGCACAAGTGCCTTTACCCGTCTTTACGTCGCTCTTATGTGCACTAATTCTCTTTTTTAGCAATTGACAGGTTTGGCCAATGTATCTACCGGCAATATTTGCGAAACATCATTTGTAAAGTACAATTTAATTAAATTAAAAACCATATTTCTACAAAACAATTATCCCGAAAAAATTCTGAACAAACTCTTATTCTCCACAACTTCTATTAATGAAAATGTTACAACTCTGACTAATGGTACCTCAGATAACACTGAGAGCCCTATCGTTTACAAAAAGTTAACATATGTACCTGAGTTGACAGAAAAATTAATAAAAGTGTTTTCAAATGAACTTACAACTAGTAATCTGAAAATAGCAGAACATTATCCTTTGACTATAAATAGACTATTCAGCAGACTAAAGGATAAAACACCCTTGATGTACCAATCGAGCGTTATTTACAACATACCGTGTAAGGATTGTGCCGGTAGATACATTGGCCAAACCTGTCAATTGCTAAAAAAGAGAATTAGTGCACATAAGAGCGACGTAAAGACGGGTAAAGGCACTTGTGCTCTTGCACAACATAGCCTGAGTTTGGGCCATGTTTTTGATTTCGATAAAGCCTCTGTTTTGGACTCAGAGGTTAATTACTTTGGTCGACTGTTTTTGGAAATGGTGCATATTAATAACACTCCTAACACTGTAAACTTCAAAACGGACACGAGTCATCTTAGTACCATCTACTCTTATATTTTCAACATCGTTAACAACAAACCTAATCAATCATTCACGAATTCCTGACAGCAACTTTTGATATTCAAACTTTAGTACCTTCAGTACACATAGAGGCGTTGCAGTTTTGTCGTTTCCTTTGTATCAAAAAAAAAAAAAATAACATGTCTTCATATAATCGTTTCGCATGGTGTGTTACGAACGCCACGATGTTCCGTTTGTTAATATGAATGTAAATGTCTACTGTAATTGTGTTGGCCGACTTCACTAACTACGTAAGTAGCTTTAGTGTTTATTTATTGTACCTGATTTTATCTAAAATTGTAGTGTTTGATTGCCTGATGAAGAAACAATAGAAGTTTCGAAATATTGCAAACAAAAATTGTGGTTTTTTTGCTTATCCTCGATCTTACTCCTGAATAATACATTTTACGGATAAATTCTTCTTTTCACTCAGTAGGTAAAAGATTGCGCCAACAAAGGTTATGTAGGAACTATTTGGCGACATGTTAAATGTGTTTATCAATATGTACTGACGTTTGATGTATTTGTAGCATGGCTGAAGACGAAGCGAAGCTTCGAAACCAGGTACCATAAGATCAACAATAAAACTATTCACTGAAATCAACATCCTTTTTTAATTATACCATTGCCAGTGAACATGGAGAAATTTATAGTCAAATTGTTAATATGGATAGATTTTCTTGTATCTGTTTCTTTCTAACAAACCATGGTATATTTGCGCCTGTTGTTAGTACTTTGTGTTGTAATATTTGCATTCTTGTTCATGTTTGGTTTTTGAGCTGTTGCCAAGACACCAACAGGCATATGTCAAAACTGGCCGGAGTAAGGATTTATAGAGGAGTACGGAGCATTCTGTTTTCAGGAATGATTTTTTCCCTCATCAGTATTTTAATGTTTCTTGCATTTGGAATTTTTAGTGTTTTTTTTTTTCTGGTGCAGATTTTTATTCTGTTCCTTTTCACTCCCTTTCTTATATCACTAGAATGATTTTCTTTTGTCCTTTCTTCTTTTTATTAACAAATATTCTCTCCAAGCAATAGATAATAATGTTACAGAAGAACAGTTTTTAATGCCAAAATCGCTACTCTCTGCTGCTAGTGTAATAATTAAGGATATTGATATCCGTAATTCGGACACTCGGAATTTGGACAAAATGCGTAAAATTAATTGTAATATAGCAAACGATGTAAAATATGTTATTTTCTTGTGTAAAGACAGGAATAGAGCCATATGGATTACTTCTAACCATGTACACTAGGGTGGTTTAAATTGGTTATTTTTATTTAGGAAGCAACTATCCCCCAAATTGTTTCCAAATCCAAAAAAGTGGGCACGTAATTTTTTGCGATGCATCAAATTTACATAAGATAATGCATGCGAAAAAAGTAATTTTTTGGTATTTTTCGAATAATTGTTTAGGAAAACTTAAGACTAAAGTTATAGGACTTGTAAAGGACTTTCCAAGGAAGAATTTGACCTATCATACATATGGATTTGATGCCCCCAACCCACCCCCACAATGCCCTGAAAACTACCCTGAAAAAATGTAGATTCTTCAGAAAATTGACCCTTCTAATTATTTCATTATTTTGTCTCATAGAGATCATTATTATAAGTCTAGAAGGATGTTTAAACATTTGTCAGTTAATTTCATTTTGTTTAAACAAATTTCATTTTTTTAAATAATTCGTTTTTCTCGTAAATCCGTCTGAATTCTGTTTCTGGTTTCGAAATGACAGTTTATTACATATTACATGTTACATACTGCGTATGATAAAGTAAAAACAAATGTTGGGATAATTGCAAACAAAATGTTTAAACAAATGGAATTTGTTTAAACAAATATGAGTTTATTAGCTAATAAGTAATGACATAGGTAAGATACCTCGAACATGAAATTTATAAGTTAATTTCACAAAAAAGCTGAATTCTACCGTAATTAGAACAGTTGAAAATTAATAATCATTGATTGGTTAAACAATAGGAAGAATTTGTTTAATGATTATTGTCACTCTAAGTTAATAAACCATTTCGAACTCAGAAAACAGTTGTCCGACGGAATTACGGGAAAAACGAATTATTTAAACAAATGGAATTTGTTTAAGCAAATGAAAACACCTGACAATTATTTATAAACATTCAACTAGACTTATAGTAATGATTTCTATGAGAAAAAAGAAAATGAAGTGATTAGAAGGGTAAATTTTATGAAGAATGTACATTTTTTATTTAATGCTAGTTTTTAGGGCACTGTGGGGGTGGGTTGGGGGAGTCAAAATTATATGTATAATGACTCAAATTCTTCATTGGAAAGTCCTCTACAAGTTCTATAACTTTAATCTTAAGTTTTCCCAAACCACGAACAATTATTCGAGAAAATTCCAAAAAATATCTTTTTCCAATGCATTTTTTAATGTAAATTTGAAGCATCGATAGGCACCATTAAAAATTTAAATTTCGAAGAAAAAAAAATACGTGTTCACTTTATTGGATTTGGAAACTATTTGGAGGATCGTTGCTTTCTATCATCACAAAAATTTATGCAATGCATTTTTGAACCGCCCTAATGAACACAATATCGGCACATATGTTTGATTTAAGGACGTGCTACATGTACCTAATTCTATACACCTAAATTTGTAAATAATAGTGGTTAAAAGAGTAGTACACCGTATTATTATGAAAATATAAAGCATTTTTAGTCAGTCTCAATAGATATTAGTAGAATTTTCTTAATTACTGTTATCCTGTAGCGATGTCAATTATTAAGATCAGTCAAACTTTTAGGGTATATTCTGACCGTTAGAACATTGGCAGAATAAGAAACGATTGTGTGTTGATAAGTGTAATGTCAAATCAACAAAGTCCTAAAATAAAGTTCAATGCTGTAGAATAACTAAGCAGACATATGTCGGAAATTGGGACAGTGTCTGAATTTGGGACGTTTATTTTAGTTACCTTAGTTAAAGAATACAGATAAATTTGTCAGTTTCTGCACGCTGTTTGGCAGTTTTCGCAGCCTTATTTACGTCAGTTTTCAGAGAATACACCCAGCGTAAACGTCTTCAGATAGCTAAATTTACATTAACAGTTTGTCCATTATAAATACTTTATTTCTAAAGCTTCTTTAGTTCTGGAAACAGTTTCGTATCAGGCAAATGGCTTAAAATGGCAACTAAACTGGAACAGTTAAAAAATGCAACTTAAGAAGGACATTCCAAGTAAGTCGTTCTACATAATTTTGATTATTCGTCGCACGTTGTTACTTCGTAATACAGCAATTTCAACTTAAAACTCGAACTTCGTCACGGCGAACTTTCGCGTTCGTGCAACGGAATGGACATTTTTAATATTTGCCGTCGTAATAAATCACGGCCGTATGAAAAAAAAAACTTGTCTGTTGCGCTCCTGTACAAGGAGCGGAAACTTGACGAGAGTGGCAATATAATTAAAGCACTAAATCAAATGTAGGTGGTGGCGCGACTGCAAAATACGTTCGTTCGTCCGTTTCTTGCGATATAGTCGCACAGATTCGTATTTACGTATTCCGTCGCAAGCGAACGAGAATTAAAATGCGGAATTTAATCCGTTAATTAATTTACATGATGTATGACATCGCATACCGTCTAATCTCGGTGTACTTAAAATGCAAAGTTATTTCTTTGTTGAGTGTTACGGGAACAGCAGAGAACTAATTCTAAAACGCTTTTTAAATAATGTGCTATAATTTAAATAAATTAAAACAATAGGTGGTCTAAAGTGGTTTGTAATCACAACAAATAATCAAAAAAATCTTATGTGGCCAGGCACATGACTTTATCATACAATATATAAAATTATTAGTTTAACCCTGGCTAAGTAGTATTATATTAATGCAGATGTGACCGATCTCGATCAAATAGAATTTTTTCTTGCAGCTAAACTATTAATTTTACCAAAAAAATGTAATGGGCATAAATTATTCGGAATTTCCTCTACTTTAATTTATTACTTAACTATTTTGACAAAATTACAAAAATGGCGCCTCATTTGCAAAATCCTTGAAAGACGCTTAGAGTAGACATTTAGTTCCTTTGGCCCCTTTGGAACCAAAAGCTTTGCAGCTGTAAGTTTGGTCATGAAACTTCTAAATATGAAGTTTCATCCCGATACCTTCAGTAGTTTCTCCGGAATCGTCGCCACACAAACGGGTACACACACACACACACACACACACACAAACATTTTTTTGTACCGTGGCCAAAAATGTTCAGGACACCCAAAATGACCTCTTTCCAGTAAAATCCCATTTTTTTTTTCACGATTCCAATACTAGACATACTGCGTATGATAAAGTAAAAAGTACACTAAACAACAATAATTTTACGACTACAAAAAATAAAAGTGATTATTTTGCATAGCTTGTTATATCTCCAATGTATTTAAATTCAAAAATCAAGTGTGCCGCCTCGATACCGTATAAAGCAGGTACTGAATTCGACCGTGTACACTACCTTGTTGTACTCCTGCTTTAATGCTTTGACTGTACGCACTATCCGTCCGTCGAGTATAGTATAAAACAAAGCGTACGTCACTGTCGTCGCTGTACTCGGTCGCCTGAGTCATGCCTGAGCGTTCGAGCGTTGAATCGCCGCACAATCGCCGTAACTTTTACTGTCATTCTTTCTCGTGGCGGCATATCGAACTATTTCATGGGCCAATGTTACTACGGTTTCGAGGTAAGCGGACTTCTTTGGAGTACGGTGTTATATACGAAAGTGCTGTTGCTAGACAAACGCCGCTCCATGCCTCAGGTGTCACCAGTTGCCCAAGTTCTGCTCGGCTTTACTCATTACACTCATTATCTTGTTTTAAAGGTATTTGTCAGGATGATATGATAACTTTCAATGCCAAACTTGTAGGAGGGCTTTTGTCACATGAGGAATATAAGAAACAATTTTTTTATATATACCGTTGGTTATTTGTTCTATTATCGTCGATTTCCTGTGGCCCTGATCAATTCGAATGTGGGGTATATGTTTCAAATAGTAATGATAAAGGTCGCAATAGAGAGGCGTATGAAAGGGTGCTTTATCTGGTTGTTTTCATTTTACGATTTGCATATATGTATTTAAGTTTATATGCTGCATTTAATTGGTTAACTATCTTAATTAATATTTAACTATAGGAGGACCATTTGAAAAATATCTTCTTTGACACGAATCTAATAGAAACATAAATAGTGCTGTTTTAAATATTAATATACAGGATATTCCATAATAATATGCTAATATTTAAGGAGGTTATCCTAGGGTCAAATTTGAAAAAGGAACTCTTATGAACAAATTTCCTAAAGGTCTTAACTTTTCAACTACAGGTTAGCACCCAGTTTTAAGAAAAAAATCATTTTTTTAAAGATAACTTAGGTATGACCATAGATATTCTTGTGAAACGTAGTACGCATCTTCTATGCATCAAAAGTCATTTTCTACTGTACAACCATATTTTTTTTTAATTCTTGCGAGTGGCATTCGTGCGGGGTTTGTACTGAATCAATTTCAAGAAAAAGTGATACACCACTGCTTTTTCTCAAAGTAAAATTATTTTTTAAATCCTAATTCATTTCTGAAATCTCTTCTCTAGATTTCTGTTCCTATGATGTACGGTTTTGCATAAACAACTAAAATTCATTCATTTGCATGTTTTGTTATGAAATTTGATATTATCAAGGACTAAAAACGTATCTAGTAAGTAAGAAACAAATTTTGTTTAGTAAACAAAAACAGTTTTGGCAGTTGTCCACCTAGTCGAGTTATCACGTATCAAAATTAACAATACAGATTTTTTTCTTAAAACTTTAGCACCCTGCATTCCAAAAAGTTAAAACTTTCGGGACATACGTTTATATTTTTTTTTCTTAAAATGAACCCCATAATATTCTCCTTAAAAATTAGCATATTTAAAAAAAAACATCCTGTATAAATATATAGCATATTGTCAACAGAGAAACAAAGAGAACTTACAATAAAATACGTCGAAAAACGTCAAAGAAGTGTTAAAATGACATCGAACATTGCTCATTGACCAGAAAGTAACAAAAGCCTGCTTTCAGATAGTAATTAATGTAGAACTTAATAAAAAGTTATATATGGATTTATTTGCATTTTAGTTCTTTAGAATATGTCTGCCATTTGAAATTCTAATAAATCTGTATTTTAACTAACACTAAGTTCTTACAAAATTGAAACAACAAGTTTTTAATGGAATTATTTTTAATCGATTTTACTTACTTGTTTTACAGCTATTTTATTTTATATATTTCGTTTATATTCTAAACTCCTAGCGTTCTAAGAATTTGAAAAAATGACATTTGAAAAGTGTTACTCAGAATGTTTTCGAATGTCACAAAAAAGATTTTCAACCGCGTATAGTTTTTGTGCGTATCTCCGTCAGTTGTTAGCTAATGGTATTGCGTATCATCTTTCATTAATTCTGCTCACTTATGAAGCTATTTTATCGCGAACTTACATCACAAACTTTGATAATAAATATTGTATGACCTCACGTCCTCATAAAAAGGCAGAAAATCACATCCAACGCGAATGGTTCTTAAATATTTTGCCTAAATTATTGGCTACTCGCTAACAGTTACACTGGATCTCACCCTGTTGCCGTAGTTTATTTTCTAACAAGCTTTGATACATCTTGATACATTTATAGTTACTGGGATGCAATAAAGGTATTTTATTATTATTATTAGTACTATTATTACTAAATACTGACTGGTGTACCATACTGAGCATTTGAGGAAGCTCGACTTGATAACATTGAACTGATGACATGAACTCTTAATACTACTACAATGTGGTAGAATAACCGTGTGTAGAATAAGTTCGAAATAGCACATCAAAATTTAATTTGAAGAACACACATGAAATACTAATACCATTCCGCTGCAATATTCACAACAACGTTTTTGGCGGATGCGCCGGAATATTAAAAATTCCTTTACTGTCGACACAGAAAATCATCCGCCATTCGTATATTTTAATTCAATTGCACCAAGCGAAACTTTCCCTATATTCCAAATATATGGCCAGATGTACACGGTCGAGAAGTAGGGCAACGGTCCATTTCACCGCAACCAACAGAGCCCTGAAAAAGTCATCCGCAGCGAAGTGTCTCACGGAACTTTGCGACTAATTGGGACTGGTATCGCGATTTTTTAAATTGCACGTTAAAATTTTAATCAGAGGCGACCCGTCGCGACTGCATCCGCGGTCTGCACGACCTCTTTCTACCTCTCACGAAATCAAATATTTACATTTGCCGTCTAGGATTTATATTTTGTGCACAGCGGCGGCAGTGGAAATCTCACGGTAGCGCAACAAGAAATTCATGTTTTAATTATGCCGAGTTGCTCAGAGCTCGTACATACGTATACCTATACATAGTACATAATATGTACGGCAAGTTGCAAACCATCAGTTCGCAAAAGTTACTCTGAGTTTATAAGGAATGCTGCCGGCGTGGTTTGTGGATATTTGCGACAACGTGCACGGGTACCGTGTCAGTAAATAGGTTATGTTCTGCATCCGCAAGTGTGCATTCATAACTTTATATGGGGGAAAAATTCACGTCGTGTTGTTCTTTTATCTCGCATGACATAATTTAAATTCTCCTTAGTTAATGCGAACTGCAAAAGCTTGTTTTTAATCGAGCCGTGCCTAGGTTACATAACGAAATAAAATGGCTTACTTGATTGAATTTATATTCAGTAGTTTGCGGCTTCAGAGCGGTTTTGTCCGTTAGTGGTTCTTTGATGTCAAATGAAATGCACAAACAATTTTCGAATGCAGCAGCGCAAAAACAGGAAGCACACGTTTGCTTGAACGTAACAGAGGTTTACCTCCTGAGGTCCTTTGTTCAAGAATTCCTTCAAAAGCGTTGAAAATTTAACTTTTTTCCTAAATGGATGAAATACTCTAGATATAAATAAATGCTCAGGGTACCGGAAACACGATCTTTATTTCCGACGTACAATGGTAACAGTGCCATAAAACATGGCTAAAACTGGTGATAAGATTAGTCTTTTGAAACACAGGTATTAAGCATGCTTATGAAGGGATTTTAGTGCAACAAGAGGATGCAATAAAGATATTTTATTATTATTATTAGTATTATTATTACTCAATGGTCCCGTTTTTCTTCCTTAAATACTCAATGGTGTAACATACTGTGTATATGAGGAAGCGAGACTTGATTACATTGAATTGACGACATAATACTACGACATGTGGTAGAATAACACTGTATAGAATAAGTTCGAAATTGCACATCAAAATTTAATTCGAAGAACACACATGAAATAGTAATACCATTCAGCTACAATATTCACAACAGCGGTTTTGGCGGATGCGCCGGAATATTAAAAATTTCTTTACTGTCGCTACAGAAAATCATCCGCCATTCGTATATTTTAATTCAATTACAGCGAGCGAAACTTTTCCTATATTCCAAATATATGGCCAGATGTACACGGTCGAGAAGTAGGGCGACGGTCCATTTTACCACAACCAACAGCGCCCTGAAAAAAGTCATCGGCAGCGAAGTGTCTCACGGAACTTTGCGACTAATTGGGACCGGTATCGCAATCTTTTAAATTGCACGTTAAATTTTTAATCAGAGGCGACGCGTCGCGACTGCGTCCGCGGTATGCACGAGCTCTTTCTACCTCTCACGAAATCAAATATTTACATTTGCCTTCTAGGATTTATATTTTGTGCACGACGGCGGCAGTGGAAATCTCGCGGTGGCGCAACAAGAAATTTATGTTTTAATTATGCCGAGTTGCTCAGAGTCCGTACGTTCGTATACCTATACATAGTACATAATATGTACGGCAAGTTGCAAACCATCACTTCGCAAAGATTACTCTGAGTTTAAAGGACTGCTACCGGCGTGGTTTAGTGGATATTTGCGATAACGTGCACGGGTACCGTGTCAGTAAATAGGTTATGTTCTGCATCCGCAAGTGTGCATTCATAACTTTATATGGGGGAAAAATTCATGTCGTGTTGTTCTTTTATCTCGCATGACATAATTTAAATTCTCCTTTGTTAATGCAAACTGGAAAAGCTTGTTTTTAATCGAGCCGTGCCTAGCTTACATAACGAAATAAAATGGTTTATTTGATTGAATTAATATTCCGTAGTTTGCGGCTTCTGAACGGTTTGTCCGCTAGTGGTTCTTTAATGTCCAACGAAATGTACAAACAATTTTCGAATGCAGCAGCGCAAAAACAGGAAACATACGTTTGCTTGAACGTAACAGAGGTTTACCTCCTGAGGTCTTTTGTTCACGAATTCATACAAAACCGTTGAAAATTTAACTTTTTTCCTAAATGGATGAAATCCTCTAGATATGAATAAATGCTCAGGGTACCGGAAACACGATCTTTATTTCCGACGTACAATGGTAACAGAGCCCTAAAACATGGCTAAAACTAGTGATAAGATTAGTCTTTCGAAACACAGATATTAAACAAGCTTATGAAGGGATTTTGGTGCAATAAGAGGATGCAATAAAGACATTTTATTATTATTATTATTATTAGTATTAATATTACTAAATGGTCCCATGTTTCTTCCTTAAATACTAAATACTCTAACAGACCTACTGTGTATATGAGGAAGCGAGACTTGATTACATTGAATTGACGACATAATACTACGACAATGTGGTAGGATAACACTGTATAGAATAAGTTCGAAATTGCACATCAAAATTTAATTTGAAGAAAACACATGAAATAGTAATTCCATTCAGCTACAATATTCACAACAACGTTTTTGGCGGATGCGCCGGAATATTAAAAATTCCTTTACTGTCGCCACAGAAAATCATCCGCCATTCGTATATTTTAATTCACTTGCAGCGAGCGAAACTTTCCCTATATTCCAAATATATGACCAGATGTACACGGTCGAGAAGTAGGGCAACGGTCCATTTCACCACAACCAACAGCGCCCTGAAAAAAGTCATCCGCAGCGAAGTGTCTCACGGAACTTTGCGACTAATTGGGACCGGTATCGCAATTTTTTAAATTGCACGTTAAATTTTTAATCAGAGGCGACGCGTCGCGACTGCATCCGCGGTCTGCACGAGCTCTTTCCACCTCTCACGAAATCAAATATTTACATTTGCCTTCTAGGATTTATATTTTGTGCAGGGCGGCGGCAGTGGAAATATCAACACCAAATTCATGTTTTAATTATGCCGAGTTGCTCACAGTCCGTACATACGTATACCTATACATAGTACACAATATGTACGGCAAGTTGCAAACCATCACTTCGCAAACATTACTCTGAGTTTAAAGTAATGCTACCGGCGTGGTTTCTGGATATTTGCAACAACATGCACGGGTACCGTGTCAGTAAATGGGGTTATGTTCTGCATCCGCAAGTGTGCATTCATAACTTTATATGGGGGAAAAATTCATGTCGTGTTGTTCTTTTATCTCGCATGACATAATTTAAATTCTCCTTTGTTAATGCGAACTGGAAAAGCTTATTTTTTAATCGAGCCGTGCCTAGCTTACACAACGAAATAAAATGGTTTACGTGATTGAATTTATATTCAGTAGTTTGCGGCTTCAGAGCGATTTTGTCCGCTAGAGGTTCTTTGATGTCCAACGAAATGCACAAACAATTTTCGAATGCAGCAGCGCAAAGACACGAAGCATATGTTTGCTTGAACGTAACAGAGGTTTACATCCTGAGGTCTTTTGTTCACGAATTCATACAAAAGCGTTGAAAATTTAACTTTTTTCCTAACTGGATGAAATCCTCTAGATATAAATAAATGCTCAGGGTACCGGAAAAACGATCTTTATTTCCGAAGTACAATGGTAACAGAGCCCTAAAACATAGCTAAAACTAGTGATAAGATTACTCTTTTGAAACACAGGTATTAAGCATGCGTATGAAGGGATTTTGGTGCAATGAGAGGATGCAATAAAGACATTTTATTATTATTAGCAGTATTATTATTAGTAAATGGTTCCATTTTTCTTCCTTAAATACTCATTGGTGTAACATACTGTGTATATGAGGAAGCGAGACTTGATTACATTGAATTGACGACATAATACTACGACATGTGGTAGAATAACACTGTATAGAATAAGTTCGAAATTGCACATCAAAATTTAATTTGAAGAACACACATGAAATAGTAATACCATTCAGCTACAATATTCACAACAACGTTTTTAGCGGATGCGCCGGGATATTAAAAATTCCTTTACTGTCGCCACAGAAAATCATCCGCCATTCGTATATTTTAATTCAATTACAGCGAGCGAAACTTTCCCTATATTCCAAATATATGGCCAGATGTACACGGTCGAGAAGTAGGGCAACGGTCCATTTCACCGCAACCAACAGAGCCCTGAAAAAAGTCATCCGCAGCGAAGTGTCTCACGGAACTTTGCGACTAATTGGGACCGGTATCGCAATTTTTTAAATTGCACGTTAAATTTTTAATCAGAGGCGACGCGTCGCGACTGCATCCGCGGTCTGCACGAGCTCTTTCCACCACTCACGAAATCAAATATTTACATTTTCCTTCTAGGATTTATATTTTGTGTACGACGGCGGCAGTGGAAATCTCACGGTGGCGCAACAAGAAATTTATGTTTTAATTATGCCGAGTTGCTCAGAGTCCGTACGTACGTATACCTATACATAGTACATAATATGTACGGCAAGTTGCAAACCATCACTTCGCAAACATTACTCTGAGTTTAAAAGAATGCTACCGGCGTGGTTTGTGGATATTTTGCAACAACGTACACGGGTACCGTATCAGTAAATAGGTTATGTTCTGCATCCGCAAGTGTGCATTCATAACTTTATATGGGGGAAAAATTCACGTCGTGTTGTTCTTTTATCTCGCATGACATAATTTAAATTCTCCTTTGTTAATGCAAACTGTAAAAGCTTGTTTTTTTAATCGAGCCGTGCCAAGCTTACATAACGAAATAAAATGGTTTACTTGATTGAATTTATATTCAGTAGTTTGCGGCTTCAGAGCGGTTTTGTCCGCTAGTGGTTCTTTGATGTTCAACGAAATGCACAAACAATTTTCGTATGCAGCAGCGCAAAAACACGAAGCATATGTTTGCTTGAACGTAACAGAGGTTTACCTCCTGATGTCTTTTGTTCACGAATTCACACAAAAGCGTTGAAAATTTAACTTTTTTCCTAAATGGATGAAATACTCTAGATATAAATAAATGCTCAGGGTACCGGAAACACGATCTTTATTTCCGACATACAATGGTAACAGAGCCCTAAAACATGGCTAAAACTAGTGATAAGATTAGTCTTTTGAAACACAGGTATTAAGCATGCGTATGAAGGGATTTTGGTGCAATAAGAGGATGCAATAAAGATATTTTATTATTATTATTAGTATTATTATTACTAAATGGTCTCATTTTTCTTCCTTAAATACTCAATGGTGTAACATACTGTGTATATGAGGAAGCGAGACTAGATTACATCGAATCGACGACAATACTACGACAATCTGGTAGAATAACACTGTATGGAAAAAGTTCGAAATTGCACATCAAAATTTAATTTGAAGAAAACACATGAAATAGTAATACCATTCCGCTGCAATATTCACAACAACGTTTTTGGCGGATGCGCCGGAATATTAAAAATTTCTTTACTGGCGCCACAGAAAATCATCCACCATTCGTATATTTTAATTCAATTACAGCGAGCGAAACTTTCCCTATATTCCAAATATATGGCCAGATGTACACGGTCAAGAAATAGGGCAACGGTTCATTTCACCGCAACCAACAGAGCCCTGAAAAAAGTCATCCGCAGCGAAGTGTCTCACGGAACTTTGCGACTAATTGGGACCGGTATCGCAATTTTTTAAATTGCACGTTAAATTTTTAATCAGAGGCGACGCGTCGCGAGTGCATCCGCGGTCTGCACGAGCTCTTTCCACCTCTCACGAAATCAATTATTTACATTTGCCTTCTAGGATTTATATTTTGTGCACGGCGGCGGCAGTGGAAATCTCACGGTGGCGCAACAAGAAATTTATGTTTTAATTATGCCGAGTTGCTCAGAGTCCGTACATACGTATACCTAGACATAGTACATTATATGTACGGCAAGTTGCAAACCGTCACTTCGCAAACATTACTCTGGGTTTAAAGGAATGCAGCAGACGTGGTATGTGGATATTTGCGACAACGTGCACGGGTACCGTGCCAGTAAATACGTTATCTTCTGCATCCGCAAGTGTGCATTCATAATTTCATATGGGGGAAAAATTCACGTCGTGTTGTTCTTTTATCTCGCATGATATAATTTTAACGTAAAACTGAAAATCCTTCCGCCACCGAGCAAATTATCCTTTGCTAATGCAAACTGGAAAAGTTTGTTTTTTAATCGAGCCGTACCTTTAATAATTCAGGCTTAGCTTGCATAACGACATAAAATGGTTTACTTGATTGCATTTATATTCAGTAGTTTGCGGCTTCAGAGCAATTTTGTCCGCTAGAGGTTCTTTGATGCCCAACGAAATGCACAAACAATTTTCGAATGCAGCAGCGCAAAAACACGAAGCATACGTTTGCTTGAACGTAACAGAGGTTTACCTCCTGAGGTCTTTTGTTCCGAATTCATACAAAAGCGTTAAAAATTTTACTTTATTCCTAAATCGATGAAGTACCCGAGATATAAATAAATGCTCAGTGTACCGGAAACATGATCTTTATTTACGAAGTACAATGGCAACAGAGCCCTAAAACATGGCTAAAACTAGTAATAAGATTAGTCTTTTGAAACACAGGCATTAAGCATGCTTATGAAGGGATTTTGGCGCCTCTGATTCCAAAACTTATATGCCGGTTTAAAAATTGTAGAGCTAATATGGCACTAAAAAATCTGGTTGGTATGGAACTTATTTACAGTAATATATGAAGATCTCTGATTTCTAATCTTATATCATATATTTAAAATTCAAAATACCGTAATCAATATAAGGACATCTGTAGACATTATGCTACTCTAATTAAAATGTCCTAAAATTTTGCAAATGTCAAACCAATTCGAAAACTGTGTTTTGATTGGACTTAGCGGTGACCGAATGGTCACTATAGGTTATATTGTGTACAATTATTATTTTCGTGGCTAGCGCTGAAAAGTGTTCATTACAGGCCTGGCTGGCGCTGGCCGGCAAATAGCATGTTCGGTGTCTCCATATGGAGACACGAAAATGACATTTTCGTATAGTGCAGGATAAAAACAATTTTTCCGCTATTTTTTTAAAGCCAAAAAATCTAGTAATCTGTGGTTTATGAATCTGTAAAATTCGCTCGTGAGCAGTTATGGATAGGAAACACTGAAGAAAAACTCCTATACATGCTGATAGACTACAAAAATAGTCCGATGAAGCTTGTACATTGGGAAGAACAGACAACTTTCTATGGTTTACCATTAAGATGACATCCAGACTGTTGATAACATGTACAATTGTACAGTGCTGTGTGGACCAAATTCTATCATAAGATCTAGATGAATGAAACCCCCAGAATATGTAGGTACTGCCCTGTGGTATCACAGAGTTTGTGCAAATGTCGAAAAGCCGAATCCAAGAAAACACTGGATGAATGCGATAAAACTTGATAAAAATGTCGAAAATGCCATCAAGCCAATTTACAACGACTTGTCGTCGATAGAGTTGCTAGAACGGTGTTTAATTATTGACACTCCAAACAACAAGTAAAGCTTCAATTCTACTGTCTCTCACCGCGCACCCAAACATCTTCAAAATTGCGGTTTAAGCAGCGGCAGACTTTATAAAGGCTTTTCTGTTTTTGAAGGCTTTTCTACCGTCTTTAAAACTATGGCTACAATATGAATCATTATTGACATGGAAACGAAGATATTTGCAAATGTGCGCGAGAAACTGCGTCTGGTGAGGTCGTCTAGACGTGCACTCGAGGCTGCAAAATAAGCTCAATCAAGGCGTAGAAATGAGCAAAAGACTCAAAATAAATTCTTCGAAGTGGAGGTATAGCCCTGGTATAGCATGTTAGCAGAATAATACTGTAAGCACTCGTTGTCACGTTATTAGCTGTACTTGAAAGTTTCAAGGTGTTTTTCTCGAAACAGTTTTTCGCGAGCGGTAGGCACGATATTTCAAAAAATATTTGAGCAATTGACTTTAAATTTAAATTTTATCTGGATGTTCAGTAAACATCCCTTTATCTTTTGATAAACCAGAAATGCAATAAGTTATGTCCTTTTCTTTTCACGTATTTTGAGTTTGACAAGTCGTCATTCCTCAAATATAAATATTTGTATTTTCTGGATCATCAAACTATTCGCTATTCGATATTTTTCGGAATTCATTATTACTTGTGTTTAACTGATGACCTAAAAGTTTGCCAATGACGGTAATTTAATTCGGCCAGAGTCTCGTGTTTAGGATGCGGCGCAAGTCATTAAAACCGAACCACATCCTTTCGCCTTGCACAGGCTAACGTCTAAGGCGCTGTCCGCTGGCAAACTTGCACCATTAATCAAAACTTATGGTTACTTAGCTTAATTAATGGTGTATCAGTTCGGCGTCGGCTGCTTAGATTTTCCACAGTCCTGCCAAACTCATAACAAGCAATACCGCGATTTTTCTAATCAGTCGACACTTCAATGCGAATTTCGGATTCGGCTCACGGATAAGCAGGGTGACAAAAAGGCGGGGGGCGTGGGCGGATGGGTAACCATCCCCGTGAATGAATAAATAAGGGGCAACAAAGTTGCGGATTTGCTGCTGCGATGGTGTACTGGATTAATTAAACTTTCAATAGGGTGTGTTGGGTTTAAATGGGACGAATTGTTGTCTTCGAAACTTTCTGAATCTAAACACGTCGAACAATAAGTTAGTTAAGTTTGCTAAATTCTCACCTCCTCCGCGCTCATCATTTAAATTTTAAATGCCCCCCCTCGTAAATAATTCTTGAGAGGGTGTAGCTATAGACGAGGAGTTTTGGAACGCAAGGCATGTGCCGATCATTGTATAGGCGATATTGAGTGAATAAGAAATGGCAAAATAGTGTTTGTGTTTTTCTTTTCTTATTAAGTGATAGTTATCAATAGATCTGGGCATAAGTACGGAGATACATAAAGGCAAACATTAATGAAAATTATATCTGAGTTTCTGTGAACAATTGACCTATCGTAAATATTGTCTTACGAATTCTACATCCAAAGATTACATATAAACTTTAATTAATGAAATTCAGGTAAAAGAAATAGCTGACGGTAACATAATTTTGTCCCTGGTTGATGTTAGTTTGATATCCTTATATGCTAGAGTCACCTTACTAGTATATATTTCAAGGTTTGAATAGGAAGTTAGTTTGTGAGAGTCAAGTTTCCAGATAAGTACAGTAATCAAGACAGAAGTAAAAAATGTTTGACGCGTAACGTCTTGTGCACCTATGTTTGCATCAATACCTTCAAAACTATTAAGCATTGCATGATATTCCTCGACGAATGTTGGGAGATAATAGTTTTATGGCAAACAGAGTCAGTAACTGTCTTGCAAAGCATTCTAAACTGTGTGGAATATTGGTCAAGCAGAAACAAAAATCCATTTGTCTTGATCGGTAATTTGGCAAACTGACAAAATTACTTTCAGAGTTATGAAAGTTTTACGTTAGGCTTATTTACGATTATTTGCCAACCCTTACCATATTCAAAATTCAATATCTTTGCTTCTAGTAATCGTATCGGACCCATTTTTGTTTTATTTTAAAGGTTGATTTGCTAGATAATTGCGTACAATCATTATTCGACCTTATATATGTAACAAAATAAAAACAATTTATTTTTTTTTAAATATGTCTTACATAGTCGCCCCCACATAGATATAATATCCGCTACACTTTTACGTAGAAACCCCATTTTTTACTTTATCATACGCAGTATGTAAAGTATTGTAATCGTGCCGAAAAAATTTTTTGAGATTTTAGCGGAAATAGGTCTTTATGGGTCCCCTGAACATTTTTGACCAAGGTACAAAAAAATGTCTGTGTGTGTGTGTGTGTGTGTGTGTGTGTGTGTGTGTGTGTGTGTGTGTGTGTGTGTGTGTGTGTGTGTGTGTGTGTGTGTGTGTGTGTGTGTGTGTGTGTGTGTGTGTGTGTGTGTGTGTGTGTGTGTGTGTGTGTGTGTGTGTGTGTGTGTGTGTGTGTGTGTGTGTGTGTGTGTGTGTGTGTGTGTGTGTGTGTGTGTGTGTGTGTGTGTGTGTGTGTGTGTGTGTGTGCGTGTGCGTGTGCGTGTGCGTGTGCGTGTGCGTGTGCGTGTGCGTGTGCGTGTGCGTGTGCGAGTGCGTGTGCGTGTGCGTGTGCGTGTGCGTGTGCGTGTGCGTGTGCGTGTGCGTGTGCGTGTGCGTGTGCGTGTGCGTGTGCGTGTGCGTGTGCGTGTGCGTGTGCGTGTGCGTGTGCGTGTGCGTGTGCGTGTGCGTGTGCGTGTGCGTGTGCGTGTGCGTGTGCGTGTGCGTGTGCGTGTGCGTGTGCGTGTGCGTGTGCGTGTGCGTGTGCGTGTGCGTGTTGCGTGTGCGTGTGCGTGTGCGTGTGCGTGTGCGTGTGCGTGTGCGTGTGCGTGTGCGTGTGCGTGTGCGTGTGCGTGTGCGTGTGCGTGTGCGTGTGCGTGTGCGTGTGCGTGTGCGTGTGCGTGTGCGTGTGCGTGTGCGTGTGCGTGTGCGTGTGCGTGTGCGGGCGCGTGCGCGGGCGCGTGCGCGGGCGCGTGCGGGCGTGCGTGCGTGCGTGCGTGCGTGCGTGCGTGCGTGCGTGCGTGCGTGCGTGCGTGCGTGCGTGCGTGCGTGCGTGCGTGCGTGCGTGCGTGCGTGCGTGCGTGCGTGCGTGCGTGCGTGCGTGCGTGCGTGCGTGCGTGCGTGCGTGCGTGCGTGCGTGCGTGCGTGCGTGCGTGCGTGCGTGCGTGCGTGCGTGCGTGCGTGCGTGCGTGCGTGCGTGCGTGCGTGCGTGCGTGCGTGCGTGCGTGCGTGCGTGCGTGCGTGCGTGCGTGCGTGCGTGCGTGCGTGCGTGCGTGCGTGCGTGCGTGCGTGCGTGCGTGCGTGCGTGCGTGCGTGCGTGCGTGCGTGCGTGCGTGCGTGCGTGCGTGCGTGCGTGCGTGCGAGCGTGCGTGCGTGCGTGCGTGCGTGCGTGCGTGCGTGCGTGCGTGCGTGCGTGCGTGCGTGCGTGCGTGCGTGCGTGCGTGCGTGCGTGCGTGCGTGCGTGCGTGCGTGCGTGTGCGTGTGCGTGTGCGTGTGCGTGTGCGTGTGCGTGTGCGTGTGCGTGTGCGTGTGCGTGTGCGTGTGCGTGTGCGTGTGCGTGTGCGTGTGCGTGTGCGTGTGCGTGTGCGTGTGCGTGCGTGCGTGCGTGCGTGCGTGCGTGCGTGCGTGCGTGCGTGCGTGCGTGCGTGCGGGTGTGTGTGTGTGTGTGTGTGTGTGTGTGTGTACCCAATTTTTGTTAATTCATTTCCGGAGAAACTACTAAAGGTATCGGCACGGAACTTCATATTTAGAAATTTCATGACCAAACTTAGAGTTGAAAAGCTTTTGGTTCAAAGAAGGGTCCAAAGAAACTGGGTGTTTACTCTAAGCCTTTTTCAAGGATTTTAGAAATGAGCCGCCATTTCTGTAATTTCGTCAAAATAGTTAAATAATAAATTAATGTTGTATAATAATAAAAGCCTCCTTGATCCTTGCAGATTTATTTAATTAGCTGTAAACATGTTTCGGTGGACACCACCATCATCAGTACGTACAATCTACAAAGAAGAAAAAGCGAAATAACTAATGAATAAGAGAAAATTAAAAAACAATGATAAAACAAAATCTCCTTAAAAAAAAAACTTACTGTCAAAAATTATATAATCGGAGCATGAAGAGAAGCTATCGGGTACAGAACGAACTTGGAGGAGCACAAGAGAACACTGTGTCAGTCACACGGATTGAATTACAACACATAATCACAATTAAAATACGTAGACACAGTTAAAATTGTCTTGGATATAGAACGTGTTTCAGGCATGCCAGCTCGAGGCAGAAGAAAATTGCGCGCGAAAACGAGTACATCGAACATAGATACAGGAAAAATCAACAAAACTTACCACAACTCAAAGCGGGGGACAACGAATTCAAAAAACAAGAAGGGGGTGTAAAACAAAAATTAATAATTAAACTAAAATTTATACTTCTGGCGAAACGGATTGGAGAAATTACAAGTATGAAAATAATGGTTTGTAAATAAAATTTGTTTGATCATTAAGAAGAAAAGTATTAGGGAATTTTTTGTGTCGTTCTATTTCAAGTTGTTCAAGAAGGTCTAATTTATAACCCTTATTACATTTGTGAAGCAATTTAACATCTCTGTAATTAATAATATGACCGGTTTCGACTCTATGTTTATATAAATTAGAAGTATTTTGATTACGATGTTCTCCAATCCGTTTCGCCAGAGCCCTGCCCGTCTGACCAACGTAGCAGGCTTCACATGTATCACAATGCACAGAGTAAACCCCATTCTCACCTAAAATCGGTCTAATAAGCTGACGCTGCGTTGAAAGTAAATTAAAAATTTGGGTTTTACATTTAAAAGCAGGTAAAATATTGTAGGGTTTTAGGAATTTGGTTAGTTTATGACTGAGAGGACAATATGTAAAGGGCTTATATGTAGGTAATGGATCGGGGGGATTTGTTTTGGTATAAAGGGGATCTGTTTTAATAGTGACATCATGTAAAATTTTGTTAATTAGTTTATTTGGGAACTTGTTTGAAATTGCTAAATTTTGAATGAACTTCAACTCAATCAATCTATTTTCATGTGATAGCGGGTAGATAAGGGCTCTTCTGTAGAAATAGCGCAAGGAGGCAAGGCGGTGAGAAATGGGGTGGAAGGAATCGTATGGAATGATTGTGGTGATTGACGTTGCTTTTCTATATATATTAAAGGATAGCAGGTCATCGTGTCGAGAAATGGATAAATCAAGAAAGTTTAACTGTTCTTTAGTTTCAACCTCAATGGTAAAATTGAGTTTAGGATGTAGATCATTAATGTAAGATAGCATATCATCGAGGGTGGCACGATTGCCCTCCCAAATACAAAATACATCGTCAACATAACGTATCCACTTCTTGACACAACTTAGGTAGGGATTAGTGGGGTGAATAATGTGTTTAGTTTCTATGTGGTCAAGAAAAATATCGGCAAGGAAACCAGACAAAGGTAAACCCATAGGAAGACCGTCCTCTATTTTATAAAATTTGTTGTTAAAGGAGCAAAAGTTTTGGGAAATGATGTGTCGGAGGATAGAATTTAAATGGGGAACGTTCGGATCGTTTGGGTAGTGTGCATTGAGGAGTTCATCAATAAGTTGCAAAGTAAAATCAACGGGTACATTAGCGTAAAGGTTAGTGACATCAAAAGAAATCAAAAGACATCCTGAGGGGACAATATGTTTGATATTATTAATAAACTCTAAACTATTTTTGACTGTGAAAGAAGGGGTAAAATTTAGAGAGTGGAATACATTAAGCATAAACTTAGCAAGGTGGATAGTGGGTGAGTTATAAAAAGCGGTTATGGGGCGTATGTGAAGATTTTGTTTGTGTAATTTAGGAAGGGCATATAAATGAGGTATGGACGGGTTCATGGGAATGAAAGATGAAGCTCTGAAAAACTTGAAATTAGAGTATTTCATAAGAGTGTCCTTGTGAAGTTGGATAATTTGTCTGGTCTTAGAAATGACATTAGTTAGAGGGTCCTTCTTAATTTCTGTGTAGTTGCTACATCGGAAAAATTCCAAGGTTTTGTCGACATAAGTTTGAGTTGGCAGGATGACCATGCCAGCATTTTTGTCAGCACGTACAAGGATGGAATCAGAAGCATCCAACTTGGACTTTATGGACTTAACAACTCTCCAACTTGACAAATAAGATGGATGTGCATTGGCTTTGGAAGATTTTTCTTTTTTAAGGAGAGGTATGAGGTCGTTACGGATGGCGGTATGGTTAGGGAGTCTACATATGGCAACGTCAAGTTCAATGGAAGTGTTTATTACATTATTAGAGGAGGATAGGGCAAATTTGTGACCTTTGTTTAAAAAATCAGTCTCAGCAGCGTCAAACTCAACAGCAGTAAAATTTGTAAAAAGAACAGGAGAATTACCAGTAGGACCACTCGGTGCAATGCGCCTGTCAGACTTAAGCCTAGATCTTAACGCGTTGAGCTTGAGGTTCTTCTTTCGTAGGTCTTCCGAAGCAATGAGATAGGATTCTTCATGAGCTTGCTGTATTAATTCCTCCAGCTGCAGGTGATGAAAAGTGGTTCTTAATTTACGGTGTAGAAAAGCTAAAGTCTCCAAGTCCATTCTTGCATAGTGTCTGCGCTTCTGCTTACCGATAGAACTTCTCTCCAGTTTCCGCTTCGTCAAAAGGTCTATGTTCTTAGATGTAATCTTGGCAAAATTTGGAATTAGGTTTTCGTTGATACAAATGTTTAAGAAATAAATGTGATTTTCGCTAATTTTGATCCTTCGGTGTAGTTTACGATATCTATGGACGGTTGACGAGGCATAGTCGTTGAAATGTGAATAATTGTCTATTATGCAAGGAAATAAATCAATGTTGTATAATAATAAAAGCCTCCTTGATCCTTGCAGATTTATTTAATTAGCTGTAAACATGTTTCGGTGGACACCACCATCATCAGTACGTACAATCTACAAAGAAAAAAAAGCGAAATAACTAATGAATAAGAGAAAATTAAAAAACAATGATAAAACAAAATCTCCTTAAAAAAAAAAACTTACTGTCAAAAATTATATATTTTATAATTTTTGACAGTAAGTTTTTTTTTTAAGGAGATTTTGTTTTATCATTGTTTTTTAATTTTCTCTTATTCATTAGTTATTTCGCTTTTTCTTCTTTGTAGATTGTACGTACTGATGATGGTGGTGTCCACCGAAACATGTTTACAGCTAATTAAATAAATCTGCAAGGATCAAGGAGGCTTTTATTATTATACAACATTGATTTATTTCCTTGCATAATGGACAATTATTCACAAATAATAAATTAAAGCAGAGGAAATTTTGAATAATTTATGCCTATGACATTTTTTGGTAAAATTAATAGTTTAGCTGCAAGAGCAAATTCTATTTGATCAAGATCGGTCGCATATGCATTGATTTAATGCTATATAGTGACCCAGGATTTGCAAATTTTTCAGTCTAATGACAGTACCGGTAGTGTCAAATGCTGACAGTACCGGTACTGTCAAATGCTGATGTTTTGACATTATCTCACAATTAATATTGACCGTAGTTAATAGTATCGAAAGATCTCATATTGTGATACCGTGTACAGTCCTTGCCTGATAGCGTCGGATAGGCAGCGTGTTGAGCGTGTCCAAAATGCATGTGTTCTGTTTGTTTTTGGTTTGACGAAGTATGATCATGCATCGAATGGGCTGGGCGAGTTGGGGTGGTTGAACATGGATAACACTAGGGTGTTGCATGCAGCATTGTATCATAAGTTGCTATCCACTAGGATCGCACAATACCTCATGCGGAAGATATGCTGTAGAACGTATGTCCATAACCTTAATGTAAGATTCGGGGGTTTGTTTGCTCCACCTGCCCATCGCACTGAGCTGTATAAACGGTTATTCACCAGGTCAGTCACATGAAACGTGACTGAAACGTGACTCGTGAAACAGTTTTGGGGGAAAGGTGAAGCGTTGGCTGTTTGCTCAACAGGGACTTTAGGCATCGAGCGCACATTGGAGGCCTTTTAATTTTAATTTTTTATGGGCAGGTGCGATGTTTTGTTGAGTTGGATTTGCTGCAATTACGAAGTAATTAGACTCTAGAATAATTTTGTTGTTTGTTTTTGTTTTGATAAGTTCTCGGATTTATTTTTATATTATTGCTACAATTATGGTTTGCATAAGGGGTTGAGTGGAAGAGTAAGGCAATTTGGAAACAAGTGTGCTGAACTGCGCCCTAAATATGAATAATATTTTCTTGCAATTAATATTGTCTTATTTTAATAAAGGAATTATTTATTTATTTAATTATTTATTTATCTGTTAAATCCTGGCTAACTAGCTTTATTTTAATCCAGACACGACTGATATCAATCAAATAGATTCTCATGCAACTAAACTATTAATTTTATATATTGTATGATAAAGTCATGTGCCTGGCCACATCAGATTTTTTATTGTAGGATGGAGTCTATTATAGTTCAAAGGATATTAAATATTATCTGACATGAGTCACGCGCGGCGTGTCGAAACTCAATGAAAAACGCTGCAAGCGACTACTTCAGGCGGGTGCGCGACGTTCTTGAACATCTCGCAGACAGCAGGCTGGTTCTACATGCTAGTGCAGTTTGTTTCTTAAGAACAGAGTGAGTTGAAGTGCTTATTTATTAGGTGCTGAACATATTTATTTATTAAATGCCTTTAAAAAATGCGAAAGTGTTCTAACCGTATCAAACCTACTAAATTTCGAACCGATAGATACTTCAATCAATTCAATTTGCCGTCGCATCCAAATATAAAGAATCATAATCTCAGAGAAGTAACAAAATACCAATTATTGGCATTAAATATACCTATAACATCTAGGTAAAAGTTATCATCGCTGTTTAAAACGTATGATTTTCATGCAATCATTAATAAATTGTTATTTTGAAAAATTTTCTGAATGTCCTGGTGCAACACATTTGATCGACGAATCGCTTTATTCTTTATATTTGGACGCGGAGGCAAATTGAATAGATTGAAACATCGGTTCAAAATTTAGTACGTTTGATACGGTTAGACTTCGGCATTTTTTAAATCCGCTTAATAAACAAACTCCATCCTAGAAAAAATTTGATTTGGAGGTAATTGTGTGGCGGATGTTATATATCCATTGTGGGGGCGACTATGTAATAATTATTTAAAGAATTCAATTGTTATTAATTTTTTTACATAAATAAACTAAAATATTAATTGTATGCAGTTATCTAGCAAATATTTCAGCCTTTAAAATAACAAAAAATTGTCCGAAACTAGTACTAGAACCAAAGATATTGAATTTTGAATAAGACAAGGTTTGGCAAATAATCGCAAATCATCCAAACTTTAAGCCTTCATATCCCTGAAATTTTTTTTTCAGGTAAATTTCCGATACAGGTATCGACTAAATTTCCGTATGATTTGTTAAAGAACGACCCATCTATAAA
This sequence comes from Melinopterus prodromus, assembly GCA_964023965.1. Taxonomy (NCBI): domain Eukaryota; kingdom Metazoa; phylum Arthropoda; class Insecta; order Coleoptera; family Scarabaeidae; genus Melinopterus; species Melinopterus prodromus. The sequence goes on from OZ030394.1 coordinate 52,810,806, forward strand.
ACTCTGACAGACACTGTTATATAATTTGGCAGGTTTTAAAAGTTATTTTTTTTTACCTGCTGCGCCAACTATTACGCGTTGGAGTACTTGCTGGAATCCGTTGCATTTTAAAGAAGAATGAAGACTTCAAAAGGGCTTTTTGTTGTACAAACTGTACTATTAAATTTCCCGGATGCGATCGGTATTAAATTTAAAGAAACAATACAAGTCATATTTTGCAAAATATGATTTACACAACTTGAAAAAGTTATGTACAAATCTTGTGGAAAATGAATTTTGACGATATTGTGACTATCCTCCTTTAAGTAGTGTGGACATGGAGAGATCATCTTGTTTATTTTTTTTTTCTTCAAACGGACTCTCACTCACTGCTGATATTAACGAAAAACTAATTATCACTTATGCCAATAGTGCAATTTTGCAATTAAATGAAACGGATATCTAGCACATAGCAAGGTTAACTCTAGAAAATTTAAGGTTTGAATGATTTCTATTTCTAAAGTGAATTTCAGTTTATTATGTAATCCGTTTGTAAAGTTCAAAAAGATGTTAAGCTCATCTTTGCTATCACCCCTCACACAAAACACATCGTCCACGTAGCGAATCGACTTAGTAATGTAATGGTTGAAAGGGTTGTTCTTGTTAATAATGAATTCCTGCTCAACATAATCCAACTAAATCTCCGACGAAACCGCATTGGTAGTCCGTTGTTGAGTTTTTAAAATTTATCATTGAATAATCTGTTTGATAAAGTGTTAAATAAATAAAGTGATAAAGAATTAAATTGAAATTGAAAATCTCTTTTTTTCTTTACGATGTTTATTAATAAATTTATCAACAACGTTCAAAGTGAAATCCACGTTGGTGGACGTTGGTGTACAAGCTAGTTACATCAAACTAAGTTATTAAAGAATTAATTAAATTTAAGTTTTTAGTCTGTTTAATAGATTGATTACTATTATTAATTGAAAGTTTAGGTTTTAAGTTCAAGTTTGCAAAGTTTACAAAGTTTATGGGGTGCTTATTTTATTATGGAAAGCCTTACCTTTTTCTAACACAACACTTGTGTATTTTCAATTTTTTAATCTTAACATTAATTCTAAGAATTTTATGTGGGAATTATTTTTTTAGTTTTAAGCAATTAATCAAAACTCATGTACTTTTACGTTAACCATTCAGGTAAAAAAATAAAATTCCAAGAGAATATAATAACAAAATTAAATAGAATGACATTAATTGTCCAAACTGCCACGTTAAAATAAATGTGCATATATGTGGGAAAATATTCTTTAGTTGAAGGTCAGGAGTTTTGATTAACTGCTCTTAAATAAATTTTATCTACAAAAAGTTCTCAGAATTAATCGCAAATTAACTTTTGTTGATTTTTTTGCAGTTTAAAAATATTGCAGTTTACAAAAAAAAAATCCTCCAAAAAATTGTTTGAATTAATCTTGAATTAAAAAATGTGATAATATATATGGTGTTCTATTTAAAAAAAGGAAAAAAATGAAATTTCTATGTTAAAATAAGCACCAGTGAGTCTTAATAAGTATTTTTTATTTAATTGAAATCAAAGAATTTCAAATAAAAAAAATCTGATGTGGCCAGGCACATGACTTTATCATACAATATATAAAATTAAGAGTTTAGCTGCATGAGAATCTATTCTATAGAGATAAATCGTAGGTATTGCCAAAGCATCAGCATTTGACACTACCTACACTACGTCATTAGAATAATAGTTATTTATGTCACAAATGCCGAAAGTACGGAATAGCGCGACGAGCGGTGATACGGCGCGTCACCGAAGGCGGAGTGTCGCCGTCGCACATGAGCGAGTCGCGCTATCTATTTTTTGGCAGGAGCGACATCAACGTTTATTGTGCTGCTTTTTAAGAAATATTATTTAAAAAAAAATAAATGATTTCTGTATAGTAAATGCTAGGTTGGTACCACTTTGACGAAAAGTGCGTTCCGATTGGTAGGTAATGGTAGCTAATGGCGGTGGTAGAATACAAAATTATAGTATTTCTTACATATCGTGATAATGACACATATTAGTTTGCATGTACATAAACATGAGTCACTAGCAATTTTCTATTGGAAATACTATAACGGCGTCTGCTACCACTGCCATTATCACTAATGAAAACGCACCTTAAAAAAGTAATTCAAATTCTGACAGATTTATATTTGTTCATGACACATCCCTACCAACATACTAAAATAAAACTACACTCATCGCTATACTTTATTTATTATTTTCTCAATGTATCATTTTTAGAATTAGATATAAAGACGGGTTGATATTTCTTATCAACAAACAATCAAATTGGTGATCTTATTTTATTTGAAATTTGTATTTTATAATTTTGCTCACTACAGCGGCACGTTCCATAGTGGTTCTCCAACCTCTGATGAGATCAGCTGTTTTCGAATGTGACAACACAAAAAAATATTTGTCAAAATCCTGGCTACTATGAAATTTCATATCAATGCAGATGCGACCGATCTCGATCAAATAGAATTTGCTCTTGAAGGTAAACTATTAATTTTACCAAAAAATGTTATAGGCATAAATTATTCAAATTTTCAAAAATTATAAGAAAATATTCAATTTCCTCTACTTTAATTTATTAATTGACTATTTTGTCGAAATTACAGAAATGGCGGCTCATTTCCAAAATCCTTGAAAAAGGCTTAGAATAAACTAAAAAGCTAAACTATTAATTTTACCAAAAAATGTCATAGGCATAAATTATTCAAAATTTCCTCTGCTTTAATTTATTATTTAACTATTTTGACGAAATTACAGAAATGGCGGCTCATTTGCAAAATCCTTAAGAAAGGCTTAGAATAAACTACCAGTTCCTTTGGACCCCTTTCAACCAAAAGCTTTTCAGCTCTAAGTTTGGTAACAAAACTTCTAAATATAAACTTTCGTTCCGATACCTTTAGTAGTTTCTCTGGAATCGTCGTCACAAAAATCGTTTACACACGCACACACACACACACACACACACACACACACACACACACATACAGACAGACATTTTTTTGTACCTTGGTCAAAAATGTTCAGGGGACCCAAAAAGACCTATTTCCGCTAAAATCTCAATTTTTTTTTTCGGCATGATTACAATACTTTATCTTACTGCGTATGATAAAGTAAAAACGCTAAAAAGAAAACCATCGCAAAAAAATCTACAAACAATAGTAATTTTGAATTTCTCTTGAATCTCTTAAGTCATGGGTTCGTGCTTAACATCTCCCGCTATAGTATCTCTTTTAAAATGTTATTAAATTTCTCTGGTTCGACTTAACAACTGTCATTTATAAGTTTTGATTAAAACCCGGTGAAAGCAAAACATTTTTAATTATAATACAACATGCTTCACATTTGTTATATCATAATTAAAAATTTATTAATATTGATAACTGAACGTGTATAATTAAATATATGTGTTTTTAACTCAGTATAAATATTATCTGAATTAAATCAATATTAATTTTCCAGCCACAAACATAACACACTTTTTAGTCCACAAAAATAACAAATAAATTTACCTGATTGAATACACATTCAATATTTTGATTAATATGCTACCGATTTTCAATTTAACACGCCATACATTTATTTGCATTTACTTAATGGTTCGAGCAAAGTTGAACGTATGTCATTGCGCTAACTTATGAGTGTGGAATAGAATACAAACACTCCTAGTAATTTAATATTTGCATACGGAAACGGGAAAGTTGGCAAATTTAATGAAGAAATGTTAAGTTTGAAATTGCGAACAAGTTATCGAATCATATTAGATATCAAACAATTACGCGGCATGCTGGCAAATACTGTAGTTAATTTGATTGTCTGTTTTGTGCTCCCTATTCTAACAGCGAATCGTTGGCAATTGGATTAGGTGTGTAATATCAGTAAATAACATTGTATTACCGTTTAATAGGTTAGTGAAATTGATACTTGGGTGCACAGTAGAGAGCCACGTTGTATGTATTACTCGTATACTGGCACTGTGATAAGATTTAGTTACCTTTATATAGTAATATGTAAACTATGAAAACTAAGCTATGTAAACTTAAAATATGGTTTTAATACACGAAAAAAAGAAACTATATTGTTGATAATTTAGTTGATATTTTACTTTTTAATATTATTTTATTATATAAATAATTTCTTCTCAAGTTGTTAAGTGTCCCAATTAAGAGTGTAATACCTGCATATCTTTTTTATTTTTGGTCCAATTTTAGTAATATGGAACACATATTGTTTATTTACTGCCAAAAAACCAATTGCCTTCTTAAAATGCAAAGCACCATGTGAATGCAAAATAAATGGCAAAAATCAAGAAATCAATTTAGGGATTTTTTTATCGAAAAATTTTGCTAATAATAATTGTTCAGAATTGCTCAGAAGTCATAAATCCAAAATTTCATGAAAATATTGAAATTTTCTTCAAAAAGTCCAACATTAGCTGCATAGGCATATGAGCTTAAAATAGTGTGCTGTAGAAATTTTGTTTGAAATAAAACCTGAACTGTCAAAGTACTGTCGTATTTAATTATTGTCTGAATAATAATGCTTACACTAACCAAAAAGCTGGAAATAATAAGATTAGTCGGTGATAATGCAACTGATCAGCAACGGAAGAAGTTTAATATTAGGTTTTATTTCAAACTAAACTTCCACAGCACACTTTTTTAAGCGCAGCTGCCTATGCAAATAATATTTATTCTCTATGTATTATAATATAATCCTTACATATTTCTCAAGAAATATTCAAATTGAAAAAGCCATATTTTTAGTATATGTTGAGTGTGGGCAGAAAAACATTTATAAATTTTTAACTCCTCGTATTCTTAACTTGCTGCTCTAATCTAATTCAAATATTTATTTAAAATAACTTGGTTCTTTTGAACCAATGCCCAACAAATGTCATTTACTCATTACTTACTAATTTTAGTACACCCTAAATTTCATAGTATTATTGTAATTTACCCGATACACCATTAGCAACAATGAAATGAAATATAAAAAAAGGAAAATGTGGACTTATAAGAAATTGTTTTTAAAAAGAGATTTGAATTGACTAAATATTATTGGACAAATTAAAATATTTACCGTTTTTTGCCCACAGAGTATAATATGGAAATATGTTTAAACAAAATTAGACAATAAATAGTTAGATATACAATTTTTTCCATTTGAGTACCTATTTTATGTAACATCCATGATTCATTCTTGAATTTTCAAGTAAAATCGTTTTGGGTTAGAGCGTATACTCCAATTATGTTTCTTATTTTGCCGTTTCCTAAAATCCACTTCTAGAAGTTGATATTTTTAACTATGAACGCCCAGAAAACGCCATTTTAAGAACATCGAGATTGCTATGAAACGAGCAGTGGAAAATATTTAGCTACAATTAAAATTACATATCATATGATTACATTCATTTCACAAGAAAAAGTGTACTTATATTTTCTTGCAGTTGTCAGTAGCTGTCAGCTTTGAAAGCTTTTGTTGTATTTTATCACAATACATTTACATAACTTTATAAAAAAATACTAAATAATCCTTTACCTTTTGAGTTTGCATATCAGAGCATCTTAGTCATTTTCAACTACCAACACAATTTATTAAAAACAATAATTATATATTATGTTAAAACAAAGAACAACATTGGCCAAGTGAAAGCTGTTTCTGGTATGATTTTTCCATATAACCTAAACCTGAAAGCATAAGTTCCAAATTGCGTCTAGTTTTTAACAAAATTATGCATTTTTGTATTTTTTGCAGTTGTTTGGCACTGCTCTTCGTAAAATCTGCGCTTAAGTCAAAATTCCTGCCTTCACATCCACATGCTACGGAAAAAAGAATACCAGAGTTATCACTTGTTAGATTTTAGTCATTGTTGGTCAGGATAGTCACGAGCGTACCGAATTTTGTATCTTTGACAAAATAAGTTCCTAGAAAATATGTAAAATGCTTATCAAGGCTTCAAAGTTAATTGATTATTTTTTTTCTGTTAAGTAATAACTGTGGCATTTCAACTTATTCTATTAACACCAAATAAACTGGTTTCTCTATTAATTTTGCTTTATATTATTAGGTTACAAACCTTTTCGATATTGACCCTTTTGGGACCACGTGTCAATAGGTAATCATGGATATCATATTTCATAGGAATTCAGTATAGACATAAAAGAACAAATTAAGGGATCTTGCAGAAAAGAAATAAAAGTTAAAAAATAAAGACCTCCTTGCAGAGCACCAAAATATAACTTACTGTATTTTAAGGATATTTGGAGAGTCATAACAGATCAACTTAGATGAGACCCTTTGACCCGTACAGTCCTTAACGTATATTGTTAAATCAATAGTTTGAGAATAAATTTGAATAAATTTAACTCACTTGACATTGGATACATTATCGGTCATCGCGACTATAAATCTTTCTGAGTACTAGTTGACACGTAGAGTGGAAACAATTTTAATGCACATTAACACCATTTCCTAACAGCATTCTGTTCATGGGTGTATACAGGGTGGGGGCAAGCAAATTCTTATTTTAATTGGGTAAAACCCAATTTTAATTGGGTTTTATCTATAACAGGATAACAATAAAAATAAATCAATAAATTGATTGTTTAAAGCTACAATAGTACAACCGTAGATATTCTTTAACTTCATATGTCAACAAGACTGACCGAAAGATAAGAAAAACATGGCGCAAATTGCAAATAGAAACAGATAATTTTTGTATTATCATTAACGTGAATTACTAGAACCTATATTACTGATTAATACGAATTATAACGTTAAATTGAAAATTATAATAGTATATATAAATTGACGACCACATTATTTAGATCATAATTCACTTTCAACATAAAATTTATACAGAAGCCGCCATTCAAGGAAATAATGACCATAATGCGCAAGTAAAATACAGCGTTTTATCTATGATCTATGCAATTGCATCATAAATTTAGGAGGATGCCAATTTAGTGTACTGTCATAAAGTCATAAGCCAGAGAATTGCCATCCAGGGGATTATATCCCCATAGATACGTGCATAATTAATGATTGTGCTTGTCAGTCGTACTTAATATAATTAATTATCTAATCAAAGTTTAGTTCTAATAAATATTTCAAATAAATCGACGTACATTATTAGTCTATTGTTTATAATACCACCATACTTGCGTATACATAACACCACGTTATTATCATCTAATTAAATTTAATTATAAACAAATAAAGTATTTTATAACATTCACGTAATCTATAGCAATCGCCTGCGGTTGATCACCGACCAATAACGCATGTTATTACCAGTAATATCATTGATTATATTATGGCATTTTAATGCTGCGAGCCTACAATCGACATATAATGACAATTAATTAGCCCATTTTGTGTGATTTATGTCTATAGTAATCAGAGAGCGCGAGACTGAAAAATTGCCGCTACTTCGTCGTAATTAATTTGGAGAGGTCACCGGCAGAATTAACGTCGCGTGCCTCTCTCTGAATTAAAATAATAAATGATACTTGAGCGCTTTGACAGCGCCACCGTCGGGTCGTTAGTGAAACGTTAATGTTGGGACTTTTTGCCGGCGAAGCAACGGGTTCCAAAAGAAACCGCTGACATTTTACTATAGGGAATGCAAATAGAATAATAGCCCCGGTACTCGCTGATATTCTACAAAATAAATATTATGGTCGGGAGAGATTTACCGTTACCCATTTTAATGTAAATCGCGCTTATTTATAATAAATGTGGTCGCAGCGGGTCATTAAAACCCTAAACTAAAATATGAACTAGTTATTTTTTATGAAGAGGCTTTTATTCGTGAATGGACACAAAAAATAAACCGCTTGTATATAAGACGCCTTTCTTCTAATGCGTTCTCTATGATATCTGTTATTCTATGTACTTGGCAGTGGAATGGGGTTCTCTAAAACCAAATCGGTCATTAGGACTTAGTCCTCTTCTCTCAATGATAGGTGTCTTTAGAAGCAGCTTTTCAAGAAGCTTCGATATCATTGGTAACAGTGATATTGGTGATATTGGGCGTTATTATTTCGTCTCATTCGGTGGTTTGCCGAGCTTTAGTATGATGATAGCTTCTGCTACTTTTCAGACATGTGGAACGGAATTTAATCTGACGGATGTATTTATTTGATACGTCAGAATAACAATACCTTTCTTAGGTAATTGATTAAGAACTTCTCCTGTGATAAGATCATATCCAGGCGCCTTGTTTGGGTTCAGGTTTGTCTGACTAGCTGTATGGCTACTTCACAGATGTTGGGGAAAAATTGGCAAGTAAAAATTTAGCAACTAAGAGATTGCGATATTGCTCCAAATAAAAATTCGTTTTGTTTAGCACCTGTTACTGAAGAGGAGTTAATGGGATATATTCGAGAACTAAGAACCAATTCTACACCTGGTGTAGATGGTATAAGCACTCAGATTCTAAAAGAGACGGCTTTATATATTACGAAACCATTAGACCACGTTTTTAACGTGGCGGTGTCAGATGGTGTTTTTCCTGAGGTTTTTAAAGATAGTATGGTGGTTCCTGTATCCAAAGCTGGAAACAGCACAGTCTTAAGTAATTATAGGCCAATTTCCTTAACGTCAAATCTGTCTAAGCTGCTGGAAAAGTGTATTAAGCGGCAGCTGATGCAGTTTGTTGTGAGATTTTCAGTGTTGAGAAATAAACAGTTTGGCGTTCGCGAGGGTCTGAGTACGGAGGATGCACTCTGAACTAGCAAATAATATTCACGGCACACTTGATGAAAATGAAAAGCAGATTACAATTTTCCTTGATTTATGCAAGGCCTTCGATACAGTCTCTCACGATATATTGCTAAATAAATTCGAATTGTACGGCATTAGGAGTTTGCCTTTGAAACTCTTTCGAAGCTACATAAAGAGCCGACAACAATGTGACAAAGTAAAAAATATAGTCAGTGAAATTAGAAAAATTAAATTTGGTGTCCCACAAGGAACTGTATTGGGTACCATTTTATTTTTACTTTATCATACGCAGTATGTAAAGTATTGTAATCGTGCCGAAAAAATTTTTTGAGATTTTAGCGGAAATAGGTCTTTATGGGTCCCCTGAACATTTTTGACCAAGGTATAAAAAAATGTCTGTGTGTGTGTGTGTATGTGTGTGTGTGTGTGTGTGTGTGTGTGTGTGTACCCAATTTTTGTTAATTCATTTCCGGAGAAACTACTAAAGGTATCGGCACGGAACTTCATATTTAGAAGTTTCATGACCAAACTTAGAGTTGAAAAGCTTTTGGTTCAAAAGGGTCCAAAGGAACTGGGTGTTTACTCCAAGCCTTTTTCAAGGATTTTAGAAATCAGCCGCCATTTCTGTAATTTCGTCAAAATAGTTAAATAATAAATTAAAGCAGAGGAAATTTTGAATAATTTATGCCTATGACATTTTTTGGTAAAATTAATAGTTTAGCTTTTTAGTTTATTCTAATCCTTTTTCAAGGATTTTGGAAATGAGCCGCCATTTCTGTAATTTCCACAAAATAGTTAATTAATAAATTAAAGTAGAGGAAATTTTGAATAATTTATGCCTATAACATTTTTTGGTGAAATTAATAGTTTACCTTCAAGAGCAAATTCTATTTGATCGAGATCGGTCGCATCTGCATTGATATGAAATTACATAGTAGCCAGGATTTTGACAAATATTTTTTTGTGTTGTCACATTCGAAAACAGCTGATCTCATCAGAGGTTGGAGAACCACTATGGAACGTGCCGCTGTAGTGCGCAAAATTATAAAATACAAATTTCAAATAAAATAAGATCACCAATTTGTATGTTTGTTGATAAGAAATATCAACCCGTCTTTATATCAAATTCTAAAAATGATACATTGAGAAAATTATAAATAAAGTATAGCGATGAGTGTAGTTTTATTTTAGTATGTTGGTAGGGATGTGTCATGAACAAATATAAATCTGTCAGAATTTGAATTACCTTTTTAAGGTGCGTTTTCATTAGTGATAATGGCAGTGGTAGCAGACGCCGTTATAGTATTTCCAATAGAAAATTGCTAGTGACTCATGTTTATGTACATGCAAACTAATATGTGTCATTATCATGATATGTAAGAAATACTATAATTTCGTATTCTACCACCGCCATTAGCTACCATTACCTACCAATCGGAACGCACCTTTCGTCAAAGTGGTACCAATCCAGCATTTACTATACAGAAATCATTTATTTTTTTTAAATACGTATTTCTTAAAAAGCAACACAATAAACGTTGATGTCGCTCCTGCCAAAAACTAGATAGCGCGACTCGCTCATATGCGACGGCGACACTCCGCCTTAGGTGACGCGCCGTATCACCGCTCGTCGCGCTATTCCGTACTTTCGGCATTTGTGACATAAATAACTATTATTCTAATGACGTAGTGTAGGTAGTGTCAAATGCTGATGCTTTGACAATTCCTACGATTTATCTCTATAGAATAGATTCTCATGCAGCTAAACTATTAATTTTATATATTGTATGATAAAGTCATGTGCCTGGCCACATCAGATTTTTATTGTACATTAACGATATAGTGCATTGCAACGATGATAACAACATGGGCATCTTCGCTGACGATACTGCTCTTTTGTTCCGGGGAAACACATGGCATAGAGTGAGAGTCAAAGCTGAAAAAGGTTAAGTAAATTTAAGGAATGGTTAGATTCTTATTTGTTAACATTAAACATAACAAAGACAAACTTTATTGCATTTAGTCCTATGGATAAAAATCGTCCAAATTCACAAATTCACTGACGGTACATGAAAACATATGTCAGGATGATGCTGCCTGTCAATGTGGAAAAATATATATGACAAATAAAACTAAGTACCTTGGTATAATCATCGATCAACATCTGAGATGGTCTGAACACTCAGTATATATATACGCGAATAATTTCTGAATAAAGAAACAACATTCCATATAACCTTAAGGGTTTTATTTATTCAGTATATATATATATATATATATATCAGCGAAAACCCGAAAGTTGATATATAAATTTTATCAATTCAAAAACATTTTAACACCTAAACTTCTAAGAACAGTTTATCTTGCTTTGGTGGACCCATTGTTGAGATATGGCATAATTGTTTGGGGTAGAGCATATAGGGTTCATCTGAAAGTCATAGAAATAACACTCTCAAGATTATGATGGGCAGGACGTGTCGGTATCCTTCGCTTAACCTCTTTGATGAGGCCAAAGTACTCGAAATAAAATCACTATACGTAAAATGCTGCCTGTTATTCATATATAAAACCCCACTAAGTGGGCAAAAGTCTCTTACTGTCACCTGACTAGGCTCGGATCTGTTCGGAGTTTTTCTATACCGACAATGAGATTGACAATGTCGATGAGATTTGTTACTTACCTGGGAGTAAAATTTCACAATTTAATACCCGAGCACATAAAAAGGTATAACAGTATTACTCTAACAAATTAACGGTCTTTATTCTGGAAAATCATAGAACTTTTCAAATATATTACATTAGGTGGCATGCTGCTGGTAGATGACTGTGTGGGTGCACTTTCTTCTGATGTAGGTCAGTGTATTGGATTTATGTATTTATATGTACTTTGTCGCGACGTGGTACCTATGTGCTCGTTTGGATGTTTATTTATATCTCGCACACAGGCATTTTGCCTAGGCGAGTTTTTTTATGTATTTCTATATCTGTAAACGACAGTGTATTGTGCAATGTTTGAATAAATTTGATTTGATTTGATTTGGTTCTTCATAGGTTATATCTTCATCCGTGATTGTCTCTGATTCGATGTTGTGAGGCTGGAAGATTTCTGTTAGATGTTCTGCAAGAATTGCAGCCCGTTTATTGTCTCTTGCCCTGGTACCATCTCTTCGTCTTATAGGTGGGACATGGGCCACTGGCCTCTTATATTTCCTCACTGCTTTCCACAGCGAGCAATCTATTACTTTATCGGGAGTCAATTTAGTTAACAATGGTTCCAATAATGCCTCTTTTAGTTTTTGAATTTCGGGTTTAAGTTATTGGGGTTTATTATTTGGCTTTATCAGCTGGATCTCTTGACTGCTGCCATCTTCTTCTACCTCGTCTTTTTTGTTTCTACTATTTCTCTAATTTCCATAGGATAATTATTTCCAATAGTCCTGTGGGTGATTTTTTGGGTGTAGTTCCAGGTGGCTTCCTGGTTGATATTGATGTATTTCTCGGTTTCTACGTCGTGCTGAATGGTTTTATGCTGAATATTTAGCTGGATAGTGTTTTCAAGTTTAAAGAATATCCAGTCTGTAATTTCATTGGTCAAGGTTAAAGTTAAATCATTGACCATGTTTCGGACGCACAGGATATTGTCAGCGCGATTTAAACGTTACCGAGTTACCGTTTGTTACTGATATTAATACGATTTATAACGGTAACAAATTGGACGTGTGTATACATATATGTATGTTTAGAATAACTTTATCAACCGTCTGTTTGCGTTTGTCACACGGGTATTGATATACAATATTATACTAGAATAAAATAATTAGAAAAGGACAATACCGTAAATGTATAGGTTGGATATCTACGGATATCACACAAATTAATACAGACATTTTATAAAGTATAATTTTTCCTTCTTAAAGCTTTAACCTTTTGTCTACGACTCACCATATAATACGTTGATTATAACGAATGTTGTTGACGTATGGTATGGTATTATAACAGTACAGTTTGGTATTTTATCACCATTATATAAACTTTTAATGTTAATGTATTGAAAAATAAGTTTATATGATTTTCTTTTACTCAGAATAACTGTAGAACAGCCATACTGTAATTTATTTTTATCTACTATGTTTTCAGTTTCTCATTTGTCGTTGTCGTTTTCTTCTGTGCTTTAAAAGGGAGGATATTCCAGCCCAATACAGCGATTATACTGTTGCTTTCGAATTAACTAATTGCTTACTTCGGAACACAGTGCCATTTTGACGTCATTTTTCTTGCTTTTCCTTTCAACGCTACACTTTACGTTACAATAAAGAAAACATGCAACCGCTTTTCGTAAAAATGCTTACACCGGACGATATAAATCTAAATAACCGGTTTTATATTGCTTATATTGTGAAGATTAATAAAAACCAATAACAGATCATTTTAATCCAATTGTATGTTATTATTACTAATCCACTGTTATTTATTGTTACTTTATATATGGTTATGGCAGCTTTTCTGATAATATCGGCTCAATTTATTGTGAAATTTCTTATTTAATGTGAAATTTTTGAATATGTTACAAATATTCATTTTCATGTATTTTTTCTCCAACATCATTGAAGGTAATTCAACTTTGTTCCTGGTTCAAACAGCCATATCCATATACATGTTTCAGTTAAAACTACAACAAAAAGCGATGTTTCAAAATTATCCCCGTTTACGAAAAAATCACGAATATACGTCGCCGACGCTATGAAATCGCTACTGTTCGGTTTGACCAAATCGAAACAAATGTCATTACCAACTAATTTTAATATAGCTTACATGTCACATAAAATTGATTTGATATTATTATTATTATTATTATTCAACCAAATTTTGAATAACAAAGTATGCCATTACATGTGCAAAAGAAAGATGTGCGCCTAAAAAGTTAGGTTAAAGTTTAGGTATACACCTAAAATAACAGGAAACAATACATTTTCAAACTTTTGTAATCATCATACAATGCATAAATGATGGTACACACTTTCAAAATTTTATTACATACGAATTTATTGTATTATTTCACGGTCACCATTATATTTTAATTATTCCGGAGTAGAATTAACCGATTAATAATAACCAGAATGACGATGTAGGGATAAAAACATTTACCGACTGAAATAAATTATAAATTTGTAATCTAACAAATCCCGCTTACAGGTCCCTAAATTCAAATTTATTTCAGCGTCCTCGAAACATCGACATCAATATGTATGGCCGTATTTGTTTCGCATTAAAGTCTAAAATATGAGTTAAGTACGGTGATACAGGTAATTTGCTTAACAAATTCTAGTCGCAAATAAGCGGCGCGCTCTCTAAAATTCGATCGTCTAAAGTCGAATTTAGTGTACCTAAAGGTGGGATGGGCAGAGGAGCCTGTAGTGTGGCCTGAAGTACCTCAAATACGGACCGGGGCATCATTTGGTAGTAAAATTTATTCCCAGTCGTTTCTTTGCGTTCCCGTCGCTGGTTCCATAAATGAGACAGGAGGGACCCGAGGTACAGTCATGGAAAGATGTATATTTCCATCGCTATCTCACAATAGGGTATTTGACTGTGTTAAAAATATGACTCGTATTATAGTCATCCTAATAGATTACAGTTTGTTATTACTTTAACGAAAAAAATATGCTTTAAAAATATGCTAAAACTAAAATTAAAATTCAATTGTATTCACGTCCTATCACATCATTGACAACGCTCTGTAATTGGCATTCGTCATTCGTTAGTACGCTTATGGTTCTCCAGTTTGAATTTACTACGTTAATTTACAAACAATAGAAAACAACTTTGATAATCTACCGAGGGTTAACGCTTTGATGGTGGGATTCTTCTTTGACCATAATCCTTATTTTTCCGCTCCGGAACTAAGCAAAGTGTAAAAAGCGTCATGTAAGCATAACTTTGTAGGTTAAGTTAGTCCTAACATCAAACTATCACATTAAACCTGGATCGAAAATACGATAAATAACTTATTCTAGTCAGTTTTACTTATGTCGAAGTAATATTCACAAAAACCTCCAAATTTTAAGTCAATCAGACAATGGGAAGATTTACCCATAAGAACATCTTTTCTTTTTCTTTACATTATCTTTGTCCATATCTACCTTTTCCTGTTTATTATTATACCTCGGCCACAAAAAATCTCGAATAGAAAGACCAATTTTATAAGGGCTTTATTTATGCAAACTAAACTACGCTTCATAAAAAGTATGCACTAAAATAAAATAATTCGGATTTTTTTATTGATTCGTACATTGTCATCGAAAATCTATCCATATGCAAAAATTTAACTCGATTGGACGTAGTAATGTACGTGTTTTTCAATCGGAAGATCTGTGTCCGGTTTGACAAATACGAACACGTACATTGTAAAAATTTCCGAAAAGACACTTTTTTTCAGTTCAATTTGGGAAATGCCGCATATCTCGTAACAACTAAAAGAGGCCGGTATCCAAAAACATACTTTAACTTATCGAAATTATACTCCACTCCGCCAAAACCTTTTAAATAGGTGATGACGCCATGCACATGACTTTATCATATTAAAGGAGAAAGGTAGTTTGTTGGGTTCATCAGGTCTTATCATACTATACATCAGTGTCAAGTGGTGTCAAACGCTGATGTTCTGACAATACTGTCAATAGTAGCAAAATATCTGTCAAATCCTAGCTAACTAGTTTTAATGCGGTACGAGCGATCTCGGTGCAATAGAATTTGGTCATGCAGATAAACTATAAATTTTCTCAAAAAAATGTTTGGATCGGTAGGAAACTTCACATTTAGAAGCTTCATGGCCAAACTTAGAGGAGAACGCAGTTTTGTTCATAATGGTCCAAAGGTACTGGAGATTTACTCTTAATATTTTTCAACGATTTTGCATATGAGCCGTCATTTCTGTAATATCGTCAAAATAGTTAAATAATAAATTAAAGTAGAGGAACATTTGTATTATTTATGTCAATGACATTTTTTGATCAAATTAATAGATTACCTCCGTGAGTAAATTCTATTTGCTCGCGATCGGTCCTGTCTGCATTTTAACTAGTTTGGCACGATTTGAATGATATTTTAAGAGTCGCTTTTATCTTTATCTATTCTTACATATTCGGTAATGTTTTTTCTACAAATTTAAGTCCATTTGTGGCGTTATTGCAGCCACTGGGGTTCAAGCCCACGCTTTAATATACGGGGTTTATAACTAGAGCCCAAAAATGATAATAGTAAAAAAAAATCTGATGTGGCCAGGCACATGACTTTATCATACAACATATAAAATTAATAGTTTAGCTGCATGAGAATCTATTTTATTGAGATAAATCGTAGGTAATACCGAAAGTATGGAATAGCGCGACGAGCGGTGATGTGGCGCGTCACTGAAGGCGGAGCGTCGCCATCGCATGTGAGCGAGTCGCGCTATCTAGTTTTTGGCGGGAGAGACATCAACGTTTATTGTGTTGCTTTTTGAGAAACGTATTTAAAAAGAAATAAATAAAAACTGGTTATATTTCTGTATAGGAAATGTTCGGTTGGTACCACTTTGACGAAACGTCAAGTTTAAAAAGCTAATTCAAATTCTGACAGATTTATATTTGTTCATGACACTGTAGATGTCACATCGGTACAAACATACTAAAATAAAACTACAGTCATCGCTATACTTTATTTACAATTTTCTCAATTTATCGTTTTTGGTTGATATATCTTATCAACAAACAATCAAATTGGTGCTCTTATTTCATTTGAAATGTGTATTTTGTAATCTGCCGCACTAGTGCGGCAACGTTCCATAGCGGTTCTCCAACCTCTGATGAAATCGGCTGTTTTCGAGTGTGACAGCACCAAAAAAAATATTTGTGAAAATCCTGGCTACTATGTAGTTTCATATCAATGCAAATGCGACCGATCTCGATCAAATAGAATTTGCTCTTGCAGCTAAACTATTAATTTAACCAAAAAATGTCAAAGGCATAAAGTAATCAAAATTTCGTCTACTTTAATTTATTATTTATCTATTTTGACGAAATTACAGAAATGGCGGCTCAATTGCAAAATCCTTGAAAAAGACTTAGGATAAACTACCAATTCCTTTGGACCCTTTTGAACCAAAAGCTTTTCAACTCTAAGTTAGGTCATGAAACTTCTAAATATGAACTTTCGTCCCGATACCTTTTTGTAGTTTCTCCGGAATCGTCGCCACAAAAATCGTTTACACACATACACACAGACATTTTTTTGTACCTTGGTCAAAAATGTTCAGGGGACCCATAAAGACCTATTTCCGCTAAAATCTCAAATTTTTTTTTCGGCACGATTACAATACTTCATCATACTGCGTATGATAAAGTAAAAATATCAGATAATTTGTTTTCTGTAAGGTCTTAATTTCCGAAATATCGCACTTCAAAGTTTTATCATTTATCATACAGTAAGAAATATACTAAGCCGTGATTTTGTTTCTAACAATAATTTTTGTCATTTTCTTAATGTTGTTTTACATTATCATTGCCCATATTTACGTTTTCCTGTTTATCAATTTACCGGGGCCACAATATTTTCAAGTCAAATAGGTACCTATATCACGAAAACAATGATCGATTGTAAAAATGTTCTAGTACTTAGTTTTCGCTTCCAGTTATGAATATGATATATAATATAAATAGGGTGTCAAACTCATAATAAAAAATAAAAAAAAAATATACAAAAAGTTACTATAACTGCTATACTTGATCCTCCTTTAAAAAACATATGATTGGACAATATCAAGGTTTTAGCCATCCACCTCGCATGGTGAAAGGAGCTGGACAAAAAAGTAACAAGTTCCACCAAGAAAGAATTTATTGTCCCTTGTTGTGAATATTCTGTATGGCGTAATCGTCGCTTATGCCTGGTTTGTAATTATTTTTGTTATTTGAAACCCAAAAAAGAGTCACTTTTAATATGTGGCCCTTTTAATTCAAATACACTTAACATGTTTTATTCTAACAAATGATATGTTATTTAGACGGCGCGGTTTGGCAACGCGGCATTGTAAAATTGTAAATATTGTTATTAGACAACCAATGGACTATACTCTTATATCATATACCAACAACTTTCTTATTTAAATGTTAAATTACAGTTATACGTCAAATTACTAACACATTACTGAAATTTTAAAATTTCATGTCGATTGTGGCATCCCTTCTCGTTAATCAAGGGAATTTTTTCTTGCAGGAGTTATTCTTATAACAACTAGAACAAATTTAGAGGGTGGCATGAAAGAAAACTAAGACTACACCGTAATGGATATAGGTACTATCGTGGCCATATATTATGTCCCTTCTTTTGACGTCCATTTTCTCGGAAACCTAGGGGCGAAAAAATTTGAAAAAATTCTGGTGCTGTCCTTGATTAGTATGCTACAACTCATAAAAATTAGAAAGCTGTTGGCGTTCTCTCGATTTTTCCAAATTAAGATTCGTTTAACTTTAGCAATTAATTACTCCGGAAATTATACATAGATTTGAACAGATTAAAAAGTAAAATCACGTGCGGGATGCTAGCTTTCAATGTGCATTTTTGTAAAATCATTGTTTTAGTGCTTGACCCACAAAAAGCTATATTATGCAATGCCAGCAATTCCTTTATTAGAAGATCTAGAATAATGAAAGATAGACTACAGGCTACCCACTAATTGATAGGTTTAAAGTTTATTACATAATCATGGTTTATCTTGCATTTTCCCTACAAAAGATGGAGTTGAAGCATCTCATGATTGCTGCAGTTGACGCGGCGCTCTTCGGTCCTTGGGGCGAGCGGGGGAAGGGATCGACTGCGACGCTGCCAGTAGTGGCGGATCGCACGTGCATTACTATACATAGTTACTAGTGTTTACGGACACAATACATTAAAACGACACGGCGATTATGCCTCGCCAAAGAAATTTGGATATCCGGCGACAGATTGCCGAATTAATAAATAATGGCAAAATAAGTCAATAAGATAATAGAACCACGAACAGGCATTTGGTCCAATGGGAATTCTTGGCAATTTAAATCGGGTTTCGGGTTTTGCATTTAAAATTAATGAGTGATCTGCAAAATATTCTATGTGTCTACAAATTTACGATGCTAAATTTGTAAAAGTTTTTTGATATTTTTAAGTTTTATACGCTCAGAGATGACGTTTGTAGTAATATATCAAGAGTTGTATTTCTTTTATATTGGCATGTATTTAAATATTATTAATAAATAAGCTGTTGAAACATTTATCAAGCAAGCTTAATTTAGTATTCACCACTAATCGGAAAATCTGCTAACTCCATATTATTAGATTTATCCGCTTCCATCAAAATCTTGTTAACAACCTTATTGTATAAAAACTGAAGAAAACATAAACGCCAATCGATAGAAGAGATTACTCTCGTACCGGGTCACATATTATAATAAAAATTATACAAATATTAAGAATTTAATTTTTAGCTAAAATTACTACCTTGTCAAGTTATGGTTCTTATTGTGTATTGATAATAAGCTGCCCCGGTTCTCCCAGCTGTGTCAGTTCTCTCCGACATGACTGCACCGCTAACGCCTCCCTTCCCCGCCGCTCCCCAAAGACCGTAAAGCCTCGGAATTCACGCGGAGTTTCAGCACGATCTTTTGTATGAAAAATGCAAGATAAACAAGGGATATGTACTAAACTTTAAACCTATGAATTATTCGGTAGCCTATGGTCTATATTTCATTATTCTAGCTCTTCTAATAACGGAATGGTTGGCATTGCATAATATAGCTTTTTGTGGGTCAACCACTAATCAAATGGTTTTACAAAAGTGTACATTGAAAGCATTCCGCAGGTGGTTTTGCTTTTTAATTCGTTCAAATCTATGTATTATTTCCGGAGTAATTAATTGCTAAAGTTAAACGAATAAAATTTATGTGGCAAAAGCAGCGCCAATTGTTCTTAATTTGGAAAAATCGGGAAAACGCCAACACATACAGCTTTCTAATATTTACGAGTTGTAGCATATTAATCAAGGACAGCACCAGAATTTTTTAAAATTTGGGGACATATATGGCCACGATAGTACCACACACACACTGCTTTAAAATTCTGAAATGGCAATAGGAACATACATCTTTCCATGACTGTACATAGGCTGCCGGAGAGCCTCCATTGCCTAGGCGCTCCCACTTAAGGCATCTCTTGCGAGATGCGATAATAATACAAAACATGAAAATTTAACTGCCTTCGTACCGCGGCCTTCGAGGGTCGCACTCAGCGTCCAATAATAAAAGCCGAATTAAATTACCGTCGATGTCAACAAGCGGGCGCTACTCCACCAGATACCGTTCGCTAAGGGCGTCTCGTAAATGATGCAATTTCGAAAGTTTATTCTGCAATCATTTTCTGTCTCGGTCGCAACAAAACTTACATTTTGATGTTTCGATGTTTGCCGAGGTAGAGTTTTAATTTATCGTTGGAAGGTCAATTATGTAGATGGTATATTGGTAATAGTTATTAACTAATTTATCTACGACTCACATATAATACGTTCATGGCATAAGAATCTATGACTATACAGGGTCACCCACGACGACCTGCCATTGGAAGTATATGGAGAACCAACTGAAATGAGAGTTTGAAAATTTATGGACCTATATTGTTGGACACGATCGTTTCAACTAAAATATTTTGAGTTTATAGTTACTTACGGTTACACCGGAGATGACGTCAACTTTTATATTTCAAATGGAACAGTATTTTATCGCATTTTTTAAATCTTCATTCAATTTTACATCAATTTTACGTTATAGAGTCACTTTTGAGTTTTCATATTTTTCATTAAAAAATGACAGCTGCACGGTTACTTTCAATTACTTATAAATTATCCCCTGTGACCGTTGCAAAAAAGTTGTCCGGCGACATTGTTGTGAAGGTTAGGTATTATCGACATATCGGTAGAACTCTTCTAAAAGTTAGTTCAAATTATGAGCTCAAAGTTGAATTCGAGAAAAGTACTAAAAGTCGGTTTTTTAAAATGGCAACCCTAACATATGAATGCATTTCTCAATTCTATGGAAAATTTTAGATCAACTTTGTGTGCAATGTCCTATACCTAAAATGTACTTGTACCTACTGAAATCGATTTTTAAACATCACAGTAGAAATTGCAAACATTGCCTAATCTAGATTGCTTTTGCAAACAACTGAACAATGAATAATAATGAATAAACAGAAATTAATTAAAGTTAAAGTAATTAAAAGTTTTTTAGGTAATTTTTCATTATAACTAATTTAGTATTTATAAAATTATAAGCCTACAATAAAACAATATTAAAAATAAAACAAAATCGTAAAGTTAATTAAAAAACTGCTTAATACAGTTTCAGTAACTCTTCAAAAACGTTACCGTTTTCCGCTAAACATGCTTCAATTCTTTTTAACATTGTTGGTGGTGTCGCTGATTGAGTTAGCACATAACCCATTGAAAGCAGCTCGAAGTCTATCTTTCATGTTCTCCTTATCAATATATTATTGGGTCCTCATAAAATACGTCTTTAATAGCTTCCCACATGAAAAATCCATTGGCGTCAAACCGGGGGGACGCGGTGGATATTTGTATGGCCCATTAAGCCCAATCTACCGATCGTCGAACATCTCGTTAAGCAAGCCTCTTGCCGTAACAGTTAATTAAACTTGTTTAATAGAGTTCTGTTTATTCCGTATTGTCTAGTTGTTTTTAAAAGCAATCTAGATTTGGCAACGTTTGCAATTTTTACGTAGAATTCAAAAATATATTCATGTTAGGGTTGCCATTTGAAAAATTGACTTTTCTCGAATTCTATTTTGATCTTATAATTTGAACACCCTGTATAACTTTTAGAACAGTTCTACCGATGTGACGATAATACCTTCACAACAATTTTGCTGGACAACTTTTTTCCAACGGCCACAGGGAATAATTTATAAGTTATTGAAAGCAGCTGTCATTTTTTAATGATAAATAGGATTATCTCAAAAGTGACACATGTTAGGTATAGGGAATTTAACATAAAATTGATCCAAAAAATATTTTAGTTGAGACGATCGTGCCGAACAATATAAGTCCACAAATTTTCAATGGCGCGTTTCATTTGGTTCTCCATATACTTCTAATGGCAGCTCGTCGTGGGAGACCCTGTATAATCCTCGTCATGATACACGCCAATGATTATGATACTAGCGTTGTATAATAATTACAGTTTGTTCAAATAATGATTTCGTTATTTGAAGGAACTGCCATTATTATACAACGCTAGTGTCAAAGTCTGTCTATTTGCTCGTCAAATAATATGCTATTATTTATGTTGTTTAATTTTAATGGATTTACGTTTAGATTGTAAACTGTGCGGTATACAGACCTCCTAAAAGTAGTCGTCGGTTTGATCATAACGGCCTGCCCCCTGTAGGTCAGACATAAAAGCTGTACTTACACCAAATAATGGAAGAAAAACGGAAATATAACGATGTGTGCATATGACTGGATATCACTGTTCGACCTGACCATTGCATTCGTTGAAAGTCCTGCAAAAAACTTTAGTGACCACCTTGGAATAAGTTTGCACGCATGTTCTTTTTGTATAATAACTCCTATAGTTTTCCCCACAATTCTTGGACTTGTAAGCACACGTTCTGAGGTTCTGTGAAAGAAATAGCGTGTCATCATTCTCAGGAAATTCAAGGCGAAAGTTGCAACCCCTAATCTCAATAAGGGGTCTAATAAAGAGTTCTTGTTTTCAAAAAAGCGGACATGAATATTTGAAGTGAAATTCAAAATATCGTTGCAGAATTTAATAGAAAAAGTTATTTAAATAGGTCATGAGTCAGCCCATATAACACTAACTGAATATCCATAAATAAATGGATGTATTAAACTATAGCTAAAATGCTGCGAAAGTAGCGGTAACATTCTAAAATTAAAGCAAACTATATGTAATAAATTACAGCAAAAATGCTTTAAAGGTAGCATTAATATGTTTATTTTGCTGGTTATTTGATACCAGCTATATAGCGTTCCTGTGTTATGGAGATGTTACTGTGAACTTCAGCATTATGTAATTTAACAGAAATATTTTTGCAAGGTAAGGTAATTTCACAGTAGAGTGGATTTTTTACAATTGAAGTGCGTTTCTACTCTCTTGCACATACATGTTGCTAGGTAGTTGATACGACAAAATTGCTCTACAGTTTTCTAAACAAACTGTGCCTTATCTTTGTTGACATTTAACAACGACGTTTTGATTGTTGTTTATCAGATTAAAACAGTTCATCTTCAATTAATTAATATATATTAAAATGTTTATTATCATATATTTAATTAATAATTCCTTAACTCCATATTTTGTCCTCTGTTAGATATCAGCGGTTGACATTTTGCATTTATTACATGGGGCAAAAGGTATGTTAAGCCACTTAAAAAGCTTGAATGTTTCGCTATGAATAATCATGACAACTCTGCGAGCAACATGTATTTTAACCGAAAGCTCTGCAATTTTGACCCAGGTCCCACGTTGGGCAGAAAGGAAGTACCCACTTCACAGTATTGTTGTTATATCTAATCATTCTCTCATGCTGTGTTGTTTTAATCGTACCAAAAAGTTAGGTTGTTTTAGTTTATTGTGCCATTTTTGCAATTTGATGACTGTAGATTCGATTTAATAAGATTCTGCAACTAGACTTTACCTTGAGTCTATCGAAATCAAGCCTATGCCACTTCATAGAATTGACAATGAAAACTAAGTGATAATTCTGCGAAGTGGTATTTCTTTAATATGAACGAAGGAGCACCACATAGAGTTGTCACAGGGTGTTTTGCTTGATAGTTTCAAAGTACAGCCGTGGAAAATTCTATGGTAACATGCCCGCCGCTAGTGTACACCAAACGTAGGTCGGAGATTATCGGTCGTCGTATACCTACCTGGTATAAAACCGAAGGGTCACTTCTGTTTCATTTCATTTTAAGTTTTCTGTATATAGATGGTATGAATATGAGTTTCGTATTTATATAATATATTTTCGATATTCGGAGTGAAACTGCCGCTCGTAGCTAAAGATTGTTATTCGTTAATATTTTTGTTTCGATATGCAATTGCAGTATTGTTTCACTTATACTAAAATACATAGGAACGT
This sequence comes from Melinopterus prodromus, assembly GCA_964023965.1. Lineage (NCBI taxonomy): Eukaryota > Metazoa > Arthropoda > Insecta > Coleoptera > Scarabaeidae > Melinopterus > Melinopterus prodromus. The sequence continues at coordinate 52,834,777 of OZ030394.1, forward strand.
TAGTTATAACTGTAAAAATTTTAATTAGGCACATTAAAATCCTTCATCATCATGGCTACGTCGGTGTATGCATCAAGGCAAACCGACTACTACATCCGATATCCGCTGTCAATAATTTTTAAAGCAGGTAATTCCAGATAGGAAGTTCCTGTAAGTGAAAAAACTCATTTTTCTCGGTTTCTACTTTGTCGCAGACCTAAATAATATACTTATATCTCAAAATGTTTTATATTTATTTAATTTACGTTATGGTAAGTAATGAAAATTGCATATAATTATGTATTCAACAAAAATAATATAAATATAACATGAGTATAGTATAGATAAAAATAATAGATAGATGTATAACAGTAAAAAAATTATATTTGTAATAACATAACATAAATATATGTAATAACATAAAACCAAACATTTAATAATATAGGAATAACATAAGCATGTATTAAATAATAAACGTGTTCTGTTAGGTTGGAGGTTGATATAAATTTGCAGGAGTGCTTTTATTTCATATGTTGTTGAGGTTGGTATGACCTGATGTTTTAGGAAATGATACATTTATGACAATCTAAACGGAACATATGTATCGTCAATTTGATGCACTAAGAAAACAAGCAAAATCCTTTGTTGTTGTATCAGCCAAAATCGATTTAATTGTGGTTGTCCAACAAATTTACGATTTTTAATCAAATAGCTGCCTAGATTAATAATTGAAGTGTTTTTTTGTTTGTTTCTTTGGTGTTATATACGATATGTTTTTGTATTCAGTAGTAACTTAAGGAACAAAACGCGACCCATAGTGTAATAAAAATACCTACCTTTGTGCTTGATCGTCCGGTAGGTCGGCCGCAATACAAAATATTATACAAGGAACTAGTGGACTTGAAACTTTTGCAATACGGCGAAAACGATTGAGTAACATAAATATAGATTGAAATTTCAATGATTTTATTATATAATTTTTTCAAAGTTATCTGCATATCGTTCTGATGTGATATCATTCATATTGGATTGTAAATCCTGCCCTTACATGTCACACATAAAAGAAAATTGTGTGAAAATGTTATTATAGAACGTAAAGATGTAATTTTAATAAACATAAAAATAACAACATTTTTATAATTAAGCTAAAATACTGAACAACACTGTAGTATCAGGTCTAAAGGGCATATCTGCAGCAAAGTAGAAACCGAGGCAAATACGATTTACAACTACATGCAAAAAATACATTAAATATTACAGTGCACTTTTGTCAGTTTCGGATATCGGAAACATATAAATAGACGAAATTCGATTTCATTCCATAGATACAGAAAAATAAAACGAAACGAAGCAAAAGTGACCCTTTGGTTTTATGACTTTACCAGGTAGGTATCCGACGACCGACAATCTCCGACCTACGTTTGGTGTACACTATCGGCGGGCATGTTACCATAGAATTTTCCACGACTGTACGTACAGGGTTCAAACTTTCCTTTCATTCTACTTAGAGAATTGTTCGAAGCCTTCCTTTTTAAGCACATATAAGAGAAAAATGCACGATTTTTTTAAAGCTTTGGTACCATTTTATCAAAAATGTGGCGTGGAGTTTTTCGATTACCGGACTTATCTAGTAAGATTTTTGATAAATGATGTACACCGTTAGCCTACGCCACGCCAACATTTCGAATATTTTCACACTCTTGGGTATGTAATATCCATTATCAATGCATCTTCGCCGATGCAGTTTCTTCAGCACTTCTAGAGCATTGATTGGGTTATAAATTCATTTAAGGTAATTGTGTGCTAACATTATCAAGGTCCGCGTCGTTCGAGCGCAGAGGGCAATTTGGTCCTGGAGGACACGAATGGACTGCGCCTTGATGTACTGGTCATATCCGTACTATGTACGGCCGTAATTAGAAACGGCCGCAAACACTTCGCCGATGGTTAATATATATTACGGGACGGACAGGAGGCAATTAACATCTCAAATGAGTTATAACCGCTATCGCCAATTTGATAACAATGCCCAGGACAAATACAATTATTCCGCCGTGCTAAACACAGCTGTCGCATCTCATTTATTGGTAAATTGTCCAGTTTACACACCTACCAGATGTTCGCGAAGATTGAACATTGTATGTGTTTTAGTTTAGTTTAATAGTTTAAAATAAGTGGTTGTGTTAGTTGAGATTTACTAGGTTTGCGTTTACTTTATTCCGGGATTTGTCAGAAGCAAAATGAAGAGCAAAGTTCGAACTTGGTACACAATATTTTTTTACTTTATCATACGCAGTATGATGAAGTATTGTAATCGTGCCGAAAAAAAATTTGAGATTTTAGCGGAAATAGATCTTTTTGGGTCCCCTGATCATTTTTGACCAAGGTACAAAAAAATTTCTGTGTGTATGTATGTATCAATATGTGTGTGTGTATGTGTGTACTGGATTTTTGTGGAGATGATTCCGGAGAAACTTCAGAAGGTATCGGGACGAAAGTTCATATTTAGAAGTTTCATGACTAAACTTAGAGCTGAACAGCTTTTGGTTCAAAAGGGTCCGAAGGAACTGGACGTTTCCTCTAAGTATTTCTCAAGGATTTTGCAAATGAGCCGCCATTTCTGTAATTTCCTCAAAATAGTAAGATAATAAATTAAAGTAGAGGAAATTCTGAATGATTTATGTCTGCAACATTTTTTGGTAAAATTAATAGTTTAGCTGCAAGAGCAAATTCTATTTGACCGAGATCGGTCGCATCGACCCCAAACGCGTTGTTTGTAAAGGAACAGAAATCATTTTGGTGCAGAATATTGATTTGTTTCTTTCGTGTTCTTCATCTTTGTCTACTTCCAGTATAATCTGAGCTTAACCGTGGTTGGAAATTGTCATCAAATAAGGATAGAACCACAGTTTCGGGAGCTAAGTACCAAATATGGTTTGAAATTAACAACCGCCAAAATGAAGGATCAATATCCCGAGAATTTATCAGCTGCTGGGCAAGAAAAATAAATAATCTTTTTAAAGGGATCTTCCCACTCTTGGAATTTGAACTGAAATTCATTTTAACATAAGTAAATTAAAGCAAACAAAAACTACACCTAAAAACTAACTGAATAATGGGATTTTAGGAACTCTTAACATTTGCCCCTTATCTTGAAAAGTTTTTATTATGGCCAGTCGATCAATATTTTCAACACCTGCGGTTGGTGGGCATAGCTTTCCATCTCACAACATTACCAATTCTTGGCAGTCGTTCAGGTTAAATTTGTGTTGAATTTCTGTGTTTCTCGACCATCCAAACTTTTCGAAGTCGTTGAATTATTACCAGGTAATTAGCAACATGCCTACAAGCTTTTGTAGCAGCTTTCCGTATTTAACCCCCATTTATATCAGTGACTTTGCACCTATTAAAAAGGCGGGTGGTAATAGTTATTTATGTACCAAGGGCATTATACGGATGTTTATACCCCGAGGGCGACCGTTTGAAAAGCTCGAGGGCCGATAGGCCCGAGAGCTTTCTAAGTCGCCCGAGGGTATGAACATCAAGTAATGCCCGAGGTGCATATAAACTTTTATGTCCTACAATGGTTTTGTTCCTCCGTTTGAATAATATTAATAAATATTTTGACGTTATCAAGTGACATGCGTATCTACGCAATTGAATAACAATACAAACAATTCGGAGTTGAGTGACAATACAGACAATTAATTGTCAAACTTATAACCTTAATCGCCAATAATTAACATTGCCGAGCGACAGTACAGACGATTAATTGTCAAACTTATAACCTTAATCGCCAATAATAGACATTGATGACATAAAATTCACAATTTGAATGACAAATATTTGATATATTTGACAAGCGTGTCCACGAAATTCCGCACCATATGGAAAACGGTTTATTGTGTATTTCTCAGAAAGTTTTATTCTTTATGAAAGTTGAAGGCGGCTCGTATGAAACCAAAACTGCAACAGTCAAATATGTAAATTTCGATGCCATATACCGAACCAGTTAGAATATATGAATTTGTGATAGGAGTACCTTTATTTTTATTATTATCGACCAACTTTATTTGGAAATGTTGTTTAGAAGTAAAAATTATATTCAAATATGAAGGCAGAGCCACTTATCCTGAAAAAAAAATTTCACTTTTTCTTAATTATTACTCTCGTGACAAATATTAGCAAATGCCAGTGATACTAAAAGGTTCTTTAAATCCATTTTTTAGAAATTTGAATACGTTTTTTATATTTTTTGTTATTTTGGTATGATAACTAATGTTTATTTAGAACTAGTTCAAAATTACTTATTTTCTTGGTGAGAAGTTGTTATTTCACCCTGTATATATTAATATATCATACAATAACTAATTCGTGAGCGTGAATTACCTTTTATTCAATTAATATTAATGACTGTGGATAGGTTTATAATAGTACTTATCCATCTACAGAAAGCGATTCTCAAGTGGTTGTACGCGCGGTACTACCATATGAAGTTTTATTTTCACTGATAATATTTTAATAAAAATAACTAAAGCATCAAACATCTATTGTTTCTTGAATTAATTATGACTGACTTACCCGTTATTAAATTAATAACTATTATGAATATGTTAATAATTGGACAATTTGCCATTAATTCAACGGGCGCCAATTGGGTTCCAGTTTGATGATGCTCGCATAAACTCTGTCAATAACTTTTTAAATCATAAATTTGGCCATCGCTGGATAGGCAGAAATTCGGAATTAAGATTCTGGTCACCTAGATTCCCCGACATTATCCTGTTAGATTTGGCTTTGCGGCGTTACGTAAAAAATAATGTATACATACACCGACCATTTAGAGATATAAATCATTTAAAGGAAACTATATAATATTGTATCCACAACATTCCACCGTATTTTGTTAGTAGTGCGGCCAAAGATGTTTCTAGAAGAATGTGTTTATGCATAGAACGAGACGGAAACTACATACAGAAACAGGATTAATAGATATTTAACAGTTCTTTCGATGTTTAGTTTTTTAACGTGTATTAATGTATGTATTTTTGTAATTGTATGTAGTAGAAATAAAATAAGTTCTTAGATAATAAATTAGTATTATTAACATATTCATAATAGTCATTAACTTAATAATGGGTAACTTAGTCATAATTAATTCAAGAAACAATAGACGATTGATGCTTTAGTTACTTTTATTAAAATATTATCAGTGAAAATACAATTTCATAAGTGGTAGTACCACACGTACCACCACTTGAGAATCGCTAGGTGTAGATGGATAACTACTATTATAAACCTATCCACAGTCATTAATATTAATCGACTAAAAGGTAAGTCACGCTCCTGAATTAGTTATTGTATAATATATTAATATCTACAGAGTGAAATATCAACTTCACACCAAGAAAATAAGTAATTTTGCGCTAGTTCTAAATAAACATTAGTTATCATACCAAAATAATAAAAATATAAAAAATGTATCCAAATTCTAAAAAAATATTCAAAATATCCTTTTAGTATCACTGGCATTTACTAATATTTGTCACAAGAGTAATAATGAAGAAAAAAGGTGAAAATTTTTTTTTTCAAGGTTGGTGGCTCTGCCTTCATATTTGAATATATTTTTTGCTTCGAAACAACATTTTCAATTTAAGTTTATCGATAATAATGAAAATAAAAGAACTTTACTTATCACACACTTTACTTATCACAAATTCATACATTCTGAATCGCTCGGTATACGGCACCGAAATTTACACATTTGACTGTTGAAGTTTTGGTTTCATACGAGCCGCCAACTTTCATAAAGAATAAAATTTTCTGAGAAATACACAATAAAAAAGTTTTCCATATGGTGCGGACTTTCGTGGATACACTGTATAACCATGGCAACCCTTAACGCCTACGCGGGTGTTAAGAATCCTTAACGCCCTCGCGGGCGTTAAGAAGCAGTTTTTGCCCCGGTATCTAAGATGTAAAATATCACTTTATATCATGTAGGACATAAAATAAGTAAACAAAAGACAACATAAATCAAATATGTCACAAAATAAGTTTATCTAATCTGTTTATATGAACTTGGTGAAAATTCCTCCTTACGACCGTAAATAATTATAATTGCAATCACAGAATTTTGAATCGGTAATTAGATCCAAACTACTTCAAGACTAACGGCTAAAAATTACTTCATTACATTCTGTATGTGTACGCAGTTTCGGAAATTATTTGGACTAAGTTTATGATTGCGAATAAAGTTTCCTGTAGCATGAATCTTCTTGAAGATGTAATTAATTGAACGCTGTGCTTGCAGGATAACGTTAGGCAGGCGCAGACGGAGAAACGGAGCCGCGATAAAACGAAGAGTATCCGCCGAAGACGCAGAAATTAAAACGCGGTCGAGCGTTAATAACGCCGAATAGTATTCCGCGATGGAAAATTAAAAGTTCCTTTTTGTTTCTGGGCGTTCGCGGAACCCAGAAATCCCGTTCGACGTCGCTGGGCCGAACGTATTAAGCAAAAATCGGACGGAAACGTAACTTTTCCATTAAAAACAATCGCGTACAATTTTGGTCGATTGTTTTTGCGACTCAGCCGGCCAAATGGGAATGCCAATTTCCGGTGTAAAAAATTTAATTTGCCGTAGATTCAAGTTACCGTTGATTATTTTTGCACGAGCGAATACGTTGTTGCGTTGCACGTTAAATATTTCACAATTCATCTGTGAGATTGAAATTAACTTCAAGCTCAACAGCAAACTATTTTTTTTAAATCAGTTTCCGGTTCCAATATTTCATTTAAACTGATTTTTTTAAGTAATGTCTATTTAAGCACATACAAATAGGCTAATATACACGAAGTACTGCTGACAGTAGAACGTTCAGTCTATACTATGCTGACAGGTATTCGTATAAACAATTTCTCTTGATAACATTAAAGATTTTTTTGTATAATATTTTAGAATTATACACACTACAAATTTGCTCTGATGCATCTTCTTACAGTCAATAGTTTTAGAAATCTGCAAAAAATGGTGGTTAGAACTTTTTTTATGCAACCCATATCAAATAGGTTCAATAGATTCAAGAACTAATACCAGAATTGTTTTCTACCAGAAAGATGGTACTTTGAGATAAACACTCATTTTGCGCGCAAATCCTATTTTTCTTTCCAGTGTGCGCAGTGGAGGACACTCATGTCTGAACCTTTTTACCCCTTACCCGTTATTTACTGCTATATTATCTGTATGCGAAGTTTCTAAACATAATTTAAAATCACCCTATAGAATGTAATAACATAGACAAAATGAACCAACCAGATGTTTTGGTGGTCTAAGTTTGAGAGAGCCAGTGGAGTAATTAATGAAGCTTCGACAGGTTCTCAAGGACAATGCCACAAAGTCATATCAATTACAAACATTTTGTTTTCGATTCATCCCAATATTAAAATATTTGTAAAATATACAGTTTCAAGTAAAATTTTACCATTATCACACGCCTCTCAACTATTGGAACAAAATCTGATGTGGCGAGGCACATGACTTTATCATACTATATATAAAGTGATCGGTCGTGTCTGCATTAAAATAAAAGTAGTTAGCCAGGATTTGACAGATATTTTGATTCTACTGACCGTAGATATTGACAAAACATCAGCTTTTGACACTACCTACTGTCATTAGAATGAAAATATCAAATCCTGGTTAACTAGTTTTAACGCAGACACAACCGCTCTGAATTTGAATCTGCTCCTGCAGTCGAACTATTAATTTTACAGGTTAATAATATGGTGATATATTATTAATTTTACTTTATAATATCGTAGACATAAATTATCAACATTTTCTCTACTTCAATTTATTACTTAACTATTATGACGAAATCACAGAAACATCCAATTCCGTTTTGAACAAAAACCTTTTCAGCTCTACGTTTGGTCATGAAACTTTTAAAGATGAAGTTTCGTCCCGATACCTTCAGTAGTTTCCCGGAATCGTCGCCACAAAAACAGGTACACAAACACATACACACTAGGGCTTCCAATCCCGGACAATATATATCCCGGGATTTCGGGATTAAACATTTCGTAATCCCGGGATCCCGGGATTCATGAAGAAAGCAAGCATTGCCTGATCAGAACGCCCTCAGTAACGTCTAAATATACTTTATTGGACAATATCTTTTACCCCAAAACTTCATCAACGTTTTCAAATTTTCTTTGCAAGTAGAAATTGAACGGTTTAAAAGGTACAAGGTGTCAAACTGTGCGTAGTGACATCAATAATAAACAAATTTTAAACTCTATTAGATAACTACTAACATGCTCTGGCATCTTAAATGTGCAAAAACAAATATTTCTTTTTGTAAAATGTTTCAAGAATAGTCGTGGCAAAAGAAATGTTTTGATCGAGACAATTTTTCAATTTTTCATATTGATGCCAATAATAAATAAATAAGTATGGTGCCAATAAAACATTATGAGAAATTTTTCTTCTTCAAGATAAATTTGAACAATTTTAGAATTCATACGTCATGAACGCTTATTATGCAAGAAAACTAACTATTTGCATTTTAAATAAAACAATTATCCTTTACAAAAGAATAACCGCAATAACTTTAAGACCCAGATCTAAACGTGTTTTCAAGTGAAGACGTTATTTATTGTTATTCAGTGTAACTTCTTAGAGTTAACAATTTCTTGTTATGAAAAATCTTAATATTACTTTCGTCTTTGGGTTTTCTCAAACACAGTTCAAGTATCCCAATTCATTTTATAAAAATAGCTTTTTTAACTAAGTGCTCTTTTTGACAAAAACTTTTCCACTAAAAAAGCGAGAAAAGCGATATAATTGTGGGATGAAGAAATATCAAAAATCACCATATTACCGCTAGCCCAGCTCATCACAAACTCGAAATTGTCTGTACCAAAGTATTTTGTTTGTTAGTTAAAGGTAAAATCCCTAACTGGAAAAAAAATTTTTCGCTGTATTTTATTACGTGTAATTAATAATTTTATATGTATTGTGTAATACATCACGGAATACAGGTAAATAAATCCGCCAAATATATTTTTTTAATTTTACGTTTATTTTCTCTATTTTAAATACTTGTATTTGTTTTTGAGGGTATAGTAACAAAAAAGACTTAAGCAAGTTGAAAAGGTTCGTGTTTGCCTCATATTGAATTATACCTACTAACTAATTCTTGCAAAATCTGTTCTTCCTATTATAGCAACATGTTGGTGTAAACGAACATTTTATGCTTGATATTTAATTTAGTCAGGAAGGGTGCTCTTATAGACTGAAATTCATACTTACAAAATACAACTTAATTGATTTATTGTGCCCACATTTCGCCAGATCACCAAGAAATAAGAAAATAATTTAGATTTAACTTTTTCGGGATCCCGGGATTTAGATTTATAATCCCGGGATCTCGAAAAAACTTATTATTTGTCGGGATCCCGGGTTCTCGGGATCCCGTAATCCCGGGATTGGAAGCCCTAATACACACATACACACTCAACACACAGAAATTTTTTTGTACCTTGGTAAAAATGTTCAGGAGTCCAAAACGGGCCTAGTTCCGTTAAAATCTCAATTTCTTTTTGGCGCAATAACAATACTTTGTCATACTACGCATAATAAAGCAAAAAGAAATATTACTGTTTATTATACCGGGTGAAACAATAGAAGTTTTTATAACTAAGGAACTAACGTTAGATTATAGTATACTCTATAACAGAACCACTTCGTTTTCCAACTTGTTGCAGTGTGATTCATATCAATATACAAATATCTGTAGAAGTTTCAAGTTTTCACACAGTTTCAAATAAAATTTTGCAAATTCCCTTTTTTAACATAAATAGTATTTTTTTGTGTGTATCTTGCTTTTCGAGCAATAGCGAAGATGACACGCCCTAAGTTTTCCGAAAGTCATTGTACAACAGTTGTTAAAGAATATTATCAATATGTCAGCACGCCATTTAAGTGCCGACAGAGATGTGGATAAAGTTGTCAAAACGAATGGAATAGTAATCCTTTATCAATTTACTGCAATTTTGCACAATTACTCACACAGTCTCTCAAACTTTGACCACAAAAATCATGTTGGTTCTTCCGGTGTAACAGGCTTCAAGACCTTCTCCCCAAAATTTGATAACGGCTTGTGATAATCTTAATAAATTATGTTATACTGTTGTGACAAAATCATCAAAATCGATAAAATATTGCAAAAGTTATTCAACATCAAAGCTAAAATTATAATAACTGAAATTGTTTAACGACATACTGTCAAAGTCATATTATAGGTTAATAATATGGTGACATAGAGGCGGAATGTAACTTTTTGAAATAAATTAAAAATTACAGCTACAACCTGCGTTTGAACCAGGTACCTTCGCGTGGTTAGCACAACGCTCTCTCAACTGAGCTATTGACGCCTATGAAATTTGTTCGATATAATTGTCTTAAATCAAGGAAAGTTAGTAGTGGTTACTACCAAGCACTAACCTATCTTAATATTATCATCCAGTACTTCCTTCCCTTGATTATAGACAATTACATCTAACAAATGTCTTAGGCCTCAATAGCTTTTACATCTGTATGTCGTCATATTATTAGCTTAAAATTCTAATATTTTGTCTGTAATTGTATGTATATCTCATATATCTCATATGAACATTCAGATATTGGGATCAATCAAAAATCAAAATAACTAAAATGTACTTTAATTACCCCACAGGATGTCTCAAACTTAGACATTCAAAACAACATGTTGGTTTTCCTGGTAAAATAATACACGCTAAGAATTTTGTTTTTAAAATTCTAAAATTACGAGGCAATTTTGATGAATTTACTTACACTGTGCTGAAATAATCATCAAAATCTGTAAAGAATTTCAAAAGTTATAGAACATCAAAGTTTGACCAAATTTGAGTTTTTTTTGTCGGTGAGTATCGAACTACCACCGTCGCATATTAAGTAGTCATATTTGTATATTCTGGATTCATTATATCATTATATGCATAGTGATATACATATGTTGATTTGTATCAATGAATTTCGTTTAATTAAAACTGCAACACGGTGAACGGGAAACATTTAACATAATTGAAATACCTTCATTGATTGTAAACCTAGCTGATAGTAATCACTAATCAACAGAATATTCAACGGAATTTCCGGCGAACGCTACACCGAATAGGGTTGTTTTTTGTTTGCCGTGCGCCTAAAATTCAGCCATTCGTTATGTTTGGTTCAGCGGGTCGTTAAGAATACTTACCTACCTACCTGTTCCGCAGGTTGCCCGAGAAGGGAGCAAAAAGAAAAGAAGAATTACCGGAAAACAGCTCCTGGTAATTATGTTACAGAATTTGGCGGTAAATTCTGTTCCGCCGGCTAGCCCTTAATGGCTGCAGATATTTAATGGGTCGTTCTTTACTCTCGCAGTGACAAACACGGAAAATATATCGACACTAATTCTTTTTTTCTCTTACCTAGTTGACGGCCCAATTAAAACCGTTAACCGAAAATTTACTCACTGCAGTAGTACGGCGGATCCTCCTTCACAGTCTGTCTCTTTTACACCCTATCTTTTTCGTCGGGATTCGTGACCATTATTCTACTGTCGAATGTCGTACACAATTGAAAAAACAATATCTGACGTAGGAGATTCTACGATCTACTATGACATCTTCTGTTATTCAGTATAAAGGGAAATTGAGGCCGAGAAAATATTGAAGTATTGAGCATTGTATTGCTTGTGAAGAGCATTGTATTGCTTGTGAGCATTGTATATTGAAGTATTGAGCATTGTATTGCTTGTGAAGTGCAAGTAATTACTTTTACCATCCGGCTGAACTATTTCCGCCTTTATAGGATTTTCGCATTGACAGTTTTTGTAGTATTTTCGTATTTCGTAAATGATCAAGAAAGATTTAAACTTCTTGCTAGTGATTAATCTGAAAAAATAGATGATTACCGAACCTCGGATGTATAAATACGATATTCATCGGAGCTAAGAAGATCAGTATACCACATCTTTGGTTACCGTGAACATTAACACCAGAAAGTAACAATGATGAAAGTGGTAAGTGATCGACCACAGTGATTATTTTAGGATATCTTGGATATTTACGGGAATAAGAAATGTTCGTGCGCTACTTATACCAATTAGGGTTTCCAATCCCGGACAATATACCTACTGATCTCGGGATTTCGGAATTAAAGATATTTTAATCCCGTGATTCATGAAAAATCGCAAAAATTTACGGATCAAAACGCTGGATTGCCAAGTTATCAAATCGAGTCAGTAAGAAACGCCTAAAATATAATTGATTAGACAATATCTTTTACCCCAAAACTTGATCAAATTTTAACTTACAAGTAGAGAACCGAGTGTCAAAGTGTGCGTATTGACATCAATAATATACAAAATTTAAACTCTAGTGGATAATAACTTGTTCTTGTATCATAAGTTTGCTCAAACATTTTACGGTTTTGTAAAATGTTTCAAGAATAGTTACGGCAAAATAAATCGTTTGATCAACTCTAATTTTCAATTTTTCATATTAATGCCATAAATATTTTTATGGTTTTTTGTTTTCTTCTTTAACATAAAATTGGATAACTTTAAAATTCATACATCGTGGATGTTTGTTATGTAAATAGACTAATTATTTGCATTGTAAATAAACCGATTATTTGTTACTAAAAATATAGGTAAAATGACTTTTAGACCCAGTTCTTAACGCGTTTTTAAGTAAACCTTTATTTAATGGTCCAAATTGATGCAATATTTAGTGCAACTTTTTAGAATATTAAATATTCAATTTCTTGTCATGAACAAAAAGAATATTCCTTGTACGTTTTCCGGTTTTGTCAAATATAGTTTAAATAGTCAAACCCACATAATAAAAATACATTTTTACTTTATCATACGCAGTAAGATAAAGAGTTGTAATCATGCCGAAAAAAAAAATTGAGGTTTTAGCGGAAATAGGTCTTTTTTGGTCCCCTGAACATTTTTGACCAAGGTACAAAAAATGTCTGTGTGTGTGTGTGTGTGTGTGTGTGTGTGTGTGTGTGTGTGTGTGTGTGTGTGTGTGTGTGTGTATGTCTGTGTGGAAACGATTTTTGTGACGACGATTCCGGAGAAACTACTAAAGGTATCGGAACGAAAGTTTATATTTAGAAGTTTTGTTACCAAACTTAGAGCTGAAAAGCTTTTGGTTGAAAGGGGTCCAAAGGAACTGGTAGTTTATTCCAAGCCTTTTTGAAAGATTTTTCAAATGAGCCGCTATTTCTGTAATTTTGACAAAATAGTTAATTAATAAATTAAAGTAGAAGAAATTTTGTATAATTTATGCCTATGACATTTTTTGGTATAATTAATAGTTTAGCTTCAAGAGCAAATTCTATTTGATCGAGATCGGTCGCATCTGCATTGATATGAAATTACATAGTAGGTAACCAGGATTTTGACAAATATTTTTTTTGTGTTGTCACATTCGAAAACAGCTGATCTCATCAGAGGTTGGAGAACCACTATGGAACGTTGCCGCTGTAGTGCGGCAAATTATAAAATACAAATTTCAAATAAAATAAGATCACCAATTTGATTGTTTGTTGATAAGAAATATCAACCCGTCTTTATATCTAATTCTAAAAACGATAAATTGCGAAAATTATAAATAAAGTATAGCGATGAGTGTAGTTTTATTTTAGTATGTTGGTAGGGATGTGTCATGAACAAATATAAAGCTGTCAGAATTTGAATTACCTTTTTAAGGTGCGTTTTCATTAGTGATAATGGCAGTGGTAGCAGACGCCGTTATAGTTTTTCCAATAGAAAATTGCTAGTGACTTATGTTTATGTACATGCAAACTAATGTGTCATTATCACGATATGTAAGAAATACTATAATTTCGTATTCTACCACCGCCATTAGCTACCATTAGCTACCAATCGGAACGCACCTTTAAACTTGACGTTTCGTCAAAGTGGTACCAGCCTAGCATTTACTATACAGAAATCATTTATTTATTTTTTTTAAATACGTATTTCTTAAAAAGCAACACAATAAACGTTGATGTCGCTCCTGCCAAAAACTAGATAGCGCGAGTCGCTCACATGCGACGGCGACACTCCGCCTTCGGTGACGCGCAGCATCACCGCTCGTCGCGCTATTCCGTACTTTCGGCATTTGTGACATAAATAACTATTATTCTAATGATGTAGTGTAGGTAGTGTCAAATGCTGATGCTTTGACAATACCTACGATTTATCTTAATAGAATAGATTCTCATGCAGCTAAACTATTAATTTTATATATTGTATGATAAAGTCATGTGCCTGGCCACATCAGATTTTTTTATCTAAGGGCACTTTTTGACAAAACTTTTCCACTAAAAATCTACGGCGTAGACGCACTTGACGCACATGACAGCGAAACATCGTACCTAAATATTTCGTTTTTTTTAGTTTACGGTAAAATCCTTAATCAGGAATAAATTTAAAAATCGGAGCAAGATTGGTTGTTCGGTTGGTTTAACCACCGAAAGATTAATAGCAACGATTAATAGAAAATTATTTTTGGTACAATTTGGGTTTAATTTTACAGTTAAATATAGCGGGATTTATGTGTATCTTTATTTTATATTTATTTTCCAATATTTCTTTTTGCTGTATATTATAATCATTTTCTAATTTTATATTCTGTATTCTGTAGAACATGACACAGGTCAAGAAATCCGTCACTAAATTTCTTTTATTTTTTACGTTTATGTTATTTGTTTCTGTTTTGTTGACGTAACCAAAAAGACTAAAGCAAGCTGAAAAGTTTCATGTGTGTCTCCATATTGAATAATATCTACTTCCTGCAAAATCTGTTCCTCCTATTATAGTAACATGTTAGTGTACACGAACATTTTATGCTTCATACTTTATTTAATCAGAAAGTGTGCTGTTATAGATTGAAGTTCACACATAAAAAATAGCAGCTCAATTGCTTTACTGTAGATCAGTGCACATTCACCAAATTCACAAAAAAATAAGAAAATATCTTAGATTTAACTTTTTCGGGATCGCGGGATTTAGTCGCATTTAGTCCGCTCGGAAAAATGCAATTTTCCAGCTTTGTTTGGAAAGCGTAATTATATGCGGCGTGATTTTTCCTATTTGTGAAGTGCTAAAACCAATCTTTTGCTCAAAACGGAACGAAATGATTAAACCGAGACTTGGTTCAGACGATTTTAATAAAATGGTACAGTAATTCTTGTTTGGATTCATTTTTGGTAAGATGTGATAGTAAATGTAATTAGCCATTTAATGTATAATAATATGTGTTAATATAAAGTTCGAAATTTTTCTTGCTGCATCTAACATTGCCGAATCTAGTAAAATGCAGTTAACACGTCTCAAATATAAAAAAAACTGATGTGGCCAGGCACATTCGTTTAACAGACAATATATAAAATTAATAGTTTAGGTGCATGAGATTCTATTTGATCGAGATCGATCGTGTCTGCATTAAAATAAAACAACAATTGATAGTACGTATTGTCTAAAAATCCGCGTTTGACACTTTCTACAGTCATTAGAATGAAAATAATTGTGAAATCCTGGCTACGTTTAATGCAGACACGATCTCGATCAAATAGAATTTTCTCATACAGCTAAACTATTAATTTTACCAAAAAAATGTCATAGTCATAAATTATACAAAATTTCCTCTACTTTAATTTATCATTGAACTATTTTGACGAAATTACAGATATGGCAGTTCATTTCCAAAATCATTGAAAAATACATAGAGGAAACATCCAGTTCCTTTGGACCCTTTTGAACCAAAAGCTTAACAGCTCTAAGTTTGGTCATAAAAAATCTGATGTGGCCAGGCACATGACTTTATCATACAAAATATAAAATTAATAGTTTAGCTGCATGTGAATCTATTTGATTGAGATAAATCGTGTCTGCATTAAAATTAAACTAGTTAGCCAGGATTTGACAGATATTTTGATAGTCAATAGTATCAATAGTAGGTAATGTCAAAGCATCAGCATTTGACACTACCTACTGTCAGAATAATAGTTATTTATCTCACAAGTGCCGAAGGTACGGAATAGCGCGACGAGCGGTGACGCGGTGATGCGTTATATTTCTGTACAGGAAATGTTAGGTTGATACCACTTCTACGAAACGTCAAGTTTAAAAACCTAATTCAAATTCTGACAGATTTTTTTTTTTTGACTTGTTTATTTTAACGTCGGTCTAGTTCCGCAACTTAGGCCAATCACCGACGCTGAGGGCAGGCTACACACACCCAGGAATTTTGTCCTACTGAAGGAATTCCAACCTCCAGTAAGAGTTCTTTAACGTGCACGTCGCATAATGACAGCACACGGGCCACCGGCTTTACTTCCTCATCCGATGGAAGGCGGCATGCAAAGGTATTTGTTCCCTGCCTAAAATACCAGGACAGTCGATTTTAGCCCGAGCCGGGATTCGATCCCGGGCCTCCAGCGTTGATAGCAGCCGCTCTATCCTATACGCCATCGACCCCCCCGCTGACAGATTTATATTCGTTCATGTCACATCCGTACCAACATACTAAAATATAACTACACTCATCGCTATACTTTATTTACAATTTTATTAATTTATCGTTTATACAATTAGATATAACAACGGGTTGATATTTCTTATCAACAAACAATCAAATTTTTGATCTTATTTTATTTGAATTTTATACTTTCCGCACTAGAGCGGCCACGTTCCATAGCGGCTCCCCAACCTCTGAAGGAATCAGCTGTTTTCGAGTGTGACAGCCATAGACATTTCTGTGGTGACAGCACAAAAAAATATTTGTCAAAATCCTGGCTACTATATCAATGCAGATGCGACCGATCTCGATCAAATAGAATTTGCTCTTGCAGCTAAACTATTAATTTTACCAAAAAATGTCATAGGCATAAATTTTTCAAAATTTCCTCTGCTTTAATTTATTATTTAACTATTTTAACGAAATTACAGAAATAGCGGCTCAATTGCAAAATCGTTGAAAAATGCTAGGAGTAAATAGCCCGTTCCTTTGGACCCTTTTGAACCAAAAGCTTTTCAGCTCTAAGTTTAGTCATGAAACTTCTAAATATGAACTTTCGTCCCGATTCCTTTAGTAGTTTCCCCGGAACCGTCACCACAAAAAACGGGTACACACACACATACACACACACACACATACACACACACACACACACACACACAGACATTTTTTTGTACCTTGGTCAAAAATGTTCAGGGGACTCAAAAAGACCTATTTCCACTAAAATCTCAATTTTTTTTTTCGGCACGATTACAATACTTTACATACTGCGTATGATAAAGTAAAAAATTATCACGACAATTATCGATCATTAATCGCTCTTATTAATATACTTGTAGGTTAGATAACTATTTTATCGTCCAGAAAGTTTTTACAAATGTTCAGAATGTAGTGGGTTTAGACCTAGCACCTTTATCAATCACTGAACCATAATAGCTCATAATGTCAATCACAGATATATGTCACTTTACATGTGGTATCTTCAATTAGTATACATTGAAGAAAAGGTACATATGTCGTTTTTATTTCTTATTTATTACTATTTTCTGCATGTTGTCACTTACGAACAGGTGGTCGATTCGTTTTCAATTCGTTGTTGGTATATCGGTATTGTTAAATCGGCTTCCTGTTTATTATTGATATTATTGATTATTAGTACACAATGTAAAATAAAAAAAAAATGTTCCATTTCAATATTTTTGCAATTAAATTTTCCAGCGTCTGTACCATTAGATAAAAAGTTCGTTACGGACGGTACATTATGTTGAATTGCAACAACACACTTCTGCATTGTGCTAGTTGCAGATAACTTATAAACTAAGTCGTAGTTGTAATATAGAAACTGCTCTAAAAAATATAGATCTTCTCTGTTTGTCACATCATTCATTTTTTGCTTCCACTTAAAATTATTATATGACTAACGCCAAGAATTACTGGGCAGAAACCAGTAGTGCGAACAATCTAGTGATGAGTGAAAGAATTGGTATATTAGTAATGCAATCAACTTCTCTCTGGCAAAAGATATAAACTTCCAAGGTTCCTAGTTTAATTTAAAACTTCATTTTAAAACGCTAAATATTTAGCGTACCAAAATCAATTAAGTGTATGTGTGTGTGTAGGAACCACTAATATATTCTACAAATCTGGATTTATGATGGACAGAGTCCGGGTCCCAATTTAGTTGCAGCATCATAACCTCGATGTGCGGACAGGGGTACAAACCAGATAAACATTTATTTATTGTGCTGGGACGTAGTATCTCATTTTATACATTTACAACCTCAATGAAAATTTGCTATCTACATCCGAACGTCACAAATATAATACCGTGCATGATATAGGACACCGCATAAAGTGTTTTCTCTTTTTTGTTGTGCTACGACCTAGCAGGGATATGTTAAAAAGTAATACCTTGTACAGTTACTAACGCGATTTTTATTTTTATATATAAATTACCCATGTATATTCTGTAAATTATATAAATTATATACAGCATATCCTGCAACTAAGCTCCCGTCTTCTGTAGCTCAGTTACTAATTAAGCTAAGAGTTTGACATTTTGCAGGCTTACCCTGTGCTTCGACGAATTTTTTATCTTTTTTATAAAGGTACAGACGCTGGAAAATGTTAGTTACAAAAATATTGAAATTAATCCATTTTTTTACTTAATTGTGTATTAATATCAATAATAAACAGTACACCGATTTAACAATATCGATATACCAACAACGAATTGAACGTTTGTTTATGTGACTTTTATGCTCAAAATAAATGTACCGACCACCTGTTCGTATTTGACTTTGAAAGTTTTTGAAAGTGACAATATGTAGAAAATAGTAACTAATAAAAAATAAAACGACATATTGTGCCTTATCATAAATGTATACTAATTGAAGATACCAAATATGATGTGACATATATCTGTGATTACCATTGGTAAATTCATTAATATTATCTTTAATTTTGACCTCCTCCAGTCCTATGTATTGCCCGTTGCTGAAATATTATTATGAGCTATTAATAAAAATAAACCCACTACATTCTGAACATTTGTCAGAACTTTCTGGACGAAAAAATAGTTATTTCACCAACAAGTATATTAAAAAGAGCGATTAATGATCCAGACTATTTAACGCACGAGCGAAGCGAGCGAGTGCGTTAATTATCGAGATCATTTTTTTATGACCAAACTTAGAGCTGATAAGATTTTGGTTTAAAAGTATCTAAAGGAACTTGATGCTTGCTCTAAGCATTTTTCAAGGATTTTGCTAATGAGCTGCCATTTCTATAATTTCGTCAGAATAGTTAAATAATAAATTAAAGTAAAGGAAATTTTGTATAATTTATGTCTATGACATTTTTTGGTAAAATTAATAGTTTAGCTGTATGAGCAAATTCTATTTGATCGAGATCGTGTCTGCATTAAATGTAGTTAGCCAGGATTTGACAATTATTTTCATTCTAATGACAGTAGGTAGTGTCAAACGCGGATTTTTTGACTATACGTACTGCCAATATTATCGAAATATTTGTCAAATCCTGACTAACTTGTGTTATTTTAATGCAGACACGATCGATGTCGATTAAATAGAATCTTATGCAGATAAACTATTAATTTTATATATTGTCTGATAAAGTAACGTGCCTGGCCACATCAGATTTTTTTTATATTTGAGACGTGATAACTGCATATTGCTAGATTCGGCAATGTTGGATACAGCAAGAATAACTTCGAACTTTATTTTAACACATGTTATACATTAATGGCTTATTACATCTACTATCACATCTTACCAAGAATGAATCCAAACAAGAATTACTGTACCATTTTATTAAAATTCTTCTGAACCAAGTCTCGGTTTAATCATTTCGTTTCGTTTTGAGCAAAAGATTGCTTTTACCACTTTACAAATAGGAAAAATCACGCCGCATATAATTACGCTTTCCAACCAAAGCTGGAAAATTGCATTTTTCCGAGCGGACTAAATGCGATTATGAGTTTTCCGAAATGGTGGATGCGCCGGCGGGTATGTGGCTCAAGTCAAAAGTTATAAACATGAAATATTTTTGTATAAGTACTTAATCCGGTATGTTGACCGCAAATTGCAAACTTTTTATCATACGCCTCGAATCTGGGTCACTATAATTAATTATTTAGTTTGACTATGTGTGCCGGTTATTCAACAAGTTTTAGCTTGCGCGCTCGGTTTTTACGGCGCCAGTTGTATTTTCGGCCGCGCTCTCTCCTTTATGTGTAT
The DNA here is from genome assembly GCA_964023965.1 of Melinopterus prodromus. Classification (NCBI taxonomy): domain Eukaryota; kingdom Metazoa; phylum Arthropoda; class Insecta; order Coleoptera; family Scarabaeidae; genus Melinopterus; species Melinopterus prodromus. The sequence continues at coordinate 52,855,119 of OZ030394.1, forward strand.
ACGGCCATTTATAATTAAGGTAGAATAACTGCGTTCTAACGAGTTTTTAAAATTAAACTTTTCACTCATACAGTGGATGGCGCCCGCTCGCATCCGAGTATGTTAATTACCCTAAATCATAACAAAATACTGCCGGCGCCCTCCAGGAGTATACTTTTAATTTTACCTTGGTCTCGCATTCTGCACATATCATCCTAATTAGGGTTTAAAATATCCACACTTAAAACATAGATAAAATAGATAGATTCATAATAAATAACATGCTTTACTCCCATGGCAAGTTCATAAAAATATTTTGGGAATTTAGAAAATCAGAATTCTATCCGTGATTCCTGAAAAAAATTTATTAATTACATCTTACTAGGAATTGCTAACAATGACGTATAATATGTGAACAATCAAGACTAGTATTGCCTTTTTGTATTTACTTCATATTCTTAAACACAAAGCTTGTTTTTTGATACTAACTTTATGAAGAGGCAATTATATTTCTAACAATGCAGTATAACTGTATCAACCGTGAACAGTTTTATTGATTTTTACTTTATCATACGCAGTATGATGAGGGGGGCATCGAGCGCACATTGGGGGCTGTGTTAACTTTTATTTTTTATGGGCAGGTAATTAGACTCTAGAGTAATTTGTTTGTTTGTTTTTGATTTGATAAGTTCTCGGAATTATTTTTATATTATTACTACAATATATATAGTTCTAGTTTGCGTAAGGGGTTGAGTGGAAGAGTAAGGCAATTTGGAAACAAGTGTGCTGAACTGCGCCCTAAATATAAATAAAATTTTGTTGCATTTACTATTGTCTTATTTTAATAAAGGAATTATTTATTTATTTAATTATTTATTTATGTGTTAAATCCTGGCTAACTAGTTTTATTTTAATGCAGACAGGATTTATCTCAATCAAATAGATTCTCATGCAGCTAAACTTTTAATTTTATATATTGTATGATAAAGTCATGTGCCTGGCCACATCAAATTTTTTTAAATTGGTCAGGCCAACTGTTATTCTCAAGTGACATCATTTATATTTTTGGATGATTTCCATTGTTTAAAAAATACTATATTATTCGTTTTCAATATCATTTATTTGAAAAATTGAATGATTTGTAATCCTTTTTTTCGGAAAATTGGGAAGCTACATTTCTTTTTAAATATTAAATTTGCTAACGTCAACGAATTTTATTATTCACATTTCTTTCTGCATTACTTATTCTGATTTTCTACCACTATGTGTTCAGGATAATATTGATTTGTTGTTGTCTGGAATCTGTTCCTTATACTCTATTTGGAAAAAAGATTAAAAAGTCATATTGTTTTATTATTCAAACAATGGTAGGTAATCATCAATATAAATCATATCACTCGAGAGTAACAGTTGGCAGGCCGAACTAAAAACATAATTTTATGCCAATTGCAAAAAGTAGTTTAAAGAAATTGCATTTGTTTAAACAAATGTGGGTCTATAAGATAGTATAGGCTGCCTCAATTTTGTTTGAAACTGATCTCCATGTAACGTTTTCATCGAAAGAAAAGCATTTCTTAAAAAGAAGAAATAATTTGAATATGTGCACCTAAGATATAATTTACGATAACTTCGTTTTAATATTGGACATTTTAGATAAATAACAAGCATAAGTTTTTTACTTTATCATACGCAGTAAGATAAAGTATTGTAATCATGCCGAAAAAAAAAATTGAGATTTTAGCGGAAATAGGTCTTTTTGGGTCCCCTGAACATTTTTGACCAAGGTACAAAAAAATGTCTGTGTGTGTGTGTGTGTGTGTGTGTGTGTGTGTGTGTGTGTGTGTGCGTGTGTAAACGATTTTTGTGACGACGATTCCGGAAAAACTACTAAAGACATCGGGACGAAAGTTTATATTTAGAAGTTTTATGACCAAACTTAGAGCTGAAAAGCTTTTGGTTCAAAAGGGTCCAAAGGAACTGGTAGTTTATTCTAAGCCTTTTTCAAGGATTTTGCAGATGAGCCGCCATTTCTGTAATTTCGTCAAAATAGTTAAATAATAAATTAAAGCAGAGGAAATTTTGAATAATTTATGCCTATGACATTTTTTGGTAAAATTAAGCTGCAAGAGCAAATTCTATTTGATCGAGATCGGTCGCATATGCATGGATATTAAACTACATAGTAGCCAGGATTTTGACAAATATTTTTTTGTGCTGTCACCACAGAAATGTCTATGGCTGTCACCACGCTGTCACACTCGGAGACCCGCTATGGAACGTCATCTACAGTGTCATGAACGAATATAAATCTGTCAGAATTTGAATTAGCTTTTTAAACTTGACATTTCGTAGATGTGGTATCAACCTAACATTTTCTATACCGAAATATAACCATTTTTTAATTTTTTTAAAAATACGTATTTCTCAAAAAGCAACACAAATAACGTTGATGTCACTGCTGTCGAAAACTACCTAGCGCGACTCGCTCACATGCGACGACGACGCTTCGTCATCGGTGACGCGCCGCATCCCCTCCATATCACCTCTCGTTGTGCTATTCCGTACTTTCGGCACTTGTGAGTTAAGCAACTATTATTCTGATGGCAGTAGGTAGCGTGCTTTGACAATACCTTCGATTGATACTATTGACTATCAAAATGCAGACACAATTTATCTCAGTCAAATAGATTCTCATACAGCTAAACTATTAATTTTAAATATTGTATGATAAAGTCATGTGCCTGGCCACATCAGATTTTTTTTCAAATTAATAGCCATAGCTAACGACAATTTTTGTTTCAAATATTTTATACGAATAACTAAAAAAAGTTAATTTTAAGTAGATTGAGGGGTGTATTTAGCAAAATATATAAAACAGATTAGCAACAAAAATCAATACAGAGTGGCTTCTCGTTATAGTTCAAAATAATCAAAATGCATTTCCTCTAGGAAATTAGTCGATATTCGTTTAGTTTTGTTGTGTGCAACGAGTGCAGTACTCGCTGTAATGCTGAAATCTTGGCGGAGCGCGGCTGAGCTCGTCTACAGGAATGGGGCCTTAATTACCGCTGCGCCATTTTCAGGATATTACGGCTTGATGTGCAAGGCAACTCTAATTTTCGTAATCCTAATCGGTTTTTGCAAATTATTCCGCTTATTTTATTCACTTTTTAATTCGCCGTCCGAATTAGCGCTGAAGTTACGCCCTTCCGTCCCGACGGAGATGTAAATTTAATGGGACAGGAAAGATACGACTTATTTATATGGTCTAGCGTTTAAACACAAAACATACAAAGTTTACTGCAAGCATCACATGGAATATTGATTCTTAAGGACAATTAACAAAGATTAGTAAGTCAAAGTAAGTGTAAATTAAGGATGGGATTAAATCGATCATAAAAATTTTGTAAAAGCGTTGAGTAAACAGTATGAAATATTCAGTAAATAACTTCTACATACGTGCTCTGATTTAAATCGCTATTGCCCTTTAAGATACGCACTATCTCAGACGCAAACAAAGTTAAGTTTTGCTTAATTTTTCCACACTGAATATATGTAGAATTGAGACGTGAAATAACCGCTTAATGGTAAAATGGAGTGCAACGTCCCCATGCACACCAACTCTGATCAGATTTTATTGTATTCTCGTTGTAGCTGGTTTAAAAAAGAATTAAATGTAATAACCATAATTTGATACAAAAAATATTGTTTATTTAAATATGAATGTTCAATAAATGTTTAAAAAATCTGATGTGGCCACGCACATGACTTTATCATACAATATATAAAATTAATAGTTTAGCTGCTTGAGATTCTATTTGATCGAGATCGATCGTGTCTGCATTAAAATAAAACAAATTAGCCAGGATTTGACTGATATTGACAGTAGGTGTTGTCAAAAAATCAGCGTTTGACACACTTACTGTCATTAGAATAAAAATATCTGTCAAATCCTGGCTAACTTTATATGAATGCAGACACGATCTCGATCAAGTAGAATTTGCTCATACAGCTAAACCATTAATTTTACCAAAAAATGACAGCTATAAATAATACAAAATTTCCTCTACTTTGATTTATTATTTAACTATTTATACGAAATTACAGAAATGGCGGCTAATTTGCAAAATCGTTGAAAAATGCTTAGAGGAAACATCCAGTTTCTTTGGACCCTATTGAGCCAAAAGCTTTTCAGGTCTAAGTTTATTTTTGATTTTAGCTATTTATTTTGCCACCACAAGGTTTGCATGTAAAGAAGACAATTGTTTTTTTGGCAGTAAATAGAACAATATGTTGGATCCACCTCAATATCAATAACAAAAAAAAATAAAGAGCCATATGAGTTCTATATTCGAAAGAAAAAATTACTAAAATTGAACTAAAAATAAAAAAGATATGACGGTGTTACACTCTTAAGTGGAACACACTGTATAATCTATTTTTACTTTATCATACGTAGTACCTATGCTATAGTATTGTAATCGTACGAAAAAAAGACGTCATATAATAGATCAGAATTTAATTTATTTGTTATTGAAACCATAAAATAAAAATAAATAGCTTATTGACTAAGTTTTAACTAACTTGAAAAATGTACAAAAAGTAGCAGACCACTGTGCCCGTTGTGCGTCCATGTTGTTTTCGTTTCTTGTCTGAATTTCGCTTTATCTTTGCGGCTTGCATCTCCTTGCTCTCCGTTCTACGCTCTCATCTGAGTTTCCACATGTTTGATTGTTCCCCGGTCTGTGATACACCGACCATGGTTAATTTGATATGATGTTTTTGACTATTTCTACTCGCTGATGATGGGCTCATAACCCGAAACGGGTCCGAAGTAAATTAAATTTTATTTTGCAAAAAGAGTTTTTTAACTTTAAGTGCGATGCGCGAACGGAAAATGTAAGCCGATTATTTTATGGTGTTTCTCTTTTTACTCTAACTACTAGACAACTTTTCAGCGCTAAAGCGTTAACAAAAATTGTCTTTTTCGACCCACCCTAATGTGTACTTAACTTTTAATGCATAAAGGGACGATTTACTTACAATGTCCCTACCCTAATCCTGACAATTGTTTAGTTTTTGCTGTATTTGTCCAAAAACAGCGTCTTAACCGCTAAATTAAACTATTTATAATGAATGGCTCTATCAATTTCAAGACGTAGGACAACTAGTTTCTACACACCGTGTTCATGATAGTGGATTACATCTATCAAACAACTTTCATTTCAAGAACAATGATTTTCTTAATTGGACAGCATGTGAATGATTCCTTTGATACTAAAGATTCCAGTATTTACTCATATAAACAAATACTTTAATACAATATTCAGGGTGTCAAAATTACCGAATTGTTTAGTTTTTGCTGAATTTGTCCAAAAACAGCGTCTTAACCGCTAAATTAAACTATTTATAATGAATGGCTCTATCAATTTCAAGACGTATGACAACTAGTTTCTACACACCGTGTTCATGATAGTGGATTACATGTATCAAACAACTTTCATTTCAAGAACAATGATTTTCTTAGTTGGACAGCATGTGAATGATTCCTTTGATACTAAAGATTCCAGTATTTACTCATATAAACAAATACTTTAATACAATATTCAGGGTTAGTCAAAATTACCGAAACACCTAAATAAATCTTCAACCGTAAGAAATTTGAAAAAATTGTTCATCAGAAAGTTTTTTGCTTTAAACAAGCTATCGTTTAAATATAGTTCAATATACAGGGTGCTGATTTTATTATAATCAGGCAAGAAGTCTCGGTCGGACTTGTTGACACAAAAAAGGAATATTTGTGGGGGGACGACCAGCCAAAATAATTACAACCTTTTATAATTTGCAACGTTTCGACTCTTTATTTATTTGAATCTTCATCAGGCAACAATTACTAAAAGAAATTGAGAGCAATCAATGAATAGTTCTTAAAAACTATTTTTTTTATATAAACATTATAAATTTAATTTTATTTACTTACAATGGTTTCGTAATAAGAGTAGTTACTAGCAGCTAACATCGCACGATCAATGCCCACAGGACTAAGTGGGCCTTAGTTTGATTGCTCTCAATTTCTTTTAGTAATTGTTGCCTGATGAAGATTCAAATAAATAAAGAGTCGAAACGTTGCAAATTATAAAAGGTTGTAATTATTTTGGCTGGTCCCCCCCCCTTTTATTTAAATTTCTTACGGTTGCAGAATTATTTAGGTGTTCCGGTAATTTTGGCTAACCCTGTATATACTAGCATATTATAAAAAAATCTCATGTTTTAGATAATCTCAAGCATTTTTACATTTTTCTATACAAAAAACAAATATATTTGTTTAAGACATTTTTTCGCATAGTGTTTGCCTCCGTGCCGACAGGTTTGAATATAAGCTTTTTTTTTCCAAAACAGCAGATTTATTCTTAATTAGTATGCTTGTACTTTCTGTAGATTAAAAATATTTGGATTCCAAAAATATAACTATATACGGGCTGTTCCAAAAAGAAAATCGGCATTCGGTATTTGTTAGAAGCAATAAATGATTATGAATTAATATTAAGGTGCAAAATAACATTCTTGCATCTCATTTTAATATAATATCTTTGCTCGGCGACTTTCTTTTGATTCATGTAATATTTCGTCCTAATTTGTACTCGTTACACCCAACACGTTTTCAAAATATCTTGTTTTCAGTACAGATATCAACGTTTTCATTGCAAAATTATTGTGCAGCAGTATAGCCAAGTTGAAGTCAACTAAATAACGAATAGGGGAATTTTTGGAATAAAATCTGTCTGAAATGAGGGAAGAAAGCTTGTAACTGAAAATAAAAATCGCATTTTTATAACATTTAATATTGGTTAATATTGGTGGTCATTTCTTTTGACTTCCTGTGAATTACCCATCTACATTCTCCTGCCATGCTTGTTATTAAATTATATCTCCATCCTTATTCGAACCAGGCGTGGACTGCCTAACAAAATTTCTCCGGGCGAGTTGGGCGCAAGCTGAAAAAAGTTTCCTTTACATCTGGGATCTTTTAATAGGGACGCATTAGTAGAGATGAGTCGACGGGGAAATTTTAATTAATTAAATTTTAACTCTTTCCATCAGAGGCCCGGCCGGAGAGCCGAAACGGTATTTTGAGTCGCAAGCGCGCGCACGATCTGGCTCCCGCGCCACTTTTAAATAGGTAATTACAGTCGGAATGCGCTCGAGGAATTCAATTATGGTCATAACTTAAGTGCTACAGATTATGCCGAGCCGAGTGAGAACGGCGACGAATCGATGCCGTGATAGAGTGAAGTTATAATTGTCGGGGAAAAGTTTTTAACTAGTTCATTCTTCGCTGTGCGCATTTGCAATTCGCCGAAAGTGTACTTAAAATTTTATTCGCTTTAGTGTGTTTCTGGAGCTCGTTCGTGTGCCTCGAGAGATTTTATGAGTTTTTCTTTTGGTTGATAATGGCGCCGTTAACCCCTGGAAACGATGTTTAACAGAATTGTTTACAAATTGTGTTCGATGTCCCCTTATTCAGGCTCTTTTCAACTATGTTGCGTTTTGCGAATAAATAATTGCAACAGAAAAAAATCACTACTACGCAATTAGTCTTTTAAAGTTTAAAAATTAAAGCAACTATGATCCTGCTAAACTTTTACGCTCTATAATTTTGAAATATGCATATACAGGTGTCCCACATTAGAAACAAAGTAATGTCTTTAAGAAATCGAACTGCACGTTTTTTCCATTAATAAAAGTTGTAGATAATCATTCGCTCTACAGGCATTTATGTTTTTTTTAAATGTAACTTATTAGGTATGTTATTGCAGTTTAATTAAGATTGTTATCCTAATTAAGGTAAAGGCCCCAAATTCAGACAGGTAAACGAATTTTTGTTACATTTGTAACTGTGAAACTTATTATATTTATGTGATGATAATGACTATATCAACTTTTCTTAAACAAATTTTCCCTTCTAAAAATAGCTGGATATTCATTTCTAAAGAAAATTGATAATTGTTATATAATTTATTTTATATTTTTGGTGTTTTCGTGGCGCCGCTTTTTATCCTTTTCTCTTTTCGCTTCGTTTCTTATTTCTCTAGAATGATTTTTGTGAGCTTTCTTCTTTTTTATTAACAAATATCCTCTCCAAGCATTAGATAAAAGCATTATAGAAGAACAGTTTCTTTTTACTTTATTTGGCTGTTTCAGGCCATATTAATGATTTTTTAATGGATGTGGCTTGAGTTCTACTGTCTTATTATACCCTCATTCTGTCTTATTTGATTATCTCCTATAATGCCTGTCGATAGTTATGACGGAATTAGGGACTACTGATGACCGTAATTCCGACACCCTGTAATAATTAGGGATTAATCATGTCCGTAGTTCTGACACTCGTGTCGGCATTTGGACAAAATGAGTACAGTTAATTGTAATATAGCAAACAATGTAAAATATGCTGTGTAAAGACAGCAATAGAGCTATATGTATTACTTCTAACCATGTACACAATTCCGATTTACTTATTCTGATATACGGACGTAAAAATAACTCGTCTTCAGTCTGTCCTCTCTGCCTCCTCAGTATTTTAATGTTTCTTTGTATCTGGGTTTTTAGTGTTTTTCTTGGCGCAGCTTTTAATTCCGTTCCTTTTTTGATTCTTTTCTCATTTCTCTATAATGATTTTCTTTTGTATTTTCTTCTTTTTTTATTAACAAATTTTTTCTCCAACCATTAGATACAGATTCTTTTACTTTATTTGGGTGTTTCAGGCCAAAACAATGATTTTTTAATGGAGTTGGCATGAGTTCAACTGTTATCACCTGCATTTTAGTCAGCGTAAATATATATTATTAGAATTTTCATAAATACTGTCATCCTGTATCGATGTAAAAAGAAGTCGAATTGCAGTTACCTTATAAGGAAAGAAACAACTTTTGCCATAACACTCAATTATCAAGATCAGATGAACTTTTAAGTTATATTCTGATCGTTAGAACATTGGAAGAATAAGAAGAGATTTTGATTTTTGTTGATAAGTGCAATGTCAAGTCAACAAACCGGATGTTCTAAAATAAAGTTCAATGTTGTAGATTTCTTATATGATCCAAATAAACAAAAACATGTCGAAATATAGTACAGTGTCTGAATTTGGGACGTTTACCTTATTATAACATCAACTGCTATATTGTTTCTGAAATATTGTGAAATTAATGCCAAAACGGATATTCGCCTGTTTAAATGTAAATACGTGCACAGTCTAGGGTGGTACAAAAACAGATCTTTTGCAAGAGGACAACGGTCCCCTCCAATCAGTTCCTATCCCAGGAAAAAAAAATCCACTCAAATTTCAATAAAATCGGTTAACGTTATCACGTGCCACCGAGCACCTCAAATTTCTGGTTTAAAATACATTGCAAAAATGCATCTTCTTTCCCGTTTTTTTTTTCACGTTACAGATTTAGAAAAAATGTTGCGGGAGATTGTTAGAAATTGTTCAGAAGTCCCCAAGGAACAAATCCACAACCACTATTTTTTTGTTCACCTCACCCTACCCTCCCCTACATATGGGAAAAAAGTTTCCCCAAATTTACAATTTTACAATGTTACGTGTTTTATTATTGTTTTTGGCAGAAGTTTTTTTTGTCATTTATTAACTAATTTGAAATTGTTTAAACAATTAGCATTTGTTTAAATAAAAATATACGATGGCTAAAAAATGCCAATAATTTAATAATAGTTTTGCAAATATGTCAAATATAGTAACAATATATATATTTCTTTAAAGAAATAGTATTTGAAAAATGACAAAACACAAATTTGGGGAAAATTTTGCCTCATCTTTAGGGAACTGCAGGAGAGGGCAGTGACAACCAAAATAGTGGTTGTGGATTTGATCTTTGGGAAGTTCTGAACAATTTCTAATAATCTCCCGCAACTTTTTTTCTAAATCCGAAAAGTGAAAAAAAAGTGCATTTTCCAATAAATTTTAAATGGGGAATTTGCGGTGCTCGGTGGCACATTTAAATGTTAATCAATTTTTCTCAAACTTAGGGGGATTATTTTTCTGGAAAAAGAACCGATTGGGGGGGGATCGTTGCCCTCCAGCAAAAAAAAAGATTTTTGCAAGGTATAAATTTGGACCATCCTAGTGCACACACACCCACATGGAGACCCATTGAGTTTTGTATTTTGTGTTTTGACAGTTCACAATAATGGTCCGACGATGAAAGCTACTTTCGAAATCAATAACCAGTCTAAAAGATTAATTAATTAATTGATGTTACCACGAACAAGTGATTTTTAATTATATTTTATCTAGGTAATTCAAATTTACCAAAAAAAATATACAAGAGATTAAGTTGCGATTCTTCATCAGTGGGAATCTGGATTTGGGATTAGTTCCTCTATGAATCTGTGCTTATACAGACCATCTGTAAAAGAACAACTTTTGCAAGTTGGTCCCAGCACGACTGGCAAAATTTTATTAGGAAAGCTGCTCGACAGATCGAAGAGCTGACGATATAATTCAATAACAAACATGTCAAGAGCACATCGTAAATATGAGCTGAGCAAACGGAGGAATGCGATTTTCGTTCCCGCGCCAACCCCTGATGGTACCATCGCGGTGTGGTAGGTTTTATTCGATGCGGTACGCTATGAAATATTTATATAGGCATGCGACGCCGCTACGTCATCGAATTTATCTCGTCGCGGCGCTAATCCAATTTCCATTCCAATTCCCAGGTGCGCCTTTTCCTGATTAAGGTACATTTGTACCGATGTCTCAGAGCAATCAGTTTTGCGCGGAAAATAGTTTAAGCTGAGTCCGTGTAGTTCTGCATGTTTCCAGTTTCAGAGCACTTTAAATTTGAGGACGAGAATGTTTTAAGTTGGTAGTGGGTGTGCGTTCTCAAGGAATGTAATGGGTTTAGCTTTCATCCTTTCAACTGAATCCCTTTCGATTCAATTCAAAACCGTTATTTTCTACCTTATTTACATTTTATATTAGTAGTTTTCGATCAGGCTGAAGTACTGGAAAAGCATGGAAACGACACAGTTATTAATTAAAAATTAAAATTCTATGTTTTTAAAGTTTGCTGATTTTCAACAAATTGTTCTACAGTCGTGCACAATATCCCTATTCTTCGTCGAAGTTTGTACATTTTACATATTATGGTTAATCGAAAAATTATTAATCGTTGATTCATCTAGATGTAGGTACCTACGGAATATTGTATGGTCAAATCACGAATAGTGGAAATAGCTTGTATTGTGAAGATTTAACATTCCATATTCGCTGTAACACAATGTTTCAATCCAATGTTATGTTTTCTTATTTATGACCCCGCATCATTTCTGACAAAATCGGACCATTTTAATGAGAAATGAAAGGTGTATTAAAATCGGTAAGGTCTTGTATTGTCTTTTCATATAGTAGTTCAAAATTTGATTCTTTGAACATTGCTTTTTATTGTATTTACTATAAAACTAATTAAGTTAGATGTTTGGAAGAAAAACATTGCACAGGCATTGGGGCATTGGGCATGGGTTGCCTATGATCTACTTTAACATTATTGTTGTCTTTTCTTCTGTTTCCATGATATATAACAATTCTTCAGCTGACAATTTAAGACGAATGTCAATAGAAAAGCAATTTTTTCTTGTTTTTGCAGTGATTGAACCCAAGCTAGAATCAACCTTTTTTGAGCATGTTTCATCACTCTTTTTTGTTTTTTTTTTTTTCATGGCGTTCTTAAATGAAGAGCGTTTCCGCCACCAGTCTGAACCCTCTGAATTCATGGTGTTACCAGTTTCTTTTCGATATTGTTTATTAAAAGATGTAATATTATCGTAAAAAGCGAATAACCGTCAGCCAAATGAAAACAAACTTTCATAATTTTAGTTCAATACGAAAAGATGTTGCTTTACCTCCAAAACACCAAAGACAAAGGCAAAAAATGCAAAAAATGTACAGCCTAGCGAGTGTGGTATACTACGTAAAACAGAACAAGACAGCGTTGACGTTTTAATCGCAAACGTCAAACTGAATCGAAAGCTGTGTTTTGATTGAACAGACCATTCGGTCGCCACCTGTAGGGAATATTGCGTACAATTATTTTTGTGGCTAGCGCTGAAAAGTGTTCGTTACAGGCCTGGCGAGCAGATGGCATCTTTCGTTGCTCCATGGAGACACGACAATGACATTTTTGCATCGTGTAGGATAAAAATTATATTTGATCGAGATCGGTCGTGTCTTCATTAACATAGAACTAGTTAGCCAGGATTTGACAGATATTCTCATTCTAATGACAGTAGGTGGTGCCAAACGCTGATGTTTTTACAATACCTACTGTCAATTGAATGAAAATATATGTCAAATCCTGGCTAATTTTATATATAGTATGATAAAGTCATGTGCCTGGCCACATCAGATTTTTTTAGTAAAAACAGTAAAACAAAGCAAAGTTTCAAAATTTCATCCTGTATACTAACAAAATCTACCACTAATACTAATTTTAAATCACCTTTCATCTCGCATTCAAGTGACCCGATATTACCAGAAATGTTGCATGGCCATATATTATGCAGTAACATAAGATTTGATTGAAATGTTCAGTTATTGCGAATATGGTATGCTTTCAAACGCGACCATATAGATGAGCATTATATTTTTGAAAGAAATACATGAATTTACTAAATATTATTGGAAATATGTGTAATTGAAATTGTGTACCGTTTGTTTTTAGTCCACAGTGCATGTGGATAATAGCAACGTGACTCGAATATAGATGTAAACTATTTATGATTACAAACGAGAAATCAACAACCTTTCTGTGGCTAGTCTATGATGCGTTCATGATTGTTGTGTCTTCAGAAGAACATCATTATCTGAAACATTTGAAGCCTAATGTGGTGATTTTTACATATTGGATGAAATTGTTTATAAATGATAAATGACCATGACCGTTGCATACACAAACAAAGTGCTACAACTTACGGAATGACTGAGCGTATGCCGAATTACGTGTTTTTATTATGTCACGGTGTACAGTTTAATTCTTCCGGTACGATTTCATCGACTTGAAAATTTGATATATTTTAAAACTATTGTCATTAATTTTTAATGCAGTATCGTCTTATATTATTATAGGAAAAAAAACATTACTATAAAAAGATATGGTTTCGTTCCTCGTCTTGCACGGGAATCTTGGAGGTCTCGTAGCATTTTTACTTTATCATACGCAGTATGCTAAAGTATTGTAATCATGCCGAAAAAAAAAATTGAGATTTTAGCGGAAATAGGTCTTTTTGGGTCCCCTGAACATTTTTGACCAAGGTACAAAAAAATGTCTGTGTGTGTATGTGTGTGTGTGTCTGTGCGTATGTCTGTGTGTAAACAATTTTTGTGGCGACGATTCCGGAGAAACTACTAAAGGTACCGGAACGAAAGTTCATATTTAGAAGTTTTGTTACCAAACTTAGAGCTGAAAAGCTTTTGGTTGAAAGGGGTCCAAAGGAACTGGTAGTTTATTCTAAGCCTTTTTGAAAGATCTTGCAAATGAGCCGCCATTTCTGTAATTTCGACAAAATAGTTAAATAATAAATTAAAGTAGAGGAAATTTTGAATAATTTATGCCTATGATATTTTTTGGTAAAATTAATAGTTTAGCTTTAAGAGCAAATTCTATTTGATCGAGATCGGTCGCATCTGCATTGATATGAAACTTCAAAGTAGCCTGGATTTGACAAATATTTTTTTGTGCTGTCACAACAGAAATGTCTATGGCTGTCACACTCGAAAACAGCTGATTTCGTCAGAGGTTGGAGAACCGCTATGGAACGTTGCCGCTCTACTGCGGCAAAGTAGAAAATACAAAATTCAAATAAAATAAGATCGCCAATTTGATTGTTTGTTGATAAGAAATATCAACCCGTTCTAATTGTAAAAACGATAATTGAGAAAATTGTAAATAAAGTATAGCGATGAGTATAGTTACGTTTTAGTATGTTGGTACGGATGTGACATCTACAGTGTCATGAACGAATATAAATCTGTCAGAATTTGGTTTAGCTTTTTAAACTTGACGTTTCGTAGAAGTGGTAGGTATCAACCTAACATTTCCTATCCAGAAATATAACCATTTTTAATTTTTTGTAAGTACGTATTTCTCAAAAAGCAACACAAAAAACGTTGATGTCACTCCTGCCGAAAACTACATAGCGCGACTCGCTCACATGCGACGGCGACGCTTCGCCTTCGGTGACGCGACGCATCACCGGTCGCCGCGCTATTCCGTACTTTCGGCACTTGTGACATAAATAACTATTATTCTAATGACGTAGTGTAGGTAGTGTCAAGTGCTGATGCTTTGACAATACCTACGATTTATCTCAATAAAATAGATTCTCATGCAGCTAAACTATTAATTTTATATATTGTATGATAAAGTCATGTGCTTCGCCACATCAGATTTTTCTTGTATCACGGTGTACAGTTTAATTTTTCAGGTACGATTTCTTCGACTTGAAAATTTGATATATTTTTAAATTATTGTCGTAAATTGTTTCTGCAGTATCGTCTTATAATATTATAGGAAACAAAACATTTACTATAAACAGTATTTGGTTTCGTTTCTCGTCTTGCACGGGAATCTTGGGGGGCTCATAGCATCTTTTCTTTATTTTAATTTTTTTTATTTATATTTATTTTTCCGCAATACGTCTGGATACCTAGAAACAAAAAAGCCTTTATTTGGTAATGTTTATTCATCTTGAGGGTATTTTAATTTAAGTTTGGATCGAGTCCAAAGTTTCAAATAATCATATGGAAAAAGTCGAACATTAAAAGGTTCTAATGCTTCCGTAAGGCAGTTCCGTGACGCATTTACTATATTTTGATGGGAATTGTTAATAAAAATAATCTGATGTGGCCAGGCACATGACTTTATCATATTATATATAAAATTAATAGCGACGCCCTACCCCCAACCCGTCGCCCGCGTCCTGCCATACCTCCACAAATCTTGTTATTCACCGATTTGCTGGAAGTCGTCTTACTATTTTTGCTAGTTCATTAATAGTAAATGAGATTCTATTTGACCGAGATCGGTCGTATCTACATTAATATAAAAACTAGTTAGCCAGGATTTGGCAGATATATTAATACTATAAAAAGTGATCAGATGTTTTGTGTCTTACTGGGCTTCTTCAAGCGCTATAGGAAATGAGAAATAAATTACACATTTGACAATCAAATCAAACTGAAGACAACTCATTGTAAAATTTAAATGTTGTCCGGCACTGCCAGTGGAGAACAGTATGAATAGTATGATAAAGTCATGTGCCGGGCCACATCAGATTATTTTATTTTTAAATGTGATTCGCATTTGTCAGTTAGAATTTTTCTTTTTTGCCAATGAATTAGCTGGGAACGAATGTTATATTTGTTTTATAAATATATTTCTTGATGGCTGGTACTTTGATATGGCATCAGCCATTAATAAAATTAAAATGAATTCAAAATATTAATCAAAATAAAAAAAAAACTATTATTAAAACTAAAACTTGGAGTGTTTCAATTTCCAAGATATTGTCTAATATAAAATCATAAACAGCATTAAAACTTAGAAGCAATCATTTGATTGACGCCTGACGTCGCGTCAGGTGTCGCAGATTATTGCTACCCACAGGCGCAGCGATAGCGTCACACTCCCACTGGCAGACTCGCATATACATGAGGCAGAATTTGAAGGCAAATCAGATATACAGGGTAATTCAATCGCGCAGCCTGACAGACGTACGTCCTGAAATTACATTAATGGTAAACCGAGTACTTAATTTGCGTCTTGTTTCGTTGACGAGTCGTACGTGTCGGAGTAATTGCCCCCTGAGCGACAGCGTTCGAGACGCCCCCTGACGGTTGGCGGTGGGATCGATTTTTTTTTCGCCATCGTCGTCGCGCCGCCTCGTTCAGCCGAGAGATTACTCTTAATTAGGACGCACTAAAGAGCCGACTTCCTACGGCTTTGCATTTTCATAAATATTTATAACCGTTGCGGTGGCGTGTCCGATCCAGTTAACTCCGTTTTAATTGCAACGTTTCGGCGTCACCATCGATTTTCCCCAGGGGGCAATAATTCAAAAAGTGCGCCGGACGGTTTTTTTCTTGCTGTTGCCTGAGAGGCGGTATCGAGTGGGTTGGTTTGTTGTATTTTCTTGGTCGTGTGGGCTGGGCGATATTACGTTGTGGGATGGAGAGGATATACTATAACATGCGATTAGGAATGGTGTACATGGAATTGTAGACAGTACTTGACAGTAACAGAAGAGAAGAGCAAATGCATTTTATTATGAGATTTTCGGTGTATTTTCTTGTTGAGTGAGCAACTGTTTCGCGAGAAAGTATACTGAAATATGGGATTTGTAGGTATATAGTGTGTCCCAAAAAGGTGGGTCCATATGGGAAACTTCTTTATTATTCATTACTCAGAAAATTTTATTCTTCATAAAAGTTTCTGCTTGGCCTAAAACCAAAAATGCAGTTATCAAACTTTAAGTTTTGGTAGCCATATACAGGCTGGTTCAGAAAACATGAATTAATGATAAGAGTAAAGTGCCTTTATTTTCATTATTACCGACAAATGTTATTTGAAAAAGTTTGTTAGGAGTAAAAATTATATTCAAATCTGAAATCGCAGACATATGGCATGAAAAAAAAGAGAACGTCTTTTTTTAAATTTGCACTCCTGTAACAAAATTTATTTATTGATGTATTTTATGAGAATAAAGTTATTTTTTCTTTAACTGGTGATTTTGGCACGATTTCTAATAAATTTTGTGAATTATCACAAAATTATTACTTTCTTGATGAAATGTTGTGATTTTACCGTAACACGGTGGTATAAATTAGACTCTAACAATAAATTTATGAACAGAATCAATGTTCAACAGAATCACGTAGGCAGCATGTGAGATGGCTACGTATTGTTCAACTGTGTAATCTAACCTCATTATTTTGACAGTTTGTTTTGAGTTGTTATACTCAGCTTTGCTTTAATTAATAATCAAAATGAATCATTTAACCAAAGAGGAGAAAATAGAAATTGTTTTGATTGTTGGTGAAAATTATAAGACACGTCGAGAAGCGGCAACAATTTTTAACGATCGACATCCCAACAAACATATTCAACAGTCAATAGTCAGTAAGATTTTAAAAAATAAAAAATTCTGGAAGTGTTAAAAATCGCTTTAAACGTTCGCATACTCCTTGGGTAAATGATCAAGAACGCCAACGTGATGTAATGCAAACGATTGTTGAAACTCCACAAACTTCTCTTAGAGAAATGGCTCAATTGCATCCAGCATCCATCACTACAGTTAGAAGAATTTTGAAGAAAAATAAACACAGACCCTATAAGTCAAAATTTGTCCACAAATTGCAAGACCGAGATTTAGATAACAGGATGTATTTTTGTTTTTGGATTCAAGCACAAATAGAAGATGATAGATCTTATTAAAATGATAGATTTATTAAACATGTGCTTTTTAGCGACGAATCCACATTTTCCTCGAATGGAACTGTAAGTTCCCAAAATTGTCGGTGGTGGGCTGACGAAAATCCAAATTTTGTATTTCACGCACGCGACCAATATTCGTTTAAGACGAATGTTTGGTGCGGCATCTTTAATAATTGTATTATTGGACCATTTTTCTTTCGCGAAAATCTAAATTCTGAAAGGTACCTGCATTTTCTTCAAAATGATCTTTTTAATGCAATAGAGGATATTCCTTTGAAGCTGCGCAGGAGAATGTACCTTCAGTACGATGGTGCTCCACCGCACAGTACAATGGAAGTTAGAAATTATATTAATTATCTGTTTCCGCAAAAATGGATCGGCAGATTTTCTGAAAATCCCTGGCCACCGCGATCTCCGGATCTAACACCATGCGACTTCTTCTTATGGAGACATCTGAAAAATGAAGTCTACAAACACAGACCTTTTAGAAACCTTGACCATCTGGAAAATACAATTAGAGAATGTGTTGCTCAAGTGGGGCCGGCAATGTTAAGAAAACTATCAAGGGAATTGCTTAAACGAACTATTCTTTGTATTGAAAGGGAAGGGGGGGCACGTGGAAATTTAATTTTTTTGTTTGATATTATTATTTGATGTTATTATTGTCATTTTTTATACTGTTATTGTGACCTTGATGTTATTCCTTAAAATTATGAAAAGAATATTATTTTTAGAATAAAGGATATTAGAGTTAATTTGTCGTCAGTTATTTTAGTAGCACATTGCACATAATTATTAATAACTTTTAATAATTAATCAGTTGTAGTTTACATATTATGTACATAATGGAGATTATGGATTTTATCTAAATCACAATGTTGCTGTAAAATTCGTAACGTCCGACAATAATTCTCAAAACAAAATCACAAAAAAATAACTATTCTCAAAAAAACATCAATAAGTGTTCAAAAGAAACTATATCACGAAAAAATTAAGGAAAAAGTAAAAATCGAGTAAATATAAAAAGCAAATTTCAAGGTAGGTGGCTTTGATTTCAAACTTGCTTTTAATTTTTACTTCTAACCAACTTTTCCATTAACATTTGGCGGTAATACAGAAAATAAAGGCACTTTACTCTTATCATTAATTCACGTTTTCTGAACCAGCCTGTATATGGCTACCAAACCTTAAAGTTTGATAATTGCATTTTTGGTTCCAACTTTTTGGCACACACTGTATAACATATATGTAAATTTAGGTGAACCACTAACGTATCCACTACCGAAAAATTCAAACCCGCTCGGACTTTTGCAAATACCTTTAGTTGGACATTACCTTTGTTTTCTTTCATCATAAAACACGATGTGATCGTTGCTACTTGTTGTTGTCGGTTTTCAGCCGTATAACGTAAAAACGGTTGCTCGCAGAGGATGAATAGAATCTTTATTAATAGACCAATAGGAAGCTACATAATATCACGTACAGAATGTAGCCCATAATTGAAAATCCTTTCTTATATATTTTCCTCTCCTTTGTCTGACGAAAGTGTAGGTTAGGATACATAAATCTTTTAATCTTCTTATCCATATAGAATAGATTGTCCCATGTCTTTAAGTCATTCTCGAATCATCCCCAATCTGTATTCAATTTCTTCATAAAGAAATCGATAAGCAAAGGGGAAAATGTTTGATGACATTCAATCAGTTACAGTGAGAGAATGTATAAAACCATAAAACAAAACCACAAACAGAAAATACACAATAACAAAAATCCCTGGTTCATAACGAACTGAAAATAGCTATAAATCTATAATAGAGCTATGTAACATCAGCATACCGATGAAATGAACATATCTTGTACAGAATGTCAGATTTGAAGAGGACGAAATCCATGACTTTTTTATAATTATGTTTTAAGGTTTAGGAACTCTCAACGAATTGATTGAAATTAGGGTTTAGGTAAAAAGATACTAATAACAGCTGATCGGACTCAAAAATCACCCGTAGATTTCAATCATTTTAAAATGCAAATTGGTAACTACGAATATTTAAACCAAATATTTTAATAGTACAATAAAACTCGGCATCTGTGCGTGTTTTATTAGTTCTGAACTACTTTTCTTAGTAACGTTATATTGTATCATCATTACGAAATAAATTACCCAAAATCTGTGTGTGGTCCCAGTAAGCCGGTATATTGATGTAAAATTAATTCGAGCATACATAATAGTGTGCCTTGGGGAGTTGTAGAACACTCAAAAGATTGAAATAAAAGTAAGAAAACATAGCAAAGGCATAGGCAAAAATAGCAAATATAGCTCAAAAATAAGTGGCCCTTACAAAGTGAGGAAGGACTAGAATTGTTTATTTACCATCATGTAAAGCTCTAAAAATAGCATCCGTTAAAGACAAAAGGTAAAAATGGTGAAATATTATAAGTAGATAGATGAAACGCAGTTGTTCAATCAATACCCATTACCATTGTCAATTACATTGAATAAAACTAGTACGGTAATTATATCTCTGTAAATACCATGGGAATAGTTTATTAAATCAGGATCATGTTTCAGTAAAAAATATTCAACAAAATTTATAAAAAAATACATTATTGGAAATTCCATTAAAATATTATCTGATCAAATTGTGGTTTATAAACAATAATGAAGATCTTCAAATTATACAGTTGATGATAGAAGGGAAAAATAAAAAGCGACAAGTGATAAAATGGTATCTAGTTACATGTATTATAGAATTGCATTTTCAACAAACATCGTGCTTCACTTTCCAGTGTAGTAATGTTTGTAGTCGGTGCATGCGCCGACAGTCTATTTGGTATAGCCGTTATGAGTAGATTTTCCCGGAGCGATCGACCCAGTAGAATCCTGAACAGACTCAACCGAGATAATTTGGCCGTGCATCGCTAGAGGCTTTTATGCTGCAGCGTCGGAGTAGCTCCCCCGTATTTTTTTGTCTATACTTGTTTATTCTACGTCGGTCTTTTACCGCAACTTCGGTCAATCACCGACGCCGAGGGCACCCGCTGACACACATTCAGGAATTTTGTCGAACTGATGGAATTCTAACCGCCAATTAGACTTCTTTAACGTACAAATGTATCATGACAGCACATGGGAGGACCTCCACAGTGACGCACCTCAAAATACATCTAAGGTCATAAAATTTAAAAAAATGCATTTTTTCAGTTGTTTGGTACAAAACTTGAAAGGATTTTTGTTGTTTTTTCTGTGTGAGAGATATGTTGAGTTGAGTCACGGTTAAAGAGTCAATGCGATGGGTTTGTGGGCACTCAGGAAAGTTATCAAGTCGGGAGAAATTCTAAGAAAATTTTATCGGAAATGATATCTTTAACTTCCTCTTCAAAAATCTAATAGAAGTGGAGTAATTGTAACTATATTGTAATAAACCAAATAGTAATTTAGCGAAAAATTCTATTTTAAATAATGAATTTACAAATTTGTCATATGTTGTGGGTTGATTAAATATTTAGGAAATGAAACTCAATTTTTTCTGCAAACTATTTTATTTTATTAACTCTTTGATTATTAGTTTCGGATTTTTTACAGCCATCTTCAGACCCGCTATAATTAATATAAAACTAGAATTAATACGTTAATTCAATAATGTTACAATTAGAGGAATCAAATATTGAACGATTTTGAAACATTATATGAAATTATTTAATTTAAGCGAAACTATATAAAAAATTGTTGATGATGAGCGTTGTAATTGAATATAAAAAATATGAAATTTGTCGAAATAACATTAAAAACTAAGTTTTTCCGAGACTTCAAAAAATAAAAAAAGGAAGAAAAAGATAAACTCCTGAATTAGATTATCACAATGCACGGCTCTCAATTTGACTGGCGCTTACCTCCACCACCCTTTGCCCACCTAACTTTAATTTTGTCTATCATATAATAACCCCCCACT
The DNA here is from genome assembly GCA_964023965.1 of Melinopterus prodromus. NCBI lineage: Eukaryota > Metazoa > Arthropoda > Insecta > Coleoptera > Scarabaeidae > Melinopterus > Melinopterus prodromus. The sequence continues at coordinate 52,876,561 of OZ030394.1, forward strand.
CCTCTTCGTACTATAATTATTATGTAACCACTTGACAATTTTTCTTAGAATAACTCTCGTAATATGTATTTCTAATTCTTATAATACGTATTACTTTACAAGAATATTATAACACAAACAATAATCGCTTCGTTGCTAGTATCACACTTGATGATGTCACACGCATAAGTTCGCCATCGTTTGAACACCTGTAGCTCTCGGGGAAGCTCAACTTGTGGATTCTTTCTTAAATCTAAAATTTATTCAATACTGGAAAATTTCAGAGCTCATTTCAGAACTTTTTGAACTCTTGCTTAGCAATACAACTTGTTTAGCCTGTACTATTTGTTGCCAGAAAATAAATACATGATTTCAAATACAAATTTCATTATAATATTCGGGAGCAGATTTGGAAATAAAGTTACATCTTTATGGAGACTTTTACTGACATTTTTGGAGTGCCTAATTTAAACGGAAAACCGACTGGTTGTAAATAATGTTAAAAAAAGGCTATCGAACACGAATGTTTTGCCTTTTAATTATATTATTCTTATTACTCACAAATTATTATGCAATCTAACATTTAAAATCAAGATAAATACATCATTATTTACTTAAAAACGATACACAACAAAAGTGCATGTTTCGAAGAGTCCGCCTCCGTACTGAAACGACGTTTCGGTTCGCCTCGTTCAACGGACGTGATTTTAAATGTCCTCGACCTTCTGGACGTGAGAGAATTCCGGATCTTAAGGAAATATTATCCGTCCGACCTTCTCTGCCGTCTGCTCGTTTCGTTCCCTAAACTCTAACCGACTTGTTCGGTATATTATATTACGCCGTGCCCTCGGCTAAGAAAATATAAAGTGACCCACTCGACCCGGCCGGGTCGTGCAAAAAAGCATCCGTTTTCTTGAATTTATATCCATCGGGGAATAATCGATGGTTCAACCGGAAACATTTATTTGTTGCGTTTTAAATAAATTTTGTAGGAGAAACAGAAAACGTGTTGACTTTTACTGTGTGTTTTGTTAAAAATATGTTATTCATTTTATCGTATTACCTTCCATATAAGCTTCCACTCATAAAAAAATCTGCGTGTCGCCCGCAACGTTTTATCCGTCCATCTAACCACAGCCTAACACAGTATAAAGTCAAAAGTAACCAAAACTAACCTAAAGTCTTGCGTAATAAAGATATTGTTATGAATACATCAGATTCACGTCATACCACATTCAAATAAAAGTACGTACAAGTGGTTTGAAAGGTAGGAAAGGTTATCACTAGAATCATACAAACTGTGAATCTAAACATTATCCAAAAGCAGAAACCTGATGTGAAACCTTTGATTCAGCTTTTCAACAATTAGAAGCATATTTTCATTCAAAAATATTATTGGATGACAATAGTTTTGAAAGCGTTCGGATCGCAATGTTAATGCAGAACTTAAAGACCATGCCTACTACTACGCTCAAAACTATCAAAACATGACTCACAAACATGAAAATATTTTAGAAATTTTGTAATATACATTTATTTATATATTTCAATTATTTAGTTCAATCAAATATTAATAACTGGAATATTAATTCAATTTACTACAAACTTTCCAAATATCCAATACTAAAAATGATATATTTGTAATTGACTTTATTTACTCATATTCGTATGTTTGTAATATCTGAATTGTTCTTACTCCACATGATGTCATCCATTCTGGCCATACTGCATAAAGTATAAAAAATCTGATATGACCAGGCAAATGACTTTATCATACTATACACCAGTGTCAAACGCTGATGATCTGACAACCAGGCAAATGACTTTATCATACTATACACCAGTGTCAAACGCTTATGATCTGACAATACTGTCAATAGAACAGGGCCGGCTGTGAGCTTTGTGGGGCCTCTGGAAAATATTATATGCGGGGCCCCTTCCCAAAAAGGAATAAATGATACGTAAACATAATTTTATCAATTTATTTAATGAAATATTTATTTATTCCATATATTCAATAATATACATACATATTTTATTCCTTGCTCTTGCTCTATTTACAATATAGCCAGTAGCCAGCTCATCTAACTTATTTTGTTGCATGTTTGATCTTTTTAACTTTAACTTTTAACTTTTAACTTTAATTTGGAAAAACTGCGTTTGGCGGAAGCTACTGAAACAGGCATTGTTTATAATTCGTATCATGCTATACAGGTTGTGTTCCCAAAAATTAGGCATAGGGGTATAGAAACTAGCGTATCACGCGACATACTGCCAACGTCGGTTGAGTGGGGCAGTCAATTACCGTTCTTCCGTAAATGCTATGCCTAGCGTTCTGGGAAACGTAGGTACGGTATACAGTGAGCGCGTGAAGTATGAAAACATGACAAAATCTCAAGAACGGTATGCTATTTTAAAAAATTCTCGAACACCTCGATTTATAATTATTAACATACACCTTAAGGTGCGTTTACACGCTCATGCCATTTGCGCAAATTGGCTTGTACAAATCGATTTGCACAGTTAAATCGTTGCGTGTAAACGCTGGCATGAAGTTTGCGCAAGCCAAAAGTCTTGGCTTTACCAAAATCTTAATTTGTAGTCGTACCTATATGTATATACACATATACAAAACGAGTAAACTTATGACACCTTTCCTGTTTTGTATATTTATATAACTTTTTCCGAACTATGAAGAAGGACCTAAATTGTCCGAAATATTGGTTAAGGAACAAAAAATTAAAAACATAAAAATATTTGACTAATTTCCCACTATATGTTTTCTCGGTCAATAACACGGTTAATCTTCAAATTACATAGTTCTAATCTTTTCCATATTTATGAAAAGGTAACAGTACAGAGTATAGTTACCACAACGCTAAGACGGACGCGTATAATAGTTTAATAGAAAAAATTCAACTCTTCGAACCAGAGTCAAATAGGGAAAATATAGTGAAAAAAACTCTTTGGGCACCCCCTACCGAAGGAACTTAAAATAAAGTGTTAGCATCGGAAAAATTGTGTGCCGGAGAATAAGATATGTATGTTCCAAATTTATGGTACTTTGGTCCATGCGTAAGTAGTTGCAAAAATCGTCTGGTTGACTACGTAATTCAGCAATTGAATTGACATGAGAAAGCAGATTCCTTTTTAGTAATCAATGTTTAGACCATTTCCTTTTGTCTACTTTCGATTTCCAAATTTTCATATTATAGGTACAAATGGCAGCAGTTGCAAGAACTAGTTCTTGGTTCTCCAGTTTTGAAATACTGTAGTAAAAACACAGTAAATACCACGTTTCGTGACGATTCTCCATAGTTAACTGATTCACATTTGCACCAACTAAACTGAACGTGTGAACGCGATCATTTCACTCAGTTCAACTGCACAAATTGGCTTGCGCAAATCAGTTTCTGCAAATGGCATGAGCGTGTACGGACCTTTACGATATCAAATTAGTTTTGTACCTTCAATTGTCTTTAACAGATGACGTCACAGACGTTTTTTTAAAATGATAGCCCTGTATTCTTTTAATGAATTTGACAGATCTTTTAATTGTCTTAATGGTAGCATAATATTTTTATGGCCTTACATCAGAAAATTTTCGAGAAAAAGACAATTGAAAGTTATGAAAGAACAGTGATCAATTTTCCGGAACAACTCTACCGAATTCAACGAAATTTTGGAATTAAGTATATTGCAACCATGTGAAGTCACTGGCGTTATTATCGTTGATGCAACGTGTACAGTGTGAGATATAACCTCGACCTTTTGATTTTGAAATAGAACCCCTGTATATTTTGACATTTTCTGGTACAGTCTTCTATTGCTTATTCAATGTTACTACGCTTCTTACAGTATTATATCAAAAACATCTTGAAAATAAAAAACTTTTATTAATTAGGTCTAAAAATTAACAAAGAAAAAGTTGACAACAAAAAATTACAAAACAAAATAAACTGATCAAACTTCAAACAAGGTGTTCTTATCAATGATTGAGAATCCTCATAAGCCAACTACAGTACTTGCAGTAGAAAATGTAATAATGTTTAGTTATAAATTTTTTCTTTGTTAATTTTTAAACCTAAGTAATACAGGTTTTGGTAATTTCTAGATGTTTTTGATATAATAATGAAGACTGTAACAGAATGTGTAATTTTTTTTTTAAGTTTATGGTAATATCGCAGTACTGTAAACGTTGCATCAACGATGATAACGATGACTTCACATGGTTGCAAAATACTTCATTCCAAAATTTCGTCAAAATCGGTCGAGATGTTCTGGAGATTTGGCACTTTACTTTCGCAACCTTATGAAAGGCCATAAAACTATTATGTTAGCATTAAACCCATTTAAAAGATCTGCCGAATACATTAAAAAAAATAGTACGGTTGTCAATTAAAAAAAATGTCAATGACGTCATCTTTTAAAAACAATTGAAGGTAAAAAAATTGATATCATAAGGTGTAATTTGATAGCATACCGTTCTGGAGGTTTTGTAATGTTCCATACTTTACGCACCCACTGTATGTATTGAGATATACTTCGTCTATTTTAGCAAATTTATTTTGCGGCAATCTAATGGGGTTGAATTCTCTTGAATAGTTTGTGACAAAAAAGAAATTGTAACCATCAATATTTGGTGTCAAAAACTTGCCATAGCTACTAATAATTGTTAGAAATATGAAACTGCGGGGCCCCTCTGAGCGCGTGGCCTCGGGAAAAATCCCCGAAGTCCCGACCTCTGAGCCGGCCCTGCAATAGAATCAAAATATCTGTCTAATTCTGGCGAACTAGTTTTAATACAGATGCGAGCGATCTCTGTCTAATAGATTGGTTTAATGTATGTAGTCGGGTTGCCGCTGGTTCGAATATAAACTGAATATAAACAAACCCTACACTAAACTATTATATATACAGGGTAAGTTATTAGTATCCCGGCGGTCGATAGCTACTAAACCGTTAAAAAAAGAAAAAAAATGTTTAACACAAAAATGTTTGATCTACATTTTTTCGAACCGTATAGGTTGCTAACTGTCAGCGTTAATAGTTCCTGAGATAGTCAATTCTTTCCCCAAAATATGCCCGTTGCAGGGTCGTCTTTAAAACTATGTACAAACAATATTTTTGCATATTTAGCAGTTAAACTATGTCAGACAATAGTTAAAGCCAGTAGATAGATGATAGTATGAAAATATATTAGATTCACTATACAGGCTGTTCATAAAACTCAGTTAATTTTGATGTTTTTCAAATTGCTTTTACTTGAGTATTTTAAATGGAACACCTGTATAGGTTACTTAGTAAAAAGGGATTTATTTTTTAATGAACGCTAATAGTATTAACGTGTTTTCTTTTTCTTAAATTATATGTGAATATACTATTATTGATTTACAACTAAGAGACAAACAACAAAGGAAGATCAAGAACATAATGGCATATTTAGATAATATAACACAGTTTTGTTTAAATTGTAAATATCACGAAAACGACTAAAATTGGATATATGACATGTTTGACATAAATTAAAGGGAAGTTGAAGGGCAATTCAACTAGCACATAAAATACAGGGTGTTCCATTTAAAAAACTCAAGGAAAGGCGATTTGAAAAACATCAAAATTAATTTAGTTTTATGAACATCCTGTATAGAGAATCTAATATCTTTGTATACTATCATCTATCTACTAGCTTTGACTATTGTCTGACATAGTTTGAAAGTAAAATCTGCAAAAATGTCACTTTTACATAGTTTTAAAGAAGATCCTGCATATTTTGGAGGAATAATAGAATATATCAGGTACTATTAACGCTGAGAGTTAGCAACCTATACCGTTGGATAGACAAATTTATTAGTATTCATATAATAATAAAATATACAGGGCGTTCCATTTTAAAAAATGTACATACTTTATGTCACGACCAAATGCAACACCCTGTATAAATGAAAATAATTTTACGTTATAGAAACTAGTGAGCCAAAGAACTTTTGTCTTAAACATTTTTTCCTTTGCCTAACAATGTAGTATCTTTCGACCGCCGGGATACTAATAACTCACCCTGTACAATACATAATGACAGAGCGACCAACAGAGACAACTGCTTTGCATGAACTTCAAAGCTAAATTTTGGTCATTAATTTTACCAAAAAATTTCATAGACATAAATTATACAAAATTTCCTCTACTTTAATTTACTATTTAACTATTTTGACAAAATTAGAGAAATGGCGGCTCACTTGCAAAATCATTGAAAAATGGTAAGAGTAAACCTCCAGTGCCTTTCGGCCCTTTTGAAGGAAACTGTTTTCAGCTCTAAGTTTTGTCATGGAACTTCTAAATATAAAAGTTCGTCGCGCTACCTTTAGTAGTTTCTCCGGAATCGTCACCACGAAAAAAAGTGGGTACACACACAGACATTTTTTTTTACCTTGGTCAAAAATGTTCAGGGGACCCAAAAGCATATATTTCCGCTGAAACCGCAATTTTTTTTTTCGACATGATTACATACTTTGTCAGCTTGAGAACGTTAAGCTAAGATTTTAGAAATACACGACATAACTTGACGGGACATTTTTCTCCCAAATTAAAATTATTTTATTATATTTTTTTGATTAACTTCTCTTTAACTGACTATTAATTTAATGTGGATGTGCCCGGCATTCGAATTATGTCTCCATTTAGGACACTTTTGTCAGTTCTTTTACAATGAATTGCGTTGTAAATGTATGTAATCTTAACGAAAATCTTAAGCTAGCCACGTTAATGGAGTAATGGGGTAGAACACAATATAACTTTTTCTATGAATGGAAAATACCCAAGTTTTAGCGAACTATTATGTTAAATAACAATTTAGCGATAGCGATTGCGTGCTATAATGTTATGTAATGTATTGTGCATTATATAAATTCCTCCTACCTCATGATTGAATGATAGATGAATGCGAAAAAATTCGTATGTTTGTTTTGTGTTATTTAATAAATAGATTTATAAATCACGTTGAGCATTATATCGAATGGTGTGAGCAATAAAGATTATAAATTTAAAGGAATGTGTTCAATAAAATGTTATATTGAGCAATATCTTATGCACTGTTTAATTTTCTTCAATTTTGTGAGTTTAGATAAAATAAAGATTGAAGCGGCAAAAAATATAAAGTATAGTTAGATAAGGCAACTAATATCCGGCAATTTTTGTTACATAAATTCTATTTTTTATCTGCTCTTGTCTCTTTCGTTGATATAGTGATATTATCACGTACCTGACATCTGCACTCCATCAATAACTAACAACTATCACAACCCTATTCGCAACTTTTGCTGTAATCATCATCCCTCGTCCACACTTTAGAACTGTATTCTCAGCAGAGGATAATTATTTTGAGTAGGCTTAAGTAAGTTTTTTTTTTCTAGATCTAAAAGGGTAACTGAATCAGGAGATATGTGACAATTTGATAAAAAGCCAACGAAATTATTACGGACCATATCTGCAGGAACAGTAACTAACGGGTAATTGAATAAATATTATAAGAAAAGCGAAGGGTAAGGAGTAAAGATTGGAAAACTTTCGGAATCACTTCTACTGGAGTAGCGCCCGCGTCCTGACAAACAAAAAGTAAAGAATGGAAAAAGTTATATTCGATAAGGGAAGGAGATCTCGAAAAGGGGGCATAAATTTGTTTTCCAATTTTTTTCTCGCGCCGGAATAAAAAATTCTCTCTCCAAGAAGCGCGCTCCGACCGACCCAGCTGGCGAACAAGGAGAGCAAAAATCCTTAAGGGCAGGGTATATTTAAATTTATGGCCGGTCTAAGTGGCTGATCAGGAGGTAGAGGCAAGAGGAGGACGAGGCGGGCCAGTGAGGCGCCTCTTTAATGTAAGAACCCAGAATGAGATCCCCCGGGATCAAACTCAATGTTCGCTTCACACCTCACTTGTTCTTAATTATAAATTATTGCTCTTATAGAACACGGTAGAGGGTCGCCTAATATCCTCTGTCCCTAACCTCTCTCGAACCTTTTCTCTAATCATTTTCCGGAATGGGTCTCTTAATTTTTCAGACGTGTGCGTCCAACGTAGCGCCCAATCGGCTTTCGAGCTGTCTAATCGGAAAGACGACCCGTCAACCCATGTTATCCTATTTTTAGATTTTTCCAAATATTGGTAAAGGTACCGAAATATTGTGCTAAAAATAGCGGCTCAAGATTTTAAAATCCGAATTTTCGTTACCGTATTTTATGAATTCTAGGCTTCTGCAAACTTTTGACAGTTCGCCGCTTCATTCATTCGCAAGTATGAATGAATGGGTATGCTGGCAGTTCACAGTGATGTCAAACCCGCGGCCCACGGGCCGCATGTAGCCCTCGACGCCCTACGGTGCGGCCCGCGATCCCTCGCTAAAGACTGTATTACAATAAAGTCAAATAAAAAAAATTAAGCTTATATGTGTACATTCTTTAATTATTAACTTTGCAAGGAGATTCGGTGAATGAACATTAGTTATTACAGACAGCAGAATAGTTATAATTGTTATTTGGATATTCCTACATTACATAGTGGGTTTACTATAGAAAGTTAATAATTACGTGCAATTTTTGTAAATATATCGTCCAAGTGAAATTTATGGAACATATATTTCATGAAGGTCACACTATCATGTAACCCACTGAAAAAATTATCAGGAAAATTTACTAGTGCCAGTTGCTAGAATAGATTTGCCCGAACATTTGTAAAATCAAATAGAACTTTTTAGTTGAACGTGAAATGTAAATACTGCACATTCGAGTTGATTAGCTGTTGTGTATTACTTGCGGGTTGTAAAAATTCAAATAATGAATATTTCATTATTTTTGATTTTCTTGGAGCTTTGTATTTAGAGATTTGAGGTAATTCTGAACTATACCTACTAGTCAAAAGAAGAAGGAGAAAAATTGAAAGTTGATTTTCTCCCCAACCATTTGTCCGATTTTGATAATTCTTTCACTCACTGGTAGCCTAATTCTTCAGAAGTAGTACGGATGAAGATTTTGTTTTTATTTGACTTTCAGTTTTAAGAATACAGGATGTCTCACGGAACTGGTACATTAGAAGTTTCTTATGTTCTACTATTTTTGAAAACTAGAAATTTTGGAACTATAATTTACTCGATCTGCGCTCTTCAGCTAAAATATTCTCAAGTTAACTGTCACGTCCGGTCACCGGAAGACAGTATCAACTTAAATAGAATGATTTTTATTTTATTTTTGGTACCTACGTATCAAAATACATAATTTTTGATATTTCCCTATACGTAAATATCACTATTTTTGAGTCTTTTTGATTTTACTAATTTTTCGGTAATTTTCGTGTTACATTTAAAATTGAATATCTCGGTTATTATTGAATCGAGAAATTTCATGATTGGTGGTCCAAAACTAAATAAGACGATGTTTAGTTCATCATGATATCCTATACAGGGTGTTCAAAATATACAACACAATAATTGAATTTTCAAACGTTAAAAACTCATATTTTTCAAATGGAACAGCCTGTATACCGATACACCTTTCTATAGGAAATCTTATTCCCTATCAATCAATATTAGAGTTCCTCTATCTTTAATAGTTTTTGAAATATTGTCACTTTTTTAAAATCCATTTTGAATACTCCTATTTAATAATGGCGGACAAAATTAGATACGAAATAAACAACGAAAATTTAAATAGTCATACATATTTAGATTTTGTGCGTGGATGTGTGAACAATTTTTGCGAAACTCTTCAGCTCAATATTTTACGCGACTGGTTTTATCAAAAGGACGGTGCACCGGCACATTCTTCACATGTGGTATCGATTCAACTTAATCAGAAGTTTGACGTTAGGTGGTTCGGAAATAGGGGACCCTGGCGATGGCCAGCAAGCTCACCATTAGACTTTTATTTCTGGGGTCATGTGAAAAGTCAGGTCTATTCCACACCAGTTAATACTCGAGAAGAATTGACTAACAGAGTAGTAGCCGCCATTAATGGACTTTAGCGACAAGAAATCCGAAGAACGACGATGCCAAAAGCACAGCGAAGAGTTTTAAAATGTTTGGAGCAGAACGGGCAGTATTTCGAACAACATAATTAAGTTTTAATTTAAGTTAGATATCCCAAATATATTATTATAGTTTTAACAAACCTTTTCAATATTTTTCTGTTTTCCTGCAGTTCCAAAGTTATTACATTCCTATAAATGAAGAATAAATCGTTTTGTATTTAGTTTGCATTCTTTTCTACTGACTATATCTCAAAAACTATTAAAGATAGATATAGTGAACCCTAATACTGATTGATAGGGAATCAGATTTCCTATCGAATGGCGTATCGGTATACAGAATGTCCCATTTGAAAAAAAAATGAGTTTTTTACGTTAAAATTAAAAATTGAATTATTGTGTTGAAAATTTTGAACACCTTGTATAAGATGATGAACTAAACATCGTCTTATGTGGTTATGTTTCTAGTTTCGGACCACCAATCATGTAACTTCTAGTTTCAATAATAACCGATATTTTCAATTTCAAACGTAACCCCGAAAATCACCAAAAGATTAGTAAAATAAAAAAAAATTAAAAATAGTTATATTTCGGCATAGGGGAACCTAGCAATAACTGGAATGAAATAATAATATGATATTTTCTAAACAATTTGTTTATTAACTAACGAACATACAAAAAAAAGTTAAAATAAAAATAGATAAATAAATTATTGTTCACGTCATTATCTCTGTTATTAAAGGAGATACAACAAGAACAGTAATAACAAAATGGCACGATTTCAAGGTTGATTTTGACTGGATGATTTATTTATTATTATTTTATTTTTTATGTGATTTGATTCTTCCGCTGTAGAATTAAGTATGGGATGCAGCTTAGTTTAAAAAAAATTGTTTTCAGGGGCCACCAATGTGTTATATGACCAGAAAAGTCGGCTGTTGTATATTTTTAATAGTTTAAAAAATATTTACGATTCGCAACCGGTTGTCGAAGTAACTATTTTCCATTAAAAAAATACATTTATTGTTTTGTAAAACAAATAATTGTATGCCACGATTATTATCTTAATGCTCCCGTCTTCTATCCACAGAATGCCAAAATATCCAACACCATTATTATTGCGCCAATCGTGAAATTTTCGTTACCATTCGATTATGCAACTGCCATCGGAAAGGAATTTCAATATTTATGCAAAATGTTTATACAAATTTTACTGTGGACTACAAACATAGAAATGCTTTCCGATGGCACTTGCGTCTGCTTATTGTCTGCCGTAATATATTATTAAAATATTATTAAACGATTTGCATTCTGAATTACAATACTGAATTCTAGAATTGCATTCTGGAGTATTGTAGTGTGTGATTGTAGTGAGTTAACAAACATGTTTACAATAGCGACTATTGTGAAAGTACTATATCATCGAGTAGAGAGCTCAAAATCACTCCAATATGCACTCTGATTAGAATATTTGTATAAATAGAAAGTAATATCTACATATATCGGTTATAATAAATTGTAAATAGAAACAGACATGTTTATAGTGGCGCCATCTACATCAATTTTTTTTTATTTTGAAGCTTTGCAGAAAGGGCGCTATTTGAATTCAGACGACAGCTTTAATAAATAAAATAATCCATATATGCAATGAACATATTTTGTAGTCGTAACAAAGGTGTAACGACTCAAAAGTACTAACGCAAGAAAACAGAAAATCATTTTACAGATTTGTCACAACAATCACAAACTTTATTCGTGATAAACGTCTGGCTACAAATTAAACAACATTTGTAATTAGTTGTTATTACATGTTGTATGAGTATTTCTTCATAATTTTAAAGAAAAATTTACTAATATGGAGAAATAGTAATGAAATTATTTGGTGCATGTACAAGTGCAGTTTTGTGCAGTTTTCTATCGACAAGAGCGATCAAGAACGAAAAATAAATAAATAGATTGCAGTTAATGAGCATTAACAATTACGTCGACTCTGAAAGTCCATTAAAATTAACAATATTCTGTACAGGAGATACAGTGGTTAGTAAAGAACAGATGTTGTAGTACAGAAAATATTAAATATGTCTTATATAAGTCGGTGAATCGTCTGCCAAAGTCAAGCTTCTTACAGGTGCTAGAAAATCACACAATAGAACAAAGATCGAAGCACATTGTGGGCAAAGAAGATCTGTACGAGTTTTGAATTACTTGTATTCCAATATTGTTTAGTTTATTGAAATAGCAGGGTTGTGAAATAAAAGGTGTACTGAAGTTAGTTGGAATATTTGCTTGGCTTAATTTTTTATTATCTGCCGTAAAGTTGCAAAGATTGGTCCAAACTTTAAAATAAAGTATAGATGGATATGCAGGCGTCTAGTTGCGTATAGTTTTTAAGCGCATTATGGACAATGCCTTGAAACAGGTTCGGAAAAGCTTAATAATGTAACTTTATTTTCTTACGCCGCTTTTCTTATAGGTACCTACCCCTAATCACAATGTCTTGTTCTTTGAATTTGCTACGTTGTCGTGGAAAACGGAATATAAAATATACGCCTGGGAATATTAAAAAGTTGGTCACCCTACTGTAATATTAATAAGTCTCGAAACGAGGATTTTATGTATGATAAATGAATATATTGTTACGCGGTAATATCGAAATTAGGTAATTATTAATGTTAAGATGGATTTTATAAAAGTATAATTCAACTGGGGGTTCCAGATACCAAGTTTGTACAAAATACCAGTGGTTATCTTGGTTGGTAATCTAATTACCAGTGGTGACACAAAGATGCAATTGTACGATGTTAGTGTGAAATGAAATCTCAAACTAAAATTAAATCACCCACACAGCGGTGCGTGTATCCTTAGAAGTTTCAAAATCTTTTATTTACAATAAATTACGTTGTTCTTAAGTTATCTTTGGGCTGATTAGTTTGTATATACATATATAGTTTCTCAGTCACACCAACTGCTACAAAATTGCACTTTCATCAACATTTTGTTTACAACCTTTATTTCATAAAAACTGAAGAAACAAAAATACGAATCTTTAGCAGAGACTCCATATACAACCTGAACAAAAATTTTAATTTCTTTGGTATGCGGGTTGGAAGAAACAAAAATCAGAAAGACCAGCGTTAATTGAAGATGCAAAATTTTTTACCTTTTTCATTTCTCTCATGTTTACACCGCTTGACAAGAAATGCTGATAGACAAAAAAGTAATACCGAACTCATTCACAAATTCACAATTTTTTTTTCGCACGTTTAGGGTTCTGAGCCATCAAACACAGGGTCCGATACCAGCGCTAGTACTTAGGGCGATCCTTTCGTGCAGGGTCACATATGTTTATTTCTATATAAAAGCTTCGATTTATTATATTAAAGAAATATCTATTTGGCCTAAATATATATCTTATTAACAAATGAATACTTTATTGTAGGTAACAAATTGATACTTTGTCTGGTATTATTCTATAGTCTTTAACGAATAAATTTTGTCTATATGAATAAGGAGCTGATTCTTGCAGATGAGCATAGTACTAATGTGCAAAAATGGCTGTCATCAACAAAATATTTCTTGGGATTTTTGTTTCTACCGAACACACCGTGCTCTGGTGGGTCACCAAATCTTAGTGTTTTCCATTATTTATTACGGGTTACCAGCAAGGAAAGTTTATGTTAATAAACCTCAAGCGGAAACAAGGAAGCAATTCTAGGAGAAGTAATGGCCGCACTAAAAGAAATGTTATTGCGCCCTAGCATGAACATTGCGTTAATTATTTTTAAACGTTTTTCGCCTCTATTGTAATATATCTTCTAGGCTAATTTTTAAAATAACAATGACTTAATCACAAACTTAAAACACTAAAATAAACTTGAACGAACAAGTTCTTTCAGGAGTAATGCGACTCTCTTTAAGAAAATAATAACACAGTAAATAAAAACTATCTATATGTCCGATAACCAAAGGAAAGCTCTTACTAATTTACAAATTACTTGTTTCAAAAACCAACCTATTTTACTAGTTTGTTAAAACCCTCGAATTTCCATGATAAACCTTATTTGATTTTCATCCAGTCCGCCAGCCCTTGCCGAAATAACAACTTCAAACGCAAACTAGCCATAAATTCCTTTCACCGTTAACGAATGTCCCCAGATTAAAGCACACAAAATAAAAGAAATAAAACACATAAACCCGCGCTCGTCCCGCAGACAATGCCACTTTAGGTGACCCAGATCGCGGTCGATAGAAACGTACGTGTCGATATTTCAACGTCAAATCTTTTTGTTTACAATGTTTGCATTGTGGGGTCACCCCCACACCATCCACAAAAAAAAAACTGTATGGAGAAATACTTATGAAACCAATAAGTTTTTTCAACGATGATTTAAGAAAATAACTTCTATTATTGGAAATTAATGGACAAAATTCCTCGTCGGATCTCATAATTTTTTACCAGTTTTCTATCGCCAAGTTAAGATCGAAATAAAATAAACAGATTGCGTTTAATTATTAATTTACAATAATCTGTACAGGTGACACAGTTGCAAGTAAAGAACAGATTTTGCAGTGTAAGAAATGTTAAAAATTGGTTCTTTAAACTGAATTGTCTGCCAGTGTCAAACTTCTAACAGGTGTTAGAAAATCACACAATAGAAGAAAGATTGATGCACACTGTATGCAAAAAAAGATCGGTAAAAATTTTTAATTACTCGTATTTCCAATAATATTCACTTTATAGAAATGTTTCTTAAAAACGAATTTCTTATGTTGTGAATTTTTAAAACATAACATATTGGTAATAACAACGTTTCAATCCAATGCAAACTTCAGAATCCAGGTTGTGAAATAAAAGGAGCATTAAAGTTAGTAGGGATTAGGGATGTGCAGTACCGATACTTTTTAGTAACGAATTGATACCGGTAGTTTCTAATCGAGTATTCGTTACTTTGTATTCGTTACTTTGTATTCGTTACTTTGTATTCGCTACTTAAACTGATACTGATATTTTACAAGTTAGCAATCCTACATAAAATACAACAAACTAATACCTTTAACATTTCACCTACTTAACATTCGAAACAAATTGTTTCCTTAATTGTACAAATCCAACAGTCCAATACAAATTACTGAGCACGGACTTAAGATCTTCTTATGTTTAAAAATGTCAAAAACCGCCGCGCCGGCGCGCCGGCCGTATTTAAGTACTAGCTAATTTATTTTTAAAACATGACACGTACCCGTACGGCTGGTTGCTGCCTTATGATCTCAGGCTGCTCGGTGCCGCTTGATATCAATATCTATATCTAATCATTTGTGGTTCGTTACTGGATACTTAGTAGATACCTACACTTTCGGTACCGTTACCAGATTTGATACTGAGTATCAGCAATCATTCGTGTTTCTTTACTGATACTCGGTATCTACACCGTTCGGTACCCGACTGAATACTGAGTATCAGTAATCATTCGTGTTTCGTTACTGATACTTGGTAGGTACCTGCACGTTTCGGTACCGTTACCAGACTTGATACAGAGTATAAGTAATCATTCGTGTTTCGTTACTGATACTTGGTACGCGTTTCGTTTCCGTTACCAGACCGTTACTGATCGTGAACTTGATAATTTACTGTATTTAATTGTACTGTACTTGTGATACCAGAATGTATACTGATATTTGGTTTAACAGGTACCATTTTACCATTTTACGTATGGTGACTTGTGATTGCCGCATAATCTGCTATCTTGGGCATTAAGGGTGGCGGTATCAAATTGATAGGCGAGTTGATTCGCGGAGAACGGATAGATGGAAGCGGTCGGTGTTGCGAGGAGTGATTTGCCGGCACTAACTGATTTTTTTAGGGATTACGACATTGGATCACAATTCCGTTGGCGGGATTATTATTGACTTACGTTTAGTGGCGATTACACGTGTTCTATTTATTATTCAATTTTATAATCATATTTATTTCCAACTTAATATGTATTTTATTTAATTACGGAAATTGTAGTTTATATAGTACATGATACTAGAACTGATATTTCATTCGTTGCGCTTATTGTGATTGATATCTAACCTGATGTAACGAATACTTTTTTAATTAAGTATTCATTACTTGCAATATTTGAAAGTAACTAATACGAAGTAATGATTTGATACTATTTGCTCATCCCTAGTAGGAATATTTGTTTGGTATTGGTTAAGAAAAACAGTGTAGCCGTTTATAAAAGATCATCACATAGGATGGAAACGTTCTGTTATAGCGAATGTGATATATTTTAATTCTTTACAACATCAGGTATTCGCATTTTAAAGAAGTATTTGAATTGAGTCAATTTGATTGTAAATGCAAATAAATGAAAATTTGTTGCTTACTTACTTAAAACTTACTTCATATCTCAGCCAAAAGAGATTTATTTATTTTTTATTATTAGCAGCAAAGTTTCAAAGGCTGGTTCAAACTCTAAACTAAAGTACAGAATGAATTACATACATCTACTTGCGTCTAGTTGTTAAGCGCATTTTGGACGCTACCTTAATTTGGGGATTGGAAAAAGTTTAATGCTGTAACTTTATTTTCTTATGCTGCTTTTCTTAAAGGTACCGGCAGTCACAAAGTCTTGTCCTTTGAGTTTGCTACGCTGTCTTGGAAAAGGAAATTTAAAATATACTCCGGGGAGTATTAAAAAGTTGGTCACCCTACTTGTAATATTAATAACTCATAACTTTCTGAACAAGGACTTTATGAATGGTAAGAATCTATTGTTACGAAGTAATATTCAAATTAGGCAAATTAATAATGTTATGTTGAATTTTATAAAAGTATAATTGAAATGGGGTCCAGACATTTAGCTTGTATAATACGAACAACTCAAAGAGAACAATTCCTTCAAATAACATAAATATAAAATTCTTAATAAGAAATGTTTTTTTTTTAAGTTTCAATTCATTTTAGTTTATTCGGTGATGACTTTAACTTTATTTACATAATTGAAACTCTTTTATTTCTAGATGCAACGATTGTTGTGAAAATCAAAACATTGCCTAACCTGTTTCTTCCGCATCATCGCAGTATAAGGCAAAATGGAATAATCGAATATCGAAAAGCATTGTCATATTACTAACGAGATAAGAAGCACGTAAATAAGACAAAGATAACTGTAAAATACTGTAAAATAACGTAATTACAATTATGGCATTCTTGTCACAAATTCATGGAATCCTGGGCTTTAATGAATGATGTCGACCAAACAATTCCTCGGCAGAATGAACAAATTGTTACAGGACTAATGATACACTTATCAAAAACCAACCTATTTTACTAATTTGTAAAAACCATCGTATTTCCATGATAAACATTATTTCATTTTCAACAATTCCGCCTGCTCTTGCCGAGATAACAACTTCAAACGCAAACTACCCATAAATTCCATTTCAACCGTTAACGAACGTTCCCAGATTAAAGCACACAAAATAAAAAAAAATAAAACAAACACCCGCGCGCGTCCCGCAAACAATGCCACTTTAGGTGACCCAGATCGCGGTCGATAGAAACGTCCATGTCGATATTTCGACGTCGAATCTTTGCCGTATGCAGAACGCAATCGAATAGCTGCGACGTTTTTGCAATGTTTGCGTTGTGCGGCCACCCCAAACCACTCCAACAAAAAAAAAATCAATTTGATTTACGGTCCTGTTGTTACAAGCGCACGTGGAAAACGTTAAATCCAACGAAAAATCTGTAAAGAAACACGTGAAAAGATACTCTAAGTGCGTTTTGGAAAAGGATGATGTAAAATTAAAACAGCAAGACGAACAGACGACTTAAAAACAATCTACTTACATTATATCGAATCATCAACTTTGAACACACATTGTTGTGCACATGATATTGAACAATTTTCAAAATTCGTCAATTTTGAGATAAATGATGAAATATGTTTGCAAAAGCCTTTATTTTATAAGAAGAAAGGCATACAGGTATTTCATATGATAACTGGTGGAGAGAACAAGTGTACTTTGTCTTTGGGCGCTAGCTATCGTCAACTTGAGGTTTCGGATATGGAATAATTTCTTTAGTTGTATCGATCGTTTTTATTGAGAAATTATTTTTTTATTGAAAAGAGAAGTTGATTTAATAATGCACAATTATCTTGTTCATGAATTATTTTAAGGTGTAATACTATTCTTGAATTTTCAACAAAATTTTAAAAAAATACACGAGTCATAGGCGCAATGTTTTGGCAATGTTTCACTTTTCTGGACACTCAAAAAGTAGTATGTCAACACGATGGCGCAATATTTAGTAGTGCGTTATTTTTGTTGGTAAAACTGGGGGTGTTTTAGTTGTTGATATAATGTTTAATAAAAAGTCCAGTCTCATGAATAGACATTCTGGAGACTAAGCGATAACCATCATTAAGGAAACGGATTAAATTATTTCTTATATTGCGAGACAAAGTTAAAACTTATTCACCAAAGATGACGCGAATACGCAACAGATTGCAATAAATCATGAAGACAAAGTGATAAAAAAATTGGAATACAAATCTTTACAATTCTGTAACTGTTTGTAGTTTTGAGTTTATTAAGTATACTTTTTCAAAAAAATAAATCTCTAAGCCGTCAACATCACTTTAATTATTTTTACTTCTTGAGAATAATATATTATAGCTCGTATCTATTTAATTAAGATTGATTAATTTAATTCATAAGTTTATGACAGAATATAATAAAATACGAGTTATAAAAAAATCATAGATTAGAATTAATTTATTCTGAAAGAAATCTTGTTTTCACAAATTGTACTACATTATATTTAGTAATTCAAACATATAGAATTTCTTCCAGGAACGGTAATTCATCGAGGTCTTTCAGCCTTGCTTGCTTCTGCTTGAGTCTATAAGATTCATTTCCTTCTATTTAATGTTGTTCAAACGCTGTATGTTTTTGTGTAAGGTGGGGTTGGGATGGGTTGGGTTATTGTTGGTTTGGATAGGATTTCTTTGTAGGAACACGTGGAGTAGTGTTGGGTAAAATTTTGTGGAAATTTTAATGGAGAGGGTTTCTTTTCTGGTGGTCATAGGGGTAAGGTTGGTAGTTTGGTAAAAGAGTTTGTTGGATGGGTTGTGGAGGGGGTTGTTAAAAAATAATCATATTAATTTTGTTTCACTTCGTCAAGATAATATTTTTTATATTTTGGTTTCTGAAACATACAATAGTAGTAACAGTTAAAACCATGATCCAGCAAAATGTCTAATTTTGAGTTGTTTCACTTTTCTTGTTCTCCAACGACATGTCCGATAACCAGTATTTTTTTTTACTAATTTATAAATTACTCGTATCAAAAAGCCACCAATTTCACTGATTTGTAAAAACCCTGGTATTTCCATTATAAACATTATTTCATTTTTAACAATTCCGGCTGCTCTTGCCGAGATAACAACTTCAAACGCAAACTACCCATAAATTCCATTTCAACCGTTAACGAACGTTCCCAGATTAAAGCACACAAAATAAAAGAAATAAAACAAACACCCGCGCGCGTCCCGCAAACAATGCCACTTTAGGTGACCCAGATCGCGGTCGATAGAAACGTCCATGTCGATATTTCGACGTCGAATCTTTGCCGTATGCAGAACGCAATCGAATAGCTGCGACGTTTTTGCAATGTTTGCGCTGTGCGGCCACCCCAAACCACTCCAACAAAAAAAATCAATTTGATTTACGGTCCTGTTGTTACAAGCGCACGTGGAAAACATTAAATCCGACGGAAAACCTCACCGAAAACATCGTTCTGTCCGGGAGTTTTCAAATCGCTTTTCGATGCGACCATAAAATCAGGCCGGCATAAACGCCCTAAACGCCTCTCATCCGACGCTAGCGCCACGCGGCGGCTGTCCGCAGAGAGTACCGCACTAACACTCCCCCCCCCCCCACCTCTAGCCCCTCTCAAGGCCTAGCCACTTCCGACCGGCTCGCAGTGCTTCGTTCGACTTTAATTATAGTTTACGTACATTAGCGGGCGACTATTTTCTCTCTTGCAGCTTGCACCGTAAGAAGGATTACCAGAATTAGTTGGTGTTTTAAACTGCGTTACCCTCGATGTAGTACTCTCCAATGCAACATTTGCAGACTCGATATGCTGGTGGAACTTTTGGAAAGTGTCCTATTTGGAATTTGTAGAAAATAAATTACTGTTTGGTTGTTTTATTAGAAGCAAATAACCTGAGTGGACTTTTAGGAATTTACAACTATTTTTTATTTATAAAATTAAGGATAATTCAAAGCTTCCAGCATTTCAAAGCTATGTCAAAATGATTGATTTATACCGGGTGACCCACGCCATAGGTACTCCCGTATATTTTTGTTGTGTATAAGTTGGAGGAATGAAATTTGGGAAAGTGGTAGTAGATAAAAAAATGTCATTCTTTTCGATACTCTTGAGGTTAATATGACTTCCGGTTTTTCCGGAAAGGACGTCATTGAAATTTTAAATGGCATCCTATATTGTTTGTGTTATATTTTCAATCAGGATGAGATTCTAAACTCGAAAACATACCGATCGTCAATTTTTATCACCAAGGCAACGCAAAAATATTTTTTTTTGCGTTAAGCTAGGTGGCTAGGAATTGGTGAAAATAGTACAAAATTGTCAAATAAACACTAACTAAATGGATTTTGCCCGACATTGCATTACTGGCGCCCTCTAGCGTGATTTAATTGGGTTTTGGTTAGTGAGTCATTCTTTTCACGGGTACCAACACCCTGATTATTCGCTAGAAAAGATCTTTCCGATTACAATGATACCAAATAGTTGATATTTTATTGAAATCCTGAGCGTACAAATGTTATACAATTAGAATTTCAGAAGGCTATAGTTAATTTATTTGATGAAATCTGATATGCGAGCATTATTTGTGTGAGGTTTTCCAATCTTGCAAATCAAATGACTTCATTATAGCCACTGGATCACACGTAAAATGAAACCATCCAATCAAAACATTCCGTTATCCAGACCGCAGTGCACAACTGTCAGTGTCAAATTACATACATGGTCATATAACCTTTAATGACATCCACGAATAAAACCTATGTAGACACCGCCCGAAGCATACGGAAAAAATTTGTAACCAACTTAAATATTAAACGGCGATTATTGATCTCGACAACTAACGCACTCGCTAATCGCTCGTGCGTTAAACAGCCTCGATCATTTATCGGTACTTGTTAATATACCTGTTGGTTAAATAACTATTAATTTATATGAGACATTTATACGGGTCACGCCATCATCAATCCAAAATCCATGCTTTCAGAATTTGATTTCTCTTCTTTCCTATGTATTCTGTATGTATCTCCAACTTGAGACATTAAGATTGATCATGCGTGAGCCGAAACATGTGTCCTATATAAATTAAATATTGTTTGCAAATAAAAGAGAGGATCTTTGTTCGCCACAACTTTTAATATAAGATTTGTATTGATGGACTACCAGAAATATAATATAAGTTATCAGGACGAGCTTTATAAGTTCATAACATTAACAAACATGTGGAATTCATTAAAATAAAAATACTAGGTATGTACATATTTTAAGAAATCTTAAGAGAAGATAAATATTAGTGTTTTTTGCTTGTCATCGACATTTAAACTTTGATTTTAAACTTGATTTCTGTATGCTTCAATTGTAACACCAGTAACACCATGTTTTATTGCCTACAAACTTAGTAACCCTTGGGTATACTGATTTTGTACGTAGGTGGCTGCGATAGATTTCTAAAAAAGTGCTATTTTATCAAAATAAGTAATTTAAAAAACGGGATGGCGTCATAAACAATTAAAGGCTAATACTAAAAACAAAATCAGGCAGATATATGTAGTTTTTCAAAACTAAATTGAAACCGTAATGTTAATTAAAAAGAAAATCGCTAAAAATCGTCTAAAAAATCCCAAACCTGGCATAATCAATAATTAGTTATACCTGGTGTTGTGCTTGACAAAACTTTATGTTCTTATTTGGTGAAATGCACACCTCGTCGAAATGCATACCTTGTCGAAATGCATACCTTTTCTATCGCTTCTAACGCACAAAAAAAAACTAGAAACTAGAAAACTAGAACTGAAAATTTTAAATTTGCGGATTGTATGCGCTGGGCTCATGCTAAAGTAGACGTATCCGTGTTTCAAATATCTTAGATTGTTTCTCAAATATGCAATACTAGAATGATTTTGGGCTATAATTTTGTGAATTGTTTGTAGAAGCTAAATATTTTTAATATCTATAAATTGTATATCTATAAATTTGTTATAAATTTCTATTAATATCAATCTGATATGCAGCGTGTTGTTTTACACAAAAAGTGTTAAATTTATTTTCAAATTGTTTTTAATAATGGTTCATATTAAACAGATCGTACGCAAAATAAAGCTTTATAAATATTTTAACGCTCCACCACACACCAACAGCATTATCAAAACCATTTTTCCACGGATATAGATTTCGAGAGTTCACCACAATATTACATTTTGTGGCAACAAAACAATTCATAATAATAGTTAAAAAAAACAAAGCACTGCTCTTGGTTTGTTCCACAGCAAACGACCGACAAGAACGTAATTTAATTTGAATTTGAATTCAGCAATACTGAAATCATAACGAGGGGATTCGATTCGAAAAGCCCAACGCACCTTTGTATACAATGAACAGGGTAATAGTGTAAACAGTCTGGTTACGGAATAAAGCCCCAAACGCTAATTATATTTGATACGGATTGGATTTTTAAGCGTTTTGCTCCCACAAAACCAGAATTGTTTTGAAATCCGCAATAACTATACCGGGAAGGTAGACTGCATTAATTAGGTCTGTTTTCATTTACGTTAAATAGGATAAATAAGCGAAATTCATTTTGTTTTGATGTATTTGTCCATAGAATAACTTTCGTATTGTGGGTAACATGATTTTTGTTTGTTAGGAAATACAAAGGTTTAAGGAAAATTGAGATAATAATACGTTTTAATAAGGGCTGGTATTTGTTTAGGCAGGAAATATTATGCAAATCGTAATTTATATGTACAATTGTACACAGAATGAATTTTGTTAATTAAGTTTACTTGTGGTATTGTTAGTATATCACCATGGTAGAAGGACACACCTATGTTGTATGTGAAATTTGAATTGTTTTTTTGTAAATTATTGATGGCCTTATTTGTAAAAATTGTCAAGCAATAGACAATTGAAAATTTAGTCCTGTGACAGGTATTTTTACGTGGAAAATACTCCGTTTTGAGTTTTGAAACTTTGTATTTTAAGTTTCTGAAATCGGTTTGAAGGCAATGACAATATCTCATGTGTAGTAGCTAATGCAATAATCTTAAATACACACAAATATCAGATAATTAAATCATTTACTTGTATAAATTGAAGACAAGGGCGCTGGCTACAAAAATTTCACAGGATAATAAAGGGTATTTAAGAATTATTTTTTAGAACTATTTCCAAGGACAACTTTTATTTATAGAATCAGTTGAAGTATTAGAAGTAAAAAACATTGTCAACGTTATTGAACTTTAAGTCTCATTTAGTCCACTTTCATAACTGTTCATAACTGTTGAGTCAGCCCGCACCGCCATTTCCAAAACTATCACTGTGGATGATAGAGAACAAATACACCTCAAAACATTGTAAAAGGAGTTAAACTCACGTTACGCAAGTTTTTTAAGCGACCTACGGTATAATTTTGAATGCTAAGGAATACAAAAATGGTTGAGATACAATTTGCAAAGAATTTAATTCTGTACAATTCAGAGAAGAGTGTTATTGTCTGTGAGCTGCTACATATGAGTTATTCTAAAAATAACTGATATGATATATGAAAATATCAAATATCAACTTTTCGGGGCAGTTTCAAAATTTGAACTTCGCTTTCAGATGCTTTTGAGCATTCTAGGGTATTGGGTTTATTAATGTTTTCTAATTTTCAATTTTCTTTTGTTATAATAATATGTTAAATGTTTATTCTACTATCAATACAATACAATAGTTACTTTTAAAAATCCTTTGTATTATGACTAAGAAATGCACTCATTCTTGAAAATTACGAGATCCAGCTGACAAAACCATACTTAATAATAAATCCCAACTACTTAAACGTGAAATTCCAAAAGTAAAAAAGGCATCATTGGAATCCTTCCTAACTAAACTGACTCCCGATAAAGAAACAGATTACTTGCTGTAGAAACGAATGAGGAAACACAATACGCCAGTGGCCCATGTCCCATCTATAAGACGAAGATACGGTACCTGGTCAAGAGACAATAAACCGAAGGCTGAAATTTTTGCAGAACATCTAACAGAAATCTTTTTGCCTCACAACATCGAATCAGAGCTAATCACGGATGCAGCTATAACCTATGAAGAAGAAGCCATACAGTTAGTTACTCCAAAGGAAGTTGCCAGAGAAATCAAGACAAACCTGAACCCAAAGAAGGCACCTGGTTATGATCTTATCACAGGAGAAGTTCTTAATCCATTACCTAAGAAAGGTATTGTTAAGCTGACGTATCTAATAAATCGTTAATAATAATCTAATAAATCGTTTAGATTAGAATACGTCCCCCATGTCTGGAAAGTAACAGAAGTTATCATGATACCAAAACTAGGCAAGCGACCGAATGAGGCCAAATCATATCGCTTAGTATCACTGTTACCAATGATATCAAAGGTCTTTGAACAGCTGCTTCTAAAGGGAATGAAACCTATCATTGAGAGAAAGTAACTAAGTCTTAATCACCAATTTGGTTTTTGAGAAAAGCATTCCACTATAGATCAAGTCCATAGAATAACAGATATCATGGAGAAGGCATTAGAAGAAAGGCTTATTGGCTCCACACTATTTCTTGATGTGACACAAGCTTTCGATAAGGTTTGGCACGAAAGATTGATACACAAACTAAAGACGATGCTACCTTTAAAATACGTCGAGCTGCTTACATCCTATATATCTGGTAGAGTCTTCAGAATAGAACAGATTGATGAATACTCGGAACTTAACACTCACCAATCCGCAGATGAGACGGTTCTAAGGGCAGTGGGATCAAGTAGTGGAAAATTTAAGAAGGTATCTAAGAAGGAATTTTTAACGAGCTAGTAATAAAATATGAATGCAGTAAAAATGGAAGACCAAGCTCAACGAACTGAAATCTGTCCACATTAACTTTACAAACAAAAGAATCGAGGACATATCTCATGTCAGGGTTAACGACGCCATAGTTCCATATGCGAATGCTGCAAAGTATTTGGGTATGAGTCTGGATACGAACCTAAGGTGGAAAGAACACAATAAGAAGAAAAGAGTAGAGCTAGGCCTCAAATACAGAGAACTGTACTTGCTTTTGGGAAGAAACTCTCAGTTGCCAGTACAGAACAAACTACAAGTTTACAACCAAGTACTAAAACCAATTTGATTATACGGCTACTGGACAACCTGAATCTAGTGAGAAGACTAAAAAGAACTAAACCTTTTGAACTACTGAACCAGTGAAATGTGTAAAAAGCAGAGCACAGTGAGTGAAGTGTTAGTGCTTCTTGTTTAGGACAAAGTAAGTATAGGACATCAGTGGACAGCCTATTAGAGACAAGTACCTAGTTTTAAGAATTCAGATTTAAATTGATGATTAATATTTTAGATTAGTTTCAATATGTTAAGCATCATATGCTTTATATGTAATTACCCAAGACAAACACATTTACAAAACAAGCAAAAAACAGGTAAATATATAATGTATATGAATAGAAAATCCCAAAATCCCAGGAATCTTGTTACTTAACATTTGTGGACAATTTGTTGATATACAACTAAATAAGACGTCTGTACTCATCTTCATACCTCATTAAATATAAGTACCCTCTAACAACCAAGTAAAGAACCATAAATTACAGACGTAGTCACAAATTGAAAATCAACACGCCTTGATTCTATAGCACGATCACCGACGAAATGACATTAAAATTAACACTGTATTGGCAACGGGGGTAAACTCTGTTTTTCTAAGCGTTTCAGATGGAAGGTAAACAATAAACCGGGGTTTCGTGTTTACGAAAACAGGTGCAAATCTCGCTAAAATTGCTTTCCCGGTGTAGGGAATGATGAAAACGTGAATAAAACAAAGGGGGAACGCCGCCGCTACCGCCGTCGCCCTAATTTAAAATCCGGCCCAAAACACCTATTTCCGCGGCTACGGTCTCAGCCATCACCCTTGCGCACTATATTTTTTCTTGCCGGTCGTTCGGTTCACCTTAACTCGGGTGTCTCGCGGCAAAACGGAGTTTCGCAAAACTATTCCCATCATAGAGGCGGTAAAGGAGAGGGAGAGAGTCTTTTGTGCTTCCACTGACAACTGAAATCGATACTAGCCGGTTATATGGCTCAGCACTAAACTTTTGAAATGAGCTTTCGTACGGCACCATCGAAACACCTCAGGAGGGGGAGCCGGTGTTGGTGCTGCTACCATTCGAGAATTGAACTTTTCGCGAAAACCGCGCTGTTGATAGTTTGGGCCCCTTATGTAATTTATTGCGGTGGCGTATTGCTATTGATTGTATTGGCGTTTATAACTTACAACTTAAAGTAACAAGTTCACAGTTACATTTCTCAAAAATAATCCTTACGTGGATAAACTATCCTTCGTATTGTAGTTCTTCTAATTCAGTGACGACAGGGCTTCAGTTAGTGCTTCAGAATGAAAATGGCGGTTTCTGCTTTCAAATCAAGCCAAAAATTTATCTGTAGTGCATTATGCTAATTCATATAATCTGCTGACAAATCGAAAATTCTAATTGTCTATTTGATGTGAGAGTGTAAAGTATGCAAACATGAGGAATTCTCTGAGACGGTTTCAAATTAAAAAAAAAAAATCGAACACGTGTATTTTTAATTATTTAATCATGCATATTTGGGAAAAGTTTGATTTCCGTCATCGACACTTATTAAATGACAGCCCCACAGACAATTGAAAATTGTAAAATATTGATAATAATTTTAGGGAAAATAGTTTTTCTCAATTGAAAATAATATTGCCTCTTGCGATTTGCTATGGCACAAGGTTTTAAAAAAATAGTGAGGTAATAACGTAATAAAACGATAATTTGGTTTTTGAAGCATTTACAGCGATTGTGAGGTACGGACGACTTCATAAAAGAAACGTAAAAAAACGGAATACTCTGACGTGATAGCAACTTTTGAGTTTTTTTTTAACATTCATCGCAAATAAATGATTTGAAAACGCCAATTCTTTGTCCAGAAACAAACAAAAGTTTTCACCGTTATCATCATCATATTACCTTAATTTTCAACTGTATTTTCCACGAAAATTTTTTGATGTAGGGCGATAAATTTTATACATTTTTATTAAGACAATGAACAGTTCTATCAATATCAATTCAAAACAATAAGGGGTTGCCATTTAAAAAAGTGTTGATGACGTCATAACTAGAAAACAATTGATGGCCGGAAATGAAAATTGATTATCTACAATGTGTCTGATGCTGTTCCATGTTTTGGTACTTTTGTTATCATTATAGGTACAAAGTCGATTAAACGACCAAAATGCTGTTGTTTAATTGTAAATGTTGAATTCTTATTGCTTTCAAAGATATTTTGACTTTTTTCTGTATTGCCATTTTTATTTATGGGCTGATCAAGAAGCCGTTTTGATATCTTACAGACTCTTTTTAAATACAATGCATTAAAAATTTATTTGGTTAAAGCTTCAATTAAATATTTAACAATTAAACATAATACACTCACCGGTGTGTTCCAACTTAACGACATCTTCGGCCCAAATCTACAAAAAAAAGTGCAATGATAGTAATACAGAAGTTAACAATTTAACATTAAAATTGCCGTAACATTTAAAAGCTCTAGTGTCCCAAAATCATGCGTAAGTGACAAAAGAAGAAATGACATTCGACGTCTTTGGGAACTTAGCAAGCGAGATAGCGCAAATTGGTAACATAACATTCAAGAAAGAATTTTTAAATATATTGTGAAGTGAACAGGAAATGAAGGCTTTTGTTGGAATTCAAGTTGATCGTTTAATAAATTTGTATCGTGGTTTCAATTATGATTTTCTATTTCAAACAGTTCTAATAAATCCAATTTGTATTTGCTATTGAATTTGTAAAATTCCAATGTTTCATGTCAAAATCGATGCTTTTTTCCATTGAATTTTTCGTTGTAATTTCTTGACACATCACCCCATTTTCGTCGCACTTAATGAATTGGAATAATAGGTCTTTTTGTTTGCAAAATTTGTAAAAAATCCCTTTAGAAAATTCCAAACTAAAGATTATAGTGAAGAATAAATATTTGTTTTCAGTGACGGGAAAAAAGTTTGATATTTGATCTCTGTTGACCTGTCACACATAACCTGTAACATATATCCGGGAAAAAACTAAGTACTTTTTTCCCTGATATATACAGGGTGAGTTATTAGTATCCCGGCGGTCGATAGCTACTAAATCGTTAGACAAAGGAAAAAAGTTTAAGACAAAAGTTGTTTGGCTCATTAGTTTCTATGACGTAAAACTATTATCGTTTATTTAGGGTGTTGCATTTAGTCGTGACGTAAAGTATGTACATTTTTTTAAATGGAACACCCTGCATATTTTATTACTGTATAAATATAGAATTTGGCTATCCAACGGTATAGGTTGCTAACTCTCAGCGTTAATACTACCTGAGATATTCAATTATTTCTCAAAAATAATACAGTATTACTGATTTAAAAAATTACAAACAAACAAAAATTAACAAAATATAATGGCATTATTAGATAATATTGTACATTTTTCTTTAAATTGTAATTATCACGAAAACTACTACAATTGGACATATGGCATACTTAACATAAATTAAAGGGAACTCGGGGGGCAATTCATCTAGCACATAATATACAAGGTGTTCCATTTAAAAACTCACGGAAAAGCCATTTGAAAAACATCAAAATTAACTAAGTTTTATGAACATTTTTTCCTTTGTCTAACGATTTAGTAGCTATCGACTGCCGGGATACTAATAACTCACCCTGTATATAGGTATATACACATAAGTAAAGGTAGACATTTCCTTAGCAACGCAGGTCTAATTGTGTACTACAGTCTACCAGTTTAAAAATTCAAATGTCACATCGTTTGACTTTAATATATTGTAGTAATATGTTCTTCAATATAAAATCGTTATTTTTACCAGTCACAGAAAAAAAAATAGTGTATTATTCACGGGAAAAAATGTTAGATTTTGGCTGTCGCCACAATGATAAAAATATCTTAGTTTTTTAAATTTTCTATTTATTATAACAATGAATATACATACAACAAAAAATAGATACTTTGAATTGTGAACAATAGAAAAACAATTAATCTGTACATTTAGAAAATGTTTAACACTGTTGACAAATGCAAAAGAAATCACCTTAACAAGATTATTATTAGAAGATAATTATTATGAACACATTAATAATGGGATATAACCTCACACATGATAAGGAGTCATATGGTATAGTGGTCCTGGGGTCCGCGGCAGGTACCTAACGGGTTGCTATTTAAATATTATTTTGCTTCTAGGATTTACACCGGAAATTTCCCTGAAATAGATACTGACCGCAGTGTTTTACTGAGGATTTCAGAATAAAGTAATAGTAATCCGAATTATTTTTTGTCTGTATTCTTTGCAAATGAGCAAGGGATTGGAAAATCGTTATAGATAACTCGTTTTTGTGACAGCGGACCGGGGTATTTCTCACTACATCATTTTATTAACGGATATTAGTAGCCCACTAACCCAATTGCCCGTATTCCATAAAATGCATCAACTGAAAAACCCAACAAACCGCTCGAACGGAGGAACGAGCGATATTTACGGTTTTGCGATTCCACAGCGGTTCCACTCGAAATGCTTACCCAATTTATTTCAGCAATTTCAGCGCGAATAACTAACTTTAGGAATTCGGCAATGCCTGCCCACATACATACATACATACATACATACATACATATTATGTATACATATACACATTAAAAGCGTATATTGTGTGTCGCGCAATATCAGTATAAATGTATCTCCACCTAGTATCAGCAAAAATAAAGTGCAGAATACACGTGTAGTGGTTAACACGCTGCTGGCTCGTCCGAGGCATTAGTTTGTTACCGGGAAATATATTTCCGTTTGACTAATAATGGGACTCGATGTTTGCGGATTCTGTGGTCCTACATGTCTCTACATGCACGGTCGACTGTGCCAACACAAAACCGGCGCTGGATGAGCGCATTGTCGAACGTTATACGGTAGCATTCATCGTCAGCGGTAAAAATTTCTTTCTACGATTTTAATAGCACGGCTATTGTTTCAACCGATGACAATTCCATGGATTCGTTTTCGACAATGGTCACAAAAAATAGATACGCCACTCCTAAATTACCTATTTGCGTGAGAGGTTGCAACTAGCAAACAATTTCGAGTATCAAAAGGTCGAAAGATGTTTGTCAATAACAGAGTTTGAGCTCGTTAGTTAGTTCGTTGTTTATATTTGAATAAGTGTGGAGTGTGAATGACGTAAACTTGCGAGAAGGAATATTTGAATTTATAAATTGCAATGTTTGTTTTATTTGGAAATGTGAGCTCCTTTGATTAGAGCATACCCTTTTTAACTAGTTGATTGCATGAATGTTTCCAACAGCCAGTTAATGAGTTCGTTTTGTAATGTCACAAACTTGTATATAGCACATTTAAGCATTGCAAATATCCACCATCATAGCAAAACATAAACAATAAAAAATATTATTATCTACAGTTCTTTGCATCAACAACGACTTAACACAAAGTGTACACTTTCAATCCATTGTAAATAAGTAAATAAATAAATAAACAAATAACTATTCTAATTAATTAAAAAAAACAACAAAAAATAAATTATGTACCTATTCTGATTAAGTTAACAATGACCACAAATAACTAAAAATAGATACCTGTATTAGTAATAAACGTACTGGTATTGCACATGCCTCCACCAATCTGGCGAAATTACAACGGACACTACTCAGTACTCAGTGTATCCCAAGCGCAAACGGGCAGTAAACAATTATTTATTATGGTAGCATAAAAAGTCTATGGCTTTACATTTTTGAACAAAAAACAATTGAAAATTCGGATAATCAATAATAGTGGTAATTTTGAAAGCATCGATTTTGTGAATGTAAACTGAAAATGTGCTCTTGGCACAGTGTTTTCGAACTAAGGCGATGTCCATCAAGACTATCGGAAAAGTTAAGGAAGAAATAAAAAAAGCATATTTAAGCAAATTAGAGAATTTAAAGCAGTGAAATGTGAAAGTGTCCGAATGAAGTCATGCAAGGAGATTGTAGTAAATTTAATTAAACCACTTTGTTTTTAATTTTACATGAAACGCCAAAGTTTTCCTAATAAAAAAAAGTAATAAACAGTCGAATGGTTAGCATGTTGTGCAAGAGTCTGCCCCAGTTCTTCTCTAACTATTTTTTTTTTCAGAAATCAGAGTAAATACATTATGAGTAAAAAGCTTCATACGAACTTATTTTTTCCTTATCGTTATAAAGTTACAGTCGTTTGAAATGTTGCGTATAAATATATAGGTTAGGTACAATATCGTATAATAAAGGAAGTAGTAAATGGCAAAGTGTCAAGTCTCAAGGAAAGTGTCAAGGAATTGAAAAACAATAAGACCACATGAAACATATTACTCAGAATAACATTTCATATCTAAAAAAGACAGTATAACGATCTACTGAACTTCTTTGTATTCTTTTATTCAATTTATTCCTTTTTTATTTACAATAATTTATTTACTTTTTATTATTGTAGTGTCTGTAATATGTATTTTATTTTTGTTAATAGTTCGTAGTAGACAACAGGTATTAGCAAGACTTACGATTTGTCTCTGGTACTCAATTACGTACCCCACGCTTTGTGGGCCAATATTAGGATTTCAAATAAATACGTATTAAAACAGTTTTTTTGAAGCTACTTGGAAGTTTCTATGACATTTAGTGCACCTGCCATTACAAAATCACGTTTTTACACATTAACCTCAATTTTTAAACATCGTGGAAACTTACGAGCCCCAATTCATAATCAACCAGTAGAAATTAATCAATAATGGTTATTTTCTTTTGAAAGTGATCAATGTTTTCCTAATTATCAATTGACATTTTTATATGCTACTGTGAAGACAATTAAAGAACCAATTTAAAACAGAAATATGAAATTGTTATGTTTAACAAATTTCGATTATAATAGTAAAAACTATTGATGGTTGAAAATTCTTTTGAAATGAAAATGTATAATTTGATAATCAAACTATATTTGTTTGAGAACTTTTTTATAGATTTAATAATAAGTATCCTGGTATATGATATTAATATGCAGAATTACTCAAAAATGTGACGTGATGAAAATATTTTTACATCTACTATGAACACAAAAATAATAAACCTATTTGTTCTTTTCAATTCTTTCAAAAGTTACAGCACTTTCAAGTATTACTTAAGGAAGGAAAAAGAAAATACAACAGTACATTATACAATAATTGAATAAAATCTGTTAAAAAATTGTTATAACTCCAAATGACTGTAATTTTTTGGGGCATTGAAAAAATATATAATATGAAAAATTTTACTCGGAATGACCTTTACGTTCTGAAAAAAACTGTAGGTAACAAACAAGTAGAAAATATTTGTGCACCCTAATTTCATCATTCTAACAGATAATTTCTATATTTTCTCTTAGTTAAATATAAAAAAGCTTGCTCATATATATATCATACACAGTATTGAAAAGTGCACTGATGCAAAGTCAAAGTAAAAACACCAAAGTAAAATGTGAAATAACTTTCTTTGCGTTGTACAAACTTTTATTACTTCTTACTTCTATTTAATTTAACTATTTTTTTAAAATAAAATGCGGTTACATCATGTTTAATTGCACCTTAGTTTTTGTCCGCTTTTTCGGAAACATAGCATTTGTTTTATTATAACTTTATTTTGATGCCTCTTGCAACAGAGTGCGGTACGTCGACTGCATCAAAGTCATCAACGCGGTTTTCACCCCGAAATCAATATATCATTCCTTTATCTTGTTTTAGGAATTTCCTGTTTTCCACATAATGTTTGCACATTTTGGTTTCTATTCATATAATTAGCGACAAAAATTACTAGTCAAAACAACAAACGTTTTCTAAGAACTAAGTTGATCCAGTTCTGTACAAACATTCATTCGACCTCAGTATTTTTCTAACTGAGCTCATTACCGGTCACGTGGAGAAGTGGCGAGTGTAGGGCGGATCCGAGTTCCAACAGGTCGAGGGCGTACGGCCGACGCGATGGCAGGCGTAAATATTCTTGCGGGGACAACCGGGGGATTTTAAAGCGTCCATAAGCCGGTCGCGTCGGGCCGCCTAAAGCACGCTTTTCATCTCTATCAGTTTCCGCGAAAACCGAACACGTGAACGGGCACGGCTATCGATCACGCGGCTTTAACGCCGGACGTGTTATAACCTCGGGCATTTTGTCTGCAGAAAACCGGCACGATAAATAATCTACGTTGTGGAAGGTAGAGTGGGAAGGAGTCTTCCCTCATAAAATATCAAAACGGATTTCGGGCGACGACCGAAGCCCTTGCCCACGTTGATCTTTTGAGGCAACGTGACCATCGACGTCATAGAAACCCTTACCGTGGCCACACCACCAACTGTTAAATTTGCTATAAAAGTATTTTGTCATCAACTATGTATATTTAAAATCAAACGCTGTGGGTTTGTTGATGAGGTTTTTATTGAGAGATCTTGCAGACCGGTTTCGAACGGGTGTTCGTCATCAGTGCAAACGTCTAAAGTGTGGACATGCGTAAAGTTAGCGGCATTTGTCGAAAAACAGCAGTCAAAACAGTGAAATACAACAACATCGAAGTATAATTAAAGAATCATAAACAACACAATCGAAAAAGTAGTTAATTGAACATCACTGTAGACGCGGCCAATTAAGTATGGTGTTGTTATGTCGAATGTCACATGTTCAGTTAATTACTTTTTCGATTGTGTTGTTTATGATTGTTTAATTATACTTCGATGTTGTTGTATTTTACTATTTTGACTGCCGTTTTCCGACAAATGCCGCTAAGTTTACACATTGTCCACACTCCACACTTTAGAAGTTTGCACTAATGACGAACACCCGTTCAACACCAGTCTGCAAGATCTCTATATAAACCTCATCAACAAACCCACAGCGTTTCAATTAAAACCAAATTTTAAGTTTGTACGTTATTTTTTATGAAGAAGCCCCGTTTTCATATTCCAGTTTTTTTTTTTGGTTTCATTGTTTTCTTTAAGGGAGGTTTTCCCTGAGGGAGGTTATTTGTTATTTAATGTAATCTGGGCTAATCTGTATTGTAGCTATGATTAAGATTTTAAGTAAATCGAAACGTCAGCAAGGATGAAATATTTTTTTTTAATTCTACTGGTCGCAACGCCATTTAACTAATTAATCCAAAACTAATCATCTGTGGACCGAAGAAAGACGAATATTAATGTAGATACTACTTTTTAAATACATATCTGCAATATGCGAACTTCCAAATAGTTTTCTAAATTTTTGATTCCTTATTTACAAACGTCCTATTTTCGTCCTATTTTACTAAGCTTATGTTAGCTTCACTTGTTGTTTGTATGTTTGTTTGTGTTTTTTACGTTCAAATCTTGTAAAGAAATTGGAAAATGTATCCAATTGAGTTCAAATTTTCAATGTGAACAGATTTTCGGCGACATCGCATAGATATATAAAACAAAATTTGGAAAAATGTTCAAAATTTAGAAATTTTATCCAATTGAGTTGAAACTTTGTATGCGGGCCGATTTCTGGTAATAATGCCTAAATCGATAAGAAACCCCAAATTTTTAAATTTTGTCATACTAGTTGAATTTTTGCATGTGGACAGATTTCCCATAACAATACATAAAAATAACTGGATCTTGGAAAATTTAACGACATTTTTTAATTTTTTTTATAGATCGTAAATGTAGTATTTACATACATATATTTATTTACAACGCTTATATTAACTTCACTTGTTGTTTGTTTGTATGTTACGATGAAATCTTGTAATCGATTATATACCTACTTCCCAATCTCCAATCGAGTTGAAATTTGCATGTGGACAGATTGCCGGTGACAATGCGGGAATCAATAAAAAATGAAACAGAATTGAAAACTTTTCCAAAATTTGTTAAATTTGTCCAACCAAAACAAACCTTTTAAAATTTGTCAAGTTGAATTAAAATTTGTGGTGAGATTTCATGTGACAATCCGTGAATAAATTAAAAAAAATTAATTGATATTTTACCTACTTCATAATGTCCAATCGACTTGAATATTTGCATGTGGACTAGGATTGTTATAAAAAAACGTTTTTCTTATTTTAAACCAAAAAAAAAACATCTTTTTTATAAAATTATGTTTTATAACAAAACAATGTTTTTAAACACTTCGCAAAAAACATGCTGTAAACATGAAATAAACATGTTTTAAATCACCCAATAGAAACATGTTTTAAATAAAGAATAAAAATAGTTTTAAACATATTTTAAATCACGCAATTATTTCACTTGTGAACATTTAATCAGCGTCTTTTCATACCTCAGTACTCAGTGGAGGAAATCTGTTGTGTGAATGACTTTTTCTTGTTTTCTCTTCACACTTGTGATAATGTTGACGCCGGGATTATCAGCTATATGTCTAATTATGTACTATAGGAGAAACACCGCTTTGTGTGTTACCGCTACTTCGGTTTATGTTATTCTACGTGTTAATATTTGTTTTAAAACATATTTAAAACAATGTGTTAAAACAAAATGTTTTAAACAAGTTTAAAATAAAATATATGTTTTCAAACATCTTTAAAACAATATTTTGAAACAACGTATTTATACATTTATACATTTAAAACAAACTCGCTTAAACTTGTTGAAAACTAAATTATTTAAAACAAAATATTTCTTTTAAAACATGTATAAAACAATATTTAAAACAAATATTTTAAAACATAACAACCCTGATGTGGACAGATTTCAGGTGATAATAAATTAATCAACAAAAAAAATTAAAAAGAAAAACACAAAAAAACTATATGGAATTTTTTTCTATAAAGCATAGTATTTAAACAATGTATTTTTTAGCTAAATTTATTATTATTATTACTACGCCTATATTAACTTCACTTATTTGTTTGTTTGTTTGTTTTTGTATGTTATGTTCAAACCTTGCAATCTATATTTTACCCACTTCCAAATGTCCAAAGTGTGCATGTGGACAGATTTCCGGTGACAATGCACGAATTTATAAAAAGAATTGAAATTTGTTTTATAAAGCGTAGTTTTTAACCAATGTTGTTTTCACATAATTTTATTTTTACTTTATCATACGCAGTATGTAAAGTATTGTAATCGTGCCAAAAAAAAAAATTGGGATTTTAGCTGAAATAGGTCTTTTTGGGTCCCCTGAACATTTTTGACCAAGGTACAAAAAAATATCTGTGTGTGTGTGTGTGTGTATGTGTGTATGTGTGTACCAGATTTTTGTGACGACGATTCCGGAGAAACTACTAAAGGTATCGGGCCGAAAGTGCGTATTTAGAAGTTTTATGACCAAACTTAGAGCTGAAAAGCTTTTGGTTCAAAAGGGTCCAAAGGAACTGGCTGTTTACTCTAAGCATTTTTCAAGGATTCTGCAAATGAGCTGCCATTTCTGTAATTTCGTCAAAATAGTTAAATAATAAATTTAAGTAGAGGAAATTTTGAATAATTTATGCCTATGATATTTTTTGGTAAAATTAATAGTTTAGCTTTTAGTGCAAATTCTATTTGATCGAAATCGGTCGCATCTGCATTGATATGAAACTACATAGTAGCTTGGATTTGACAAATATTTTTTTGTGCTGTCACCACAGAAATGTCTATGGCTGTCACACTCGAAAACAGGTGATTTCATCAGAGGTTGGAGAACCGCTATGGCATGTTGCCGCTCTGGTGCGGCAACGTACACAATACAAAATTCAAATAAAGTAAGATCACAAATTTGATTGTTTGTTGATAAGAAATATCAACCCGTTGTTATATCTAATTGTAAAAACGATAAATTGAAAAAATTATACCTAATTGTAAAAACGATAAATTGAAAAAATTGTAATTAAAGTATAGCGATTAGTGTAGTTATATTTTAGTATGTTGGTACGGATGTGACATCTACAGTGTCATGAACGAATATAAATCTGTCAGAATTTTAATTAGCTTTTTAAACTTGACGTTTCGTAAAAGTGGTATCAACCTAACATTTCCTATACAGAAATTTAACTATTTTTGAATTTCTTTTTAAAAACGTATTTCTCAAAAAGCAACACAAAAAACGTTGGTGTCACTCTTGTCGAAAACTACAAAGCGAGACTCGCTCACATGCGACGGCGACGCTCCGCCATCGGTGACGCGCCGCATCACCGCTCGTCGCGCTATTCCGTACTCTCGGCACTTGTGAGATAAATAACATTATTCTGATGACAATAGATGGTGTCAAATGCTGATGCTTTGACAATACCTACTATTGATACTATTGACTATCAAAATATCTGTCAAATCCTGGCTAAGTAGTTTAATTTTAATGCAGACACGATTTATCTCAATCAAATAGATTCTCATGCAGCTAAACTATTAATTTTATATTTTGTATGATAAAGTCATGTGCCTGGCCACATCAGATTTTTTAAACTGTGCTCATTACCGGATACTATCAGTTCCGCGAAAACCGAACACGTGAACGGCCACGGCTATCGATTACGCGGCTTTAACGCTGGACGTGTTATAACCTCGGGCATTTTGTCTGCTGAAAACCGGCACGATAAATAATCTACGCTGGGCAAGGGGGAGTGGAGAGGAGTCTTCCCTCATAAAATATCAAAACGGATTTTGGGCGACGACCGAAGCCCTTGCCCACGTTGATCTTTTGAGGCAACGTGACCGTCGACCTCCTCCCAAACCCTTCCTATGGGCGCCCAGAACAAATGGAATAATTAACGTTGCCGCACGACCGATGTTTGCGTCACGCGTTATCGGGTCCTCATAGAGATGTGTGGCGCATGTGTCGTCAATTAGTCACTTTGGCACCCTGTGGAATTTGTTTCTCCCTCGTAATTGAGAGAAAGTTTGTGCAGGATTTAAGAATTAATTTTATCTGTATGGGTTGACCATGAATATTCATTTAAAACGATTTGTTTTATTTCGCTGAAATGTTCGTTTTGTGGTCCATAAGATGTGGAGTATAATAATCTCATTGAATAATGTCTTCAGGCGCGTCCATATATTGCTATAACTTTGAGATAAAAGATCCATGACGTTAGTGTACGCGATCAAAATTGCAGTTGGTATATTATTAACGTCTTTTTTAAATACTATTGGCAACGTGTTTCGAAAAATTCACTTTCTGCCATCACGTCAAGCTACCAAAAATACTAAAAAAAAAACACGACTATCATCGAATATATCACGCATTACATTCACAAATTACACAAATTACATATAATCTGAATCTGAAGGCAGAGGTTTCGACTTGAGCATGATTTTTGCAGAAACCATGTAAAAAACTACAAAAAAATCCGAAAATCGATTTGGTTTAAAAAGTAGACAAAATTTTGAGCTTCTGCTGACAGGTTCAGATTTTGCGAAAGCATACCAGAAACAATTTTATTTGTTGGCAAGATAAATATTGTAGGTAAATATTGTTTTTAAAAAATTAGGTACATTAAAATATGTAAAATGCTCTAATATGTTTGGGTGGTGAATTACACAATTTTCGCGTGGAGTTAATTGTGATAAATCTAACATCGGACAAGGGATTCGGTCTAAACAACACTTTGGATCAGTTTTATATAATTGCGTATTAACTGCGTTGTTGCTACCCGGTACAACAAGGACCTGATTGATAACCAAAACTTTTGATTTTTGGGGTCTGATTACTAATGTTATACATATGGGTTAATAATATGGTGACATACAGGCGTGATGTACATTTTAAATAAATCAAAAATTACAGCCACTACCGAGGTGTGAACCAGGGTCCTTTGCGTCTCTAGCAAAGATAATAGATAACACTGGCCAGCGACAAAATGGCGCATTTAACGGCAACACTCAGTTTCTTTCCATCACGTAACGTTTTCAAAATTTTCTACATTTGACCAGGCAATAGAGCAGAAAATGACTGAGTGCGTGACTAAAATAGTATCAGGAAGCCGAGGGTCCCAGGTCACGTGAAACAGTCCGTAGATGTATTGTGTTTTGGACTCGAAATATCATTAATTAATTTGTTATAACAAAAAATCTCAAAAAATCGTGTTTTTGGTTTTTCGCTTGTAAAAGCTGAACCTATACAGCAATCGTGATGCTTAGAGAGAATTGTAGAGAATAAAAAGTCGAACAACGATCGGATTAATAATAACGGAGAAAATTCGGAAAACTCAGAAAAACCGCCACTTTTGCCAAGTTGTAGCGCAGGTTTTTCGCGAGAAAGTAGCGACTGATGGGTACTTTGAGTGTGCACAATCCAGGATTTGTCCGATGATTAGTTTTTTTTTAAAATTCCGATTTAATTTTTTATGTAATCCTGGATGCGTCGAAGGTGGTCGGATTTAAATTTTTTTAACGGATGCAATTCTGATTTTGCGACAAAATGTTGCGAAATAGGTGAATAATGCTTGCAATCATGACCGAAAGCGGCCATTACCTACCATTACATTAGTGTGGCCAGATTTCAGTTCGTTGAGATTGGTCTTCCATTTTTTGTCTCGTTTATATATTTTATTACTAGCTTGTTGAAGATTTCTAGTAGATTCTCTAATAGTTGATCTCACTGTCATTAAGACCGTGTCACTTGCGAACGTGGTGACTGTTACATTTTCCAGCTGTGGTAGGTGACTTGCATATAGTAGATAGTCCATTGGTTCCAAGACACTAGCCTGGGGTGCCCAAGCTTTAACTGCTTTAAGTTCCGAGTATTCAGCGATCTGTATTCTGAATGGTCTATCAGATATACAGAATGTTAGCAGTTGGACGTATTGTAAAGGTAATATACTCTAGTTTGTGCATCAATACTTCGTGGCAAACCCTTATCGAAGGCTTGTGTCACATTAAGAAAAATTGTTGAGCAACTAAGAATTTCTTCTAATGCTATCTCTATGATATCCGTTATTCTATGGACTTCATATACAGTGACTTTTTTGGAACTACAAAACCTACTCTGGGTGTGTTTATATACAGATTGTTAATAAATACATACAGGTGTTGATAGCCCACCAACTTTTAAGGCAAAATTATTTCCGAAAACGTACCGT
This sequence comes from Melinopterus prodromus, assembly GCA_964023965.1. NCBI lineage: Eukaryota > Metazoa > Arthropoda > Insecta > Coleoptera > Scarabaeidae > Melinopterus > Melinopterus prodromus. Next base: position 52,917,010 of record OZ030394.1, read on the forward strand.
TTAGAAGCTAAAAACAACAGTAAGATGGCACAAACTATATCATGCTTCGTGAATTCGTTTCGTCCGTAACTTTCTTTATTTAACATTAGTGAAGAAGATTAACGGGTGAATATTGAATTTCTACTTACTATTCGGTGGTGTTTAATAGAAAAAGTTTCAGAGGAAACAATTTGGTTTTAGAAGAGCTCCTCTATGATACCCCACACGACCTACTTTTCTTAACCTGTTTCGAAAGTTGAAATCATCTTCCTATTCTCTTTATCTCTTTGTAGATTCCATAAGGTGGGTTTCTGAATATAAGTTACTTATTACATAGTATCTAATATGAATGCCTTTTTAAAACATTTTGAGAGACCTTAAAATTGTTTCTTTAATTTCAAATAAAATATGGGGAGTAAGTACTGTTTATTTGGCCAAAAACATAACCAAAATCACTTAAAACGTAATGTTGTAGTCGTTTTAGTAGTCGTTATTAAGATACAGATTCTTAGTTTAAAATTTAATTTTTAGTTTTATTTTTTGGGATTCTCAGAAATTCCTACGTGCAGGAAAAAAAAACGAATATTTGATTTGAGATCTGTAAGTCATATTGATGTAAATTTACCATAAAACATTGAAAGCGCCAGCAAAAATTTTTTTTGTAGGCCTGTGTAATCAAGATAATTGAGTGCAATCATTAATTACCATTCTTACTTTGACAAAGTATGTCGTTAAACATTTTCATTATACATATGATTTAATTCTTTGTATGGAATCAGATAGGTGAGGGGGGGTTTGGAGGGGTGGCGAGAGAGGGGTATGACTCCGTATACGATGGGGAGTCATACGGTATAGGGGCATCGGGGGGCAACCTCTTCGCTAGGGAACCTGAACATACAAAAAACACGTTAGCTCTTTATTATAGAGTATGATATGATATGTGCTATATTGAATAAGTGTATATTTTTCAAATGTTTGAGTTTTAAGCTTATTTACCGCCGTTTGCCAATATACTGGAAACTGGGGCTATAATAGATGAAAAACTATTATTATTAAGCCAACGTACATGCAAAAATCAATCACAGGTGGTTTGAAAAACCTCAACTAATAATTAATCGGTAAATAGGAAAAATCATTATTTGGAACTACCAATAACAGACCAAACTACTGGTTAATTTTGTATCTAGAATAAGAATAATATTAATACAGTAGAGATTATGTTTTCCTTTTTAAATATATATCTCAATTTTAGTTTTGTTCCTGTAAGAATTTTGTTTTGTATAGAATAGGTGTTGTCATATTTAGTTATGTTCTTAATTACATTTTCCTGCAAAAATTCAAAAACCGATTTTTGGTAATTAGCAATTCGAAAAGCAGGTTTTCAAAACCCTGTTTTTGTAAAAACCCTATTTGGGATCACATTATGAGAGACTTTATATAATATCTTGGTAAATTGTTGATCAAAATTGTGTGTTTTCATAATTGCTGCTCACAAAGAAATATTATTATCAGTTTTATTCATGTGCGGATAGTGCATTGTTGGCAACGTTGTCAGTATTACCAGGTAGAGTGAACCGCTCTCTCACAACCGCTTTTTGTAGGGATGAAAACGTTCTTGTCACCATTCTGTTGACGGGCTTTTGTACTTTGCTTTTATATTTAGCGTTTAAGTACAGAAATAAAAAATCTGATGTGGCCAGGCACATGACTTTATCATACAATATATACAATTAATAGTTTAGCTGCATGAGAATCTATTCTATTGAGATAAATCGTAGGTATTGTCAAAGCATCAGCATTTGACACTACCTACACTATGTCATTAGAATAATAGTTATTTATGTCACAAATGCCGAAAGTACGGAATAGCGCGACGAGCGGTGAAGCGGCGCGTCACCGAAGGCGGAGTGTCGCCGTCGCATATGAGCGAGTCGGCTATCTAATTTTTGGCAGGAGCGATATCAACTTTTATTGTGTTGCTTTTTAAGAAATACGTATTAAAAAAAATAAATGATTTCTGTATAGTAAATGCTAGGTTGGTACTACTTTGACGAAACGTCAAGTTTAAAGGTGCGTTCCGATTGGTAGGTAATGGTAGCTAATGGCGGTGGTAGAATACCAAATTATAGTATTTCTTACATATCGTGATAATGACACATATTAGTTTGCTTGTACATAAACATGAGTCACTATCAATTTACTATTGGAAATAGTATAACGGCGTCTGCTACCACTGCCATTATCACTAATGAAAACGCACCTTAAAAAGGTAATTCAAATTCTGACATATTAAGATTTGTTCATGACACATCCCTACCAACATACTAAAATAAAACTACATTTATCGCTATACTTTATTTATAATTTTCTCAATGTATCGTTTTTAGAATTAGATATAAAAACGGGTTGATATTTCTTATCAACAAACAATCAAATTGGTGATCTTACTTTATTTGAAATTTGTATTTTATAATTTGCCGCACTACAGCGGCAACGTTCCATAGTGGTTCTCCAACCTCTGATGAGATCAGCTGTTTTCGAATGTGACAACACAAAAAAATATTTGTCAAAATCCTGGCTACTATGTAATTTCATATCAATGCAGATGCGACCGATCTCGATCGAATAGAATTTGCTCTTGAAGCTAAACTATTAATTTTACCAAAAAGTTTCATAGGCATTAATTATTCAAAATTTCCTCTACTTTAATTTATTAATTAACTATTTTGTCGAAATTACAGAAATGGCGGCTCAGTTCCAAAATCCTTCAAAAAGGCTTAGAATAACCTAAAAAGCTAAACTATTAATTTTACCAAAAAATGTCATAGGCAGAAAATATTCAAAATTTCCTCTACTTTAATTTATTATTTGACTATTTTGACGAAATTACAGAAATGGCGGCTCATTTGCAAAATCCTTGAAAAAGGCTTAGAATAAACTACCAGTTTCTTTGGACCCTCTTGAACCAAAAGCTTTTCAGCTCTAAGTTAGGTCATGAAACTTCTAAATATGAACTTTCGTCCCGATACCTTTAGTAGTTTCTCCGGAATCGTCTCCACAAAAATCGTTTACACACACACGCACACACACACACACACACACACACACACACAGACATTTTTTTGTACCTTGGTCAAAAATGTTCAGGGGACCCAAAAAGACCTATTTCCGCTAAAATCTCAATTTTTTTTTTCGGCATGATTACAATACTTTATCTTACTGCGTATGATAAAGTAAAAAGATAAACTGACGTATTTACACTTTATGTTACACAACTGAAAAATAGATATTTCATAACTGAAAAATTATCTTTTGTGCTCTTTGTGCTTCTTTGATTATAATTGACTTCGTTTAGCAATTTAACATTACTTGTATTGACTGTCTTGACTGTCCAAAATACAATTTATTACACTGTTTTTTGAATTTCTGAGTGCTTCTCCTTTCTGACAAAATATCAAAATTGTTTCTATTTTTAGAAGCAGAGATCTATATTGTATTTCGTCAGAGCCTTGGATTTTGTGAGATAAATCATGATAGTTGAGTGCAATCGTAGAATTACCAGTCGTTGTGGCTGTTTATATGAGAATATAAACATATACATATACCACAAGAGTTCCTTTATTTCCTACAAGACATACAGCTTACAAAAAGTGATATATTATTAAGATACTCGGAAGATCTTGTACAATCATTCCGACCCGCATAAATACATAACATTTGTCCAGACATATTTATCTCTCTCCGGAAATTCTCTCAAAGCTCGCAGGGACGTTACTTCAGTGAAGATGTTGTTCGAGGTAGCCATAAGGTGTCCACGTCACACGGATCTAATTCGTGTGCTGAGAGATTTTTATATCGTCCGGATTCGCGTAAAGTCTCATATAGAGAGCTACGAAAGCAGAAATTATGTCTCGGAGACAAACAAGGGTCCCGGAGGTTCTGTCGGGCACGTAGCGCGAATAGGCTCCAGTCGCTCCTCCTGACGCCCGCCGCGGTGAATAATTCAGCGCACGTGTCACGTGTATTGCAGCTAATGGCATTGCATCCAGATTCGGCGGAGATATTACAATTGCTCCACTTCGGCTTGTTGTACACCCAGAAGCTATAATTTAACGTGCGAGACTGATCTTTTTGAGAAGCGGCGACGAAATTGCTTAATATCTAAATCGGAAACTCCGTCGTCGTGAATTTGTACCACCTCGATACATTGTCTAATATATACGCATACATGCGGCATCTGCATATTGCAGATCTCGTACGATTGTTAAATTAAAAATATGTATACCTCACATCGTGCGTAGAGAAACTTGTGTTGATTTAATTTCTTTTTTCTGTGCGATTATTGTATGTAATGAACATCCGAAGAAATATTTTAAGGGGATGCTAAACTAACTCTTTTTTAAATTAACAAAAAACTTCAATGAGCGTTTGGATGTTGAGACCATACTAAACATTTACATAAACGCAATAATACAAAAAGAATAAAATCAAGCCAAAAATATTGTGTTTTGAGTCTATTTTTAAGATTCTACAGAAGAAAATATACCATAATCAGTTTTTACTTGTTAGTTTTCGTTGGTCAGCCGGAAACATTTTTAAAATTATTGTATTGCATTAGTAACATGTGATTTTTTTATATGTATAGTCAATAGTTTATTAATTATTTTATTGTTATATTATCCCCTAAACCATATTTTTCAAATAAAAAAAGTTATATTGAGATTCGAATGAAACATTTTGAAACTGTGTTTCACGAAAAGAGATATTTTTTTAAAAATGTACAGGTATTTCAGCGCTGTTATATCTCATTAAGTAAGTAAATAGTATATAACACGTATATTATTTTAATCAAATGGTATTTCGTATTTCGTATTTGTATTTCTTATCTTTAATCTTCGTCCACTGAATACAAGTGCGATGGGCAAATACTATTATTATAATTTTTTTCTGTGTACAATCCAAACTATTTCCTTTTTATTAAATATATTTTCTGGTTATTTAACGATAAATTCACGAATAATTCAGTGCGCATGTCACATGTATTACAGCTAATGGCATTGCATCCAGATTCGGCGGAGATATCACCATTGCTCCACTTCGGCTTGTTGTGCACCCAGAAGCTATACTTTAATGTGCGAGACTGATCTTTTCGAGAAGTGGCGACGAAATTGCTTGATATCTAAATCGGAAACTCCGTCGTCGTGAATTTGTCCCACCTCGATACATTGTCTGATATATGCATACATGCGGCATTTGCATATTGCAGATCTCGTACGATAGTTAAATTAAAAATACTTCAGATCGTGCTGAGAAAAAGTTGTTCTGATTTAATTTTCACTTTTTCTGGGTTGAAAATCTATTATACTGGCAGTTTTTGGAATACGATGATTGGATGTATGTACACTCGTGGAATTAAGTATGTTCTGATCCGTATTTCAGCAGTGTGTCGATGTTACAGCCATGTACGAGTTGTTGTTACTCTAGTCGGCCGGTCGGCCGCTAAGTGCAAAAAATTGTCCGGTTACGCTGCATACTCGTATATCGGAAATTTATTATTTGAGAAACCTTGTTCGAATGCTTTGAATTGGTTTATAATGATTTATATATTTCTATTTATTAGCCTAATGTGTAATAAATTAATGTAATTCCTACATTCCAATGTAATTGTGTTTTTATTAAATATAATTTATTATATAACATAAAATGAAAATCTCATTTCAAGATATTGCATAAAACACACCAAACTATACAAACAGCGCAGTGAGGTGTAAACTTAGGTATATAAGGGAGATTGTCTTGGTAGGTCGTCAGTATTCAATTAGCTTTGAAGAAGCGAGCAACATGGTTCGCGAAACGTCAGCATTAACAAATCTTGACACACGGCATAACCCGGAAGCAGTTTATTGTCTATACAAACTTATTGCATCTAATAGCTTTTTTCGTTAATAAATACAAAAATCAATTTCTTGTGGCGAATATTTTTACTGAAGGTTATTTCAGAACTTTTATGTATTAACATTTATTCACAATATAGAAATAAATTAATAAAATTAAATTGCTTTAAATTTGTATTTATGGTAATTTGTTACTTGCGATTTACTGGTTGGTGTTTTCGAGATATTTAGCTTCAACGATACTTTGCAGTTTAACTTAATAACCAGAAAGGATGTATTTTGTATAGCATGAATGTATCATTACAATCTTTTTATATTATTATTTTGTATTTACTTTACAGCAATATTTTTCAAATATCTGACAACTGAAAATAATGACAATTATGTATATCACTAATTTACAAAAATTGATAATTGCTTGTAGAAGCAAGCTCTACATTTTCGATGAATTTTGATGAAATGTAAATATGAAATAATTAGTATTAAAAAATAAATAAACCAATATACGACCATCTAAAAGAACATTTAGATGACATTATTGTTAAAATTAGTTCCCTCTATGTCCAAAACTACTACAGATTTGAGATTTGAAAAAATTAATTATTGACATAATAACCTAATTTTCAGTATTCTTAAGTAATTAGTTAATTAATTATAAGTAAAATTTTAATAATTCGAATTATAAATGAACAACAAATGAAACTAGAACTTTTTTTTTTCTAGAAAGTAGGAACTAATAAGTTTCGTATTGTTTTATTGGTTTTCACTGTTCCTTCAGAAGTTGGAGCCGTTTAAAATAAGATATTGTTAATAATTCAAACGGCTGTAACAATTTAATGAATTGAAAAAGTAATTTGCTTACTGAAAAAATGTTTTGCAGAAGAAACGTGGGACAGCCTGCATATATTATTGCTATAATTTTATATTATTTTGGTTGTCAAGCATGTATTAGATCTCATGAAAGATAATTGAAACATTAACTGCTATAAAGTAAATACAGATATATTTCTATTGTCCTTTCATACAAAATACATGCTCCGTCCTAAATATAAATTTAAATTAAATTTAGAGAATTTATTTACATTTAGTGCATATATTTTAATATTACAATTCAGTGATAATCCTTGGCAACAAGATGATTTGTGCATTTACTTACTTACTTATTTAAGCCCGTCATCCCACTGCTGGGCAAAGGCATTTACTTACGTAATTAATATATGTATTAGATAAAATAAATTTAAATAATGTGTCGTGATATTACGCAATATCTTAATATCAGATTTTCGTATCATATTATCAAATTTCATGTTGATTAATATTATTATAAAAGTAATTTTATATTTAATTAAATGCACTACTCGTAAACTTAAATGTTGTGGTCATATTACATTTATTACATTGCAATGAAGGTATCACATTAAGGAAAAGATCGGACACGCTCAAAATAAACTAAATTCTGTTACATTACATCCATCGAAAAACCACCTCGTGACGGACAACTTTTTGCGAAGCGGCCGGGCCGAGGGAATATATAACCGAATATATAACCGACATACTATTTTCAAATCCTGCGATAGCGATACGAACATACTTTTTTCCATAACTGTACATACTAATAGAAACTCCTACAAAAGCAAGAATTTTCAAAATTTTGCTTTCAAGTGACACCTTTTCAAAATCTTGGTTGTAGATACCACACTAAACATACCACAGAACCAATTACTTAACTTGTCAAAAATGTATAATATTTGATATATCTACGGCATAAATTGTAAATTGATTTTAAGACAACCAGTGCCGAAAGCGCAAAAAAACAAAAAGGAACAAAATCAGATTCGGTTTAAATTGTTTCTTTAGATAAAACTCCATGATAATTACAAGTTATTCAAAAATACTTTATTGAGCTTTTGGTTGTAGATACCACACTAAACATTACCACAGATCCATTTACTTAATTTATCATAAATGTATAATATTTGACATATCTACGGCGTAAACTGTGAATTGAGACAACTAGTGCCGAAAGCGCAAAAAAAGAAACAAAATCAGATTCAGTTTAAATTGTCTCTTTAGACAACACTCCATAATAATTACAAGTTATTCAAAAAACTTAATTGATCGTTTGGTTGTAGATACTACACGAAACATTACCACAGATCCAATTACATAATTTTATCAAAAATATATAACATTTGACATATCTACGGCGTAAATTTCAAATTGATTTTGAGACAACCAGTACCAGAAGCGCAAAAATACAAAAAGGAACAATATCAGATTCAGTTTAAATTGTCTCTTTAGATAAATCTCCATAATAATTAGAAGTTATTCAAAAAAAACTTCATTGAGCCTTAGGTTGTAGCTACCACACTAAACATTACCACAGATCCAATTACTTAATTCGTCAAAAATGTATAAGGTTTGATATATCTACGGCATAAATTGTAAATTGGTTTTGAGACAGCTAGTGCCAAAAGCGCAAAAAAAAACAAAAGTAGATTCAGTTTTAATTGTCTGCCTAAATTATGAATTGACTTTAGTTCTATAGTATCCTTCATTAGATTCTACAGAAGAAAAGATGATAATGGTACTTTTTTCTGTTGGTCAGGGGGTAATTTATTTTAGATTATTGCATTGTTGACTAATTAAGTACCTAATTAGAAATCTGTGTTTTTTAAATGTGTAAAGTGATTTTTATTCGATGTAATTAATGATGTTCGAAAGGAACAGCTTGAACTCAGATTGCTCACAATGTTGGTTGACAGTATAATAAACAGTTTTTGCTTCATAAGTCTTTTAATAGAACACACTTTATACAAATTTTACAAACATTCTAAAGCTAAAGCGTACGTGTTCGTGGGTATCTTGTTTATGATTAAGCCTTACAAGAATAATGCAAAACGTCAAACGAGGTTGATTGATTTGTGTTTAATTTAAAGTTCATACCATTACTGAAATAATACAAAATTGTTGTCAATAAATAAATGTCGAACAAGTGACAACTGATTCGGGTAACCTTTTTTATCATGGAGTACGACCTATCTCAATTTAGTCAAAAGTGTTAACACTGTGTTTTCTCCTTTGTTAATAACAAAGAAGAAAAAACAAAGGAAAATCATTGTAGAGAAATAAGAAAGGAAGCGAAAAACGAACAGAACAAAAAAATGCGCCAAGAGAAACACTAAAAATTCCAGATGCAAGAAACATTAATATACAGATGATGGAGAGAGCACACACTGAAGAAGACTAAGGACTTATTTTATACTCTGTTTAATTAAAAATGGTAAAACATAAACGTTTAACATTTCTTAATAAATTGTATTTAACAATATTTAAAACACTTAACATTTACTTGAATGTTTATATTTCGGATCAAAATATACGGAATTAGGGGAAATTGTTAAACTTATAAATATAATATAAATTACATAACCCTTATCAATTTTCGTCAAAAATAAATAGCCTGATATATTTAAAAGGAAATATTTGTTTAAAAAATGTTGACATAATCATTATCACGATGTAAATATAAATTCTACAGTTACAAAAGTTACACAAATTCGTTAACCTGCCTGAATTTGAGGCGCCTACCTTAGTTGACGTCGACTACCACAGAAGGACGCATTCACGCCACGGTATGGCGACCGACACCCTTCACGAATATATCCTTCCGAAGGACTATGAAGTCACGTAAGTTCAAAGACACGGTACGCGTAGGTCCCGCTTCAAGAAGCAATATTCAGGAAATCACAGTTATTTCCGAATATATGTCTCGTTGTTTTCGTATTTTGCTTCGTGGTGCAAGAAGATATGCAACGTGGTTGCTTAAAACGTGGTTGCATAAACAGATATTCAAGTTGCGTAGCCCCCAAAACCCATTCAATAGTATATATACAACACAAAAAACATGGAATTCGAAGTTTCAAATGTATAATAAATAAAAAAGATTGCATTTATAGCGATCATGCTGCTTAAAGCTGCAATTGGGGAATTGCAGATGGCGAGATTGTTTGTTTGTGAATTATTAGAGAACATAATTTATACTACCAATATTGTGGAAAATATAGCAATTTAAGGCTCCCGCCTCAATTGAAATAGCGAATTGTAGCAAACTTCCCTCCAAAGCTTCGAAATAAAAGAATCACCAGATGTAGTAAACATTTTTGTTTTTATTTCGTATTAATTACATTTGACGTATGGTATAATCTAAAGAAATTAATGTATTGCTTTCTATTAGTACAAATACACAAACTGGACTGTTTAAGTTTTTTAGTCGATGATATGTACTATCACAATCATCGCTATTGTAAATATGGTTACCAACTTATCACAAACACGCACTACAATACTCCAGAGTGCAAGTCTCGAGAAGTTCAGAAGAAAATAACTTGTGCTCTGAAAGCTTACATTTAATTGTATTTTATAATGTATTACTGCAGACAATAGTTAGACGCAACTGCCGTCGGAAAGCATATGTATATTTGTAGTCCACAACAAAATTTGCATAAATAATTTTCATAAATATTCAAATTCCTTTCCGATGGCAGTTGCATAAGGACCGTAAAAATCGAATGGTAGTAAGCATTTCGCGATTGGCGCAATAATTTTAACGTGGGTTTTCACGTTTTCAACATCAGAGACGCGAGCCGTAATAATGAATAACAACATGGGGTTTTGTCTGGTAATTTATATTACGTAGCTCAATGAAATTAGTCAAATAAAGTTATTCAGAAAAATTCAAGCCCAGCAGCGATGCATTTGAGGCAACCTGAAAAGCAGAAAAAATAATGTGGCAGTTGTTACAACCGGCAGAGGACACCGTACTTCTAATAAATTCAGACCTATTTACCCACAAAGTTATAGACTTGTTGCGTGAGTCGCTGCCAGTAATGGTAAACTGATTTATTTCTATTTAGCGTGCGCGTGGTTGTGCAACTCTGCCACGCTAATGTAAGTCTAGATTTTGTTCCGGTACACTGTGATAAGGCATAAGGGGCAAGTTATTTAGTAACTGCATTAATCACCATAAAATTAACTCACGCGACGTGGTCGTGTCTCTAATTTTGTCACTTTCCCAAGGAGTGCTGAGAATACCACTAGTTGAAGATAGCAAGAAAAACAAAATAAACAAGTAACAAAAAAATAAATTGTTTTGAATGTATGAATAAATAATAGTGTTATTATTCAATATTTGGGAAAACGGCAACAAAGTTTTGTTTTTTTTTTTTTAATTTTCAATATTTCGCCTCATCAGGAAATCTACAAACCAAACCAAGAAATAACAAATTTATAAGTACTTACTAAAATAACTATAAACTACTATAACATATAAAACTTTTTAAAAACTTCTGACAAATGTCAAACAAAATACTTCATAATGACGTAAAATAAAAATGATATCCATATATCCATGAAAACAGAAAATAATCAAAAATTTCGACCCTTAAAAGATTTCAATAACGTTAATAAATTTTTATAAATTATGCTAATAAATTACATTTTCAACATCTGTTTTAAAATTACACGTATAAACCACATTTCCAAAAAAAATCTATTCCGTTGATTTTAACCAACACCTAAAATTTGTATATTATCAAAATCGAATTTGTGGTTTTCTTTAAAAACATGTTGCGCTAATGCACACCATAATTTACTTGTTTTGATGTCCAACTTATGCAAGGAAATTCTAGTTTTTAAATAGTTACCAATCTGACCAACATAGAATAGATTACAATAGATTATTATTACACACTGTCATGAAATAATAATAAAACACACACAATAACAGATATTTTCCATGTGTACAACAATAAATGAAAATATTTCTAAAGACGTTTACTACAAATACATTACAAAAATATGTTTTAATTCTTGGGTTATTAGAGATCAAATCATCAAGTTTGTGTTCTTGCCCAGCACATTTAAAAAATTATAAAGGAAAACATGCACAAGCACTGAACGGGAGACTACCAAAACCCAGAATGGCTCATGTTTTTGGATAATTCGTATTTTATTTTTATTATTACATTAAAGCTACATTTTCAACGTTTAACTTCTGTATTAATATTAAATTCGCCACACAGGTTCCTAAACTTGGATCACCAAACCATTATGTCGCTTCTCCCTTTGTAGCAGCTCTCATTGGGGTATTTGACGCAAAACCTGGCCATAAATCAAATTTCTAAATTGTTAAATTCCAAGAGGTAAGCCAGTTTCCGGGATAGGTAGAGGACCGATGTTTTAAAAAAACAACAATATTTTTTCACCTGATCCCTGCGCCATGTGTCCTTGTCAGCCAAAAGTTAGATTTGACTATGGCTGAACATAGATGCACATAACTTGACGGTATTGAAACCGGTTGCAATTTTGTGTTTTAGAGAAAAATGTGACTTTTTTGTTATACCTTCTGTAGAGCCAAGTATGAACTTTCATTTGACATTATTTTTATTAACATTTACCCACAATTTTGTTTATTGTAGGGCCGAGAAAATTAGCTGTTATAAAAAAAACAGTTTTATGCAGAATTTGAGTGTTTTAGTTTAGAGCTTAGCTTAATTGAGCTTTTGAAAGTGGTTCAAATTATAGTACACATATTTGACATAACAACTACTGCAAAATCTGCTGCGGATAGGTGCAGATGCGGTTTTTGTGATTTTATTTCTATCACCTTGTAAAGGAAAATCCAAAAATTGATCTAAGGGCTTTCATGTAACTTGATGCAATTCCTTGAAACCGCGAAAGTAGAGGTAATTTAGAACATATTTAACCATATTTAGTTATATACAAATGGCTACGGTTATCGAGATATTGACAATTTTATGTTCAATGCATCTTGTATATTGTAAATGCCATTCTGTACGTATATTTGCCGATGTGGATCATGTATAGCAAACAACCCCGATGACCTAGACTCTTAAAAATCAACCGAAAAACCTTACGTTTGTAATTGTATGTGAACTTCTGGATTTTGTTGCTAGAAGCCAATCTCATTCCTGTACAGGGCAAAAAGACATCGAAAGCACCTACTCTCATACACAGTTCACTGCTTTAAAATGGATTATTGTTGAGGAGAGACAATAGTAAGCTTGTGAATAGAAACTAATTAGGCGTTTTCTATAACTGTGGAATGCGAATCCGGATTCAAAACATGCGTACTACGGTCATACCACTAAAAAAACGACCATATCAGCTTGAAGGATGATCAAATTTCGTTTTTATGGAAAAAATAAGTATCAGTATTAGACAATTTTTAAATAATACTAACAATAATAGGTTTTATAGTGATAAATATGGATAGGTTCTAATTGCTTTTACTATCACGTCTTAGAAGGAATGTATCGAAAGGAAAATAGCATTAATAGCGTTTCAATACACAATATCGACTAGTGTAAATTTTCATTTTCATCGCCTACCACTGGTTTTACAAAATAAAACTTTTTTCAGGATTTTATTACAACATAACAGACCCAAAAATATTATCTCATATAACTCACAAACGACTTGTATTGTTCTATTTTAAACCCGTCTATATTGCGTATTTAAACCGGACATGCCATAAATATTTTTGTAAATTTCACACAGTAATAGAAGTAAAATATAAAGATATAAATAAAATCACAAAAAACTTGTTGACAAATCGTGTAGCAGTAATTAATTTACGATAGGTGTACTGCTGTGAAGAATAATGTTTGATACAGTTTTTTCCCTATTGTATATTGTTTTATTGTCTTTATTAAGTTATTAACCTTCAAATACTTAGTATGAAGGTTAAAATGCGGTACATAAATAAAACAACATATCTAGAGGCCTTATAAGTGAAAAAATAATTTGGGTAGGTTTTCGGGTCAAATACTCCACTGTACAACTATCATAAGTTATTTTTCTAAAATTGCAAAGGCTGGTGATAATGCTGAAGTTATTCAACAAAAGCTATATCTAAACATTAAAACTTATCAACTGTCCGGTTTATTGTCTCTCGAAGTGTATGTTTCAAGTTGAAATAGATTATTATTATAACAATTTATATAATACATTTAACGGTGAAAAATTGGCTTCGATTTTCTGTCAATATAAGACATTCGCGATAAATAAATAACATGAGGTATTTTGGTCTTACAGACAAGTGCATTGCATCCATCAATCTCTTGTCAAAGGCAGCCCTTGCGTTTCTTACGTTAAATATGGAAACATTTGCAGTTGACAATAATTTGACGAATTAAATTATTAAGTAATATCGAAATACGTGTCTATTGCCGATATTTGTTTATGCAACATCATCAAATATGCAAGTCTACCTTCTAGTATATAATAGTCTCAAGACAACATTGACTTCACTCATCACAATGGCTACAGACGTTGTTATGCAGTCCATGTTTAAAGCCATGATGGTGATTGGTCTTCATCCATTCAAAAAAACTTGGTTTGGTTATATAAGAGCATTCATTTTTGCCTTTTCGTTCTTAATCATGTACATTCTGAACATTTTGGGCGTAATTACCCAATATACAGGAATAGAATCTCTTGGAGATTCAGTTGACGCAATCCCAGCAGGGCAACAAGTATAAATAAAATTGTTTAAAGACGATAATTATAATTCTATGATTCTGTGAAATATTCTAGGTGCTTGTTAAAGTATTTTCCATGATTCTCATCCATTCAAGATTCCAGAAACTCTTCAGGAATATGGACATTTTATGGCCTGATGATGTGTACGGTCCTGAATTGGAAAACAAACTCTTGAAAAGGAAAACGGTTTTCAAGAATTTCTTCATCGCTTATAAGACGGCTATGTTTTGCACTGCAGTTATATACGTCAGTAAACCGTTGCTTACGTTCACCAGGACTTTTGCAACCGCTTGGTACATTCCCTGCGACGATACAAGAAATTCTTGCTATATTCCAATAGTGGTTGGCCAAACTATATACATAGCATATCTTGCGTTTGCCGTGGCCGTTTTTGATGTGATATTTGTCGGGTTCCTGGTCCACATTTATTGTGAAATTGACAAGGTGAAATACGGCTTAGAAAATTTGGAAATACGGGAGGATGTTGAAGGAGACGAGCCAATAGTATATCAGAAATTTTGCGTGCTGGTGAACCACCATGATTTTCTTGTGAAGTAAGTCAATATCTAATGATTGCTGAAACTCTTACTCTTTTTTTATAGTTTTACCAAAGACATTGATGACGTGTATAGATTGCAACTCCTGAACCACATTGCTACTATTTCTGCGACAATAGTATTTGGAATTTTCTTCATGAGCATGAATGGGTGAGTTCAAATTGTTGTACATTTTGGGTTACAAGTTATAAGAGATAGCGGCAACTATTCTGAAATAATTAAGACATATTCTGAATGTCTAAAGCTTTAAGATAAACTAAACAAAGCTTTTTAAACAAAGCTTTAGTAAACTACTTTTAGCTCAGGATTCTCAAAAAAAAAACTACACTACTTTTACAATATTTGTATAATACATTAAAATATTTCACCCTAGTGACGTTGAAATGCATAAATACATCATATGTATGAGGAGGATATAAGGAATCCAATTGGATATGTTTTACATATCCAAGTTTTTCATGACAAACATGCACGTTAAGCACGTTGATAATTACAAAGTTATTATATGTTTAATTCAATTTTCATCGCGATTTCAAACAGAATTTAACGTTATTGCCATGGTTATTACGATATAGACTAGGGGTTCTTAATCGGTGGTACGCGTACCACAGGTACCCAAACAACTTCTATGTGGTACACGAAAGGTACCAAACTTTATGGGTAAAATCATATTTATTTTGATGATAATGTTTGACCCAAAATTATAACGGGAAAATAAAATTATATTCCATTATTAGATGGTGCCGTATACAAACGTATTTCTAAAATGGCAGATTGTGTAAAAGAAAGTGTAGTTAAAAAGGCAAAACAAAGTAAATATGTTACGCTACAGTTAGATGAAAGTACTGACATAAGTTAATTCGATTTTAACTGATTTGAGGTTGAAGAGGAAATAGCAGAGGAATATTTATTTTAGGTACCTCTGTCTGAAAGAAGATCTGGTGATAAATTTTAATAATTGAATGTTTAACAATTCCATTCCATGGTAGAAATGTATTGGTGTCTGCACTGATGGAGCTCGTGCTTTAACTGAATAGAATCGCGGCGCTGGGTTTAGCAAAACAATCCCAGTCACATCAATATTTAAATTATTTTATATTACTTCAACGTAAGTGGTGTTTTTACTTTGCTTTTGTATACCAAATGAAGTTTTGTTATATAATTGTTTATTGTCTTTTTAGAACTTTTTTTATTTTTTCCCAAGTAAACTGTCGTTAAAAACTTATTATTTTGGAATAAAATAATATGTAGGTATGTATATTTAAAATCTGATATAAACTTTTTCATTTATGTACGTATTAATATGCATAAAGGTTGTTTGTATAAAGGTTGGTGGTACGGAGAAATTTGAATATTTTTAGTGGTACACGGAATCTAAAAAGTTGAAAACTCCTGACCTAGACTATGGTATAGCACCCGACTGAGTACTTTTGTATAGAAGCTAAACTATTTTTAGAGAAAATATTGTAGTTTTGTTCGCGCGAGAAACAGATTCTTACATTAGGTCAACGTTAATTTTGTTACAAAAAATATCACATGCTATTTCGACATAGGTTTTAGGTAAATAGACAGATCTGAAATAAAAATAATTGAACTATTAATGACGTGATTTTGTCCGAACTCCAAAATGATTTTTATCTTATTGAACTATGTAATGTAATCAGGAAAAACGTAACATGTCGGGATTGCTTTTAGTGTTTTTTGATTAAGAAAACTATTAAAAGAGGTGAGAGCTTGAATTGATAAAATTGAGGGTCTGTTTTTAGTGTGAATGTGTCGTTTATTTCAAGAGATAGAAAACCGGTCAACAGCGGAAGAATATTCAGTCTGAAGCATGTTTTATTTTGAAATATCTGATTTCATTACGGACGAGTTAATAACTAGAAATCAAAATTTAAAATTTAAAAAACTACATTGATATCTACAAACTTTTCAATTTTAGAAATTATTTTGATCTAAGTGATTGTCATAACAATGCGCAACTTTTGTCCTCTTAAACGTTTTTATATATATTGAACTAAGCAAAATCACCAATAATTCTCGCAAAAAGCAGGCACTGTAAAACATGAATCTGGAAAAAGAAACTTTTGCATAAATTAATGAATAGCAAACTGCTTTTTGGTAGTCTGAGAGATCAGAATGGATGATTGACATTACTTACATTATAGTAATTATTCTTTTAAATATAGTCTAAAATGCCAAAAAGCACAGTAACAAATAATTCTACGTGATGGAATAATGTAAGTATGTAAGTTTAAATGATGATTTCGTCATTCCTCATAAACTCGCTTCCTTGTAAATCGAATCATATTTACTTAATATTCTTTAAAATTTGTTCAAGGTTTCCCCCATCAGCTGATAAGCTTTACCGATACATCCCATATTTGATTACTTACCATTTTCAATTATACACTTACTGCGTATGTGGAGAAGAAATGTATAATCAAGTAGGTGCAAATTTATTTTATAGTTCATTATTAATTATACCGAAAATCCATTATACATATTATTTTTTACTTAAGTAAAATAACTGCTTACCTCGAAGGAGCATATAACTCAGATTTATTTTTTGTCAACTAAAGAATTTTTTGCCTTTGAAGTCCTGATCAAATGCATTCATAGTTATCTCCAGGTGCATAAGTACATATAAGTATGTGAAATAACTTTATACAATTCTCTTAATCTAACTAAGATAACATACGGCATATTTTATTTTACAAAAATCAGTTGTGGAATTACAATTTTAGTAAGTAGGCGTCTCATTACTTAATTACGTGAGTACCTACGACTTACAATTAGTGATATATTTAGAGCCACGATAATTTTTAATAATTTCTCTTTAATACCTAACACTTTAAAGTAGATTGCACCTTGTTTCACAAAAATTGATTCACTGGTCATGACGGATATGCTCTAACGATTCTGGCAGCTATTTAGAAGACACCCAGTATAGTTATTTTATGTTACAGTTGCAGAGCATTGGCGACGTTATATACGAATCAAAATGGTACGTGAAACATCAACCAAAATTAAGAAATGGTGTATTGATGGTGATGGGTGTGGCCCAACAAAAAAATAAACTAACAATCGGCGGAGTTTGGAAACTGAACCTGGCAACTTTCATGTCTGTAAGTTATGTCTGATGAATTTAAGTCATGTCAATTGATTCGTTCATGTAAATGTTAACAGTGCTTCGTGTTTCAGGTTTTGAAAACGTCTGTATCGTTTCTTGCGTTTATGCAAACAATAAACCAAGCCGAATAAATCTGTAGAACTGCAAGAACGGATTTTAGTTAGTTGTAGCAAACTAGACAGAGATTTTGTCACTTAACATTATATTGCGTCACTTACACTTATTTTAGAATATTGTAGTACGATATATATAACACTAAATTTGAAATAAATACTATTATTACTGCAAGAATGTTCATCTCTGCAGACAATATGAGGGGCGAGTGAATAATCAAATTATATTAATGATTCGGATTCAAAATCGTATAAGAATGCTTAAAGTATTTTTAAATCTAATTTTAATAATAAAAATAATCCATCAGTATCTTTACCTCTGGAACAAAAAATCTTGCTTTGTCTAAAATATTAACTACAACCATAAATAATATATTTGTTTGACGACATAGGATACCATTTACATATTTGATTATATCCTAGATACGCATAAAGTTTTATAGAGCCAACAAGATAACTTAATAAGTTTTGCTTTGGCCAAAATACTGCCAGTGAACTCCAATATTAGCTGAAACGAGGAATGTGATGAGAATCTTTCAAACAATCAAAATTTTAAAGTAGCCCAATTTAAAGTACTTACGTCCAATACAAGTTAATAAAGTTAAAGTTAATAATTTTCCACAATTGATTTATTTTTCTTTTGAAATTAAGTGTAAAGTAATTCTTCTATTCAAGTTAAAAACTTTATTTTTTAGCTCGTTTTCGTAGTTCATGTAGTGGTAGTAATGGTCTAGATTTTTTCAATTAGGACAATTTTTGCGGTCTATATGATTCAATAGTGACAACATTTATCAACTTCATTTTTTGATTTTCCAAAAAAAGAATGGAGTTGTGTTGTATTCGGATTTCCATGGTATTTGTAATACTTTTCCAATCAATATCTTTCTGAGTATCATTAAAATTGATCTTTTATGTGTGGTTCAGTAAAAATTTTACAAATTTAAATAAAATAATTCAAACGGCAATAAATAAATTAAATAAACTAATGAAGGAACAATTAAATTCATTTGCAACTTTCTAAAGGTTATTTTAATGAAAGGAACGAACGGTTTTGTTAATCGTTCAAACGGCAGTGATTTTAAGGAATTGAAAATCACAAATAGGTCCTTACGAAACTTTTTACTAGTGTATTCGAGTATGACATTTACTATCTGAAGAATTGTTGTCGGGGATAAAGTTCGACAAAACACATTTAAAGATGAGTAGAAAAACAATTAAATATTATTAAATGATCATAAGGTGTTTTCGGAAGTTGCTTTTTGCTGTGTGACTTTTCAAAAAATATTATTATTATTAACTATACAATAAAAAAGTAGCCAATCTAAATTATTAACGTTGCCCATAAAAAATATATCGACGACTTGACGACTTCACTTACATATTTGATCGCATCCTGTGAGACATACCTAAAGTTTTGCAGAGCCAAAGCAGAAACAACTAAGCAACTTCCTTCGTAGTTACAATATTTTCAGTAATGTGAATTATTAACCAATAGGAAACATGTGTTCGCGCGTTATTTCGTAACAGCATAAAATATGCAGATACGTTCTTCTATATAATACCGAAGTTCCTGAAAACGGATCAGATATACTGACATGACCAAAGAGTTTGTTATGCAGTCCGGGCTTGATGCCCTCATGCTTATTGGTCTCCATCCTTTCAAGAAAACTTGGTTTGGTTACATGAGAGCCTTCATTTTTGCTTTCACCTTCGCAATAATGTACGGCTTGAATATTGCTGGTGTTGTCTCCAGATATACAGGGATTAAATCACTCGCGAATTCCGTCGATTCAATCCCTGCAGGACAGCAAGTAATATTCACAAAATAATTTAAATTTAGTTGTTTAAATTAAAAAGTTTTAGGTGTTTGTCAGTGTTTTCGATGATTCTTATTCATTCACGATTCCAGAAACTGTTTAAGAACATGGATAATATGTGGCCTGATGATATCTTCGGCCCAGAGTTGGAAGAGAATATTAAGGGAAAACACGCTTTCTTCAAAAAACTATTTCTCATATACAGGGCGAATATTTGGATCACTGGAACGATATATGCCAGTAAACCACTGATTACGATGACTAGAAGTTTTGCTACCGCTTGGTATGTCCCATGCGACGAAACACTTAATTCTTGCTACATTCCAGTGGTGATTGGTCAAACCATGTATATACTCTACAATTCATTTGCTGTGACGGTTTTTGATGTCATATTTGTTTGTTTCTTGTTCCACATATTCTGTGAAATGGAGAAAGTGAAATATGGATTGGAGAATTTAGAGATAAGAGAAGATATTGAGGGGGACGATCCTCAAGTCTACAGGAGATTTTGTGATTTGGTTGAGCACCACCAGTTTCTTGTGAAGTGAGACATTTTATTGTAAATTATACAAAATAATGTCAAACTTTAATTGCAGCTTTACCCAGGACATTAACGACGTGTATAACTTACAACTTTTGAACCATTTTGCAACTATGTCGGCTACTATTGTTTTTGGGATTTTCTTCATGAACATGGAAGGGTGAGTAACATCATGAGTCATTTAATATATAATAAAGTATAAAACAGGAGATTTTCTTTATTTCTTTTTCTTTGTACCATACGATTATAGAACCATATTTTTACTATTGCAGCAGTATAATATTTTTGTGTACAGACAAAGACATTAAAAAGATTCAAGTACAACAAAATCGAGCACTCAGAATTTTATTACAAAGCTCCAGGTTAACCAGTGTCGAGTCCATGCTGAGTAAATTAAATTTTTTTAATATTAAACAAGGAACGGTATATCAGGCACTCACGTTGGTATATAAATGCATAAATAATAAACTCCCAAATTATATGACTAATTATTTAACATACAATAGTCAGCAGCATGAATACAATACTCGGCAAAAGGACCACTTCAGATTACCAAAATATACAAAAAGCAGCACACAAAATTCATTTTATTATAAAGCACTGAAGATGTTTAATACCCTGCCAAGTGATATAAAAAACAGTAGTTCGCTAAGTCTTTTTAAAACATCATGTCGGGTTCATGTATTGGCTAATTTTAAGTAGTTGATAAGTTTATTACTTAGGAAACCAAATTTATTGTGATTATTAGTAACTTACTCGGATGCTATACTTATGAATTTTTTTCAGATTTCCACCAACTGCTGACAAACTCTACAGATACATTCCATATCTGATAGCCTATCATTTTCAGCTTTATATGTATTGCATATCCGGAGAACAACTGTATAATCAGGTACGTAATTTAGGATTAAGCACACGAATTTATACACAAAGCAGTCTTGCTTCATATTATTTTATTGTTACATTGCTTATCGCACATGCAAAATGGAAATGAAAGTTAGGGTGACCAGAGCCATAACATAGCACTGGACGGTATGTCATTGACCAGTATTCATAAGCGTCCAGCTGTTATACAATATTCTAAGAAATCATGTTTATATGCTAAATTATCATGTCAAAGGTAATTTGCCGCATCATTTTCATGATTTAAGCTACATCTACAGTAAACTGAACTGTGGAATTTTAATTATTTTTAAAATGGGAATAATTTTTCACACTCAGAAAACGCAAAAAGCATTTTCAAACAAAACTTGTGTCAATATTGGAAAGGTAAAATACTTAAATGAACTTCTTTTCATTGGATCGAAAAATAGTTAAACAAATATTATGCCTTGCAGTAAATAGATATTTGTGGTAATATTAGTGCACCGCTATTGCACTAACAAAGAAATAGTTCACTGCCAGTTATCTACAGTACATGGAGTATGAGGGAGTATATACATGCAATGAAGGAAATGACTAGAAAGTGTATACCGGGTGACCCACGCTGTAGGTATTGCAGTATATTTTTTTTAAATTTAAGATGCTGGAGATATGAAATTTTGAGTAGTACTAATAGCAAAAAAATCAATTTTCTGAGATACTCTTGAGCTTAGTATGACTTCCTGTTTTTACGGAAATTACGTTATGATTGAAATTTTAGATTCTTTTAGATCTGACCACAAAAATATATCGATTTCAATTTTGCTGATTTTGAACATTGATCTAACATCTTTTTTATGTTCCTGCTTTAAACGTCATTTCCAAGTTGCGACCTCTAGCGAAGTATCAAGTATTTTGTGTCGTTGTATAAGGTACACGGGAAAAGAATGATTTATTGCCAAAAAACAAGTGAAATCATGCAAGTGGGAGTCAGCAATATAATATCCTCCAAAATCGATTTAGGAAGTCTTTACTTGACAATTTTGGACTATTTTCACGAATTCATAGCCACCTAAAGCTTTCCTGAATGAAAACAGAACACAAATAATATTCCAGAATATCAACATGGTGCATACAATCAAAAACTGCCATCTTTAAAGGTATGATGATGGTAAACACTAAAAACACAGCTCTCAACAATATTACCATACAAAATGTAGAATTTCGCAAAACATTTTCAATAATTAATTTAGTCTAGTACCATAGACTTTTGAAAATAATTTTAAAATATAAAGAAAACTAAAACTACTAACCTTATAAGTAATTAATGACCCTATGGCGAGTTTATGGTTTACTTAGATGTTCTGAAAACATGATTTCTAGAGTCCACTTAAATACATTCCAACTATTTTTTTTTATTTATTTATAATTAATTTAACCTATTATAAGAATGCATAATAACATTTCCATTTTTTGCAGCTGCAAAGTATTGGAGACATTCTGTACGAATCGAAATGGTACCTCAAGCATCAACAAAAATTGACCAATGGTATCTTGATGGTCACTGGAGTATCCCAAATAAAAAATAAGCTGACAATCGGAAACATTTGGCTGTTAAACTTGAGTACTTTCATGTCTGTAAGTATCTCGATAAATATTGTCGTAAAAAATATTTTCTAATCAAGCAAAACTTTTTATTTTTCAAATTGTATAAGTAATTGTTACAATTTTGCATTAATATGGTAAGCACTACAAACTTTAACCTTGTTACGATGACGTGGTGTAAGTATATTGTGAACAGGCCACGGGGTACAACTAAAATAAAGATGGAAAGCGTACAAATTAACGTATAAAAATGCATGACGTCCCAAAACTTGCATAATGCCTAGACTAAGAAACGCTTAAAATATTAACTTGATCGGACAATATCTTTCGAATGAATAGTTAAACAGTTAAAAACAAATGGCAATGTAACGCAATGTTTGATATATTATATATAAAATAAATTGAAAAGATTTTCCACTGAAAAATTTCGTAGTTTGTCCCTTGTTAAATATTTCACAACTTAATTTACTTTTTGAGGGATAAAAGATATTGTTTGATGAAGTTTACATAATGCAAATACATCAAACAGACTTAGTTTATTGAAATTTTCAGGTTGTCAAAACATCTCTTTCATATCATGCTTTTATGCAAACCATCTGCAAAGCTGAGTAAATTAAGTCATCTGCTGCACGTAAATATTAAATATTGTACATTCGGATATCATTGAACAATATATAAATTTTCTAGGTGTCTTTTCAATATCTAAAATTGTGCACAAATTGCAGAACTAAATTTGTTTTTGAAATGTCTGCATTAGAGTGAGAAGTGAGAAAGCAGTTTGCATCACCTAAAATATATAAATAAACAGTAATTATGTTAAATAATCATTGTAGCACAATGTAGCACAAATAAACTTATTTACCTTTGTGAAAGCATTTAATTCCAGAGTCCACATACCTCCAGCAACAATTTCAGTTTTCTTCTGAGCTCGGCAGATAATCATGCAAAGTGATTTTGTTAGTTTAGGTTGGTACTTAACATGCCACTGGCATTGATAAGCCATATCTGCTAGGGTTTCAGCCTAAAACACCAAGTTGTCTTGTTGTTTCTTAACTGTTAAATCATGTAATTTAAACTCTTTTCTATTACCTGTTCTGTAATATGTTGCCCAGCAAAACAATAAGAAAATATTTGCACACTGACTGTTAATAAATAGATAACATATTTTGTGATAAAAGAGATGTCCTGGTTCAACCTACAACTCTACAAGAAACTATCATCAATTATTGTTTTATTTACTTACCCATCAATCATTAACGCATAAATGCCAACGCATATTGCTCCCACAGAACTTGCCATTTGATTCATTAACATTGTTGAGTACACATTGTTTGACTTGTTGATAAATCTTAAAAAATAATCACAAATGAATCTCATTTATCGCTAGTATAGAATGAAATGACTATACAGTCAGTCGATGAAAGCTAAAGTGGCGCAAGTTACGAAATTTTGTCAAAACAAAAGTTTTTGAGAAAATAACAATTTCACGTTATCCAACACTGAAACTTCCTTCTTGAATAATTTTGAATTCTAATAATTCGGTGTTTGGTACCTAAATGTCGCCAATAATATTTGCGAATTTGTGTCCATTTCTTCTGCAAACTATTAGCAAGTTTGTATAAAAATGAGTTTTAGTAAGTCTAGTACTAATGAAAAAGAATCAGAGGTATCAGAATTGCCCTCTTCAGAACGGTTGTGGTAATTTGAAAATTTCGATAAATTATGACCGCAAACTCATTTTAGAAGATCAGAGTTGAATATTCTGAACTTTAAAGTTCATTCGTCACCAATATTTCGAAGATATTATTGGAAGTAGCAAAGTGGAAGACGCTGATCTACTTGAGCAGAAAGAACACTTGATTTTTTTTAATCATCAATTTTTTGTTAATGTTAGAAATGAATGAAAATCAGCAACAGTTGTGTCAAATTA
The DNA here is from genome assembly GCA_964023965.1 of Melinopterus prodromus. Classification (NCBI taxonomy): domain Eukaryota; kingdom Metazoa; phylum Arthropoda; class Insecta; order Coleoptera; family Scarabaeidae; genus Melinopterus; species Melinopterus prodromus. The sequence continues at coordinate 52,942,005 of OZ030394.1, forward strand.
TGCATATTTTTAATTTTGCATTTCTTTTGCCGTTTTTACTATTACAGCAAACGCGTACAAAACTCGTTCAAAATTTAACTATTGTTACCCTTTTGTCACAAATACTATTTTAAAGACAATAACATATTTTTGTAAACTATTTTTTAGCAAAAGAAATTGTGTTTTTTTTTAAAACATTTCGTATTAGGATTTTTTAACACTGGGTTTGGGTTCTTGCATCTCTAAACTAACTTTGCTTGATTTAGACCACTCTGGCTTTCACTGCCTCATTTAATCTAACAAACAAGAACTATTTATATTGTAACTAGCAATTGTAGAGATGCCAATAAGTAAGGACAGAGAGTAGTTTTTGTTTGTAAGATTATGTGAAACAATGTGAAATTGAAACGGAAATATAACTTACTCCAGGGCGCGGTTGTGTTGTTTAACAAGCATTCCAATTTTTGCCAAAACATCATCCTCATCCCCAACTTTTCCCTCATCAATATTCAAATTCATGAGCCCATGCTTAATTTTCTCGAGTTCACAGTAAGCCATGCAGAGGCACGAGAACAGGACGCCATCGAAACCGGCGATGATGAAATACATACTTGACGTGCTAAATATTTGCATAAAATAATGAAGCGCGAAGCATCCGCGTTGTGTCTGATCGCAGAAGTCGTACCATTCGACTGGCAATTTCCAGTCCCATAGCAATATTGGCTTCAAACAGTATACGACAAAAGTTGCAGCAAGGATTGTAAACAAACTCGTGCAGATTTTTCTTACAAAGGCGTGAACACCCCTGACGGATTGCTCGCACTTTGGTCCAAAGATGTCGACGCTCCAGAAGTTATCCAAGGAGGAAATCATGATTCTTATGTCTTCCTTGTATACGAGTAGTAGAATGTACTTTGCCATCATCTAAAATGATTCTTAGGTTATGCGAAAGGTGTTAAATTCTCAAATGAAAAAATTGTTGTTCCATAAACAAATATAAATTAACAGTTTATTTATATTATATACCGAGATGAAACATTGTAAATGTCTAACAATGAATTTAAGGTTTTAACATGATAAAGTAAGGTATTTCTTTCTGCATATTAGCAGGTACTTCGTTTTAGTGTCCATAGGACCACACTCATAATCCTTAAACTTCAAATGTTTGCGTCATGTTTTTTGTTTGTAATAGTAGACCAACCCCAATTACTTTGTTTGAAATCTAGAGATCTGGTTAAAAATTCATTATGAAGGTTTCTGAATCCGAATAATACCTTTAAACTGCAAAATAAAAATCGATTTTAAGGATATTGAATTGTAACATTTAATCTGGAAATTTAAAATTTCTGAACCAGAATAACAGCAGTAGCCATCAAGCTTCTATTTCAGCCTACCTAGAGATTTCTATTGGGTTGGGTTATTTTTTAATAGAAATTTAATAGCACACAAAGTCATTCTTGATATCCAAAAAATAACGCAACCTGACAAACACCTAATTATCTACGCAGGTGGGTATAAAAGCTGAAACTAGAGTTTCCAGGTGTCCAGGTGTATTTTTAAAGACATTGCTAACGTCAAGCAAGTACAAAGATGCCTTATATGTACCTATATAACGCGCTACTTTGTGATAGTAATCTAACTATTTTAGAATTTTTAATAATTTAGTATGACAACAAATGCATATTATGGATAGACAGAGATAAATAATTTTTTTCGAAGCCACTTGATATTATTAAAAAAAACTGATGTGGCCAGGCACATGACTTTATCATACAATATATAAAATTAATAGTTTAGCTGCATTAAAATCTATTTTATTGAGATAAATCGTAGGTATTTTCAAAGCATCAGCATTTGACACTACCTACACTACGTCATTACAATAAGAGTTATTTATGTCACAAGTGCCGAAAGTACGGAATAGCTCGACGAGCGGTTATGCGGCGCGTTACCGAAGGCGGAGCGTCGCCGTCGCATGTGAGCGAGTCGCGCTATCTAGTTTTCGGCAGGAGTGACATCAACGTTTATTGTGTTGCTTTTTGACAACAGTATTTAAAAAAATAATTAAAAAATGGTTATATTTCTGTATAGGATGTGTTAGGTTGGTACCACTTTGACGAAACGTCAAGTTTAAAAAGCTAATTCAAATTCTGACAGATTTATATTTGTTCATGACACTGTAGATGTCACATCCGTACCAACATACTAAAATAAAACAACACTCATCGCTATACTTTATTTACAATTTTCTCAATTTAACGTTTTTAGAATTAGATATAACAAAGGGTTGATATTTCTTATCAACAAACAATCAGATTGGTGATCTTATTTTATTTGAAATTTGAATTTTGTATTTTGCCGCACTAGAGCGGCAACGTTCCATAGTTATCCAACCTCTGATGAAATCAGCTGCTTTCAAGTGTGACAGCGCAAACAAATATTTGTCAAATCCTGGTTACTATGTAGTTTCATATCAATACAGATGCGACTGGCCTCGATCAAATAGAATTTGGTCTTGCAGCAATACTATTTTTTTACCAGAAAATGTCACGGGCATAAATTATTCAAAATTTCTTCTACTTAATTTATTATTTAACTATTTTGAAGAAATAACAGAAACGCCGGCTCATTTCCAAAATCCCTGAAAAATGCTTAGAGAAAACAGTCAGTTCCTTTAGACACTTTTGAACTAATAGCTTTTCAGCTCTAAGTTTGGTCATAAAACTGCTAAATATAAGCTTTCGTCCCGATACCTTTAATAGTTTCTCCGGAAATCAGAACCAGAGTCTGAATCCGAGTGGGAACCAAACTAGGAATGAAATAAAGCGCTTTTAACTGCGATCTCAACAGTAATGTTGAGGTTGTTCACGGTTGAAAAAAAATACTAATATTTCTTTGAAAACAGTCCACATATCAACAAATTAATTATTTAAAATTTTCAAAATTAATGCAAATATCTCGGTTATCTCAGCTTACCTAGAAAAACGCCTTTGGGGATGTGTTTAGGGGGTCATATAGAAACATTATAAACTAAAAATTTTCGGGAGCACTCTGTGCAAACCACGAAAATTGTTATATATTTGTAAAGATGATCTGCTGTGCTATGTGTTAACGTAATATATAATTTAAAATTGATGATTTGTAACCATTGATATGTTAAAAAGATTCAAAAGCAAGAACGTTTGGAATTGATACGGCTTTGTGACAGACTAATTGGAAACTTAACCAAGTTACTTCATGTTCTTCACAGGAATTTTAAAATTCAAATCACTAAAACACCATAATACTTTTTCCAACGCGCCAATTAAGAGAATTTATTTTCTTCAAAATTGCCAAGGGGGGTGATAATCTTGATAAAGAGTATAGCAATTTGCATATTCAAATCCCGGATGTAACTAAAATCAAGGGACAAACATGTAAACCACATCAAGGTACCAAGTTTAGAAACATTACATGATCAGCAGGTCGTGTGAGGCATCAGAGGATACCTAATTTTCTCGATGTTACGCAATACAAAAAACTTAACAATATAATTCATGGATTAAGTTTTTGTTTATGAATGTATGTTACCTGATAGACTCCAACCACAGCAGTCAAGGTTTCACCGACCACATTCATATCATCCAAATTCCCAAGAATTTTCATAACCAGCAAGACAATAACGAAGGATTCATGCAGAAGTATCGCACCGTAGGTAATAACTGCACTCTTACTATACGTAAAAGGGTTTGCACCCACTATCTTCAAAAAACGAAGAGACTGTTGTAAAAGTACACTTTGCTCCATTCCGACAGATATACAGGAAATGAAACAATCCTAACAAAGCAAATTCAGCTTTATATGTACTAAAATCAACACATGTTTCTCTATACACGTTAATATTTAAGTCTCAATTATCCATTGTCTTCTACGTCCGTCTAATTTCCGCATGCTAATTACACGAAATTAATTTAATTAAACACAGCTAATTAGAATGCAAAGAGTGCTTTTTGCGCGTCCCGAAGTAGGTAGCTAGATGAGGAGGTTCATTAAATAATTCAGGCATCGGATTACTGTCAACAAGAAGTTTTCGGTTGTTGGAGTCAAGTTGGTACAAAAAGGCTCATTCGGCCCGTTTATGGATTACGTTATGGCTGCTGCGAGCAAATTTACATAAATTTTGTATGTAGAACTTGCAAAACACATTGCCGACGGTTTTGTTAGAACAATTTTGCCTCCGCGCTAAGAGCATTTAGAAGTTAAGTCGAAAACGCGAGATACGAGAATAATTGAAGGGATAATGAAGGTATTGTTATGGGTTTAATGGAACACCCCGAAAATGGATAAGCTTAGGTCTCATCTTTGTCAATCTTTAGGTATTCTTATTACTTATTTTAAGAGCATTTGTGCATTACCGCAAACCACCAAATGTGCCGTCCTTATTCTACAGGCCAATTTCTTAACTGCCCACATTCGCAAAACTCAAAACTTGAAAAATAACTGAAGCCAATCTTAGATGAAAGAAACCATTATTAGCCATTATTAAATCATTACCAGCTATTATTAAATCATATCAGCGTATAAAGCAAGAAAATCAGTACTCAAATCTCAAAAGTATTAAAGCTGGAGTACCACAATGTAGTGTACTTGGCCCAATTCAATACCTCCTTTACACACATGATCTTCCGCAACCAGATGGTGTTACTGTTGCCACGTTTGCTGATGACACTTTACAACAGCTATCATGGCAGTAGATACAAATGTTGAAGGAGCAACACTAAAACTGCAGAATACTGTCAACAATATTAGCTATTGGATGCAATGATGGCTAATTGCATTGAATGAAACCAAATCCGTTCACATAAATTTTACCAGTAAACGAATGCAACACGCTCTTTCGCTGAGGGTGAGTTTACTATGTAATTAACACCAAACATAACCAGAATTTGTACAACTTTAATTGCTAATGATGTATTGTTTTTCGCAGTTTGACCTGAAGATGTTCATTATTGAACGAAACAAGTAGTTAAGAATAAAATACTGAATGAAAACTATTGGAGTTTTAAATAAACCTACCCAAGAATTGCATCATATTGGTTTTCATTAAAGGATTGAAAGCTTTATCGAATTCAATAACACTTGATAAAAATGTCGATAATGCCACCATTCCGATTTACAACAACTTGTCGTCGAGAGAGTTGCTAGAATTGTGTTTGGGGAGGAGAAACTCAAAACAACAACCTAAAGCTTCTATTCTACTGTCTGGCGCCTCGCACCCAAACAACTTTACCGTGGCTGAAAACCTATCAAAACAGCGGGTTATGCAGCAGCAGGAATTTATAAAAAATGCTTTTCTGCCATCCTTAAAACTATGACAACAATAGGAATCGTTATTGGCACGGAAACGAAGATATTTGCAAATGTGCGCGAAAAACAGGGTCTGGTGAGGTACACCCGAGGCTGCAAAATAACCTTAAACAATGCGTAGAAATGAGCAAAAATGTCAAAATGTAATCTACAAAGTGGAGGAAGGAATAAAGTATGGCCCTGGTATATCATATTAGCAGAAAAATGCTGTAAGTACTCGATGTCACGTTATAAACTGTACTTGAAAGTTTAAACGTGTTTTTCTCGAAACCGCTTTTTGCGTACGGTTGGCATGATATTTCAAAAACTATTTGAGCGATTGACTTCAAATTTTACTGGGTGTTAAATAAACAACCCTTTATCGTTTGATAAACCAGAAATGCAATATGGTATATACTTTTCTTTTCATAGAGAAAACATTGTCAATTTTTATGAGTAATTTCGATATTTCGACTTTGACAAGTCACCATTTCCTCAAATATAAATATTTGTGTTTTCTGGTTCATCAAACTACTTATGTATAAAGTAGACAGCTATTCGATATTTTTATTTCAGATCACCTGGAGTGGCGCAATCATGCCAACCAGTGACCGTGAGCGTGATTCATAACATTTCTTTATTATTTTATTTTGTAGGTACCTGAAAAGCTAATAAAAATTTGTGCCAAATTTGAAATTGATTTCTTGCATACTCTCGCCAATAAAAAGTTCTAAAGGAAGCGGTAATTTTAGAGGAAAAAGCCGGAATTCCCCCTTAACACAGAAAAGCGATCTCTTGGACGAAGAAATAATCACTTGAAGGAAATGTTGGTATGTTTATACAAAACATTTTTCCAGGTAGTAATTGTCACGCTGAACAAAAATACTCTCATAGTCTTATTTGTTTTCTTTATGCCTTAAAACGATACAGCCCTTTAAAATAACAGCAAAACTGCATTGTAAACGGCTCTAACTTCTTAAGGAATTGAAAACCCCAAGAAGTCGACTTGAAACTTTTTGCTCAGAATGATTGCACATTTACTTGTAGACCAACAAATCTCTAAAAAGTTTCGTAACGTATTTTGTGTCTTCCTTCATTATTTATTTAATTTATTTCTAATGTTTTGACTTTTTTATTTAAATTTAATTACTTTTATTGTTGTTATGGGTATTAATTGTGTTCTCTCTACCTTTCACATTGCTTAATATGTATTTTTTGTTTATTTTACTTCATTTTGTTAATATCTGAAGCGGCTGTCTACATGCTGTGTATACAGCGTGTGGTTATTGAGCTCAATAAACAAATTAGAATTTGAAGTAATTACTAGATTTAAGGAAGTACTTACTCCGTTGACATATACGTTATTAGTTTTGCATTCCATGCAAAAATGCACTTAAACAATATTTAATTTTAAATTCTTTCAATTAAGTACGTATTGTTTTGTATTACGTTGGTAGGTTGACGAATATAAAACATTGAATTTGAGAAGAAAGCCATAGAATTCAAGGAACAATATCATCTACAAAATTGTGTAAAATATCGAACTGATGCTCGAAAGTTTTCTATTGAATTTAGATGGAATTTAATGATGTAGAGCATACACTGCACTGAAATCTCGAATATAATAATACGAATGCCGCACAAAGTTATAATTCAATTGTTTCTTTTCGTGTTACATTACTCGTCTAAAAATTGAATGTATTGTTTGTGCGTACATATTCTAACATTTCTCATATTTTAGTTGGCAATTTATATGAAAGCGTGTAGGAGAGATTGAATTCGATATTCCTCTTTCCCGGGAAAATGCATAACAGCGCCCGGTAAAGGATTTAATACCGTCAACCACCGGCCGGAATGATTTATTCCTTCATATTTCAATTTGAAAATGATCGCCATTTCCCACCCGGACAATGACGCGATTTTAATGGATTTATTTCCAGACCGGGATATAGACGCCCGCTCGTTGTTTTCAATATTTTCCCATTTTCGCCAATTCCGAATGCTGATGTTGGCCGATAGGTAGCATGCCAGGCCGCTCCCATACGCAGTGATGCGTCTGGCCCAATGGCCAAAATTGGGCACCTGCAATGTTGGTGGAATCCGCGAAAAATGTTCTACTCTCTAGAAATGTATTACTAACATACACATATAACTATTGATTTGTATGATTTGTAATTACTGATTATACAGAGTGTTTGAGAAGAAAATGTCGCTTGTTCTGAAAGTTATCAAATAGTATTTTTTAAGAGCCGATTTAATTTATTTTTGTTCAAATTTAGCAGATGTTATCAGAGATTGTGTGGGGGGTGGCAAATTCGTACATAAGGTAAACGCCCCAAATTCAGACAGATTAAGGACTTTTTGTTACATTTGTAACTGTAGAATTTATATTTATGTGATGATAGGGACTATGTCAACTTTGTTTAAACAAATATTTCTTACTTAATGTATCTAGCTATTTATTTTCAAAGAAAATTGAAAATGGTTTTTATTTATTTATTATTTTTATTTAACTGGTCCTAATATTGATTACAACACTAACTTACTTCGCAAGTGTAACAAAAGTTTTAAAATGGATTTATTGGAACATTATGAGATACAGAAACAAAAAATGACCCAAATTATAACCTAAATATTCTACCTTTTCGTTGAACCTTGAATCAGTTATTACTTTTTGGCAGCCCAACAATTCTATCAACTTTGGAAAACTTACCGTTAGTTCTACATATTTTTTTATGCCAAGCAATGTATTATCTATGGAAAAATTTTCATCCACTTGATGTTTTGTGAACGTGACAAGCCTTTCTTCGAGATTTTTTACACTAAAAACTGTGCGAGTTGACGCGTCAGATAGCGTGGGCGCATTTTTTTCCATAAAACAAGACGCATATTCGCGCCGTGCAACTTTTATACCGGATCTCCATTGGGACAGCGAAGCCAAACGGAATACATATGTTGTGACAAAGTCGGGAATCTTGCGCCTCAAATGGCTCGCAAACACAATGCGGCACGGGCTCCGGAGATAATAAAAAAAATGTTGATTTAGGATTTTTTCAATATACACAATACGGGCGGGCATATTTGCTGTCGAATGGAAATTTATATCGACAGATGTAGACAGATTCGTATACGGACGATATGTATTTGTATATACACAGTATGTTTCGTTTATGTAAATCTTGGTTAACCTTTCGGTTAACTTCACAAAAAATTCAAACGGAAACGTCTGCCAGTATTTCTGTGATTTCTGAAATAATGTAAACAAGAAAAACTCAGATTTAGTTGAACAACATTCTACGTCTCAATGCTAACCAATATATTGTTTTTATTAATTATTGTAACAATTAATATTCTCACGTCATTCTAATATTTTCTTAATAAATATGGTCTGTGTCTTCCTAAGAAATATCCTAAAATCAGGAGGTTGGCCTTTCAAATTTAGATTGTGATTTCTGCAAATATATTCTTAGCTTAGTATCAACATACATGAAACCTACAACTAAAAATGATTTATAAAAAAGTGTGACAGCTGCGTTAGAAAATGTAGGCTTTTGGTGAGAGTAGCTAGTAGTTAAGAAGAAAGGCAAACCTATGTAAGCAGTTTGATAAATCCATAACTCTCTTCCATAGTGGAGGAATTTTTATAAGGCCGATTATATTATACCTTTTAGAGAATAATATTTTTGAATAAATTGGTCAAAAATGTTGATCCAAAAAGGCTTCATATTACTACAATAAACATGATTGTTCCGGCTCCTCCGCCAACCTGTTACTAATCATGGCGATTTTACAAACACGAACATGAAACCGAGATCAGCGATGAACCGCTGTTATAAACCATATTATGTTTTGTTTCTATATACTGGGTGAAAATAAGGCACTGGTCTGTCGTACTTGTCGTTGAAAATTTAAAAAAATGTGGGATCGTGTACAGCCATCGCCAGCAGACTCAACTTTTAGGGGCTATTTGACCAAAATGAGTAGTACTAAGAGAGTTGATGAAGCCGTAAGTACGATTATAGGCGCATTTTTAGGTTGAGACCTTTCAGAGTGTGTTTTTGTTGTTTACAGACGTGCAGATGACAACAAACGAGATAACAATCTTTAATTCATTTATACTTATTGTTAATTAGTTATTTTAAATAGACTTGTCAAAAACGTTCGAGAGTGTTGTTTTATTCTCTCCCAGTCCTACATAAATAATGAAATTATTAAACAAAAAAATCTGATGTGGCCAGGCACATAACTTTATCATACAATATATAAAATCAACAGTTTAGCTGCATGAAAATCTATTTGATTGATATCAGTCGTGTCTGCATTAAAATGAAACTAGTTAGCCAGGATTTGACAGATAAATAATGAAATAAATAAATAATTCCTTTATTAACAAAACAATATTAAATGCAACAAAATATTTATTTTAGGGGGGAGATCAGCACACTTGTTTCCAAATTGCCTTGCTCTTCCACTCAACCCCTTACGCAAACTAGAACTAAGACATAGTTGTATCAATAATATAACAATAATTCCGAGAACTTGTCTAAAGAAAAACAAATAAAAAATTACTCTAGAGTCTAATTACACGTAATTGCAGCAAATCCAACTCAACAAAACATCGCACATGCCCATCAAAAATAAAAACTAAAGCAGCCTCCGATGTGCGCTCAATGCCTAAAGTCCCCCCTGTTGAGCAAACAGATAACACTTCGCCTTTCCCCCAAAACTGGTTAACGATAATTTTTTCATATCTTCCCTGAGACTAGTGACTGACCTGGTAAGAGAATGACCGTTTATACAGCTCAGCGCGATGGGCAGGTGGAGCAAACAAACTCCTGAATCTTAAATTATGGTTATGGATATCCGTTCTACAGCGTATCTTCCGCATGAGGTATTGTGGGATCCTCTCGGATAGCAACTTATGATATAATATTGCTGCATGAAACACCCTAGTGGTATCCATGTTTAAACATTCCAAGTTGCCCAGTCCATTCGATACATGATCATACTTCCTCAAACCAAAAACAAACAGAACACATGCAGTTTGGACACGCTGAACACGCTGCCTATCCGACGCCGTCAGGCAAGGACCGTACACGGTATCACAATATGAAATCTTTTTACTATTGACAGTAGATTGACAGTAATTATTGTCAAAACATCAGCATTTGACAATACCGGTACTGTCATTAGACCGAAAATTTGAAAAATCCTGGCTACTATACAATTTCATATCAACGCAGATGCGACCGATCTCGATCAAATAGAATTTGCTCTTGAAGCTAAACTAGTAATTTTAGCAAAAAATGTCATAGGCATAAATTATTCAAAATGTCCTGTACTTTAATTTATTATTTAACTATTTTGTCGAAATTACAGAACTGGCGGCTCATTTGCAAAATCCTTCAAAGGCTTAGAATAAACTACCAGTTCCTTTGGACCCTTTTGAACCAAAAGCTTTTCAGCTCTAAGTTTGGTCACAAAACTTCTAAATATGAACTTTCGTCCCGATACCTTTAGTAGTTTCTCCGGAATCGTCGCCACAAAAATCGTTTACACACGCACAGACATACATACACACACACACACACACACACACACACACACACAGACATTTTTTTGTACCTTGGTCAAAAATGTTCAGGGGACTCATAAAGACCTATTTCCGCTAAAATCTCAATTTTTTTTTTCGGCACGATTACAATACTTCATCATACTGCGTATGATAAAGTAAAAAGTAACTTTGCTATAGAATATTATAATACAAGTTTCATAAGACAAAAATTTGCGCACGGGTTGATGGAACGAGTGCGCCAAAACGTCTTATAAAACCAGTGTTATATACTATTTTTTCTACTTTGCGACATTAATTTCACATACATTTCGAAAATGGCGGTTATCATCCTACAATCTAGAGTAGTTTTATCTTCAACAGTTGGTAGCTGTGGTAAAATTAACAAATACGATTGAGGCGAGCCAATACCGATTGAGATGTCAGCCTTATTTGACAGTTGACCTTAGAGTATGCACTTGACGTCAACATCATTAATCCAAAAGGAAAACTAGAAGTTACTAAACGTTTGTGATCTAATGTTTTCATAACGACACCGAAAGCGGGTTCGTTATGAGTTTATAACGAACGCAAAGTAGAAAATAGTATATTATAATACAAGTTTTATAAGACAAAAATTGGCGCACGAGTTGTTTTGGGCACGACGAGCGTAGCGAGGAGTGCCCAAATGGAACGAGTGCGCCAATGCGTCTTATAAAACGAGTGTTATATACGATTTTTTCTACTTTGCGCCATTAATTTTATATATATGTCAAAAATTGCGGTTGTCATCTTACAATCTAGAGTATTTTTTTTTCTTCAACAGTTGGTAGTTGTAGTAAAATTTACAAACACGATTGAGACGACCCAATAGCGATTGAGATGTCAGCCTTATCTGACACTTGACGTCAATATCATCAATCTTGGAAAACTAAAAGTTACCAAATGTTTTTGAACTAGTGTTTTCATAACGATACCGAAACCGGTTTCGTTATGAGTTCATAACGAACGCAAAGTAGAAAAAGAGGTTTTTCGACTTTGTTGCTAGCCAAATTAATTCTTGAAAGGAACCTACTTACTATAATTTTGATCGAAAGTGTATGCCTTAAATTTTAGAACATATGAACTTTGAGAAGGGTCATTCTACCCTTTCAGGGATACTTATGATGTATTTTTCTGTGTTGACATATCATGTAAGTTAAAAAAAAACATTTGTCGGTAATTAGATGCTGAAAATAGGTATGTATTTTAATCAATTTAATTCGTATGTATTTCTTGACTACAAAAAACTTTACGGGAAAAATTTAAAAGAGGCGGAACATATACTTAATCTAAATAATGTGATGAGTCCCATTGACTGCAATAATATGAGTTAATACTTAGTTAGAATTAAAGATGCTTATCGTATTTTACAATACGTTTTTCTGCATATGTCGATATTTGTTATAATTTATTACGTTTTAAATTTTAGTGAGTTGTGGCTCTTTTGCGGACGTGTTTTTTTTCTGATCAAATATAGCCAAGTCTGCAGAAATAAACCACAAAACATAAAATCAAATCTGACAAAACATAAGACATTCCGAAAAAGATATTAGAAAATACAATCAGGAACTTCTAAACACTGCCAGCTTATCGTATTTCACCTGGTGGACTTTAGTAGAACTTTAGAGTAGACTAAATTTGTAGAAACAGATAATAGCATTTGAAATAAACATAGAAAGTCGACAATAGTAGTTGTATTTCAGTGAATTTTTGTAAATGCAGAGAAAAAATTAACAACGTTCAAAGAACAGAATAGTGTTCATCTAGTCAACAAAAAAAAAACATTTAACATAAAATTAATGAACAATTGGAAAACGACAATATTAAGTAAAATTCAGTCAATAAAAAAAATCTGATGTGGCCAGGCACATGACTTTATCATACAATATATAAAATTAATAGTTTAGCTGCATGAGAATCTATTCTATAGAGATAAATCGTAGGTATTGTCAAAGCATCAGCATTTGACACGACCTACACTACGTCATTAGAACAATAGTTATTTATGTCACAAATGCCGAAAGTACGGAATAGCGCGACGAGCGGTGATACGGCGCGTCACCGAAGGCGGAGTGTCGCCGTCGCATATGAGCGAGTCGCGCTATCTAGTTTTTGGCAGGAGCGACATCAACGTTTATTGTGTTGCTTTTTAAGAAATACATATTTAAAAAAAAAAATTATCTCTGTATAGTAAATGCTAGGTTGGTACCACTTTGACGAAAGGTGCGTTCCGATTGGTAGGTAATGGTAGCTAATGGCGGTGGTAGAATACGAAATTATAGTATTTCTTACATATCGTGATAATGACACATATTAGTTTGCATGTACATAAACATCAGTCACTAGCAATTTTCTATTGGAAATACTATAACGGCGTCTACTACCACTGCCATTATCACTAATGAAAACGCACCTTAAAAAGGTAATTCAAATTCTGACAGATTTATATTTGTTCATGACACATCCCTACCAACATACTAAAATAAAACTACACTCATCGCTATACTTTATTTATAATTTTCTCAATGTATCATTTTTTGAATTAGATATAAAGACTGGTTGATATTTCTTATCAACAAACAATCAAATTGGTGATCTTATTTTATTTGATATTTGTATTTTATAATTTTGCGCACTACAGCGGCACGTTCCATAGTGGTTCTCCAACCTCTGATGAGATCAGCTGTGAGATCCTAGCTGTTTTCGAATGTGACAACACAAAAAAATATTTGTCAAAATCCTGGCTACTATGTAATTTCATATTATCAATGCAGATGCGACCGATCTCGATCAAATAGAATTTGCTCTTGAAGGTAAACTATTAATTTTACCAAAAAATGTTATAGGCATAAATTATTTAGAATTTCCTCTACTTTAATTTATTAATTAACTATTTTGTCGAAATTACAGAAATTGCGGCTCATTTCCAAAATCCTTGAAAAAGGCTTTGAATAAACTAAAAAGCTAAACTATTAATTTTACCAAAAAATGTCATAGGCATAAATTATTCAAAATTTCCTCTGCTTTAATTTATTATTTAACTATTTTGACGAAATTACAGAAATGGCGGCTGATTTCTAAAATCCTTGAAAAAGGCTTGGAGTAAACACCCAGTTCCTTTGGACCCTTTTGAACCAAAAGCTTTTCAACTCTAAGTTTGGTCATAAAACTTCTAAATATGAAGTTCCGTGCCGATACCTTTAGTAGTTTCTCCGGAAATGAATTAACAAAAAGTGGGTACACACACACACACACACACACACACACACACACACACACACATACACACACACACACAGACATTTTTTTGTACCTTGGTCAAAAATGTTCAGGGGACCCATAAAGACCTATTTCCGCTAAAATCTCAATTTTTTTTTTCGGCATGATTACAATACTTTACATACTGCGTATGATAAAGTAAAAATGATCGATGCAGCAATTTACTACTTTGTCACAGGTAGTATGACAAAGCAATGTAATCGTGCCGAAAAAAATTGAGATTTTAGCGGAAATAGGTCTTTTTGTCTCCCTTTATCATTTTGGACCAAGGTACAAAAATGTCTGTGTGTGTATGTGTGTGTATGTATGTGTGTATGTATGTATGAGTGTATGTGCGAACGAATGTGTGTGTGTACCCGTTCTTTGTGGCGATAATAGCGGAGAAACTACTAAAGGTTTCGCGAATCATATTTAGAAATTTTACTAAATTTAGACCTGAAAAGGTTTTCGATCAAAATGGTCCAAAGGAACTGGATGTTTACTCTTTTTCAACGATTTTGCGAATGGGCAGCCATTTCTGTAATTTCGTCAAAATAGTTAAATAATAAATTAAAGTAGAAGAAATTGTGTCTAATTTATATCTATGATATTTTTTGGAAAAATTAATAGTTTAGCTTCAAGAGAAAATACTATTTGATCGGGATCGGTAGAGTCTGCATTAATATAAAACTAGTTAGCCAGGATTTGACAGATATTTTCATTCTACTGACAGTAGGTAGTGTCAAACGCTGATGCTTTGATAATACGTACTGTCTATAGAATCGAAATATCTGTCAATTCTTGGCGAACTAGTTTTACGTTAATTCAGACACTACCGATCTCGATCAAATAGAATCTCATGCAGCTAAACTATAAGTTCTAAATATAGTATGATAAAGTCACATCAGTTTTTTTAATAGCAAACTACTTCGCGACATATGGACGATTATATTAGTTTGATTTCACAGCTGTCGAGAGAGAATCAAAATAAGAGAGAAACCCCAAAATTAAAAATTGCACAAATATTCATCAAGTTTGCAATAAGAAATTATAATTCGTTCTCAAATGAATAATTAATAGATATGCCATGATATTAGTTGTTCCTATTAGCTCCTCACTGAGTGTGAAATAGTCAATTAATCATTTTGAAGCTAGTAATCCTACTTTCTAAGATATTTATAGACTATTTCGTTATATTGCAGTAATTCTTGCTTTTAATTTTCTCAAATTCCACTATCCGACGTTGTCATTACGTGTTGTATTAAAAAATAATCTTAAGGTACCAAAATCTGTAGATCCTGCTAGTCATTCAGCAGGTGGTGATAGTCTTACAGATAAGATAGGAAAAATGCCATTGAGATATAGTCTTGACAAAATGCGGTGGTTAAAAAATACGACAAACTTTCAAACTCGACTATTTCACTAGTTGGTAATCAATGGTGCCGCGTTTGAAAATTAATTCAAAGTCGTTTTCACAGCTATCCTCATCGCTCAATTATGTTTGTGGGCTTACCCGAAAGTTCCATTTGCAAAGCTGAGAATGTTCAATTTTAATTCTCGAAAAAACACGTACTTGAAAGGTTGGAATTCTCGGTGCGCCAGTTACATAAACAGATTACTGTTGCATTGCAACGCCGCCACTGGTAAAAGTTAAATGCACACAGATGGCGCGCACATACATCTTAATATATTACGCGAAGTTATGCCAAAACAGCTTACGTGGGAAATCTCGTACCGGGACCAGACACGCGCCGGGCTTACACTGCGGACACATAAATTACTTTTGGTTAATATGTGAACCCGCCGAATAAAAAGGGGCTTTATGGCGGGCATTAAAATGCCGTAAATCTGGACCCCTTAAAAAATTGTTTGCGAGCAACGAACACATAAAACAATACACATACGAAAATGTTATTAGATTTGAGATTTTAGGACTTTATTGTGGCGAGTAGTATAGATATTATTTTAGTTTTCATTATTTTATTTTAGATTTTTATAGCAGATGCAATAGAAGTATTGAAAAGCCATATGTACGAGATGTCATATCAATATAGTTTTACGTTTTACTTTATTTTTGCGGGTTTTATGATAATATTTGTGGTCTTTATCATTCGGAATTAGGATTTCATTCATACATTGGTAAATAATTAATTTTCACACATTAATATATATTTTTTGTGTGGGGATGTTGCCATGAGCACAAAGCCAGTGTGGCTTGTCTGTGCGGCAGTCAGGGAGAGGGAGTATTTGAAAAATCCTCTGCCTAACCTGGGCTTGAACCCTGGATTTCTGACTGGAAGACATTCGCCTTATCCACTCGGCCACCTCCGCTCTTAACATTAATTTTAATATAATTCAGAAATTGTAATGCTATATACTGTGTGTTTTGACGGACCTAATTATACCTACAGGATGGTTGCAAAAGAAAAAATTGTTAAACTTGTTCCAGAGCGAGATATGTTTTGTGCATTTAAAAGTAAAAAGGTCATACAAAAGGGTCTCAAATAATAGATATAATATTTCAGTACAAATTATATGCTCAAAAAATAAAATAAAACATGCATTTATTGTAAGCATTTGATAAAATATTTGATCAATGCCAAAAATATTTGTCCAATGCAAACAATATTTGAGCAACGCAAAAAATTACTTATGCGTTAAAAAAGTAAATGTGCAATAAATTTATACGAATCAGTATAAATAATTGTGCATTTATATACTTAGATGTTCCTTTCATAATATATTTATACACTTAAATAAATGTGCAATACCATCGTTACCTCTATAAAAATATAATAAACAGGTTAAAAATACTTGTTTATTGTAAAAATATATTTCCAATGTTTTAAATAGTCCAGAATTTGAAAATATTATTGGCGCATTCAATAATCTAAATTATACCATGGGAAAATTATAATGCGCCCTACAAAGAATATAATGTGCAATGAGTTATGCAACCTGTAGCGTACATATACTAAGCGCGTAAAATATTATCGAAAAAAGTGAGGCAAAACGCAAAAAAACGCGATTTTTACTAATTGATACCACCCAAATCCATTGTTCTAAAAACCTCAAAATGGCTTCATAGGAAGGAAACCTTAATCTGAATCCTGAATCCAAAAAGTTTGGACAGAAAAGTGGAAGCATTTAGATAGATTCTTTAAGTGATGTGCGGACGCCTCTGGATGAAATATAGAAAACCGCTCTGACGTGATATGGAACTTTCAAGCTTAAATTCGTATTCAGCACAAACAAATCAATTGAAAACCTCTATACGGATTCCATTAACAAATAAGTTATCATTACTACAAAATTTTCAACTGTCTTCTTCTCGAAAATATCATTCAAACAAGTAACAGTAACAAGTAACTGATATTAATATCAATCACACAAAATATGTGGTTGCCTTGAAAAAAAGTGCCGGTGACGTTATAAGTCGAAAACAATTGAATGTTTATTTAATACAATATGTAGGGTGTGAGCAATTTGAATTAGAATTAGAAAAAAAAACAGCTAATCCTCTCCTTCCAGATTTGTTTGCCTATTATTCGAAACCAATATAAAACACAGTATAAGACTGCTTCTTAATTAGGATATTCTTTACCTTTAATTCGTTATATTGCGTTAAGATTCTGTGAATAAACATTTGAAGAAAAATCACACAATATTGTACTTGTGTTGAGACTAAATGTTCTCATTTTATGGCACAGTTTGCAGTTAGTTTGATTTTAATTACTTGGTCTCGAGATTTCAGACTGAATTACGATTTGTATAAGATTACTAAAATTTTTTATACAACACTCCAATTTGATATATGAGCATACAATTACATTTAAAACAAATTTTCCCTAAAACATTTGTAATTTTTATGTAAAAAATTGATAGTTTACTGCAGCACAAATTAACCATTTCTAAGTTTTTTATCACCTGCATGCTATCAACATCAATATTCTGTGGCTATGGACGTTTTAGAACACCAACAATTTTGTATATAAAACAAATACTTCTCGAAAAATTAATAATTGGTTTCATGTATATAGAGGGTGTTGACGACGGTTAAATGAGTTAAAAGTTCAGATCCAGTTTCAGAACATTTTTTGCTGTTTAGAAATGTTCCATGGATCACTAAATATTGCGGAAAAAAGTAAAAACTGTCAAATTATTTTTTCTTGAATAAATTCGTTATTAACATAAATAGAATGTCGAAATGTTGTATGTTTTCAATGCATACAACATTTCGACATTTTATTTATCCTATTAGCAAAGTTATTCAAGAAGAAATAATTTGACAGTTTTTACTTTTTGCCGTAAATGGTGTATACTCTGAAACCACTTTTGTTGCCAGAAAATGTTTCTTTTTTTTTTTTTTTTCAAATAATTGCCTTTTTATTACATTGCGTGATTACGGATTGAATGAGTCAATAAGGTCAAGACTGATTTTAAAATTCGTCTTAAAAGTTAAATATATAATAAAAAAGTTTCTGGATAATAACCTAATTTATTAACCATTATTACTAATAACTATTATGAAAATAGCTAAACCGACAATGTCCATTACATTCCCCAAATTTTATTATTTATTCCTTAACTTTTCAAATCAACCTTATTTTTCAAACGAATACGATGTGGTTAAAGTTAGGGAGCACTTAAAATACGACCGGGGAGCTTAAATCCACCAACGACCGTTAGATGCGATTACGTGCACATTGCCTAGCTCTCCGGGAACTTTAATAACGTCGTATGATTGTTCGGCAACGTACCCGAAACTTTACACAAGATATGCACATATATATCAATATGAATGCGCTCCCAAAATTTGGGTCGCCGCTGTGTGTGCAAAGCTACACTACACTGCATCAGCACAATATGTGTTGCACCAAATGAATAGCTCAAGTCAGCTCGGATATACGAAACCTCTCAGACTTTAGTGGCGCTGGCCCGCTTTTGCCCGGGATATACACGAGAAATTACTTTATTAAAAAGTCAAATTTTTGCCCGAAGTAAGTTACTTTATAGAATTAACGATGCCGGAAATCCGTAGAAATTGGTTTGCCGTCTTTTACTTGATTTCGTTATTTACTCACGTCGCACAGTGGTTCGTTTCTCACATTTAGCTGATCAAAATTATTTTTTTCTGTAAATGACCTTCAAATAGTCATTAGATACGCGGAAAAATAGTGAATAAAATCTCAGTCGTATAGGGGATGTTTTAAGGGGGTTTAAATATATATTTGGCGTGAACATTCAGAAATCTTGTGAGTATGATAAATTTATATCTGCAAATGCAGGAAAAATAGTAAAAAAAGTAGTACTTATGGAGTCGATTTTGGGGGTGGTTTAGATACAAAGTTAGTTTTAACAATCTGCAACCCACTGAGCATAATAATAATGCTCCTGTGAAAATACGAAAAAAAGTTAAAAGAAGTCTAAGTAACAATGTGGTTGGTTTTGGCATGGATGAAATTGAGAAATAAAGCTTGTGTTAAAATTCTGAAACAATGTGCATACACCTGCAAGTACATATAAAATGCTTTAATAGTTATTTAACCAACAAGTATATTAAAAAGAGCGATTAACGATCGAGACTGTTTAACGCGCGAGCGAAGCGAGCGCGTTAATTGTCGAGATCATTAATCGCTGTTTAATATTCGAGTTGGTTACAAAATTTTTCCGTCGATCGTATTCTTATAGCGTCGTCTACATAGATTTTTCTTCGCCGATGTCTTTTTAGGTTATATGACCATGTATGTAATTTGACACTGACAGTTCTAGAGAGCGGTATGTTTTGATTGGAAGGTTTCATTTCACGTATGTTCAATTGGCCAATCAAACGACGTCATTGCGTCTTGTGATTGGCTATAACAAATCATGCATTAATAGAAATCGTGCATTAATGTAGTACTTTAATAAACGATTTGGTATTCACCAAACTGACTCATAAATAAACGATCGGCGGAAAAAAATCTTAATATCAATGGGGTTGTATAATGTTATTATATCTGTAAATATAACCAGTTTTTCCAAAGCTTATTTCCTGGTTATATGACGTCACAGAGATTCTGGGAGAAACTAACAAAAATAGGCCAAACTGAAGGCTTTAATTATAACAATTTTCATTTCCGGGATGTATCGGAACTAGCCATAACTGCACTCAGTTTTAGACTTTCAAAATAAAACCTAGATCGCGTGTGGTATCATTGGATAGATATTAAAGAAGAATTTGGAAAATTAAAGAAGATTGGAAAGAAATCTTTCTCAATCGTATGCTTTACGAAATAAAACGTATGATACCGGATTATGGAGAAAATTATTTTTGACAGTTGACTGTCCAAAACTACCTTATAAAGCTTACAATCGCCATCATCAGCTGCGCTAAATCATTGACTATCGCTATAGTATTACTTGCCTTCTCTACTAACATAACTGATTATGGTTGCTTTCAGAAACAGTATATATAAACAATATTTGCAACCAAATTTTGTATCTTATTAAAATATCGACCCAATGATAACTACACACGGCCTAGGTTTCAGATATAATTTCCACCCCCATGCAGTTATCACTACTTTCGATATATTGTGGAAATCAAAACTGTTAGATACATCGGGTATTTTATGTTACGTAAATTACGTTCCTGAGTTTCTATGACGTCATATTGTTACGTAGCTCTTAATTGGGATGGTCCAGGCCAGGGTGGATGTAAATAAAACTTGCACTGGACCATCCCAATTAAGAGCCACGTAACATGGTGGAGGCGCAAAATAATCCCAAGGAAGAACAACAACGGCTCATTCAGGTCAGGGTGGCAAGCAACAAGAGCAGTAAGATAAGAAACGAAGGAAGAGGAATAATTCCTATGAAGAATTAAGCGTGGAATCGAGGAGAAAGAAGATTGAAAGAAGAACCTTCCCCCAAGTAGACATTTGCTGGAATTAACACCACCCAAGAAGGTACACCCGGATGCTCAACTCTTCGTCTTAGAAATAAGTTAGTACGTAATGTAATTATTTTTGCAGTTTAATTTTTAAGGTTGATGCCGCCGTTACTGCTAAGAGTAATATGCGTTTGCCCGTTCTCAATTCGAGGGATGAATATGCGGATGCTGGTCATCTGCAGGAAGCAGTCGACACATGACGAACCGGGGTACCATACTAGCATAATTGAGTTATATGCGAGTTTTGAGGTTGCCGATACCGCCAGAAGAAGCTTGCGATGTAGACTGGAGGGTATTTGGCGCTACGGATTCTACCGAACCACCCCGCACGGGACAAGAGATGTCTCGACCAGTCTGAGAAGAAACAAACAAATCGACTAGGCGTTTTTGCTGCTACGCTTTGTGGCAATGGATTTTGTTCAAATTATGGCATTGCTCTGGGACGAGCAATTATTGGCGAAGAGGGTTGTTGCAAAGCAGGTTAAAATGAGTTTATCATTATTTTCGAATAGATTAAAAAAGAACAAAGCCAATGACACGAATTGCTAAATACTTGCAATTCCCAAGTATGAGTTCCAGACGCCGCGTTTGCACAAGAATCAAGTGAACAACCACGACGTTTGGTAACATACTTAATGGAGTGACGTATTTGGACAATTCATATAAGTAGCAGCATAGCGGTGTATCAAGAGGGATTGTATTGTGGACATCCGACTCCCGTACAAGAAGGCCGTGGCCGGCCTTGTCAGCAGTTTTGTTGAACTGTATTGAACCATAATACAGTATGTAAAACCCCAGGGTGTGTTTTATTTACATCCACCCTGGCCTGGACCCTGGAAAATTATTTCAAATATGACACATTATGACAATCGTATCTACATGGTCGTGTAACTAAGTAAGCAATCAGAAAAATTTTTACAAAATTTGCTTCTAGTTATTGCAAAAAACTGTAAGCTTAATAAAATTTCCAAATTTTTATTTATGAATATTTAAAATAAAATCAAGTCTCAACCTCAGACAATCCGGCCATATTAAAGTTTACACCAACAACATTTGCAATTACTTAGTAACAAATTGTTCACCACGACAGTCGAGAATTGATACGGAAATAAAACATGAGTACAAAACTCTACATCGGGCTTTAGCCCGTTGGTGTACGTTATCTAAACTTTCCAGGGTGGCAAACTGATTGGTTTTAAGTCATTTTGTTACCTAAAAACACGTTCATGTTACTTTGGATTAAATTGGACCATAGCGCAAAACTAATTTTGAACGGCTAGATTCGCATTTTCAACCACTGTGCGTCGTATAGACTTCTGCGATGTATATGTATGTTATTTTGGTAGGTATATAATGAGCATCTCTATTACACAAGCTTAGTACAAACTCACCATAACTTTATATAGCTAGTTTCAAAATGTAATGGCCTTAAAAATCTGAATTTAGTGATACTGTATAAATTTCTGCATGTAAAACCTTCTTCACTGATACTTTATAATTAGCGTCCAGGTAGATACAGTTTCAAATGTCATATAAAATCTTTTCAAATATGTATATATATATATATATACTATATATGGAATATGACGTAAATAGAATCCAAGTGAGAAGTAATTTTTAAAATTAATTAAAAGGATACGGTCTCAGCCCGGATTCGAACCGGGGCCTTCTTCCTTGCCGGGGAATTGCTCTACCGCTGAACTACTGAGCCCGGTCGGAGGATATAGATATATATATATAGCGTACGGCCACGTATGCAGGGGCGCGTTATGCCATCGCGGGGCCCTGGGCAATTTTTAATTTTGGGGCCCCCATGTACGATGCTGAATAAAAACTTTTTAAGCACATTTCATTTACTTCTTTATATAAAGATGTAACATTAATGAACAAATAAAGAAAACCATTGATAAAAGTGTAGGTATTGAATTTTTGCAATGTAGGTATGTACCTACCTACATATTTAACATATGAAGGGCTCGGAATGAAAAGTGGCTAAAGACAATAGGAAACCATATGTTTTTATTCAGTTTTCATTCTCATGCCTTCATATAAACTTAACAAATAAAAAACAAAATTTATCAAATAAACTATACTTCTTTATAAATAAAATGGTATTCTTAACAAATAAAAACAAATAATTCTTCCCAAACATAAATTAAAAGAAATTAAACAAATAAAATAATTCTTCACAAATAAAAACGCCGACATTGACAAGTTACAAATCTATTTTTCGGGCTTTTTGAGCCGAAAAATGATCAATAAGTTCGTCATAGTTCACCTTAATTACACAACTTATTTTGTCCAATTGAGTTTCTAATATAATTTTGTATGCGTTTTAGAACATTGAACGATCGCTCTGCTGATGAGTTTGAAAGTGGAGTTGATAAATATATTTTTAATATATCCACATTAGGGAATGTATACACCAGTCCCGCTTGGATAGCTTCATACTTAGTGGCGGCCCGTGGTACATTTTGATGGTAGAGCCACACAGCATAAAAAATATGCCTTTGTTTTTAAAGAAAGACAAAACTTTGTTTAAAGTCTATAATTTCAAACAGTTTTATTAAAGTTATACATATGTATTTAGATAGATAGATATAAAGTCCTTTCTACGTTCTTTTTAATTGTAAATAACTCGTTCACCGGCTGATTAAAAACTTTCTTTTTAAAGCCTTTCTTCCTTCATCGTGTTGCTTTTTACCATAGAAAAATACCGCTCAGCTTCACACGTTGACATAAGTATCGTCACTAAGATTTTTAAAAGTTTTATAGTTTCTTCAAAGGTGTTACCAAATCGTCTTGTAAAATTAGTGACAAAATTAATTGCTGCTAGCCTTTTTGATTTTATATCTCGTTTTTTCCCGTTGCCCCAGCTTTTAGCGAGAATTTTTGAAATTTTTAGACCTTCACTGTGAGTTTTGTATGCCGCCTGCAATTTTGTTTTTGTTGACTTTTGTTATTTTTACCGGTCGGTAACAATTATATCTACCTTTGTGGAGAGAGAAGAACTATATCGTTTTATTTCTACGAAAACTTTTACCTGTTTTGCGTCTACATCCCCATAAAATTGAAACAGCTCCAGCAGAAACCCTGCAATTCTTCTCGTTCGTAAAGTACTTGCAGTTCAGCTGCAATCTATTTTTTCCAAAAAATGATAGAAACGACCTATTCCACAAAGAAAATTGTCAGGAAATTGCTTGCGATATTCAGTAAAATTATCCACCGTGAATAAAATGGCAACTACTAAATTTTCAGTAAAACTAAATCTCGCCACACTCTGTTTATTTATAACAATAAAACTGATATTCTAAATTCTAACGGTAATTTATTAATTAGTTTATAGTTTATAATAGATTCGTTTCTGGGCCCCATCGCAGGGAGCGCTAAATATAAAATACTATAATTTTTTGTTTCGTTGTTTTTTGTCGCAACTAATCTTTAGGGAATAGAGTTTCAGAAAACAGGAAAAAGTTTGTACTGAACATCTTCGAAGAACCCGTAAAGTTTTTCTCTTCTAACTTTGTCATGTTGTTTTGGGGCCCCACGGGCACCCACTGCAAAAGTGTATTATAAACTCTTACTATGTAATTATTAATTTATAGTTTATGATAGATTCGTTGCGGGGCCCAGCGCGTGGAGTGCTAAATATAAAATTCGATATTCTTGCTAGGATCATCAATTTGTTAAAGATTACTTTGGGGCCTCGCCGAGTAGAGCGCTAAATATGCTACGGTAATACGTTTATAAAGATTGGTACGGTATAGTATTACGGTAATGAGTTTCCAAAATACTGGTTTGGGGCCCCCCTGTCCCAGGGGGCCCTGGGCAAATGCCTAATTTGCCCATGGGATAACGCGCCTCTGCACGTATGTACAGTACGTCCATTCATATGACATATTATCAAATGACTTTCAACCACTGTTCAATCCCTAATCAGTTCCACGCACGGTTCTATTTAAATGTCCACGTGTATTTCCGATGTTGTGGCATAGAGGGAGTTGTAATATAACAGGAGATACCGACCGAAGCGAGAATATAAAGCGTTCTCGGAGGCGTGGGAATTAGGGCCGGGGCCATTCATTAAAGGAACAAGCCAGGTCGCTTTTTACAAGCACGTTCCGAAGCAACTCGAGGAAAACCGGTCGCGGCAATTTTCGCGTAAATCTTTAATCTCTACGCTCAAATGCAAATGGAAAATAGTGGGGTGTCGAAGCGCATCCAGGCGATGCAACCAATAATGCCTAGATCAAATGTCATTATTGTGTTATCTTCAGGTTACCTTATATCATCCTGAAACCCGAACTCAAGAAAATTTAATCGTTCAAATTGTATTCTAAAACAGTTTATTTGGTTGGTAAACATATTTGACATTAAATACCGATTGTCCAATAAAATAGACGCGGTGTCTCAGGAGAATATACACATATCGGAAGCTTTGATGAACCTACATTACAGCTGTGTATGTATATTTTTATAATAGAGAGTATTATGAACTTACAATACTTTGTGTCTACTTTTTTTTCTGTGACAGTTATATCCACAGTTGTGCCGGAAGGACAGACATATTATGTTTTAACCCTGAACAAAAATAAAGTAAATCTGCAAATAGGTAAATAAGTTGTATCTGATACCCTGAACAAAATACTCATGCGTCAGGTTTTTCGGGTATTTTACCCCAAACTTGTCTGAAATCGCTCATAACTCCCCCAAACATGGTTTTTACGGGTTTTTAATGGCGCCGTATCCAAAGACCTCGTGTCAGTGGCAAAATTTAACGTCGGAACAAAAATTGCCGGCTAGAAACTGAAAATTATGACGATTTCAAAATCTCGAATGAGAAAATTAGATATACTAGAAATTTCTGTACAATTTTGGATTTTAATGGTTATGTAGAGACGCTAAATACAAATCTGACACTTGATTTGACACTGATTTGAATTTGCGGAGCCAAAATTGCAGTAAATGATAATAATTAAAGAATGAATTAATTCAGCGTCATTCAAAACCCCTAAATGCCATATTTGGAGTCATGATTATAACTATTAGTAAACCCGTTTTCTTGAACTAGTTTCCTTCGACTGGTTGGCATGATATATTAAAAAATATTGGTCCAATGAACACGTTGTTCAACCAACATTGCTGTGTCGATTTCTGAACCAGAAATTCCATGGGTATGCGAGCTTTTTCAAGCTCATAAAGCACGCTTTTTGATCTTGCTTAAAAATCAAAATTGTTTGGCATAGTTATATCTGTAACTTGATGCAAGAACAACTAATGTAAATAATGATTTGATAAAGCTCTGAAAAAAAAGCTCGCAAAAATGACTGTTCTTGGACCAAGGTTCGGAATAATATCTGCAATATTTCTTTTGTATCATTCTATCCATCCGTCCAAGTATTGAAATGTATATAAATACATTTTACTGTTGAATTATATTGATTTTGTCTGAAAAACTTCGAAAACAACCTGTTATTTTAATTAATTGGTTGAGTGATCAATATTTTTCTTAATTGCCTTTATCAGGAAATTATTTTTTATGTAAACCCATACAATTTGTGCTACCGTTAACCGAAAACTAATTGGTCCACTTAGAACAAAAAGATGAAAAGTAAAAAAAAAACAATTGTTGGCAGAAATTTAATTTGATAAGAAAATATATTAATCTACTTCCTAATTAATAATAAAAAAATATATGTATTTGATAATTAAGTTTAGGTATACAAAATCTCTCAAAATTATGACGTGATGAAAATTGTTTTCATAAAATATTTACTATGAACACACAAAAATAAATCGCACCCAGTAGCATACAGAAAAGTTTGTGGATGTGGAGTGTAACTACGTACACACAAACTACTCGGCTTGTAGACCCCGTTTGACACCCAGTATGATTTATACCTGTCAATTATTAATGGTGAGTAAATTTAGTAAACTGGGCAGTAATTGATAAATAGTCCAATAATCCGGTATAATTAACCCATGCGTGGGTTAATTATACCGGATTATTGGACTATTTATTAATGGTGAGTTTCGAAATATACCACAATAAACATAAACCGTTTGTTCGCGTATATGACAAATCAATTTGTCAATTATTCACTAACCGGAATTACAATTAACCACGGTCGTTATAGGACAAGAACCAGAAAGTTTACCAATTTGCATTAATGCATACAGAAGCGACGTTTAATAACCACGGACCGGTGCTACTGGTGTGTGCACATTCACATGTGTGTTCCTGCGGTTAGTGTACACATACAGACGTGTGTGACTCTATGTGTTTGTTTATCTTGTTAGCAAAGGGACAAACGCCCTTGTACTTACTCAAACGCTAATTTAGATGGCACATGGGTGGACATACTAAAGATGGCACTGAGAGCATGTAGAATGTAGACTAAAGACAATCAAACTGTGTTGCCAACTAGCAAGATTGTTAAGAAGATTGCTACAGTTTCTGCTAAAACTTCTAATATGGAAATCGTGAATAATATTCAAGGAGTTTAAAATTTGTTCGGATGTCAAAATCCGATAAAATATGCAATTGCACAAAAAACAAGTTGCAATAAAAAGCAAATCTGTCATACATAGTTTGATGACAATAATTGTTTGTTTTATTTAATTTACTAATTTTTATTTTATTTAAAGAATCATGAACTTTTAAAACATTGATGACTTATGAGTTTTATATTGTTTTTTTTACTCAAAACGCAGTGGAGTTAGACTTTGTAACGAACACATTGCACAAAAAGAATCAACATCAGGTTGCGGGAACAGCACACGATCAGGTTTTGACTGTATGCTGTTTACGTAAATATTACATATTCAAATAAAAGACATCCAGAAAAATAAGGAGAAATAAAAGCTATTCAGATGATTCAGGTTAATGCTTGAAGCCGACCTCATTTAAAAAAATGCAAGTTTTACATGAGAAATAAAAATGGTTGATTAGAAGTGATGTTTTATACTAGCATTAGTCGTTTTATTAAAACATGTTTAATAAGATACCAGTTTACAACTACAGTTAAAATGTAAAAACAATAACATATTTGATTAAAACTTGTTGTCTTTTTTCTTTTATAGAAACTCATTTCAATGAAACTCTTCTAATAATAAAAAATAGTTTACTAGTTTTGTAAAACAATTAAAAATATTAAAGATAAAGGGAATAAGCAAAAAGAGAATTTAAAAAATTCATATAAATTTAATGATTTATTTGTGTTAATCTTTTTTATCCTTTTCCAAACAATTTAAAAAGGAAATAGGACTCTGTAACACTTCACTATCAGGACGACATTTAGGTACTGGAAGAAGAAAGAAGTAAATCAGGGAAGACGTGGTCCAATGTCATTTGAGACTTTTTGCCGTTTTTTACGTTTTTGATCATTATTGTATCATTTTCGCTGTAGGAATATAACATGTAGGACGTAGGTATAAAAAAAACAGCACAACATACTTCAAACTTTACTTTACCTAAAATTTACGTTATACAGGGTCTCCCACGACGAGCTGCCATTAGAAGTATATGGAGAACCAAATGAAATGACAGTTTGAAAATTTGTGGACTTAAATTGTTGGACACGATCATCTCAACTAAAATATTTTGAGTTTTGTGTTACTTCCGGTTACACCGGAAATGATGTCATCTTTTATATTTCAAATGGAACACCCTGTATTTTATCGCATTTTTAAAATGTTAATTAAATTTTAGATCAATTTTATGTTACATTCCCTATACCTAACATGTGTCATTTTTGAGAAATTAATTATTTTCATTAAAAAATGACAGCTGCACGGCTACTTTCAACTACTTATAAATTATCTCCTTTGACCGTTGGAAAAAAGTCGTCCAGCGAAATTGTTGTGAAGGTAACGTATTATCGACACATCAGTAGAACTCTTCTAAAAGTTATACAGGGTGTTCAAATTATAAGATCAAAGTTGAATTCGAGAAAAGTACTAAAAGTCGATTTTTTCAAATGGCAACCCTAACATATTAATACATTTCTCAATTCTATGGAAAATTTTAGATCAACTTTGTGTACAATGTCCTATACCTAAAATGTACTTGTACCTACTGAAATCGATTTTTAAACATCACAGTAGAAATTGCAAGAATCGCCAAATCTAGATTGCGTTGAAAACAACTGAACAAGTTGGAATAAACACAACTTTATTAAACACGTTTCTAGATAATTATTCATTATAATTAATTTAGTAATTATAAAATGATAAGCCTACAATTAAACACAATGTTAAAAATAAAACAAAATCGTAAGGTAATAAAAAAATGCTTAATTCAATTTCAGTAACAGTAAAAAAACGTTGCCGTTTTCTGCTAAACATGCTTTAATTCTTTTAACGCATTATTGTTGGTGGCGTCCCTGATTGCGTTAGCACATAACTCATTGCAAGCAGCTGGAACTCTATCTTTCATGTTCTCCTTATCAATTATTGGGTTCTCATAAACTACGTCTTTAATAGCTCCCGAAATTAATAACTCCGTTGGCGTCAAGTCGGGGGAATGCGGTGGATATTTGTATGGCCTATTAAGCGCATTCAACCAATCGCCGATTATCGCTCGTTAAGCAAACCTCTTATAGCAACTGCTA
This sequence comes from Melinopterus prodromus, assembly GCA_964023965.1. Taxonomy (NCBI): domain Eukaryota; kingdom Metazoa; phylum Arthropoda; class Insecta; order Coleoptera; family Scarabaeidae; genus Melinopterus; species Melinopterus prodromus. The sequence continues at coordinate 52,971,706 of OZ030394.1, forward strand.
TCTACGCTGGAGCACCGTCCATTTGAAACCACCCTATAATGGAGGACCCAATAACTAATAAGGAGAACATGAAAGATAAAGTTCCAGCTCCTTTCAATGGGTTATGTGCTAACTCTATCAGGGACGCCACCAACAATAATATGGTAAAAGGAATAGTAGCATGTTTAGCGAAAAACGGCAACATTTTTTTAACAGTTACTGAAATAGAATTAACTGGTTTTTTAAAATTTTCTTAAGGTTTTGTTTTATTTTTAATATTGTGTTTCATTGTAGGCTTATAATTTTATAAATACTAAACCAATGATAATGAAAACTGACCGAAAAAAGCTTCTTTTATTAAAAAGTTCTGTTTGTTCCAACTTCTTCAGTTGTTTTCAACGCAATCTAGATTTGGCAATCTGTGCAATTTCTACGGTGATGTTTAAAAATCGATTCAGTAGGTACAAGTACATTTTAGGTATAGGACATCGTACACAAAGTTGATCTAAAATTTTCCATTGAATTGAGAATTGTATTAATATGTTAGGGTTGCCATTTGAAAAAATCGAGTTTTAGTACTTTTCTCGAATTCAACTTTGATCTTATAATTTGAACACCCTGTATAACTTTTAGAAGAGTTCTACCGATGTGTCAATAATACGTTACCTTCACAACAATTTCGCCGGACGACTTTTTTCCAACGGTCAAAGGAGATAATTTATAAGTAGTTGAAAGTAGCCGTGCAGCTGTTATTTTTTAATGAAAATAATTAATTTCTCCAAAATGACACACGTTAGGTATAGGGAATGTAACATAAAATTGATCTAAAATTTAATGAAGATTTCAAAAATGCGTTAAAATACAGGGTGTTCTATTTGAAATATAAAAGATGACATCATTTCCGGTGTAACCGGAAGTAACCGAAAACTAAAAATATTTTAGTTGAGACGATCGTGTCCAACAATATAAGTCCACAAATTTTCAATCTGTTATTTCATTTGGTTCTCCATATTCTTCTAATGGCAGCTCGTCGTGGGAGACCCTGTATTGTTGCGCTATTAGATGTTTAAGGAAAACATTGTATTAACGTTTTTTTTTTTTTAATTGGAATTTCAAAAACGACCCTTTTTCAGAAGGTTTTTTATTATTCTATGAAAAAATAAAACAATGTTCATTTTTGTCTTTGACAAAGAAGAATATTGTGCAAATTATTCGTTTCTTTTATGGAAACTGATTTCAATGAATATATGAGTGTCCAACTCTTCTAATATCAAAAACTAGTTTACTAGTTTTGTAAAACAATTAAAAATATTAAAGATAAGAAGAATATGCAACAGAAGAATTATATAAATTCATATAAATTTAATGATTTATTTCTGTTAATATTCTTTTATCCTTGTCTAAAGAATTTAAAAAGGAAATAGGACTCTGTAACACTTCTTTCTCAGGACGATATTTACTGGCAGAAGAAACAAGTAAATCAGGAAAGACGTGATCCAATGACATTTTGCCGTTTTTTGACGTTTTGATCATTATTGTATCATTTTCTCTGTAGTAATATAACATGTAGAACGTAGGAAAAAAAACAGCACAATATACTTCAAACTTTACATTCCCTAAAATTTACGTTATATTGTTGCGCTATTATTATAGCAAACCAGCGCCTATGATAGATAAAAAGCTATAATTCTCAGAGAGATGTTTAAGGAAAATATTGAACTTAACGTTTTTTTTTAGAAATTGGAATTTCAAAAACACCTTTTTTCAGAAGGCGGTTTTTACCCTATGTAAAAAAATAAAACAATGTTTATGTTTGTCTTTGACAAAGAAGAATGTTGTACAAATTATTCGTTTCTTTTATGGAAACTGTTGTCATTGAATATATGGGTATCTCCCTCTTCTAATAACAAAAACTAGTTTACTAGTTTATAAAACAATTAAAAATATTCAAGATAAAAGGATTAAGCAAAAGATGAATTAAATAAATTCATATAAATTTAATGGTTTGTTCCTGTTATTTTTTTATCGTCTCCCAAAGAATTTAAAAGGGAAATAGGTCTATGTAACACTTCTTTCTCATGACAACATTTACTGGTAGAAGAAAGAAGTAAATCAGGAAAGAAAATCCTGATGTCCAATGTCATTTTGACACCTTTTGCCGCTTTTTTACGTTTTTGATCATTTATTGTATCATTTTCTCTGTAGGTATATAATATGTAGGCCGTAGGTATAAAACAATATTTATACTTCAAATTTCGCTTAACTTAAAATTTATATTGTTAGTTATTAAGTTATATTTTTGCGCCACTATTATAGCAAACCAGCGTTATGATAGATAAAAAACTATAATTCTCGGAGAAATGTTATTGGGAAATATATTACTTAACGTTTTTTAGAAATTGGGATTACAAAAACGTTCTCTTTCAGTAGGCGGTTTTTACCCTATGTTAAAAAAGTAAAACAATGTTTATTTCAGCTTCAAAGCTCTTTACAAGAACAAAAAAAACAGTTCATTCGCACAAAAATACAGCTAAATAACATGAAACTGAAAAGGCCACCTAAAACGTGTACAATATAACTGAAAATGTGAAATACTGCAAATTAGAAGGCAATGGGTTTTCCACCACCTTTAAGGATAACTGAAATACGCAATTGGATTTGTTGTGCCTCTATTTTTAGTATTGTGTTGTTCATGTATGTAAACTCTCACATGCTGCTTACAAGACTAGCTTTATTCATTTTTTCAGGTTTATCATATTTAAGATTATATACATGATTTGTATGCAACCTAACATACACTGATACCTAATACATATATAAGCATACATTATATTTTACAGTGCCAGCATAGTACAAAATACGGTTACCACCTTTTTTCTTTGTTGAACTTGAAAAGTCGAATTTGAAATTTATGTTGATAGTTCTTGATTTTGTTCTATTGATTTTTTACACAATTCCAATGTTATCTATCATACATACATATGTAAATTCCACTTTGTTCAATAAATTACCCATGTTAAGAGTACGTATATATCAAAACAGAAAAGCAGAAGCTCGCAGTTTTGGAGATTTCCGGTTTTCTAGCTCTCAATGTTCTGTCTCCGAGACCTATTGATTTCAGCTAGCCTTAGTGGCAAATGTGTCATCTAAAGAAAAAAGGAAGATAACAGACCTAAGAGGCGTATTCTCGGGAGCATCCCAGAGATAATGATGAAATATTATAATAACATAAACATGTCATCTGTGTGTGTGTGTGTGTGTGTGTGTGTGTGTGTGTGTGTGTGTGTGTGTGTGTGTGTGTGTGTGTGTGTGTGTGTGTGTGTGTGTGTGTGTGTGTGTGTGTGTGTGTGTGTGTGTGTGTGTGTGTGTGTGTGTGTGTGTGTGTGTGTGTTTGTATTGTTTTGTCCGATGTTTATAGCCCCAGATTCTATTTCAGTTCACGTTGACAACAGGGATTGGCCCGCTGATGTATGTTTATCTCCTACAGTGAAGGATGAATGCGGATATTAGACCTAAGAAATCCGAACGCAAATTACAATTAATTTGGTATTGCAGTACCAGAAAAACTAACTTATTCCATTTATTTTCCTTTGGATCTTACGGGAAATTACATTAATCCCTAATAATAAGGAAAAGTGCTGGTTCCTAAAGTTTATAGCTAATGTAATCGTTTGAATCTTTTAAAAATAAACAACCTCGTGATTTAGCAAAATATATAGTAAGGTTGGTAAAAATATCTAAATCTTTTCTTGTATGAATAGTGCAATGACAAGAGCGTATTGCGATTTCGTTACAGATGGTGCTAGTGTAGTAAAAATGAGGTCAGCTTCAGATTTTTGTTTAAGAATATACTGTATAACATATATCATATTTTTAAATTATCTGTACAATTTTCGTACTAAGGTGCTCCTGTACTGTTCCTTGCAGCTGATGACTTATTGCTTTATATTACCTATTATTATTAGTTATTTATGATTAAGTTTTATTTAGATCGGAAGATTCTTCTAAAATCCCCTTTTTATGGTCCACTCATTATAGAGAGGACATTGAAATGGAAGGGAAATTAATAAAATAAAGCATATGGAGATGGAAAGGCAGGTAGCTTTCACACTGCTTTTTCATTTAGTTTAGTTGTGCTTTCAGTGAACAAATAACGAACAATGATATTAAATTAAAACAGAAAATTAAAACTTAAATTTAAATATAAATTTACAATAAAAGCGCAGTTATTTATACATTATATATTATTATATTTATATTTGTAGTATTTTTATATGACTCCATTGTCAGATTGCCTTATTTTGTCTTGCGGTTAAACATAATTTCACTAAAAACTAATGTAATGTAATGTATTAATAGCTTTAGATCCTTGAAGAGTCTAGGTAATATTATTATCATTATTGTATATTTACAGATAATGTCATCGGATAATGTCGTCATTATCCATTGTTATTGATTAATAACGTAAAATAGATTTTCTAGTAGAATTTGTGAATGAATTAAGCTCATCAGCTATGGTCATAAAAAGAAATTACTGAGAGTTCTAATTCACATGTTATTGAATATTGCTTTTTTTGAGGCAATATCTACATCTGTGAAGAACAGTGGCGTAGCTACATATTCAGCATCCTAGAGCAAGAAAAATCTGTGCACCCTCTTGTTTTTCGGAAGAAGTCTGGCATTTTTTAAATATTTAATTTAATGTGTCACACTTTCAATTCCAATTTTTGAATTCCAGATTGAACCAAAAACGGAAAATATATATATATATATACAAAATCCTTGAGCAAGTCAGTTTGGGGTTGTACGACAATAAAAAACAATTAGTTAACAGCTGATGTTTTCGATTTCTAATAAATTAAAATAACCCCAAAATTCAGACAAAAGTGTTTTATGTAAATACCGACATCGTATTTTATGGAATTTTCGAAAACTAGTATCCTTATTAGCGTAGATTTAAGAACATAGTTACACTAATTTTGGTTCCGTAAAAACCAAGGTGGGTATATTACATAAGCCATTTATTAACGTTCAGAAAACTATCGGACATAGTAAAGTTTTAATTGTAGAAATTGTTCTTCTTATTAGTAAATATGATACTTTATACATGCTTTTGACGTATTTTCGAGCGCATAACTTGAAAGCGTCATTTCGTACTTAAACGATGTATACACATTTTAAGCAGAGAGTTAAAAGATCTAGAAGTTTCCTAAAAAAAAAACATCGTTGTCCGATCAATAAAAAATCCAATTCGGTCATATTTGACTGTGAATAACTCGCAACCCAAATACGATATCAATGGGAACTTTTGACGCGGTATTTCAAATGCCAAATTAAAGGCATATTTAAAAATCCAGCTTGGTTGAATTTTTCCGCAGTGGATAGCTTTATTGGTTTTGTTTCAGTGGGCTAGACCTTCTACTATTCCCGTATTTTGAGTTTGCAAGCTTGGATTTAGAGATTTAGAGTGATTTTGCGATATTTGGATTGTGCTATGATATAAATAATAAAATTTTATTGTCCATATATCTTATATGTTATATATCTTCTTTATTTTCGTTTTGTAATTATTAAACTGAAAATTTTTAAAATTCTAAAATCTACAAAGCAACAACCGCGATATACAACGGAATAAAATAAAATTACCATTAAAATAATAAAATAACTTACAACCTTGAAAACATTTTTACAGTTCACTTGAAAGTTTGTTGAGATACCAGTACGCTTTTCTAACCCCATTCAAATGATTTTTAGGGACATTTTTTTTTAATTTTTGACAAAATTATTCGGTAGAAAGCGTTTACTAATCACTAAAATAAATAACATTGTGTTTCATATTAACAAGAACAGATTGTAAACCAGTTACATGCTATAGGCTTATGAATAAACAACACAGTAATTTAGTAAAATAATAGCCATTTGAAAGTCATAACAATCATTTAATCTGAACAATATACTTCAATAGTAAACTCAATAAGTAAATAAATATGAAGTGCGCTTGCTTAAAAATACGAACATATACAGAAATTAAATGTAGAACATGAAGTTGTATAGATTATGTTTGGAACAGTTTGCTACCACTGCTCCCCGTAGCTACGCCTCTGGTGACGAACAAGAACTAGTCTTTTATTGCAAAAGTGTTATACACGTAACAAATTCTTAAGAGTTGTTTCTAGGGAGCATCTACAACAGCGGTAAAACAATTGAAATATTCTAGTTGCTGTTTTATTCCTTGATCACTTTCTTGATTAATAAACGAATATAATACAAGTCAGTAATTTATTATTATGAAATGTAAAACATAGATTATGGCGATCTTGTTAAAAATATTTAATTCCAGCATCCGAATAAATTAGCCCTAAAGTTATTAAGGCTCCTTAGAGCAAGGTCGTCAACACGTGCAAAATAGAGGACCTTCACTTAGCAGAAGATAAAATTGCATTACCGTGATTGGACTCGTAATGGTTGAGAAAGTTTGCTGATTAAAATCAGGACGTTCCAGTTGGCAACGTGGCAATAATATCTCTCTAAAAGGGGTGGAAAAAACGAGGAGGGGTAAGGGCGAAAGCGTCGCATCGGCCGACCTTTGAGAAAATATTTTTAATTCTCATTATGGATGCTGAAGGGGTCGGCTGCCTTGATCCGCAAGATTTAAAAAGGCTTTCGCAAGCTATTTGCATCTTAAACGGCGGATTGTTCTTATGGCTCGAGTGGAATTTTCATTGATTTACAGGCGAGTCGAGTTGCTTTTGGGCAATCTTGCTTTCTAAACACGCGCCACCGGGCACATGTTTCCCGCAGAATTCTAATTTCTTAATCGTGTCACCCTCGTACCCACCCCTCTTATCTCGAATGCGACACAAAATTACAATATTTATCGTTTGTGAATCCAAGCCTATGTCTCCAGATTTGTGTTTTTGATTTAAGCAGTCCGCATTTTCTTTCTGCGTTGTTATTTACATAAGTGAGTAATTTTCAGTTCAAGCAATAAAAACATAAATTTTGTATTATTTTATTTTATTATCTGTGATTTTTTTTGTATCATTCTATAAGCTGGCTTATGTGTTTGATATTAGGTATACACAGATAGAAAATTTTGTTTAATTCATATAGATATGCATTGACTCAAAGAAATCTGGTGTTTCAATACAGGCAAAGAAGTATTTTTTGCGGATAAAAATGCATTTGTTTTAAATATTTGTTTGGTAGAAAGAACGTTTATTTGTGTCAAACAAATAACAAAACTGTTCGTTAAGTTAAATTGCGATATTTTAAGTCTGTTATAAATATCTCCATCTCATCGGTGTAATTGATAGGGTAGAAAATAAAACACTTGCGTGATCCGACTATGTCTATTATTTATCAGTTCTTGTGGCTACCAGGTTTCGAATAATAACAATTCGTCGTCGAGCCAGGCTTCAATAAAAAGAGGAGGAACTTACGATTAAAGGTGTTCCAATGCAATAACTATTAAATTATCGTTGACTTGAAGTTTGCAGGATCGAGGGTCATGTGTCATTTCGGGGTTATGTTCCGTCAAAGGGTTGTACATTTGTTATTCGGTTTCTCTTAACAATAGAAATCACTAAAAATACAACCGCGACAGTCAGGGGCGCAGCTACGGGTAGCAGTGGGAGCAAACTGCTCCAGGTGCACAGGTAGAGGGGGCGCAAAATTCGAAGGTCCATAAAAAAAATTTTGTGTAAAAATATCGAAAAATAGATTGGGGCGTTGTATTTATAGGTAATGTATATAACTTCAAGTTCTACATTTAGCTTCTGTAAACATTTGTTTTCTTAAGCAAGCCCACTTCATATTTATTTACTTGTTAAGTTGACTATTTTAGTATACTGTTCAGTTTAAATGATTGACTTTTAAATGGCTATTATTTTCACAAAATTAGTGTGTTTTTTTATTCCTAAACTTATAACTATCTAAGTGGTTTTCAGTCTTTTCTTATTAATATGATATTTTATTTTAGAAGAAAGAAATCGCCAATCCTAAAATTTCAGTGGTAGGTAAAACTTTCAATTGCCTAAAACGCTTTGTTCCAAATATTTTTGATGAAAATTATTGTTAAAAAATGTCCCTAAACATCATTTGAATGTGGTAAGAAAAGCGTACGATAGCATCTCAACCTGCACCTCAACTGTGATGACAAGGTTGTAAGTTATTTTATTACTTTAATGGTAATTTTATATCACTGCGTTGTGTATTGCCTTTGTTCCTTTGTAGATATTAGAATTTTTAAAATTTTCAGATTAATAACTACAAAAAACGAAAAAAGAAGAAATTATATAGAATTGATTATTTATATTATAGCAGACTCAAAATATCGCTACAAGCTTGCTAAGTCAAAATACGGGAATAGTAGACTATAGCGTCTAGCCAAGTGAAATAAAACAAATAAAGCTATTCGCTCCGGAAAAATTCAAACCAAGCTGGATTTTTAATTAGTTATGCGTCTGAAAATACGTCAAAAGCACGTATAACGTATTTATATGCTGGGTGATCTATTCCGCGCCCCAAGTATTTGAAAACATGATTGAGCATCATATTTAATAAAAAGAACAACAATAGCGTACAATTAAAATTTAACCATATTAAAAAAATGCCAGACCGCCGAAAAACAACAGATTGTACTTGCTCCAGGGCGCTGAATATGTAGGTACGCCACTGTCCACAGTTTAGTTGCTCGCAGTAGCAATTTGATATGTTATTGTATAAATAATTAGCTCAGTTTACCTGGATATCAGAAAATACGTGTTAAAAATTGTCATGGTTGTAGAGTGAATGCAGCAGCATATCAGTTGTCACTGTTTGGTGCTGGTGTGTTTCTTTTTTCGGCGCGATTTTCAAATTGTTTTAGAAACAGATGATTTCTATTGATGTCGATGTCATTCAGGAGCATGCCTGGATATTTTAAGATTGCGATAAATGTTTTTACTTTATCATACGCAGTACGGTAAAGTATTGTAATCATGCCGAAAAAAAAATTGCGATTTTAGCGGAAATAGGTCTTTTTGGGTCCCCTGAACATTTTTGACCAAGGTACAAAAAAATGTCTGTGTGTGTGTGTGTGCGTATGTGTGTACTCGATTTTTGTGGAGCCGATTCCGGAAAAACTACTAAAGGTATCGGGACGAAAGTTCATATTTAGAAGTTTTATGACCAAACTTAGAGCTGAAAAGCTTTTGGTTCAAAAGGGTCCAAAGGAACTGGTAGTTTATTCTAAGCCATTTTCAAGGATTTTAGAAATGAGCCGCCATTTCTGTAATTTCGTCAAAATAGTTAAATAATAAATTAAAGCAGAGGAAATTTTGAATAATTTATGCCTATGACATTTTTTGGTAAAATTAATAGTTTAGCTGCAAGAGCAAATTCTATTTGATCGAGATCGGTCGCATCTGCATTGATATGCTACATAGTAGCCAGGATTTTGACAAATATTTTTTTTTGTGCTGTCACCACAGAAATGTCTATGGCTGTCACCACGCTGTCACACTCGGAGAACCCTCGACTATAAATCTGTCAGAATTTGAATTAGCTTTTTAAACTTGACATTTCGTAGAAGTGGTATCAACCTAACATTTTCTATACCGAAATATAACCATTTTTGATTTTTTTTAAATACGTATTTCTCAAAAAGCAATACAAAAAACGTTGATGTCACTCCTGCCGAAAACTACATAGCGCGACTCGCTCACATGCGACGACGACGCTCCGCCATCGGTGACGCGCCGCATCACCGATCGTTGTGCTATTCCCTACTTTCGGCACTTGTGAGATAAACAACTATTATTCTGATGACAGTAGGTAGTGTCAAATGCTGATGCTTTGACAATACCTTCGATTGATACTATTGACTATCAAAATATCTGTCAAATCCTGGCTAACTAGTTTAATTTTAATGCATACACGATTTATCTCAGTCAAATAGATTCTCATGCAGCTAAACTATTAATTTTGTATTTTGTATGATAAAGTCATGTGCCTGGCCACATCAGATTTTTTTGATTAAAAAAAATTATTCATTTGCTGAAGGAATGAATGTGGATCTATTATAGACTGGAAATTTTCGGAGGGTTCAGTACAGCAAAATCTCACGTGTCACAGCGTTTTAGGATAGTTTTTCTAGAAATGTTTCTCAAGGCAATATGTTTTGATGCATAAGAATAAATTCAAAAGAAAATATTTCTTAAAAACAAGAAATAGTTTCTATATGTGTAAGCTACGGTCGTCACAGTTTGACTTTTTACATCGAGTCAAGCTCATATTTCATAAGAATAAATTAAACAAATCATAAAAATAAATAATAAAATAATTAATGGAAACGCTTAGTTATTTGGGTTTGCAAAGCAGCAAAAGTCTTTATTTGTAACATAATGTGTCCTGAGTGATATATTTCCATTTACTTATGTTTAAAAATAAACAAATTAACAATGTTGTGCAGCGACCGGACAACAATTGAACTGCATACACATTATTGGACAATCTAATCTCTGTTACTGCAACACGCTAGTTATGCTATCAACCCGCATGATTCCACTACTTTAAAATAGATGGGGTATCCAAAATATTCAAGACTCTGCCATATCGCAAAAAAGGCATAAAGTTGTGCGGATATACAGGTACAGAATAATTTCGTATATCGAGAGTACCTGATCGTATAACGTTTATTTAACCAAAAAGTTCTGTTATATATAAATACCGTTGTATAATTGTATAATAATCCATGAAATACCTCTGGTAAGTTAATTTAGGATTGATTGTATCGCTAACTTTCAGTTGTGTGATCTTGATTTAGGTTTTTGGGATACCGTTTCTTTTTTTGATATCCACATGGAAGTTTCTACAACCTTGCAAGTTGATACGTAATACTTTTATAGTATTGAGATGGAAGCGAAAAAGGAGAGAAGGGCATCGAAAATGAGCTATCAAAACCTAATCCGGCAGGTGGATGTGGTTCCAAACAGGTTAGCAAAACATAATTTTATTAAACATCGATATTGTAGAACTCATTATCTCTCCAATAAAAGAGATTGAACGGGAACAAGTTTATTTGGCATATTGTTGATTGGTATTTATTGGATTATTTGTTTTGGTATTGAATACAAACTAATAATTGTCGATTTCTATTTTGTAGTTCATTCTTGTGTGGCAAGTCTGGGCTATTTTTTATCGTTTTATCAGGCTTCAGCCATTTAGCTATATATCGACTTTTCATACGCAGGACCGCTCTCCAATTATTTGGACAGCCGTCTAACAAAATTTAACTTTTAAAGTCCGAATTTATTGCATATTTGACCCGCTTTTATTGCAGAACATGATTAGCTACAAAGCAGAAGACTAAATTCTAAACCATTTTGTAGGTTACGTAAAAAATTGGAAAAGCGCATGTAACGGTTCGCCATCTTGGAAAAGCTATTGTCAAACTGGTATCAGTGAATATTTTTGGCATGATTATTAAAAGATGGCGTTGGTCGGTAAAACACAGATTTCTATCTTCGATGTTCAGCAATTTTAAAGATTGCAAGGCATATATTCTTTGCCGGGAAAGTCTCGAGAGAGATACCCATTATCATGATTTAGGGATTATTAGCAATATAGTGATCAACCGATTACTTATTGTAACAATATTGCATATCAATCGCTAAAGATACACAATGCGTAAAACAGTGCGCTAAACTTGGTACTTTTAAAATTGAGAATGCCTATTTTTCCAATTAATTTTTCTACTTCTTCAACAACTCCTAGTTTACGATAAATGCACATAAATGCCAGTTTTATTCTTTAATTAAATTTGCAAACTTTGCCTCTCACACAGCCCATATTTTGTTAAATACAACTTTACTTTTATTGTTCAACTTTGTAATAGACTCTACAAATATGTCAGTCGATCAGTGAAATACTGACAATTTTCCAATATTTTAGGTAGTTAGTGTTGAAATTCAATCATTTTCTATAAAAAAAAACACCTGTTGCCGGGTATAACGTTTCTTAAATTTAAAGTCAAAATAAAAATATCAACTATTAGCGACGCTACACCCTAAAAGACGTTGTAAGTTGGTATTGAAAATATATTTATAGCTTTATCAAAAATTTCTGTATCACCCTATTCGGTACCTCAAAATGACGATAGTCAATCAAGTAATCATAGTTTATAGCTACTGAAAAAGTATAATTGCTTTTACAAAAATAGTTCTATATTTTTCTTTCATATGTCAAATAGTAGGTAATATTGTAATAGTTGTATTTACTCATAAGCGCTGGGTTGTTCATGGCAAAGAACCCCTAAATCACAATAATTAGTATTTATTACAAATTACGTATCTGAATTATACCACAACGTTTATAACTTTTACAAAAATTGTGGATACACTTCTCTCATATTGAAAACCATAAGTAATATGCCTCTAAATGACGATCTTATGTAAAGCACTGACTGAGATTAATGTTTTAGTTACGTAAACAAATTATATATACATTTTTAAAAAATTATTACTTTCCAGCATACACAAAATTGTAGGTAATTAGTTCTCGTAGAATTCTAATAGTTTTGCCCGTGATGAACAACTGTTCTTATTGATTTTCGAAAAATATGCACTTAGGTTTATATAAGCTTATATTAGGATTGCTTATACAGGATGTCTCAACAGTGCGATCTCGGAAGATGTGCCTCTGTTAATGTAAAATTGTAAAATTGTAAAACTGATTTCGCTCATGTATATAGAACGCCGGCCATTATAAAATTATTAGCGTGTATACAGGGTGTTCTATAAGGTAGTACCAACCCAAACTTATGTTTTTTTAAATGCAACAACCTATATTTCGGCACAATTTTGATTTCTCGCAAAATTTTTCGACATCGGAAAATAACATTAGACACCCTAAACTTTCCCCTTTTTGATTATTGGCATTTTTATTGAAAATCAACTGTCTAAGAAAAATCGTATATCTCAATACGTGTTTTTAATTTTACTGCACACGCTTAGATTATTATGATTAAGTGAGAAGCGTTCCATTAACGTGATTACCTGCCATATCCAAATGGTAATTAGGGTGGTCATAATTTGCAAAGAGAATATAAAATGTTTTCCTTTGAAAGTTTATTTTTTAAATGGTACATATATCTAATTAATTTTTTGAATTCTTCTCGTCGTTCTGCATAAAAAGTACTAGCACACACTAGAAAATCGACATAAAATTGCCGTTATAAATTTCTATTTCTTGCAAAATAATATTAAGTATTAGACAGGTACCTTAATAACTTGTTTAGCACAGTTTTTCATAGCCTACAGGGGATAAGTAAAATTTTATTTCAAATTATAGTAGGTACCTATTAAATTGATGATGTGATAAAATGTTTTATTTTATTAAAACAAAGATAAAATCATGCGGGAAAACATAAATTAAGTAAATAGCTCGCTTAATAGTTAGTGGAAGTGTAGAAGCATTTATTCAAAGGAAAATCGTTTTTTTTTATGAAGCAGACTAGTTATCTCTGCAATTGTTCATTTTACCACTGGTATGTGCTAGTACTTTTTAGTGCAGAACGATGCGTAGAAGTAAAAAAATTATTTAGATACAGAGTGCCAATCAAAAAAATTTAATTTCTTAGGAAACATTTTTGTTATATTTGGTTGCAGATTATAGATATGGTAGGTAATCAGTAATCACGCTTATAGAACGCTTGTTACTTAATTTTAATTTAAGCGTGCGCAATAAAAGTAAAGACAAGTATTGAGATATAATAATTTGCTAAGACTGCTGTTTTCCATAAAAATGCCAATAAATCAAAAAATATAAAGTTTAGGGTAGGTAATGTTAATTTTCGTTCCAAATTTTGCCGAAATATAGGTTGTACCACTTTAAAAGTTTGGGTTGGTACTAACTTATGGTACAGCCTGTATACACGCTAATAATTTTAATATGTGCGACTGGTCGTTCTGTATATATGAGTGAAATCAGTTTTAAAATATCATTCATGTCATTAACAGAGGCACAATCGTCCGAGATCGCACTGTTGAGGCACCCTGTATATATAATATTCACAAATTTAATAATTTCTAAAAAAGCAAAAATTTATTGAAAAAAATGTGCGTTAATGTTTGAGCTGTACATGTGATTTGAATTTGCAACGAATTATAATCATTAAACACTATTTATTGTACTGCAAAATAAAATTTGGCATGACACCCCAAATTTTATGAGATGATATAAACAGATAATATTTATATTTAGAAAAGACCACTCTATAGAAGAGTAAAACGTACAGCACATTGATTTTTATAGAGGATGAACCTAGATGGTTAATACATGACGTCTCCACCACGTCTTACATTTGGATAACGTAGATTTCTGGTTTGAGATCTACGAAAAAAAAGTTGAAATGACTTGTCATATCTATTGTGACACATGGGCGTTTGTAATAGGAAAAAATGAATGCACGTCTTATTTTTACATTTATTCTTAAGTCTTCATTTAACTGAATACTTACATATTTCTTTAATTTTTATTTTCATGTCATTCTTGTACCTGTTTAGATGTTAATATTTATGGTAAGCCTACTTTTAACACATTTTAATGAATGTATTTTACCACGGGGCCGGCAAAGTAACCGCAAATATAATCTAGACGTGTCACAAACTCCATACTAACGCTAACTTGCAATACTAATTACTACTATGTCAGAAAATAACACTATAGTTGAATTTCTTCTATCCCTCCGAGCGAATTTTATGCTATCACCGGTAAATTTAATCATTTTCAGTTCTATATTGTTTGTTATTTTATGCTAAATACTCCAAAATCCGTTTGTTATTTAATTAACAACTTTCGCAAACTTAAAAATACCTAAACAAATAAATCTTACCTTTTCTATCCATCGTTTCTGCGCCTAATTTCCATCGTACCGGGATTTTGTCCACACCTGATTAAGAAACATAAACCCACATAAGTATGTGAGAAATCGATAAACATCAAAGTATACTTACTTCCGTACAGTGCTGCAGGTATCTCCGCATGATATTTTCCAGAAAACCGCACAAATTCACTTGAAACGCCGAACACAATATCACAAATCACATTGTTCCTACTTTCACCAACATTACGCGCTTGATTTACATTATTATCCAACAAATTTTCTATTTATTGGTTGAGATTAATACTAACAAAGTCACAGCCACAATATTTTGGTTAGTACTTTTGTTTTGAGGCCGGTTTTTCACCTCGGTATCGCGCTCGGTCAGGAATGCGTCCCCACCACGCGTCTGTAATTGGGAGTACCACAACTTTTCTCTCTGTCTGTTTTGCAGTGGAGGCGCGTTTCTAAAACTAGTCGTTTCCTTGTCAAGTAAATCACGTATATTTTTGTTTGTGGACAGTTCTCCCTGCCATTTTCGGTTTTAAATATTATCTCTCGGCAATTTAATTGAATAAATTTTTATTGCAGGCTCGATGAACATGATTTCTATCTATGTATTTTCGGTTCTATTTTTTCTTATAAGTTCAATTTTTCATGTCAAGAAAAATGCCCTCAACCAAATTATCATTATTTTGGTTTAACATCCGACTGCCAAAGATACAAATTATTCTAAATCACAATAATTTAGATCGAGTACCTATGTAGGTTTTGAGATATATTACGAGGAAAAGCCCCGGACAAATTGGTATAACTTTTACAAAAATTGTTGTACATATTTGGTTACTATGCCAAATCGTATTTACCCATGAATGATGTGGGAGTATCTTCGTGGCAAACAACCCCTAAACTACAATAATTTATATCTACTGCATATGTGGTTTTTACGGTACAATTTACTTACCTTTTCTACAGAAAAATATTTATAGCCACTATAAAAAGTAGTTATATCTTTTTCTCTCATGCCAAAGTCTAAGTAATTTTTACTAGGGATGATTTTACTCTTAAATGTTGCTTAGTGGTAAAAAGCCTCCACATGACAATATTATGTGCAGCACCAAGTAAACCAAATTGAAATTGTTGTTGGCAGCGTTAACAAAATTGTTATTACTGTTTCAAAGGTTATTGTACTGATGTCCAGCATATACCAAGTTGTCATATTCATGAATGCTAAAGCTGTACTATAATCTAATTTCATAAGTCACATTTCAGGTGATTGTTGGGGGTTATACAGGGTGTTTCTTTATAAAATGCAAATATTTAAGGAGGTTATTCTTCGGTCCATTTTGAGGGAAAAAAGTCATATCAACATATGTCCTAAAGGTTTTGAACTACAAGGTGCTAACGTTTTCAGAAAAACCGGCTAAAATTCTTTACTGGAATTTATATTAGTAACAAATCACTCAGATCAAAAATTGATTGATTATTGTCAAACTAGTGTATCAGGTATTATTTTTGATCGGTAGAACACATCTAGCTTTGAAACTTACAAATGGTAGAATTTTGGAAATCTAAAAAGGCCTCACGTCATATGTTCTTTGCCAAGAAAAATGCTTTCATTTTACTACTTTTTGATACTTATCGAGAGATAAACAAAATAATGATGATTTAGGGGTAACAACTCCGTTGCTAACAGGCAACAGGTCCGACTGGCCAATTAGTATTCTAACAATATTAAGTATTATCGACAGCCAAAGAAACACAAACTTGAATGATGAAAATTGTTTAAAACATTTTAAAAATTACTGAACGACGATATTCCATACTTCAAAATCTAGACTACCTATCTCAATTACTTAGCCACTATTTCCCGTTCTGTAGGAAACAAAATTTAAATCACAATAATTTGCATACACTTTCTTTGCAAGCTTTCGGATATACTACGAAAAACGCGACAGAAACATTGTTATAACTTTTACATAAATTAAATGTATAGGAAAAGGAAAAAAATGGTTACATATGTTTGCTTCATATGACAAATTCGTAGATAATTAATCGTTGTATTTACTCATTTACGGTGACAAATTTTCGTTGTGGCATACAACACCTAAATCACAGGAATTTTGTCTACTACTTATTTGAGTAATGCGGTACAAATTACATATGTTTACAACAGAAAAATGTTTATAACCAAAATTGTTTAAATCCTTTTCTCATAGGCCAAATTGTAGGTAATTGATTGGGTTTATACTTTAAATGATTACATTAAAAGCTGAAAAGCCTCCACATTACGATATTATGTATGCCACCAAGTAGAAGGAGTTGATATTTTGGTTGGCTGTGATAACAACATGCTTATAACTTTAAAAAAAATTATTATATAACTTTCCACCATATACTAAATTATAGGTAATTAGATGGGGTAGTCCTATTCATAATTGCAAAATGTTTTGCTCTGAGGTGAAGTACCCCTAAATAACGATATTGTACCTATGTTGTGTGGCTGCAAATGAACATTACTTTAATCTGCTTTAGCAAAATGTTGTAACTTTTCTAAATGTTGTTCTATAATTTTCTGTCATGCGTCAAATTAAAGATCATTAATGCGGGTTAAATCCTTTGGTAGTCGATTTTTTTCGGAACATTTTGTAAGTAAATGATATGATTCTTACCATGCACAATTTAATAATCAAACAAATGTGAATATTTATAGAAAAAGCAAACGTAAATTTTTTAGGTTTAAACGTTCCAGTGCTTCAATATGCAACATTTACAAAAAAATAATTATTAAAATATGAGTATTTCCAACGGATTCCGAGATGACGCACTATTTCTGTCTTATTTAACACCAATAGTAACAGCAATATTGTTCTGCAAAATAAAATTTGTGGAATGCTTTATTTCTCGTTTTTTAATTTGATCAAGGTATTATAATATTAAATGTACATTCAGCGAAATATACGAGAGTTTCAAGGAATAATTACACTTATTCCAGATTTTTTTTTTGTCACAAAATGACCTCTGTGAACTTAGCCCCCCCATATTGATTTTTTACAGTTTTTTTTTGCTTAAATCGTTTGATAGTCGTTTGATAGGGTTTGATAGGCTATTCCAGAGGTTTGATAGTTTTTCGTTTTTCCGGAAAACAGAAAATAAAATTTGGTGTGAAGTTAGCCCCCCCATGTTCGAATTCTCGTTTTTTTTAAGTTGCAATCGATTGCTTATGGTTAGGTTTGATAGTCCATTCGCGACGTTTGATAGTTTTTCGTTTACCTGAAATCCGCAAAATTAGAGTTTGTAGGTTATGTTATTGTCCGAATTTATTCCTATCCAAAGGCTATTTTAAGCGGGATGTGTTTGATTGTTCTTTCATTTTGTTCGCTTGTTAGTTCTGAACGTATAATTGTTCTTAGTAACGGCATGATTGATAATATTGTAAAAATTAATGATCCTTATAAATAATATATTAATAATGTTCGAACTTTCGGGTTTTTGAACTTGCAATTGATTGCTTATGGTTTGGTTGACTTTGATTGTCCATTCCTGACATTTAATAGTTTTTTGTTTTCCTGAAATCCGCGAAATTAGAGTTTAGTTTATTAGGTTAGTAATTAGTTATCTTATTGTCCGAATTGATTCAATTCCATGGGCTATTTTAAGCGGGAGTTGTTTGATTTCGGTTAGAAAATGTATCATAATCCATAGTTCTAATTAAAAGTTTGCATTAAATGAAAAACAATTGCATGAGTTTTATTTATTGTCCCAAATATCTAATTTGAATCAGCGCCATCTACAAAGGAACGGTCAAAGTTAACTCTTCTACTACTTTATCGGCATAGGTAGGGGAATCCAAGGAGCATAATATTCGTTCTTCTACTCGCAATAAGTTTAATTACAAACTATACAGGTGTACAGCGTGTACCTACCATTAAAATATGCTTTTTTTACTCGTTTTTAAATAGGGGTGAAATTGGAAATCAGTGAGCCGCATTGATTCACTGTGGTACTTGAAACTATTAAATATTGCGGGTGTCTTTTTGTGTATACTGGAGATTGTTTATATACCAGTTGCAAGACTCTGGGATTATAAAAATATATAATTTTTATAATTATATATTTTTAGGTTCCGAAACTTCGCGAGGCGGTTGCTAGACACCTAACCTAAACGAAACGTAGGAGCGTAGGCACGCCGAACGTACGAGCATAGTCACGTAGCGCGTGTAAGAGCATAGTCGTACTTTCGGTTTTTTCGCTACCGGCGATCTACCTAGGCGATCAGCAGGCCTATTAGGTCTGCACGTTTTGTACCCAATTAAAATACCTAATCTTTTTACTATGAAACTTTAGATGCCTCGAAAAGCTAAGATACCAACCGAAGAAGTACTTGACATTTTATTCAAATATGGAGACCAATTTAAAGATAGTGTGCCCAGCTATTCATCTACCATTTGGAAAACGTTGAGTATGGAAACAGAAGGGAAATGGTCTTCAGCTGTATTTTACAACATTGTTAAGCAAGATCGCAGAAATATCCTTACTAATTTTACTTTATCTCTGATATGCTCCTTGGATTCCCCTACCTATGCCGATAAAGTAGTAGAAGAGTTAACTTTGACCGTTCCTTTGTAGATGGCGCTGATTCAAATTAGATATTGGGGACAATAAATAAAACTCATGCAATTCTTTTTCATTTAATACCAACTTTTAATTAGAACTATGGATTATGATACATTTTCTAACCGAAATCTAACAACTCCCGCTTAAAATAGCCCCTGGAATTAAATCAATTTGGACAATAAGATAACTAATTACTAACCTAATAAACTAAACTCTAATTTCGCGGATTTCAGGAAAACAAAAAACTATTAAATGTCGGGAATGGACAATCAAACTCAACCAAACCATAAGCAATCAATTGCAAGTTCAAAAACCCGAAAATTCGAACATTATTAATATATTGTTTATAAGGATCATTAATTTTTACAATATTATCAATCATGCCGTTACTAAGAACAATTATACGCTCAGAACTAACAAGCGAACAAAATGAAAGAACAATCAAACACCTCCCGCTTAAAATAGCCTTTGGATAGGAATAAATTCGGACAATAACATAACCTACAAATTCTAATTTTGCGGATTTCTGGTAAACGAAAAACTATCAAACGTCGCGAATGGACTATCAAACCTAACCAAACCATAAGCAATCGATTGCAACTTAAAAAAAACCGACAATTCGAACATGGGGGGGCTAACTTCACACCAAATTTTATTTTCTGTTTTCCGGAAAAATGAAAAACTATCAAACCTCTGGAATAGCCTATGAAACCCTATCAAACGACTATCAAACGATTTAAGCAAAAAAAACTGTAAAAAATCAATATGGGGGGCTAAGTTCACAGAGGTCACAAAATGTTATATGGACATTTCAAAGCGCCTTTTGTTTGTAGATAACGAACCGGGAAAGTCTTCATCACGTCTTAGATTTGCGTTACGCAGACTTCTTGGTCTGGAATCTACGAACACAAGATTGAAACGATATCTCACATCTCTTGTGACAAAATCAGTGTCACCATCACGTCTCTCTGTGCACAGTAATTTTTGCTGTTTTGTGTTGAAATATAGGCATTATTTGGTATTCAAATTTACTTTTGTGGGAACGTCCCAATTGTTGTTAGTTTTGGTATATCTGATGTTCGGATTATATAAAAGACGAAATACATAAGAAAGCACTTGAGTAGCAGAAAAAAAGGACACAAAAAAATATTAATTACTATAAAAAGCCACCACAGGGAGCGGGTGGGGTGTAGACTTATTTTCAAAAGTAGGTAATTCTTGCCCCGGTTAGAAATTTCATAATTATGGTAAGCCTAACCATAAGGCTGTATCTAGGGCTCCTCGACCAACAATGCTTTGACTTAGCCTTGGGGGATTACATCGTTGCGTATAAACCACAGAACATAGCATTCAACCAATGCGTGGCTTTCCATTTGTGTAATTGATTGAATCCCCCAACAGAAAGCATATATACTTAACTTGATTATCCACACACCAACGCATTTGACATCTGGTTTATTATCCATTTCATCCAATTTGGGTTAACCAATATTGACGCCTCGGAATAAAATATAATAGATATTGCGGACGGGGAACGCATTAAAAAGCCCATTCGTTAACAAATGGAAAAATGACGGCAACGAAAGTTAGCATCGTAAACCAAGGTGCTTTTATTTTATTCCACTGGGGGCGGCGCCGGGACGCGCGCAAAATAAAAAACCGGGGGAACTTTTGTGTGCTTAAGATTTATGTTTGCGAGGAAATGATTCCATATTGTGCGTGCCGCGGTTGTTCCCGTGATACGCAAACAAATTCCGAGCCTGCGGTCTTGTTTTTGCCAATATCCTGCGTCGCGCGGTGTATTTTGAGGGCACATATTGCTGTTACCGAAAAAAAGATAATGTGGGAGTAGATTTTCGCCGAAATAACTATAAATCTGTAGCTTGCTTGTCACTATGGAAAGAACGAATCACATTATGTGATAAATTTCCGTTCAATCTACAAAGTGCACTGATGCGGGCACACCTATATTTTTTTGCGTTACAGTTATACCATAAGATTATAGTTAAGTTAGCTTAAGTTTTTTCAATGGAACATCGTACATTTTCGCACGTTATTTCAACTTTTTATTCAAATTTAAGACAATGAGTACTAAGATAGTACTAAGTAGTAGTAAGATAGTAAGATAATTGTTCTATAATTTTAATGACATAGGACAAACAATTTTTATGCATGGTTTTCACAGTATTGCTTGACATCACGTAAATAGCATTTTCCACAATCCTCGATTTCTTATTTTACAGTACTTTTGACATATGTATTGATTTATTAAAAGATCTGATGTTAATAACTGATGCAGTTATGAGTTAGTACTTTTTATGTAAACTAATATGTTGTTACTAAAAGCATAACAATATACAGGTGTTATATTTGAAAAATACTTTGTGCTAACAACTGTTGACAAGATGTCAGCTAACTTTGAGACACCATATGTCTATTGACACACCATATGTGCCAAAAACATTGAAAGATCGTCCTTTTTCATAAATATCTACAATAATATTGAAACCAAGAAATCCGATATTTAGTATTTTCAGTTACGTAATCGAATCTATAGTTACTATAATAACTACAGATACAACCTATTATAGTATATTATAATACAAGTTTTATAAGACAAAAATTGGCGCACGAGTAGTTTGGAAGTAGTTAGGTTGGAACGAGTGCGCCAATACGTCTTATAAAACGAGTGTTATACACTATTTTTTCTACTTTGCGACATTAATATTACATAAATGTCCAAAATTGCGGTTGTCATCTTACAGCCTAGAGTAATTCCTTTCTTCAGAAAAATATATTTTTCTACTTTGCGTTCGTTATGAACTCATAACGATACCGGTTTCGGTGTCGTTATGAAAACACTAGGTTACAAACATTTGGTAACTTTTAGTTTTCCAAGATTGATGATATTGACGTCAAGTGTCAAATAAGACTGACGTCTCAATCGCTATTGGCTCGCGTCAGTCGTATTTGTGAATTTTTCTACAACTACCAACTGTTGAATATGAAACTACTCTAGATTGTAAATTGACAACCGCAATTTTTGAAATGTATGTAAATTTAATGTCGCAAAGTAGAAAAAATAGTATATAACACACGTTTTATAAGACGTATTGGCGCACTCGTTCCATTTGGGCACTCCTCGCTACGCTCGTCGTGCCCAAAACAACTCGTGCGCCAGTTTTTGTCTTATAAAACTTGTATTATAATATACTATTTTCTACTTTGCGTTCGTTATAAACTCATAATGAAACCGCTTTCAGTGTCGTTATGAAAACACTAGATCACAAACTTATAGTAACTTATAGTTTTCCAAGACTGATCATATTGACGTCAAGTGTCAAATAAGGCTGACATCTCAATCGCTATTGGCTTGCCTCCATCGCATTTATGAGTTTTACCACAACTACCAATTGATATAGTTAAAACTACTCGCTACGCTCGTCGTACCCAAAACAACTCGTGCGCCAATTTTTGTCTTATAAAACTTGTATTATAATTATTAATTACTATTTTCTACTTTGCGTTCGCTATAAAAACATAAGGGAACCGCTTTCGGTGTCGTTATGGAAACACTAGACCACAAACTTTTAGTACGTTTTCGTTTTCCAAGATTGATGTTGTTGACATCAAGTGTCAAATAGAGCTGGCATCTCAATCGCTATTGGCTCGCCTCAATCGTATTCATGAATTTTACCACAACTACCAACTGTTAAAAATAAAACTACTCTAGATTGTAAGATGACAACAGCAATTTTCGAAATTCATGTAAAATTCATGTCGCAAAGTAGAAAAATAAGTATATAACACTCGTTTTATAAGACGTATTGGCGCACTCGTTCCATTTCGGCACTCCTCGCTATGCTCGTTGTGGCCAAAATAACACGTGCGCCAATTTTTGTCTTAAAACCTGTAGTATATTATAGGTACTATATTAAATGCAGTATGGGCTAGCTTAAAATGTCGTTCTATTTAACGAAAATAGTCTATTAAAATTTTTGCCGGTTATCTATACCATTATGATGCATCTTTTTGTAGTAATATAATAATATACAGGCTGTTTCGTAATAACATGCAAATATTTAAGGAGGTTATTCTTGGGTCCTACTCTTCTATGCATCAAAAGGCATTTAATTCTGCACAAAATTTTTTTTATGCAGGGATTGCCTGAGTCATTTCAAACAGAACAGTGACACGCCACTGCATTTTCTTAAAGTAAAAATTATTTTTGAAATCCCCATTCGTCTCACCAAATCTGGTCTCTTGATTTCTTTGTTTAACGTACGGTTTTCGTATAAAATAATAAATAAAACTCATTCATTTCCACGTAGTTATTAAATTGGGTATTATCAAGGATTAAAAAGGAATCTAGTATGTAAGAAGCAGATTTCGTTTTGTAAACAAAACACAGTTTTGACAGTTGTCTACCTAGTCTAGTTGTCACGTATTTAAGTCATAACAATTAACAATAGTTAAAACTTTAGCACCCTGTAGTTCAAAAGTTTAGGCCTTTGGGACATGTTCATATGAATTTTGTCCTCAAAATGGACCCAAGAGTAACCTCCTTAAATATTAGCATATTATAATATTTGTTAAAATATTAACACAATATTTTAGCAAAACACTTTATAATTACTTCTTGGCTGTATATATTGCCCTGAGGACTTTATTTGGAACACTAATTTTTATTTTAACCGTGGTTTTCCAGACTTTGACTTTTAAAGTTCTATTTTCCACAAAAATCTGCGTATTTGTGGTCTTAAAATTAATTGGTTAACACTGAATTAAAAACTTAGATAATATAATTTTGATATAACGTAGACGTACCAAAATATAGAAAGAGATATTGAAAAGCAATGTGGAGCACCAGGAAAGGCAAATCGGTAGGACTGAGCGGCTTCGCTGAAGCCTAGTTTATTTATTCCCTTTGTGGGACATCACTGCAGCTGAGCCCAATTTGCAACTAACGTATGCATTGAACATTTCGTGGCAAAGCAAGGGATATCTACACAAAAACTTTGCAGTGTTGTGGCTAAGTCAATAAATAAAAACCAATAATAATATGATAAAGTAATGTGTCTGGCGACATCAGATTTTTTTGCCAATATTCAGTGCGGCAGTGAATTTTTCAAATACGTAATGCGATTATCGAAAAACGGAACATGTATGGGTACTTTAACGATAATAGAGAAAAGAACCATACATCGGCTTGTTAATGTCCACATAAAGCGTTGCGTGGAGATTTCAAATTAATCTGCGGAGAGCCGATTTCGCAATTTTAATTCTCTTTGTCGTTTGAGAGCGCCCACTTAACCGCATGATGTGACAACAGATGCCAGGCACTTTTTCACGTCATTGTATACAGATGTAGCGTGTTTGCTCGGATTTTCCTTTTTCCTCTTTGACACACTCGCGTCCACGTCCCTCCGTTGTGAAAATCGAACCTCACTTCATCTGTTTCTGCTTAAATTTCCGCTCACGTCGGTTTTATTTGGTCGGGTCCATTTCAATCCAATTACATTTTTTCCAGTTGTTTTTTTTTCCTTTTTGTCGCTTCTGCTTGCTTTGTTATGTTTGTCAGATAAATGTTGTTTTATTTTGTGATTTTGCTTTATACTTTTAAATGGTGACGAAAATGATTAGCAGTATCAACAACTAACTCAGCATACAAAATTAATAATAATTATGTAAATACCCAAAATTATATTTAAAGGATAATGTAAAATAATATGTGAATTTGAGCTGCCATAAAAGATGCCGGAGAAACCGTAGCCAGCTTCTGTTTTCTTATCGGTGCTATATTGGATTTTGACAAAGTCATTGACGAAAGTTGCTTTTTTTTCCTAATTAATAATTTACTTTTATTAGGTATTTAAACTTTCAAT
Source organism: Melinopterus prodromus (assembly GCA_964023965.1). Taxonomy (NCBI): domain Eukaryota; kingdom Metazoa; phylum Arthropoda; class Insecta; order Coleoptera; family Scarabaeidae; genus Melinopterus; species Melinopterus prodromus. The sequence continues at coordinate 52,997,050 of OZ030394.1, forward strand.
TATGAATTTAAAGAAGATCTAACCATTTGTAGTATGTCACCAAAGTGGTAACGCGCGCTGTTTATTCTATTCTCATATATTTTATTTGACAAGCTATATAACCGAAGTGTAAATTGCATAATAACCTTAAATTCTATATAACTAAAATAATAAATCGAAGATTTTTAGTTCAGAATGTTTTTAATAATATCAATAAATTGGATATTGTATAAAGAATTTTTTAGCTCTTGGTAATAGATCTGCATTTCCAACAGAGAAGTCAATACTACAGTAAATGCTATTATAAAGCGCATCGGATAGTCCCAAAAGTAAGGCCGTATTTAAAAATTGCACGTCTTTATCATTACTACACAATTTCTTCGAAGTTCTACATTGAAGTGAAGTTAAAGAAGATCAAAATATCGAAAATGTCTGAAGTATGAAAACATTTAGTACACGTCATTAAGAAACGCTTAAAATTCTAACGTGATTGGACCATATCTTTTCTTCCCGAAACTTGCTTATAGTTTTAGATTTCTACATTTATTATTATTAACAATATGCATATTTTTCTTACTCTTACTTTTCGATACAACAATTTTTATTTTTGCCCTTTTAAATAAATATTGAAAACATTTGATCAAGTTGTGTCAAATTGTGGTCCGAACAAGTTAATATTTTATTTTTGTTCGGTTGTTCGTTTTGGCATCTGAGGTGCAAATAATTTTAACATCTTTCTCTCCACCGTAGTCTTAGCATGTGCAACTTCGACAACATTTCGACCACATTTCCTACGTATTTTTTTCTTTCAAAAGATAGATAATTTAAAAATACACATAATTTACTAAAATTATAAAACGGAAAATATAAAACTCAAAAAGAATAGCTACCATTTCTCGCTAATAGCAAGTTGCTGCTAAGATTGACGATGATCTTCGATATAGTCAGGGGCTTATAGAGAAAATAAAAGTTTACTACTTCTCCGACATATTTAGAGATATAAAAATGAACACAATTTTTTTATTATTGGTTGAGAGACAAACATAAACACGTAGGTTATAGTACGTTTAAAATTCTTATTTAACGGTTTATTTGCCTTTTACTAAAAGGCATCCGGTCCAGTTGTTTAAATTTCGGTCCCACTTCAAAAAAAATATTTGTTATTCGAGTATATTACATTCAATTTGTTTATTAACAAATTTAGATATGATGATAATTTTCAGCGTAATTAGAGTATGTTTCAGAAACGTTTCAGTCAATCGAAAACTCTCGTACGCACTATAGATTTGAGTATTTATATATCAGAGTTTCTTTCTGTCGGCCGGATTCAGTGTAATTTGAAATGTTCCTCCGGGCCGGATTGAATCAAATGGCGGGTCAAGTCTGGTAACATACATTTGTAATACGACGTTTGTAATACAAATGATATAAGACGATACTTACGTTTTGACCGTCACAGTGCTGGTGCATTGTTCATACTGCACTGCCGAGATAGCAGTTTGGAGAACTAATTTTTGTGAGTCGTTCCCATTTCTGTCCAGATTTTTGTTTGTTGATATTCACTGGCCTATCCCGGTAGTCTTTGAGTATGCGGTCCCTTGGTTGGCCAATTATTTATCAACTTACTGACACTTATTCTTTTTCGGGAAAATGTTCGTATTAAAAACTGTATAGACTAATTAGAAAAATCGCACCATTATGCTGAAACGATAGGTGGTACCTATCTACAGTACGTAGTTATTATTGTTCGTAGTTCGTAGTTCGTAGTTATTATTGCATCACATTAAACGGAACTTAAATATAAAAATAACAACTGAAATGAATTGAGACGAAAAATACATTTGTCCCAATGTAAGGTAAACATCCCAAACTCAGGCACTGTTGGATAAAATAGGTAATCTACAACATTGAACTTTATTATAGGCCATTCGGTTTGTTGATTTGACATTACACTTATCAACCCACAATCGTTTCTTATTCTACCAATGTTCTAACTGTAGGAATATAACCTAAAAGTTTGACCGATCTTAATGATTGAGTGTTATGCTAAAAGTTAATTTTTCCTTATAAGGTAACTGCAATTAGACTTTGTTTTACATTGCTACAAGATAACAGTAATTAAGAAAATTCTAATAATATCTATTTAAGCTGACTAAATATGCTTTTTATTTTCATAGTAATACGGTCTACTACTCTTTCAACCACTTTACAAATTTAGGGGTGTCGGAATTAGGTACATGTAAATATAGCGCGTACTTAAATCAGACATGTGTGTCGGAATTGTGTACATCGTTAGAAGTGATACATATGGCTCTAATGCTGTCTTTTTGCACATGAAAATTACATATTTTACGTTATGTGCTATATTACTATTAATTTTACGTATTTTGTCCAAATTCCGACACGAATGTCAGAATTACAGACGTCAATAATCCGTAATTATTACACTAGCAGCACAGATAAGCAGTTTTCGCATTAATACATCACCTTTGGAGATAACAGTTGAACTCATGTCATCTCCATTTAAAAAAAAATCTGATGTGGCCAGGCACATGACTTTATCATACAATATATAAAATTAATAGTTTAGCTGCATGAGAATCTATTTGACTGAGATAAATCGTGTCTGCATTAAAATTAAACTAGTTAGCCAGGATTTGACAGATATTTTGATAGTCAATAGTATCAATCGAAGGTATTGTCAAAGCATCAGCATTTGACACTACCTACTGTCATCAGAATAATAGTTGTTTATCTCACAAGTGCCGAAAGTACGGAATAGCACAACGAACGGTGATGCGGCGCGTCACCGATGGCGGAGCGTCGTCGTCGCATGTGAGCGAGTCGCGCTATGTAGTTTTCGGCAGGAGTAACATCAACGTTTTTGTGTTGCTTTTTGAGAAATACGTATTTTAAAAAAAATCTAAAATGGTTATATTTCGGTATAGAAAATGTTAGGTTGATACCACTTCTACGAAATGTCAAGTTTAAAAAGCTTATTCAAATTCTGACAGATTTATATTCGTTCATGATGACGTAGATGACGTTCCATGCGGTTCTCCGAGTGTGACAGCGTGGTGACAGCCATAGACATTTCTGTGGTGACAGCACAAAAAAAATATTTGTCAAAATCCTGGCTACTATGCAGTTTCATATCAATGCAGATGCGACCGATCTCGATCAAATAGAATTTGCTCTTGCAGCTAAACTATTAATTTTACCAAAAAATGTCATAGGCATAAATTATTCAAAATTTCTTCTGCTTTAATTTATTATTTAACTATTTTGAAAAAATTACAGAAATGGCGGCTCATCTGCAAAATCCTTGAAAAAGGCTTAGAATAAACTACCAGTTCCTTTGGACCCTTTTGAACCAAAAGCTTTTCAGCTCTAAGTTTAGTCATAAAACTTCTAAATATGAACTTTCGTCCCGATACCTTTAGTAGTTTCTCCGGAATCGTCGTCACAAAAATCGAGTACACACATACGCACACACACACACACACACACACACATACACACACACACACACACACACACACACACACACAGACATTTTTTTGTACCTTGGTCAAAAATATTCAGGGGACCCAAAAAGACCTATTTCCGCTAAAATCTCCATTTTTTTTTTCGGCATGATTACAATACTTTAGCATACTGCGTATGATAAAGTAAAAATCATTATTCTGGCTTGAAACACCCAAATAAAGTAAAAGAAAACTGCTCTTTCGTAATATTATTATCTAATGCTTGGAGAGAATATTTGTTAATAAAAAAGAAGAAAGCACATATAAAATCCATTCTAGAGAAATAAGAAAGAAAGCGAAAAAGGAATAGAATAAAAGCTGCGCGAAAAACACTAATAATTCCAGATGCAAGAAACATTAAATTACCGCAAATACAGCAGTGACTTTTCATTCTTTCTTTAGCGTAATGTATATAACTGTCATTTCAAGAGGAAAGGACCCTAACGGGCTTATTATCGTTCGCTCGTTCATTCGCCGAATAAATAGAAAACAGGCGCTATGTCAATCTACGCCCGGCCGGCACCATGTATAGTAAATAACGACCTCCAGAACAAATTACAAACGTCTTAGCGCGCCGCCGTTCAACTTTAATCATTTTCCGAGCAACAAAGGGCTTTCTCGAGGTATCTCGAGCGTCGTCCTTCAACAATAATTTCCGGTGATATTCGCTCCACGTCCCATCGAATCAGAAGCTGCCGCCGTATTTCCTCGCGGAACTTTTAGATGCGCCCAGAAAGCGCATCCGTTGCCCGTAATATTTCAAATGTGGGATTCTTCGCGAGCTAAAAGCGCCCTTCGAGCACACAGAACATCGGTTTCCGATTTGCCCGCGGTCCGCGCTGCGCGACGAAAAACAAGAACGGATTCAGCACGATAATATAAATACCCCGCAGCCGATTTACAGTTGATACGAAGAACGAACAGCCCCACGTCGTAAATTTTTAGCCGTATGAACTTAATCGGTTATAGAGAAACTGAATTGAAAAATATGTCTCTATTTTGTCGGGTTAAATGCTAAAGTGTCTAACTCAAAAGTTGTAAGTAACACCTTACTTACTACTATTGAGTTTTATAAAACAAAACTTATAAATTGCATATACCGTGTCCGGCACTAATTTGGACACAAAGCGGAAACATTTTCATTACCAATTTTTGAGAAAATTTTATTCTTCTTAAAAGATTCTGGATTGTCTTAAACCTAAATTTAAAATATTAGAATATAATTACGTACTTGTATGTACAGGGTGTTACCAAAACTATGAAAACATTTTAAGAGTAAAACACCTTTATTTTAAAAGCTATTGAAAAATGTTATTTGAAAAAAGTGTTTCATTTCTTTGCAACACGTTGTACATGCAACGGAGAAGGTGAACATAACTTCGTATTTAAAAACCTATAATTTTTACAAATACTTTTCGCAAGTGACATTTTTGCATAGCTTGGAACATAAAGGTAGTGTACTGTTCAGTGTTATCATAGTTTTGGTAACACCCGGTACATTGAAGCTAATACTCACATTCTAGTATTTGCATATAGGGTTTAAGAAAATTCAGACATTTTTATGAAGAATACAATTGTATGAGAAATTGAAAACACAAAAATTAATTGTTAATAAAATATGCATATGCAATGAAGAAGGTGAAGGTATAGTTTTGGTGGCGCCTGTACATGCAAGCAGATAGTAACATTCTAATAGTTGCATTTTAGGTTTAAGACAAAACAGAAACTTTCAAATGAAATAAAATTGATAATGTTCATTATAGTCCAGGCAATCGGGCATTTTTTGTGACACAAAATCCAGAGAATACCTGTCACACGATGTCCTAAATAATATACTAAATTTTTGACCTCACAGTGGTAAGACGACTCCCAAATTCAGCTTTTAAAAAATATATATGTAATTGCGGTTAATAAAGGTAATTGTCTGTAATATTTTTGTGTTTTAGTAAAATAAATTTTTAGAGCAAGATATTTGTTGAATTGTTCTAAATCTCGTAAAGGTGCTGCCCGTCCAATCTCAGCGGACATTGTCCTGTAAGGAAACCTGTAATCAGTCGAAGGTCTGTTTTTGTAACTGGAGATACTGTCTGGCCTTGAAGGTGGAGAAGGTTATGGTAGCCGCTTATCTCATGCCAAGTGAGACGTTTAGCTTTATCTTCCCAGTTTTATACCATTTTCCTGGTGTGGGTTTTTGTGATACCGCAATAGGGTTCAGGTCAGTAAAAGAGAGCCTTAGAGCCTTCTCTGGCTAGGATATCGGCTGGTTCGTTGCCTTTGATTATTATCATACAGTAGTCAATAATATGTTGGGATTTTTCAATTTCAAGACCTAATACAACTAGTTTGTTTAAGGCGTCTGTTTAATATTGGCCTACATCAATAAAGCAATTTCCATCCGAAAAATATCGATTTTCTTACTGGAACACGTTTACACGGTTACATTATTGGAGACTAGTAATTCTTTTTCCAAATAAATAACAAGTAATACTATCCCATAAAAATGTACGATTTTGGAGATAATTGCATTTTTACGTCGATTGACTGAAAGATGGTCAGCTTTGTTGCTGTTATATGTCCATACACACTTTTTATTGATTAGGTTGATCCTACATAGAAACAAAAAATATTTATTTCTGACACTTATGACAATAGTGCTTGAATGGACTGGTTTCAGCATTTGGATACAATCAACATAAAAGTTATATACACGGTGGGCCAAAAAAAACGGTACAAATTTTTTATCACTCGTATTTCCTATAATATTTTGTCAATTCAAATATTTCTTTTAACAACGAATTGCCTGTAGTGTGAAGATTGAAACCGTACCATATTCGCAATAACAGGACGTTTCAATCCACAGTTATGTTGCTTTGTGTTTGGCTATGCAACATTTCTGATAACATCGTGTCAATTTAATGTGATATTAATTTTGCATACAGGGTGAAATTTTGAAACATCGTTTTTTGCTGTTTTTACTGAAAAAGAAGAAGTGGAATTGCGAATATGGTATGTTTTCAATCCTCACAACATAAGCAATTAGTCCTTCAAAGAAATGCTTGCTTTAATTTACTAACAATCGTTGGAAATAGAAGTAATTGAACATTAGTACCGTTTTTTTTGGCCCACAGTGTATATTGTATATATTGTATATAACATCCTTATAAAGAGATTATTTTATTGGAAGTACTATCCCCAAAATAACCCACAATATACTTTTCTTTTGCAACATTTACAAATAATGTTGAATAATATTACCGATCAAAATAAGAATTCATATCTCAAATTGTAGGTAATTAATTTTGGTACCTACGGTTTCAGATGCGTTTTTTCCGTAGCTGAGAACTCCTAAATAACAATACTATATGTAATACATGGCTGTACTTTTTCGAGAAATGTCAAAAATTTTCTTAACTAGAGACCCAAAAACTGCCTAAATAATAGTTACAACTGGAAATGGGTTAAAAAATATAAATATTTCGAATAGTATTCTTCAACAAAAAAACAAAAACAATATTCAAAATATTGGTTAACCTAGTCGCGGACAGTGTCTGCCAGTGCCTGTAAATTCACATTTAAAACTGTCGGCATATGCCGACTTGTCCGCGATCGTATTAAGGAATGCAGAAGTAAAAAAAATTGAATGAATTCCCACTATAACATTCTTGATTAATGGTATAGGGTAATAAACATTTTCGAATTATAAAATATACCGATATTATTCTACATGTAACTCCAAAACTATTAGCTCTGGAAAAAGATAGTTTCCAGCAAACTATAAAATTATATTCAGTACAATATATTCTATTTAATTTTTTTCGTTTTGTATGCAGCAGGAAGAAAATACATTAAAAATTTAACGTGGGCTCTATCTTACCGCGGGACGCGGAGCCCGCTCGGATCCGGCGAGCGCAAAAACGTGCTTATTATTCCGGTCATCAAAATGTCCCTACTAAAGTTCCAATTTTAAACAAATCTGGCCGCTAAAGCTCTATTTCCTGTCCTAATAGGGTTATCTCAGAAACTGAATTCGATTAGATTAAAACTGTCTTTCTGTGGGTCTACTGGCCAACACTCCCCTGACATGTTTAGACACCTTGAAATGTTCTTATCTTCAAATTGTAAGTATGTATAAACTTTCTGTCAAACGATGTCAAATGACTTTATCATTAAATTTTCATAGTTGTTCTTGCCAAACGGGCAACATTAGCAAACTACAAAGCAGCAACATTTGCCGGTGATTAGTACAAAAATGGATGACGTAAGAAGTTTCTTTAAACTGTTAGAGTGTACTCTCCTACAGGAAGAATTAAATTGTGTGGATGCTTAGTTCTGTGGCCAACCGTTGCATTTGGTATGGAACTGCAATCGCTATTCGCGATTCAGATCGCATTTTATACTTTGTCGTAACGACGACCAATAAAGCGTTTATAACCTAAATTTATAGCGGTTTCCCGACCACGTTCACATTTTCACGATGCGTAAAAGTGTACAACAATTTCAACGTGCGGATTTTCTATAATGCTGTAACGGGGCGCTTAGATTCCATTGCCATAAACCTACGGTACAACGTTTGTATGTTTATTTTACGATATATTTATGAAACTTACAATCATCGACGCACGGATATGTGTTGCAGAATATTTAATAGAACTGAAAGAACTATCGGATTGTATCGATATCATTGGGCTAATCTTAAATAAAACTTGAAAATAAATGACAATTACATGAGATAAAAACCCATAGAATTCAATACAAATTACCTATTCGCTGAACTAATCAAAAGCTATTGTCTCATTATATCTGAACCATACATCTTTAGCGCACTTTTTACGTTTTAGGAGCGTTTGTATTTAAACGACCACGAGAACAAACAAAACTGTGGTTACTGGAGTATCCCTATTACTCGACAAAAACACTGGACACAGCCCTCAGGTTTGAGCAGCAATGTCGGCTAATGGCATTATTGGGGCTCCTTTTTTTGCACGGTGCGCGAGGTGGTACGCTAAAAGGAAGTATTTATCGCTGGTTTTTCAAGAAATTCTGCAAATAGTTTGTTATTAAGTTCGTAGCACTAAACAGTTTATATTTTAAAGCAACTTAATATATAAATGTCATACAGCGTTAGCCAAAGTTACCAAAATTTTATTACAGGTAATTAGGTAACACTTCCTTTTTACTTTATCATACGCAGTATGTAAAGTATTGTAATCGTGCCGAAAAAAAAAATTGAGATTTTAGCGGAAATAGGTCTTTTTGGGTCCCCTGAACATTTTTGACCAAGGTACAAAAAAATGTCTGTGTGTGTGTGTGTGTGTGTGTGTGTATGTGTGTGTGTGTGTGTATGTGTGTGTCTACCCGTTTTTTGTGGAGACGGTTCCGGTGACTACTAAAGGAATCGGGACGAAAGCTCATATTTAGAAGTTTCATTACTAAACTTAGAGCTGAAAAGCTTTTGGTTCAAAAGGGTCCAAAGGAACGGGCTATTTACTCCTAGCATTTTTCAACGATTTTGCAATTGAGCCGCTATTACTGTAATTTCGTCAAAATAGTTAAATAATAAATTAAAGAAGAGGAAATTTTGAATAATTTATGCCTATGACATTTTTTGGTAAAATTAATAGTTTAGCTGCAAGAGCAAATTCTATTTGATCGAGATCGGTCGCATCTGCATTGATATAGTAGCCAGGATTTTGACAAATATTTATTTGTGCTGTCACCACAGAAATGTCTATGGCTGTCACACTCGAAAACAGCTGATTCCTTCAGAGGTTGGGGAGCCGCTATGGAACGTGGCCGCTCTAGTGCGGAAAGTATAAAATTCAAATAAAATAAGATCAAAAATTTGATTGTTTGTTGATAAGAAATATCAACCCGTTGTTATATCTAATTGTAAAAACGATAAATTAATAAAATTGTAAATAAAGTATAGCGATGAGTGTAGTTATATTTTAGTATGTTGGTACGGATGTGACATGAACGAATATAAATCTGTCAGAATTTGAATTAGCTGTTTAAACTTGACGTTTCGTAGAAGTGGTATCAACCTAACATTTCCTGTACAGAAATATAACGCAAAAATAAAGCGCCGCGTCACCGCTCGTCGCGCTATTCCGTACTTTCGGCACTTGTGAGATAAATAACTATTATTCTGACAGTAGGTAGTGTCAAATGCTGATGCTTTGACATTACCTACTATTGATACTATTGACTATCAAAATATCTGTCAAATCCTGTCTAACTAGTTTAATTTTAATGCAGACACGATTTATCTCAATCAAATAGATTCACATGCAGCTAAACTATTAATTTTATATTTTGTATGATAAAGTCATGTGCCTGGCCACATCAGATTTTTTTAAATAGAACCCCAATCTATTTTAACATTTTTTAATTTTAAGAATTTTTATAGAAATCATATTTATTAAAATTTATTTTTAAAATAATTATAATAAATAACCACAAAATTAATTTTTGAATAAAACATTTAAAAATACAGTTTATTCTGCTAGAATATGGAAAGGTTTACAAATTTCCATAATAAAATATACATCATATATATATTAAAAATTTATTTTAAACAACATCTCGTTGCTTAAACTTTTAAAATCATTTTTTTAATTTATGCCAGAGAGGAATTATTTAGGTGTTTCGAAAATTTGGACTATTTGATTGATAGCTTATAAGTGAAAAATGATGAATTATATAATAAAAAGATTCCTAAAAAAATTCTCAGAGTTAAAATGTAAAAATATATAATGTGTTCTAATTAAAAAAGGACACTTTTAACAAAGTTCTATAATAAAATGTACGTAAACGTATTATTCAGGAGTAACATCCAGGATTAGCAAAAAAACACAATTTTTGTTTGCAATATTTCGAAACCTCTATTGTTTCGTCATCAGGCAATCAAACACTACAAGTTTAGATGAAATCAGGTACAATAAATAAACACCAAACCTACTTACGTAGTTAGTGAAGTCGGTTAACATAATTACAGTAGACATAATAACGGGATAATGTTCGATTGGTACAATAAACCAACTTCTTCTGGCAGATACCTTCACTTTTGGTCGACACATAAATTGAAACACAACATTATTTTCCGCAACTATTATTAATGAAAATGTCACAACTCTGACTATTGGCACCTCAGTTAATACAGAGACCCCTATCATTTACAAAAAGTCGACATATGTAGGCGAGTTGATAGATAAATTAATAAAAGTTTTGAAATGAACTTACAACAAATAATCTGAAAATTGCAGAACATTACCCTTTCAGTATATATAGGCTATTTAGCAGGATAAAAGATAAAAAACACCCATGATGTATACCAATCGAACGTTATTTACAGTATACCGTGTAAGGATTGTGCCGGTAGGTACATTGGCCAGACCTGTCAATTATTAAAAAAAGCGAAACAGTTCACATAAGACCGACGTAAAGATGGGTAAGGGCAATTGTGCTCTTGCACAAATCTTAGTATGGGCCATGTATTTGACTTCAACAACGGTTCTGCTTTGGATTCAGAGGTCAATTACTATGGTAGATTGTTTTTAGAAATAGTCCACATTAATAACACTCCCAACACCGTCAACTTCAAAATGGACACGTGTCACCTTAGTACTATCTACTCTTATATTTTCAACACCGCTAACAGCACGTCTAATCAATCAATCACGAGATCCAGACAGCAATTTTGAAATTCAAACTTTAGTACCTTCAGTACAGATAGAGAGATAGAGAGATAGAGGCCGTTGAAGTTTTGTCGTTTCCGTTGCATCAAAAAACTTGTTTTCATAATCGTTCACACAGTATGTTACAAACACTGCGTTGTTCCACATTTGATAGAAAGTTAATGTCTACTGTTATGTTAACCGACTTCACTAACTACGTAAGTAGGTTTGGTGTTTATTAATTGTATCTGACTTTATCTGAAATTGTAGTGTTTGATTGCCTGATGATAAAACAATAGAGTTTTTGAAATATAGCAAACAAAAATGGTGCTGCTTTTTGCTTATCCTGGATATTACTCCTGAATAATACGTTTACGTCTATACTATGAGATCGAAGAATTATTTTCCTAATCTGGATATAATAAAATATATGAAAATGTACACAGACGCTAAAAGTAAAAAAAACCTTTGTTTGAATATGTTTTTAAAATTTTTACAGTGGTAGAAGTATTTAGGTGTTTTTACTAATTTTGACTAATCCTGTATAATGTATAATAGATTATTTTGTGGCGCCTCCACCATTTGTGGCAAAACCGTTTAAACCACCGATTGCCAACGGGTGGGGCGCGAGCGGTACGGCTTTATGAGACGATCGTGAGCGAGAGAGGGACAGCGAAAGCAGATTGGGAACCAGTAGTCTAAACCTTTAACATCATGTGCTTTACCTCACAATCATGCGCTTTTCGCACAGCGTATATCTAATCGATGGGCTAGCTGCAATACCACATATACCTATGCTTTAACCAAGGCCATCGATCTATGATTATCACTTTGTTTTAACCGTTTTACACATTTTTACTTTATCATACGCAGTATGTAAAGTATTGTAATCGTGCCAAAAAAAATGGGATTTTAGCGGAAATAGGTCTGGAACTGGTTATAATTATAAGGAACTGGTAGTTTATTCTAAGCCTTTTTGAAGGATTTTGCAAATGAGCCGCCATTTCTGTAATTTCGACAAAATAGTTAATTAATAAATGAAAGTAGAGGAAATTTTGAATAATTTATGCCTATGAAATTTTTTGGTAAAATTAATAGTTTACCTTCAAGAGCAAATTCTATTTGATCGAGATCGGTCGCATCTGCATTGATATGAAATTGCATAGTAGCCAGGATTTTGACAAATATTTTTTTGTGTTGTCACATTCGAAAACAGCTGATCTCATCAGAGGTTGGAGAACCACTATGGAACGTGCCGCTGTAGTGCGCAAAATTATAAAATACAAATTTCAAATAAAATAAGATCACCAATTTGATTGTTTGTTGATAAGAAATATCAACCCGTCTTTATATCTAATTCTAAAAATGATACATTGAGAAAATTATAAATAAAGTATAGCGATGAGTGCAGTTTTATTTTAGTATGTTGGTAGGGATGTGTCATGAACAAATATAAATCTGTCAGAATTTGAATTACCTTTTTAAGGTGCGTTTTCATTAGTGATAATGGCAGTGGTAGCAGACGCCGTTATAGTATTTCCAATAGAAAATTGCTAGTGAGTCATGTTTATGTACATGCAAACTAATATGTGTCATTATCACGATATGTAAGAAATACTATAATTTCGTATTCTACCACTGCCATTAGCTACCATTACCTACCAATCGGAACGCACCTTTCGTCAAAGTGGTACCAACCTAGCATTTACTATACAGAAATCATTTAATTTTTTTTTAAATACGTATTCCTTAAAAAGCAACACAATAAACGTTGATGTCGCTCCTGCCAAAAACTAGATAGCGCGACTCGCTCATATGCGACGGCGACACTCCGCCTTCGGTGACGCGCCGTATCACCGCTCGTCGCGCTATTCCGTACTTTCGGCATTTGTGACATAAATAACTATTATTCTAATGACGTAGTGTAGGTAGTGTCAAATGCTGACGCTTTGGCAATACCTACGATTTATCTCTATAGAATAGATTCTCATGCAGCCAAACTATTAATTTTATATATTGTATGATAAAGTCATGTGCCTGGCCACATCAGATTTTTTTATAAAGAGAATCGATATTTTGCAAAGTTTCGTGTACACACTACACAGATGGTTTGTCCCAAGAGCTACACGCAATCAAACTATCGACCTTTCGCACTGAAAGGTCGAACGAAACGAGCAGATAAAATATTCACTACAACAAAATCGAAACCGATTGTTAATTATTCGCTAATTGTTGTCAAAAGAACCAATGTACCGAGAAATAAATGCAAATTGGTCCAGCGTCGCATCGGTGCGCCCATTAATTATGAACAAATGAGTCTGTCGATGATACGCGCAACAATGGTGAATTGAAGAACATACAGGTTATTCTAGGAAATATATCAATTAGCTTGAACCAATAACAGACAAATATTCACTGTATATTATGCATGTCCACAGAGAGACGTTATTATAAAGTACACCGCAAAATGAAAAATATTAAAACGTTAACAGCAAACGGACTACAGTTTGATGAACGGACACATTCACATTCGGACACATTCGGTTAAAAATATTTAAAAATAAATACTAAAGACAAAAAGATTTTTCGAAAGGATTGTGGATCGGATATTTTATTTGAAATTAAATCGATACTGAAAGTTACAGTAGCATGTTTTTGCACTAAAGAAGTGCTAATGCTACTAGCTACACAACCTACGTTCCCCATGATGATTAAAAAGTTAGTACCACTATTAGCAACTTCCGGAAGTTGATTACAATCGTGTTTGCGATAACTATTTGAAAATTATCAAAATGATGAAAGACTGATGAATTATAAACCGGTGTACCTATTACTATACGTAGAAAATGAATCTATAATTTATGAGTATTAGGTAAAATATGTAGTTTGTAATATAAAGCGCGCTTAAATATTACAAACGCTTTAATATTTAATTAGATGTAGATGCGATTAGCAACAAACGGGTCTCCATTGTTTTATTTATTTTTATTGCCTTTATACATACATATTATATTATAACTCCTTTTATAAATGTGTACATTATCTTTGCATTGTATCCAGGTTAGTATCAAGCACTTTATGGACATGTAATAATTGGAGAAGTAACATGCGAAAATTTATGCAATTGTGACCTAATAAATATTGATAAACTGTAAAACGCAAACCAACTTACGTACTATTATTTATATACTGTAAAATTTGTATTGGATACTAATAATTACATCGCAGAAATTTTGATTACCTGTAACACCCTGAAAAGCTGAATTATATTTTCAAAAGCAAAAACAAGTAAAGCGAAGATTGCACCGACTACGGCGCTGCATGCTGCACTGCCGTGCTGCTGCGTCGTCAAATGACGCTATGTTATCATCCGTTCAATGGGTATTCCACCCGATACAGCACTGCGTGCGGAAGCACTGCATGCGGTAAAGTCGTTTGCCTTGGTTTTCATTTAAAGTCATGACTTTGAAAAATAGAAAGAGATTCAATTGGGATTTCTTCGAAATCTGAATTTTTATCATACTGCGTATGATAAAGTATTGTAATAGTGCCGAAAAAATGTCCGCATGTGTGTACCCGATTTTTGTGGCGACGATTTCAGAGAAACTACTAAAGGTATCGGGACGAAAGTTCATATTTAGAACTTAGAGCTGAAAAGCTTTTGGTTCAAAAGGGTCGAAAGGAACTGGATATTTCCTCTAAGTATTTTTCAAAGATTTTGCAAATAAGCTGCCATTTCTGTAATTTCGTCAAAATAGTTATATAATAAATTAAAGTATATGAAATTTTGTGTAATTTATGTCTATGAAATTTTTTGGTAAAATTAATAGTTTAGCTGTATGAGCAAATTGTATTTGATCGAGATCGGGTCTGCATTAAAATCACATAGTAAGCCAGGATTTGTCAAACGCTGATTTTTGTCAATACCTACTGTCAATATTGTCAAAATATCGGTAGAATCCTTACTAACTTGTGTTATTTTAATGCAGACACCATCGATCTCGATCAAATAGAATCTCATGCAGCTAAACTATTAATTTTATATATTGCATGATAAAGTAATGTGCCTGGCCACATCAGTTTTTTTTTGTACTGCGGGCAATAGATGGCAAGAACGTGCAGCTATTTCCTCCAAAACATTCAGGATCAAAGTTTTTTAATTATAAAGGCGGATTCTCTTGTGTACTAATGGCAGTTGTAGACGCCAATTAGAAATACATCATGATTTATGTTGGTGCATATGGTGGTAATATCGATGTTGAAGTGTTTGCTAATGCTTCTTTTGGAAGATTGTGGTTGGCAAACGACCCTAATTTAGAGTTGCCAGAAAAGCAACCTCTACCATCAGCTGACCCTTCACTATAGCGCTAGTAGCCGACGTAGCATTTCCGTTCGGAGACAGGAAAAAAGCTTTCTGATCTGGATAGGCTTCTTTTAACTATCGCCTTTCACGAGCATTTTGCACGGTGCAAAATTACCTATTTACGGACAAAAATTATCGTAATGACTCATTTAATCCAACACACAGAACAACTTTTTTCGGATGCAACACAAAATAATGTAAATACCATGAACAACAATCAAAGAAAACGACATACAAGACCTATGGCATTCTATGGTCATTCAGAACACCTCTGCTAACTGGTTCACTTCACGGACAGGCGAAGTTCCATGGCAATACGGAGTCATTAAACATTGATTTCAATTTATACCTAATTAATTAGCAGTACTCATTCATCAATAAAAACATATATAAACTTATACCCTTTGACTGCATTTCATTAGCAACTTCCTTCCAAGCATTTTCGCGTGAATTACCACTTTTGTAGGCAGATAAGGTCTTGTCGTATATTAGCCGATGTGTTTCAACCGTGAATATTAGTTGCTCCTCCATATTCAACTATGCAGGCATTCCGGCAAACGCAAGCCAACTGATGTTTGTTTTACTGCATCTGTCGCCCTGCCGCGCTGCGCTGCGCACGCTTTGCTGCAACGGACCCCGTGGACACGTTCACATTGAACGCCATGTAAAATAAAATATTTGCCGTGATGGAGATCGCTGTTGCGGCAGTGCAGCATGCAGCGCCGTAGTCGGTGCAATCTTCGCTTTAGCCCTTTAATTTCGTATACAGCATTTTATACCTGACAATAACCTATTTACAGATAATATGAACACTGCGAGTGCAAAAAAAACACTAACAATGTTCTACAAATAATAATAATAATATTTACTCAATATAGGATTGAAAACAGGTCATCTTGCACACTTGAAAAAGCAATAGAATCGGATGTAGAAGAACTAAAACTAGAAATTTTTCAGCATCAGAACTATCTGGTATTAATATCATATATACCAGATGTACCAAAAAGTCTATTCTTGAAAAGAGCAGCATACAAGATTGTACAAAAGAAAGAAATTGGTTTGTCGGCTCAACATACCTGTGCGAACTACTGTTTTCACAAGTACCTATGGTGTATGAATATCATAAAATCGTTTACAGATCTCGACTCACAAATGAGTATCTTGATTATTGTTTACCAACAGGAATGAACTGGCCAACGAAATGCAATGCCAAAGATCATTGTCTTAAAGTTTGTATATTTTGTTATTTTGGAAGCGCTCATTTTATTGTACTCAAATAAACTGTTTTAGAATATAATTTGTAAGATTCCATTTTTGTATTTCTGGTCCCAGTAGAATGTATTAAGTGTGGTAAAATTACACTCTTAGAATTGAAACTTTTTTTATATAGTATGTTCATTTCAAAAGTATCCACCCATAATAACTATTGACCTGGTGGGATTATTGCTTAGAGTGGAAACACGTCGATTTATATATCGAGGGGCAAGTTTCAAGTTACCTATCAGTGCCCTATCATTTGAAAGGGCACTAAATTACCTACACAACCATCATAAAAAAATTAAAACTATCGATTGTTTCTTAAGATAGCCTACACAAAAGAATGAAATGTAGTATGAACATTTCAATAAGTCTTGACCTGATACGATTATTGCTTTGAGTGGAAACACGTCGATTTAGATTTCGAGAAGGAATTTCAATAGATACCTAGAGAATTTTGGGTTTCGTCCCTTCACCCCCAGCCACCCCACTTTGAAATTTCAAATGGCACCCGCTACCATGTGATACATCATTTGAAAAGGCACAAAATTCTCTACTCAACCATGATAAAAAGATGGCATCGATCGATTGGTTCTTGAGATAGACTAGACAGAAGATGAAAGGTATGAAATAAATTATTATTAGCGAAACATTGCAGATTGGATACACTGTTGAATTAAATTACAGTCAAAGAATTAAAATAAATAGCAAAATATGAAATTATTTTAACATGTTCTAAATGGCCACTATTATTTGCTAGACAAAAATACATTCTGTTTTCGAACTATTCGTTAACTTTGACGATATTGCATACATACGTCGCACCAGGAAAAAACAGTCTCGAGCTATTGGATCCGGTTGTGTCGTTTTCCAAGGCAGCCATGAAACAACAAATGCAACAAGTTCAGTCATCAGTACGCGGTTCGTCGTATTCGTATTTGTTGCGGAAAAGACTTTTGAATAAAGAAGATCAACGTACCTGAAAATGCCGTACACTTTAGAAGAAAGAATCCAAATCATTTTCGCCAACGGAGCTTAAAACGGTTATGCTCGAGGAACTGTTCGCGTTTTCAACGCAATACATCCAGACAAAAATGTGACGCATTGCTATGCGATGAAAATTGTCCGAAAAATTGAAGACACAGGTTCGATTTGCGACAAAAGGAATATTTCATTTATGACATGTAATAAATTAATTTCTTATTTTTATTTATTTATCTTTTTTCATTATATATTTTAATTTTGCATTTGTTATGAGTGTCATTTAATTCAACAATGTATCCAATCCGCAATCTTTCACTAATAATAATTGATTTCATACCTTCCATTTCCTGTGTAGTCTATCTTAAGAGCCAATCGATCGATTTCATTTTTTTAACCTTTGTTCAGTAGAGAATTTTGTGCCCTTTGAACTGATGTATCAGAAGGTAGGGGGTGCCATTTGAAATTTTAAAGTGGGTAGCTGGGGGGTGAAGGGATTAAACCTAAAATTCTCTAGGTACCATTTTTAAATTTTCCGTTTGATGTCTAAATCGACGTGTTTCCACTCAAAACAATAATCGCATCGGAACAAAAGTTATTAATGGTGGATACTTTTGAAATTAACACACTGTATGTAGAAAATATTATTATTTATATTATTTATAAATGTCTAACTATACATCCTTCTGCTTTGAAGTAAATGTAGGTGACAATTGCGTACGGTGTAATCTTTAATGATTGGGTTTCCCCAATCATTAAAGACCTTTAAAACCATATTTAGTTTTCTCCTGTCTTTATTATTGAACCAAAATTGGGACAGTTTGTTTTCACTTGCGTTACGGTAAGAACAACAAGTCTGACATATCATAATTGGAACTGTCGAAAGGCCACCTAAAATGTCAAAATAAAATAGGTCGTCAATAAGAACAAGAACAAAAAATTGGCAATGTTTTCTCCGTCATCTTTAAAGATAACTCATGTACGCAATTGGATTTTTCGTGCCTGTACAATGTTTTCATTAAAAACATCCAACTCCACTACTTTTTAAGTAAATATAATAAAAAACTGTATTTCAAAACTTTATTTCAGCTGGACAAAAACTAACATAACATTGAATTGAAATTTATAGATACGGTGGCGCGTTTTTAATCTTTGCAATATAAGCAACTCGTACTCTCCCTACTTCAGACCCACCGACTAAATTTGCTCTTAAGCCTTATCCCAAATGTCAACCTTTGATACATCACCTGCACAAGCTCACGAAGATATAATTACACAGGAAAATGTAAACATCGGGCCCTCACCATATCTACGGTGTATACCTTCTGTAATGCATCTCTGGGCAGCTACCCATGGAATATAATAAGACGAGCGTCAGGTGAGCAGACATGTTTCAATCTGGTGAGCAAACAGAACGGTCTCCTCCCAACCAGTACGGCGATGTAATATATATCCTCGCCTATCCATTCTGTTTATTCTAGGTAATTTGACTGCGCTAATCGGTGTCCGATGTCACGAAGTAAAGAAACTGGCGACCGGCAAATTTGTATTCTTACGGGCGGCCGACGGTATTTTGTTGCGAAAATATAGCTGGAGCGTGCCTAGGTTGACGTATGCACAATACGGCGTGCGCGCTATATCGCCTCACGAACTCGAAGTCCGGAATCGTAAACTTTATCTCAGAGTTCTTAACGCTCCGCCAATTCTTATTGGCAAATATTCAGAGGCGATTATTGAGACGTCGCATATACGTCTAGCGTTCGGCACGCAACGTTGAACTTCTGTGAAGTTTTCCAAATACACCAATAGACGTGTTTACGTCTTGTTATTCGCTGAATTCCGTAGGGTAAATTAGTCGTCAAAACCGTGTTTAACTTTGGCTCTAGTGAAATTGAATACAGAAAAATCAAAAGTTGTCAATGCTATTCAGTGCACGTCGTATATAAGTATATGTACAATATATCTATTACGATGATTCTAAACATTTCATAATGTCAACTTTTTTAAACAAATACTCCCTTCTATAAGTATTTAAAATATTAGATATAAAGATTTATTATTAAGAATGCTAAACATTTATGTTTTTCAATTTTTAATGAAACAGCAATCAATAACTCCTTAGTTTTCTTCTCTCTCCCTCATCTATATTTTAATGTTTCTGGATTTTTAACTCTCGAATATTATCATAAGAGTGCCAAAACAGCAAAATCTACATTCCTCTGATTGTTGTGCAATTTTGAGCATATTTTTTCATGTTACTAGCCACAGTCGTGACCTTGAATGGTTGAAGAATCTTAATAAATCGCACCGGTTTATTACTTTATTTTCTTGTTTAAAAATAATCACTTGGTAATTCAATAAATTGCAAGTAATGTTGTCGCTTTAAATAATTTATTGAACGACTCAACAATTATCGCAAAGCAATTAACATCGGAAAGACCACAATGTTAGTTGAAACTCACTTAGTTGCCAAGAGAAAATGCATGAAAGAGCCCACCAATAAATAAATAAATAAAGTCTTAATAACAAAGTAGGAGTAATAAACAACAAAAATGACCGCAGATTATAAACTAAATTACTGAAAGTGAATGTTAAAAAACCAAATATTAACACAAAAGTTGAATATTCCATAATTGGTTAAGTTTACCGAATTAATGAGACACAAAGGTTAAACATATAGAGTGATAATGGGCAAATTTGAAAATTCTACGATTATCCACGACCAAATACGACATTGTCATTGTTACTATTATACTAACACTTGATGTAATAGTAACTTTTTAAACATGTTCAATCTTGACTTCATATGGGAAAGTTCTAGATAATCATTTGCTGTACAGACATAAAATATTTTCATGCATACACGATGTTCCACAACGATATACCCTAGGTATATTATTTAGTTTTTGATTAAAATTTGTATTCTTATTGTTATGAAAATAAGTTTTATTAGGCTATTATCAACTCTTTCTCGGATATTTTGAGATTAAAAAACGTGTTTTTTCATAAAAGTATTTTGTGGTAACTAATAAGGACAAAGCAACATAATAACATCAACCAATTATGAACACATGCAAATGGTTTCGACACACCAAATGTTCACTGAGTTGTACATTAGTTACGCATGGTTTTCCGTATTTTCCGTATCAACAATAGGAGTTATCTCATCTGCACCAATACATCAAATCGCCCCGTCGATAAGTATTTTGAAATATACTATTTTTTTGGTCTAGCACAACTATGTTCCCTTGTAAAAGGGATGCTAAGCAATCCTAACCTAAAAATTTTTTTAGGTTAATCGTATCAATGAGTATTGACGCTCGTCACATTATGATCAAATCAGGAGTAACTTCATTAGAACCATGATGCTTAGTATAGGTTATTAGTAATTACCCTGAATCAACAACTAAATTTTAATTAAGTAGTGTTTGAAAATAAATTTGCACGGCTTTCACATAACCTTAAATAATTTGATTAAAAACGCAATTGAAATGAAAATTCTATTTGCCTAACATCGGTTTAGGCAAATACCTTTGCCAACGCAAATAACTTTCAAACGAGCTGGATGTTTCCTCTAAGCATTTCTCAAGGAATTTGCAAATGAGCTGCTATTTCTGTAATTTAGTCAACATACTTAAATAATAAATTGAAGTAGAGAAAATTCTGTATAATTTATGTCTATGACATTTCTGGTAAAATTAATAGTTTAGCTGTATGAGCAGATTAGTTTTGATCGAGATCGTGTCTGCATTAAAACTTAATTAGCTAGGATTTCACAATTATTTTCATTCTGACAGTAGATAGTGTCAAATGCGGGTATTTTGACAATACCTACTGTCAATATTATCAATCAATATATCTGTCAAATCCTAGCTACTTGTTTTATTTTAATGTAGACACGATCGATCTCAATCAAATAGAATCTCATGCAGCTAAACTATTAATTTTATATATTGTATGATAAAGTCACGTGCCTGGCCACAGAGATTTTTTAATATATGGCAAAGGAGAATAGGATAGATCAAAAAAAACGAAAATAAAAAATCCAATCTATGTATAATGTATATGGACTGAAGCCAAAGTTTATCTCAGTATATTTTACTAATTAACAACGTTGTTTGAAAAGTTCTCGCAGGGATACGCAATCTACCTCATGGATAGCAATTTGCTCATCCAATTACCATTTGCAAATAAAAACTAATATCATATGAAACCGCAGATATTTCTCGTATAAGTGGAACAACTCCATGGAAGTATGTACTCATTTCACTTTACCGCAATAACTACCTACTGAATATCAGGGGAATTACGCTCCGCGGCGCGGGTTGCTTTATAACGATCGTAAAGTCAAACTGCGAATTATGCAGGCAAACATACGATAATTGATAATGCCTCGAAATGCGCCGCTTATAAATTAAAACCGCACTGTTTATTGCTGTTGTTGGTTTATCATCTGTCAACATGTATTCAACTGTTAGCCATTACAAACACGCTCAGGCTTATCCAGTGCATAGATCACCAGTAAACGGTCGATTTTGTGACTAATGAGAACTGTGACTAATGAGCGAATCAGTATGGACAAAGCAGAGAAAGTAAATACTCAAAAAAGTACTTGGATACGTTATAATTTCTTTATTGTAACAATATTATATCTAGATTGTAGACTTTAATATTGTTTTTACTTTAATGTTATTACCTACCTCAACACTTATAGTTATCGAATAAAATATCTATCTATCTATCTTTGTTGTTTAATTAATTAATGGTTTAATATTATTGTCGTTTCAGTGCTAGTTAATTTAAATACGTTGTTGATGTAGGTCACAGACGAAGTAAATGCTAATCGGCAACTTATTAAAAATGCATTAGTATAGAATAGAACGAAATTATTTTATATTACTACTAACTATATGAAATACAATAGACCCGAATAAAATTTCAAATGTATTGAACGTGATATAATGGGAAAATGCATATGACGTGTGTTATATTGGACATTAATTTGTTTATTCTTGAAAGTGGTCCCGCTAAGAGGCAAAGTTCCACTTAATGGTGTTCATACTAGGTCGATAAATGTATGATACAATTTTGTCGCGTTATCGCGCGTTTTGTATATTGTGTTCCACTTTCAAAGATAATTAGGGTTAGTTAGCTATAGTTTTGCAAAAAGGCGTTATTTTGCATAGGTAGTGGCAGTGCTGTGGATTCAGTAAAAACATTCGACCAACTCCGACTGCGACTATAGATAATTTTCGTAGAAGACAATTCCAATTCAGGCAAACCTGAAAATCTTATGGGGTGTAAACAGAAATTTTATCAAATTTCTACAGGAAAAACACAATTTAATAAATAAAAATTTCTCCGTAACAGAGCGTCTGAAATAAAATTAGTCTTTTTTTAATTTTTGGACATTTTTAAAATTTGTTCCTCTCAATTTGTTCCTTTATATCAATATTTAATTCCTCTGACATTTTACATTGATCATACATATTTACCCGTTCAGCCATAAACGCTTAAAACCAACAATATGTTTTACTAAAAAAGATACCTTTAATTTTGTATTATTAACTTAATAAAAAAAAATTAACTCTGTAACTATCTTGGCAGCATATAAATAAAATGAGAATCATAATGTTTCTCATGTTTTTGAGAAATAAATAGCATTTTTAGCACTTTTTTACGGAAGAGTTCGCAGTTGATTTTGTTTAATTTTGTTCATTGTTGGCCTGAATATGCACTTAGCTTAGATTTTATCAAATTATGATTGACAAATTATGTAGTTGAAAAATGTGCACTGTTTTAATATCTAGACTCTAAAGTTAATTAAATAAATCTTTTTTCATGAAGTTAATCACTGTGGTACGTAAATTTATTGTAGTGGAACAAAACATAAACATTCTTTCCTTATTTTTTGATGATTAAATTTCACTGATTCTCGATTTTGAGCTCATTGTGACTCGGGTTAATATGTATCAATGATTTAAAATTTCCCTAAAATTAAGTGTGGACATAGGGAAACAATTTGCGAAAGTTCTACCGAAAAAAATTAAAAGTTGAAAAATGAGGTCCACTCTAAAATCTATATATCTTTTTTATAGCTTTTGTAGTCGAGATACAAAGAGAAAATATTACTTTAAAATCTTTTTTCTGTTGTGTTATATCAAACTACTCACAACAAAATGCTGGAATCCACATTTGAATAAAACTCAAAAAAATTCATTGGCGGAAACACATAAACACTGACATAATCTAATCGTAAATAAAAAAGTTTGTTTAAGATGTGAAAACAGTATCTTAAACGTACCACAAATTAAAAACTTTTCTGTAACTCTGAGTAACTCTGTAATTTCTCCGAAGCCATTAGGAATTCAACTGTTTTCTCAACGATTCATTACAAAGCACACATGTCCGACCATTTAGCCGACTTTCTATCTCTACTAATGACAAAACTGCCCAATGCTCATTCAATACAGAGTCCCATAAGACAAACTGTATAGTCAATATGTCAATAATCCTTAATATTTCGAGTTATCGTCAGAAATTCTTCACACCAATCAAAACATGGGATCCAATTTGGCGGAAAGTTATCACAACTTGCATTATTGGTACATAATGAATGTTTTTTGATTATTATTTTATTATTATTGAGAAATGTGCATATAATTCCTAGTAAGAGCCACCGTGGAGCAGCGAAATAGCCCATTTTTAATAGAATAAAACAATAATAACTTAATCAAATTCATAATAATGAGATTTAAATAAATATTCGCCTTTTTTTGCTGCCTGTTATACATTAACAAAACTAACCGTGTATGTATGTCAGTTTGTTTTTTAGCGTAAATTCTTACTGTAGAACAGAATTTCGGATTTAATTAATTCACCTCATAACAACATGTCATACGCATACACGAAGGGTGGTATATTTATTACAGCATGTGCCTGTTTTTTTTTTTAATATCAAGGATGCCGGGTATACCGTATTATATTAAAATTTGCTGCCGCGCCGGTTCTCCTGCCATATGGCAATTTTTATACCTCTCCGATATTAATAACCCATGCAAAACGTACCTTATTGCTCCTGCCAAACGAAATTGCTTCACAGCTTTGAAACAATTACATTTAGCTCACTACGATACCTATAAAAAATATAAAAAAGAAGAGGTACTATTACCTGATTACCTAAAGTCTAGTCATTGCCATAAAATAAATTGTAATCCATTTATAACTTCGATTTCTATAGAATGTTCAAATGTTTATAATTAAAAAAACGGGGCAAAATACCAATTCATTTAATCTACAATTAAACGCATTCCTTTGAGTGAAACTAGTAAAAGTTTCACAACTTTCGAAATTCTTTTATAGAACTTTCAATGTTAAGAATTGCGTCTATTTCCATTTAAATTAGTTAAATAATTGAGTTTGAATGCACTTATAATCGATTTGCATTCAAACAGTATTATAACTGAAGCGATATCTGTATTTGTATTTATGTTAGATAGGTAATCCTATTGTACACTAGGTAGTTAGCGCTAATGTATTTTTGATACATTTCTAAGTACACTACATGACAAAGAAGCTCCAAAGTACATTTAAACGAAAAATCATATAAATTGACTACTACTGCACTCAAGCAGTTAGTCAATAAGCAACCGTAACTAGTAGAAGCTAGACCTAAACCAATGACAGGTTAAAAAAAAAATCGACACAACTTAGTGACTTAGTGACTATCAGCGATGTGTTTTGAACCCTCAAGTACAAAGTATTCTCCCATAACAATAGGTAATCTTATAAGTGAAATGCAATCTGAAGAATCCCAGAAAAATCAGCGTGAGGTCCACATCAATGAATTAAAATGTTCTACTGTAAGTAAACCTATTTCATACGCATTTATCCTAATTATTAAATCCATGTAAATTATGGCTTATTATTATTTTTTACTGTATTGTTTATTATCAAATCACATAATATCTAACATGTCCGAAATTAAGTAGTTATACACATACAGGTGTCCAGGAAAGTCCGCATCATATGGAAAAAAAAATTATCCACTTCTCAGAAAATTTCATTGTTTATAAAAGTTGGCGGCGTGTATGAAACCAAAACGGCAGCTCTCAAATATGTAAATTTCGGTGCCACATGGCTAGTGATTCAGAATATATGAATTTGTGATAAGTGTAAAGTACATTTCTTTTCATTGTTATCGATTAACTTTATTTGGAAATGTTCTTTAGAAATAAAAATTATTTTCAAATTATGATCTCACAGCCACCTATCTTAAAAACTTTTTGTTTGTTTTTTTTTTTCTTTTACGACAAATATTAGTAAATGCCAGTGATACTAAAAGGTTCTTTTTAGTAAAAAATCAACTTTGCATCAAGAAAATGAGAAATTTTGCGCTAGTTCTACATAAACATTAGTTAACATACCAAAATAAACAATGTAGTAAAATTTCTAAAAAATAGATTATAAAGAACCTTGCAGTATCATTGGCATTTACTAATACATATTTGTCAAAAATATTAGTTTATTATTTGTGAAAAAAAAACTATCAAAATGTTTTTAAGATAGGTGGCTGTGACTTCATATTTTAATATAATTCTTACTTCTAAACAACATTTCCAAATAAAGTTTATTGATAACAATGAAAATAAAGGTACTTTACTCTTATCACAACTTCGTATGTTCGGAATCGCTAGGTATATGGCTACGAAATTTACATATTTGACGGTTGCCGTTTTGGTTTCATACACGCTGCCAACTTTTATAAAGAATACAATTTTGTGAGAAATGGATAATTTTTTTTCCATATGATGCGGACTTTCCTGGACATACTGTATAACAGTATTTATTATAATAATAATTTATGGCAGTTCCCATACAGTAACTACAATATATTACCAATTAAGCATATTTTAATTGTAAAATATGTATTGCTGTGCATATGTGCACATTTGCAATATAAACTGCATTTTAATTGAATAACATTAATGCTTTAATTTGTGATTGGAAATGCCTGTAGCATCACAATATTGAGAATGCATATTTCATATTGCATTTCAATATGTAAATTATTCGATTGATTTTGTATCAATACTACACAGGACGATTCAGTTTTATGTCGGAATAGTTTAGCAGGAAATATTATAATTTATGAAAACTCATCGGACAATTATTGTGCCTGTCAGACATTAATCGTTCATTCCTTGCATCTCACTCACTTAAGGTGGGCTTCGAAACGAGTAGGCAACCGAATATACGACATAATTTTGTTTTCAGTATTTCGTGGTATTTCACCGAAATGATTAGGTATTTCCGTTCAAATTATACGTGAAACTGAACTTGAAACCATTGCCGATAATACAAAAAATATCCGGCTCAATTCTGTCGAGTCAGGGTGACGGATTTTCAGATTATTGGTGGCTATGTCGTAGTCTTCTTACGATCAACAAAAAAACACCAATTTTCCCAGAATTCGTCGCCTACACTTGACACAATTGAGCCGGACATTTTTCGTATTATCGGCAAAGGTTTCAAGTTCAATTTAATGTATAATTTGAATGGAAATACTGCGAACAAAATTATGAAGTATGTTTGGTAGCCTACTCATTTCGATGCCCATCTTAAAGGTAAAAATAAAAATACCACACTGTAGCAGATAAAACTTACCATCAAAGGCTTTCGGGGACCTATACTAGAAAATAAACGGTTACTTTAGTATAATTGATTAATGTATTTCTTTTCGATTCCACGTCCAGCGATTGTTTGGCATTAGAACGAACACGGATTGTTAACCGACTGATTGACGTGGAATCGTCAAAAATTACTTGAATCAATTATACTAAATGAACCGTTCGTTTTGTCGCATAGGTTCCCGAATCGTTTTGATGGTAAATTGTATCCACTACAGTGTGGCATTTTTATTTTTACAGTTAAGTGAGTGACACTGACAAACTGAATGACAGATGAAAGACAGTCTAACAGACAATTGTTTTCGATTAATTATTAATTTTATATTAACTATAATTTAACATTAGTTATTTTAAGCAACTATGTAACATTTTAATATGTTACTACGGAACCATAAGCTATCGATTAACATAATTTCATTGACTGTAAGATCTACATTGAGCGCATAAAGTATGGAAACATGACAAATGGTTTGTTGTTTTTAAACACGTCGATATTTTATTTTTAGAATATACTGTTCTGTGAAAAGTTCAATTTTCGATCGTCAATTATTACTGAATTATGACGTCATCGATACTTTCGCTGAATAGCAACCCCATTTGTTTTAATGATTTTGGTAGATCGTTTGTCTAAATAAAACAGTGTATGGCCTTCCAAAGAAAATTTACGAGAAAATGAACTTCATAAATTATTGATAACTTTAGGGAAAGATGATTTTGTGAATTGAATATGAAACTGCGTTTTGTGTAGAACTATCTACTTTAAAAACAAACCCGGGCTCCAAATATTTGTATAACGTAAGATTTTGGAGAAAATTCAGGTCAAAACGTAAAATGGTAAGTTTTAAAATTTAATAGCTGAACCAATTGGCTAGAAATTTAAAAATGTACCCATAGTAACCTTTAAACTTTTTCCTAAAATCATGAAAGTTTGTTCACAAAGTTTTTGTAGAATTTACGTCTTTATAGAAAAACAACAAAAATTGAAAACTAATACATCAATCGCAAATGCCTATTCGCCTTCCATAAACAAATAAGTTATTAATATTGTCTTAAAAATTTTCTTAGCAGAAATACTTGTGGTCGTGTTTGTTCATACAAAAAAGGGACTTGGAGGGTTGGACCATTCTATAACACCTTTGTTTAAATTGTTACGTTTCGCTTTAATTTTCAAAACTTCTTCAGATAATAAAAGATAGTGAATTAGATGTACTTGACAACAGGCGGTACATCAATCAGGCAATTCAAATTACATGCAACACAGGAACAAAAAGGAAAATAATTTTCCCTTTTATGAGTCAGCATGTCACTTTAGTGCCATTCGTTCCGTTTATTAGTGCTGAATTAGTGTTTAAGGATGTTGGAACTTTTGTGCCTGTGTTGGATGTAGTTTGAATTACCTGATTGATGTACCGCCTGCTGTCAAGTTCATCAATTTCACCATTTTTTTCTGAAGAAGCGTTGAAAATTAAAGCGAAAGGTAACAATTTAAACAAAGGTGTTATTATTGAATGGTCGAACCCTCCAAGTTTCTTTTTTGTATTACAAATTTCCAATTTTCTCTCTTTCTCGAAAATATCAGTAATAAAAATGTGGGGTAGCCATTTCATAAACAGTCGATGACATCATGACGAAAACAACATAAGTTCGCAAATTAAATTTCATATAAATATTTGTATTTTGATAGACAAAAATCTACGTGTCCGAGAATTTTTCCAAATAACAAATTGTTATAAAATTTTTATCATGTATCCAAATATAGCGCGCTCACTGTATAGTATATTTTATTGATGAAAAATCTAGATTCACTGGACTAAAATACCAATAACACGTCATTTAGTTCTACACGGAACCACTTTTTGTAAACTTGTTTTAGCGACTTCTCGACCAAACCTAATATGAACAGACCATTCTAAATACTTCATATCATTTTGTTCGATTCTTAGTAGTTGAGATTAAATTTATTGCTTACATAGCTATATTTTTCACAAATAAAACAGTAACTCAAAAACTATTGGGATTATGGTAGGACTACGTTAGTTCTTATTGCACTAAAATTTTGCAAAAAATTTAAAAATATAACCCAATTACATTGAAAAATATGTTAGTTGGAATTTGTTTATGAATCAACGGTAATAGTACCAACGCTCCTCCTCATTCAAGAAAACTTTCATATATTTTTCCCCAGTCTACGGAAACGCAATGTTCTTCATATACTACATAATCGGTACATAATTTATTACTAGTAAATTTTTAAAACCTGTACAGTGTACATATGTTCACTTCTAAAAGATTATCTTCAGTTAGTACAATAAATATGATAAATTATTTTTGAGTACAGAAAGAAGTGCATACTTTGATGATAGAATTATACCTCATTGGATGTGTATTCTATTATTAATTTAGTATTTATTAATTAATTGTTTTGGGTAAATTTGTGTCTAGAACTCATTGTAAAAGAAATGAACACACACATTCTGCATATCATTGACTGTAAATAGGTTTAAAGTTATAAAAGCTCTCATATCATGTAGAAGGTTAAATGCCACTTGACTTATCAGAACATTTAACATATTTCCAAGTACTTACTTAGTTTTACGTTGACAAAAAGATGCAATAATCTAAGTAACTATTCTGGAATATGAACAAAATCAAGCAAGTGCATACTGTTTCTGGCGTTTCCGTGCTTGTGTTTAGTTTATGTAGAAAAACATATATTTTTGTTTTCTTTGTAGTACTTTTAACATAGAATTTTTCAAAAATAAGATTCTATGAAAAAATGTATACCAGAAACCGTTTTCACTTAGCTGATTTTGTAAGTTGTGTGTCAGGATAGGCACTGTTTAGATTATTGATTTGTTTGGTCAAATTATGTACATCGGTGGAAAAATGTAAACTCCTCTGATATCTAGACTCAGAACTTAATAGGTTATTTTTTAATAACTTTGGTATGTAAATTTATTGCAGTAAAACAAAATGATTTTTTCTGATTAAATTAAATTAATTCTTGATATTCAACCCCGTGGGGTGGGTGAGATAACAGAGCGGTTGATACATTTCCAAGTACGTGATTTGTAAAAAAATAATGTTGATACATGATAAATAACAAGAATTATGTCAAAACATTGTAAGATGTACATTTGTAGCAGTTTTTCAGCACTGCTTTTCTCAAAAAATCAAGTCTCAAGGCTCAAGTCAAAATCTCTGTCTTCAAATTCAGATTCTACATAAAATACATATAATAAAGAGTTATCACTTGTTAGATTTTGCTCATTGTTGGTTCCGATAGTCAGATAGCTCAGATTATTGTATTTCCGGAGAAAAGAATTAAAAGTAAGGTTTAACCCAATATACAATGCATCTTTGGTGAGCGACCGGCGTTGAAGACACTTTTAGCTTGGGAGCAAGTACAGAATGGACCCATCTCCGAACAAATATTTAATTTAAGTCATAATTCACATGGAGAATATAAACTAGCACGTACATTCAATTACTTTTATCAAAACTGACTACGTCAAACATAATAATACCAAAAGGAACAAATAATTTCTCAAGTCTAATGACTTACACTAATACAGAAATCGACTTAAAGATTGTCATTTTAACGTTTTCCAAAATATTAAATAATAATAATAATAATAATTATAGTTACATAACCCCAACAAATGTATAAAGGTATTTTAGTTATTGGAATAAATACTCAAATTATTAACTATTATTGATGAACAAGTGCTAAAAAAACTTGAACATAACGTAGAATGTTGTTACTAACATTATACAGCACATTATTTATAATCTTTTTTTTATTATTCTAGGACGCAGGCAGTTGACGTGGCATGGTCCATAATCCTTCTATAAATCCAATCTCAATGTGATCTTCTGGACCAAGTAAGATGTTGCGCCATTGACAATTTCTGTCCGAGCCATGCAGTTACAATGAATAAAACAACGGATACCTTTCTCAACCACTCAGCCCATCAACATGAGCAAGAGTACGAGTGCATCTTTTATAGAGCAGAAATTGCAAAAGAAATGTACTGGAACTGTTATTTCAAGAACAATCCATCGACAAAACCGAAGGACAAACTGATTGAAGGTCTCACCAGGATATTTTGCCCTCACAACTATCAATAAGGCATCCCCAGTTCTGAAGTCCGATGCCAAAGCTGGCTAAAGTCACCAACATTGTGCTGAAATTTGGACCAGTTAGTGCACGAACCAATAAACCATTTCGCCTTGGATTCCGTCATAATCCTGCAATGTCAGT
The DNA here is from genome assembly GCA_964023965.1 of Melinopterus prodromus. NCBI lineage: Eukaryota > Metazoa > Arthropoda > Insecta > Coleoptera > Scarabaeidae > Melinopterus > Melinopterus prodromus. The sequence continues at coordinate 53,028,786 of OZ030394.1, forward strand.
ATGCTTCTATAGCTCCAATTCGAGATAATCATGAAAACAAGCACATCATAAGTCCACATCAGAACACTACAGTAATAGTGGAACTGTGTTTAACTGTTATTTCAACACCAGTCTATCAACAAGAAGGAGAAACTGTAATAAGCGTCCTATCTATCCATTCCTGAAGTCAAACACTGAAGCCAGGCTAAAATAACCAAGTTACAAAATTTCGATCCGAGAGTGCGTAAACTAATCCAACATTGAGCCATGGATTCCGTCATAATGCAGCAATACCAGTATGCATATATATCTATAATATCGACATAATCAAGGAACTAAGTGCATTATTAATACAACCAGAACATGCACGGCAATCACGCTGAAACTGTGTCCTCACCAGAAACCGATCTTATGTGAGAAAAACTGTTGTTTCAAGACCTGTCTATCAACACGAAGGACAAACTGTAACTGAAGGCCTCACCAAGATTGTTTACTTTATACAGTCTTACGGTCTAACAATAAATCCTGGCTAAAGTCACCAACTTAGTGATAAAATTTCGACCAGAATGGTCGTGTGCACGAACCATGTGCCGTTGGCTTTCGTCATAATCTAGCAAGTCAGAAAACAAGTGAACCATTAAGTCGCTCAGATCTTGCACAAGAACTGGTGGAATAGTAAACAAATGGAACAAATGAATAATCCATACTGAATGGGATGAATACTGTTGTTTTCAAAATCAACTTATCATCGATATCTAAAATAAACTCCACAATCAGAGAAAGTACATAAGAATCTCTTCTCTCGAAAGCACATACCACTATGGCTAATGAGTTCTGAAAAAAAGTATGTGACGACGATAATTTTTGTAATTCAAATAAAATTCTGAACCCTATCCACTCCTCCTGGGTGCTCGAAAAGTATATTCGCAAATCTACTCGTATGTAATTATAATCGCAATCTGCAGTTTCTAGTCTTTCCTAGTTATTCAGGATCATCCATACTGTGATCATCGTAGTATCCTTCTGGAAATTTTCTTATTCGCATCGTTTATTTTTCCTAGAAGATAGATGATAGAAAATAATAATAATTTATATTGGGTTAGTAATATGTCGTAAAAATATTCTAGAAGATGATCATAAGGTATCAATAATTTGTCTTCTTGGTCGGAACCTTACATAAGACTAGTTCATGTAAATTTTGTTGATAGGTTTTGAAAAGATTATTGTGAGTTGGTATAATGGATCTAGTTGTCATCTTTTCTTCTGATTCCAAGTCCTGGTTGGATCCGATGTTATGTTTTTTAGTTCGAGTTGAACTAAACAAAATTGAACAAATATTCAAGAACAAATATTCTTGAACAAATATTCAAGAAAATAATAAAAAACAAAACATGCACTTGCAAATATCACAGCAGTTCCTATCGCAATGGTCTTGGTTTCTGGGCACTGTTCTTACATCAGTTACCACTCTCTGTCTCTCTCTTCGTTTATTATTTACTTTCGATCAAATATCAATCAAATAAGGACCGCTACCAGAAGAGTTTTATTCGTAGTGCTGCAAAGAACTACCGACTGCGACAATTATATACTCGAAAATAAAATGCGACAGACTCGAGTAGAAGTTGTATTGTTCACAAAATGTTTGGTTCACTTGCGGTCCGTGGTAGTAAAACATATGTTCTACTATCACGAACAGACCAACAATTTGACGTCAAATCAATACTTACTCCGATATTATTTCGAGTTTTTATCATTATATATTGTTTACTTCAATTACGATACAGTCCAAGTGTCCTATTTTGTGATCTAGTGTTTATTTAAATCTAAAGTAAATCAATCTACTAATAAGTTGGGCCAGTGTGCAACTCGTCCAATTAATTGTTGCATACAAACATATGCTTATGAAAACAGAAAATAAGTGTAAACCTATAAGTTGATCATGCACAAGTCTATAGTTGTATATTATTATATTAGTAATGCTAATGGGCTCATAACATCGTAAGGCATTAGGCATATCTTTATAAACATCGTCCGTATACATGGAGACAGTGAAGCTATTCCTACATTCATAGTTTTCACGGTTTCTAGAAACTGATGGTTGTTGTCTTCCGCTATTCTCAAGACTTATTTGTTATGCATATTCTCTTGGTTATTATTTTGCCTTTTAGTTGATTGTTGCATAAATTAATTACTGTTTGTTACACAAGCTCAGTAGAGTTTTACCTTGAGGCATTTTCCTTGCCTCGCTTCCTTGGGCAAAAGATAGGTATGGACGTCTAAATACACCAGATGATAAAGGTTCAGTTTCACCATTTTATCGTTGTATGAATCTCACAAAAGTACACATTTTCGTAAAACCTAGAAAAGTTCTTCAGAAGTACGGGTGGTTTAATCAATAGAGAGGGAACTATCTGCTTACGTCCTAAAGTAATAACAGTTATCCATTCTTCTTATTGCATTCATGGAGAATAGAAGAAACCGCAGTGTCCGCTATGTGCGGTTTTATCTGAAGCTCTTTGATTATTCCTAGCAAAACCGATGGCAAGGCACACTTTGTAATTCGCTTACCAGAATTGATAACATAAAACAGCTTGCAGGTGGTTTAAGTCGAATAGCTGAAAGCTATTCGCTAAAGTCTCTGTGTGATAGCACCTAGCCTTAAGTCCCTTAGACCAATACTTATCACTAAAAATAAGAAACGTTTAAACGACGACTGACTATTTTACTTTATATCACAAGTATCTACAAGCGACTCTGGAGTAACGTTATGTGGATCAGCTCACTTAACTTTTTACATACACTGGATAATAATATTCGCTTATGCATTTTCGTTATGAACCTGTCAATGGATATTTTATCATTCAGATATTCGTCACAGATCTGAATACCCATAAAAAATTATTGAACTTGGAATTGGAGGTGCAGAGTCACCTCCCACCGTTCGATGGACATATTCGGAAGAATAGCGTTACAAATTTTTATTTCTAGGTCTTTACGACAATTATCATATTGTTGACGTTGTAATTGAATATCTCATTTCCGGTTTGCAGCAGTTGACGCAATTTTTAATGATATATACACAATGGAAAACTTTATATTAGAATTTTGAAAAGAAGGAACTTACTTAATATATTCGTAGGTTGAATGGTTGACGTATGTTAACTCCACTGGTTAACTTGCAAGTACTTCAATTTTGCACAACGTTTAATAGTAATCCAGCAGATAGATTTATAGCGTGCTGTGATGGAAGGGGTTAACCCCCTATGACTTTTTACATTAAGCCGATTCGAGAACCTCTTCATTTTGAATATAAAGCCGATTCGAAACTTTGACTTTGACCTTGAGTACTTTGGGGTCAAGGGCATGGAGTAGGCTGTGGAATCGGCTTGCTACCTCTACACACCTTTAAAATTTAATTTAGTGATCAAACTACGAGCTCCAAATTTAGATGGTCCTCTCGTGCCAATGTTCTCCCAGTATGTGATGATTCTTACATCGACAGGTTTGTCACCATTCTGCATAGTTCCCCCCCCCCCCAAAAAAAGTTGTTCAATTGTTTCCCAATTGATCCAATAAAGTACAATGGTTGTACTCACTCACTTCACAGTTCCTAGCTTTCGTATACTCTCCTCTCTGATCCGTCAATTCGGTTTCCGACTCGCTGGGTGATAATCATGTGTATTAACCTAGTGCCTGCTAAAATTCGTCGATCGGTTGTGAGGTAACTTTGGACATTGCCAAATCTCACCAGCAATAATACAGACGTCACCTTAACTTCAAGATGCACTGTGAAACACGCGTCGTAACTGACTGAAAATTTGGTCGTCTTTTTATACAATCAAATTCCCTCACATATGACTAATGTAATGATCTTCTAAGCACAGGGCCATCTAACACATACCACTGCATTCCTATGATTGCAAACATTTAAGATTGAAAAAAATAAACAATTCTAAACATTTTCCAATATTTTACATCACAAGTATCTACAAGCGACTCGGAAGTAATTTTATGTGGATCAGGTCGCTTAACTCTTTACATATACAGGATAATAATATTCGCTTATGCATTTTTGCTATGAACACGTCAATGGATATTTTAACATTCAGATATATCACAGATCTGAATATCCATAACAAATGGTTGAACTTGGAACTGGAGGTCCAGCGTCGCCTCCGACCGTTCAATGGATATATTTGGAAGAATAACGTTACAAATTTTCATTTCTGTGTCCTTACGACTATTATAGTATTGTTGACGTTGCAATTGAATAGCCTATTTCAGGTTTGCAGCAGTTGACGCCGTTTCTAGCGATATATAAGCAATGAGAAGCTTCATATGATTATTGAAAAGAAGGAACTTACTTAATATATTCGTAGGTTGAATGGTTGACGTATGTTAACTCCACTGGTTAACTTGCAAGAACTACAATTTTGCGCAACGTTTAACAGTAATCCAGCAGATACATTTATAGCGTGCTGTGATGGAAGGGGTTCACCCCCTATGACTTTTTACATTAAGCCGATTCGAGAACCTCTTCATTTTTAACATAAAGCCGATTCGAAACTTTGACTTTGACCTTGAGTAGTTTGGGGTCAAGGTCATGAAGTAGGCTGTGGAATCGGCTTGCTACCTCTACACACCTTTAAAATTTTATTTAGTGATCAAACTACGAGCTCCAAATTTAGATGGTCCTCTCGTGCTAATGTTCTCCCAGTATGTGATGATTCTTACATCGACAGGTTTGTCAACATTCTCCATAGTCCCCCCCCCCAAAAAAAAAGTTGTTCAATTGTTTCCCAATTGATCCAATAAAATACAATGGTTGTACTCACTCACTTCACAGTTCCTAGCTTTCGTATACTCTCCTCTCTGACTCTCTGATCCGTCAATTCGGTTTCCGACTCGCTGGGTGATAATCATGTGTATTAACCTAGTGCCTGCTAAAATTCGTCGATCGGTTGTGAGGTAACTTTGGACATTGCCAAATTTCACCAGCAATAATACAGACGTCACCTTAACTTCAAGATGCACTGTGAAGCACACGTCGTAACTGACTGAAAATTTGGTCGTCTTTTTATACAATCAAATTCCCCCACATATGACTAATGTAATGATTTTCTAAGCACAGGGCCATCTAACACATACCACTACATTCCTATGATTGCAAACATTTAAGATTGAAAAAATAAACAATTCTAAACATTTTCCAATATCTTACATCACAAGTATCTACAAGCGACTCGGAAGTAATTTTATGTGGATCAGGTCGCTTAAATCTTTACATATACTGGATAATAATATTCGCTTATGAATTTTTGCTATGAACACGTCAATGGATATTTTATCATTGAGATATATCACAGATCTGAATATCCATAACAAATGGTTGAACTTGGTACTGGAGCTCCAGCGTCGCCTCCCACCGTTCAATGGATATATTTGGAAGAATAACGTTACAAATTTTCATTCTGTGTCCTTACGACTATTATAGTATTGTTGACGTTGCAATTGAATGGCCTATTTCAGGTTTGCAGCAGTTGACGCCGTTTCTAGCGATATATAAGCAATGAGAAACTTCATATGATTATTGAAAAGAAGGAACTTACTTAATATATTCGTAGGTTGAATGGTTGATGTATGTTAACTCCACTGGTTAACTTGCAAGGACTTCAACTTTGCACAACGTTTAATAGTAATCCAGCAGATAAATTTATAGCGTGCTGTGATGGAAGGGGTTGACCCCCTATGACTTTTTACATTAAGCTGATTCGAGAACCTCTTCATTTTTAACATAAAGCCGATTCGAAACTTTGACTTTGACCTTGAGTACTTTGGGGTCAAGGTCATGAAGTAGGCTGTGGAATCGGCTTACTACCTCTACTCACCTTTAAAATTTAATTTAGTGATCAAACTACGAGCTCCAAATTTAGATGGTCCTCTCGTGCCAATGTTCTCCCAGTATGTGATGATTCTTACATCGACAGGTTTGTCAACATTCTCCATAGCCCCCCCCCCCCAAAAAAAAAGGTTGTTCAATTGTTTCCCAATTGATCCAATAAAGTACAATGGTTGTACTCACTCACTTCACAGTTCCTAGCTTTCGTGAACTCTCCTCTCTGACTCTCTGATCCGTCAATTCGGTTTCCGACTCGCTGGGTGATAATCATGTGTATTAACCTAGTATCTGCTAAAATTCGTCGATCGGTTGTGAGGTAACTTTGGACATTGCCAAATCTCACCAGCAATAATACAGACGTCACCTTAACTTCAAGATGCACTGTGAAGCACACGTCGTAACTGACTGAAAATTTGGTCGTCTTTTTATACAATCAAATTCCCTCACATATGACTAATGTAGTGATCTTCTAAGCACAGGGCCATCTAACACATACCACTGCATTCCTATGATTGCAAACATTTAAGATTGAAAAAATAATCAATTCTAAACATTTTCCAATATTTTACATCACAAGTATCTACAAGCGACTCGGAAGTAATTTTATGTGGATCAGGTCGCTTAACTCTTTACATATACTGGATAATAATATTCGCTTATGCATTTTTGTTATGAACCTGTCAATGGATGTTTCATCATTCAGATATTCATCACAGATCTTAATACCCATAACACATGGTTGAACTTGGAACTGGAGGTCCAGCGTCACCTCCCACCGTTCAATGGATATATTTGGAAGAATAACGTTACAAATTTTCATTTCTGTGTCCTTACGACTATTATAGTATTGTTGACGTTGCAATTGAATAGCCTATTTTAGGTTTGCAGCAGTTGACGCCGTTTCTAGCGATATATAAGCAATGAGAAACTTCATATGATTATTGAAAAGAAGGAACTTAATTAATATATTCGTAGGTTGAAAGGTTGACGTATGTTAACTCCACTGGTTAACTTGCAAGGACTTCAATTTTGCGCAACGTTTAACAGTAATCCAGCAGATACATTTATAGCGTGCTGTGATGGAAGGGGTTCACCCCCTATGACTTTTTACATTAAGCCGATTCGAGAACCTCTTCATTTTTAACATGAAGCCGATTCGAAACTTTGACTTTGACCATGAGTAGTTTGGGATCAAGGTCATGAAGTAGGCTGTGGAATCGGCTTGCTACCTCTACACACCTTTAAAATTTTATTTAGTGATCAAACTACGAGCTCCAAATTTAGATGGTCCTCTCGTGCTAATGTTCTCCCAGTATGTGATGATTTTTACATCGACAGGTTTCTCAACATTCTCCATAGTTCCCCCCCCCCCAAAAGTTGTTCAATTGTTTCCCAATTGATCCAATAAAGTACAACGGTTGTACTCACTCACTTCACAGTTCCTAGCTTTCGTGAACTCTCCTCTCTGACTCTCTGATCCGTCAATTCGGTTTACGACTCGTTGGGTGATAATCATGTGTATTAACCTAGTGCCTGCTAAAATTCGTCGATCGGTTGTGAGGTAACTTTGGACATTGCCAAATCTCACCAGCAATAATACAGACGTCACCTTAACTTCAAGATGCACTGTGAAGCACACGTCGTAACTGACTGAAAATTTGGTCGTCTTTTTATACAATCAAATTCCCTCACATATGACTAATGTAATGATCTTCTAAGCACATGGCCCTCTAACACATACCACTGCATTCCTATGATTGCAAATATTTAAGATTGAAAAAATAAACAATTCTAAACATTTTCCAATATTTTACATCACAGGTATCTACAAGCGACTCGGAAGTAATTTTATGTGGATCAGGTCGCTTAACTCTTTACATACACTGGATAATAATATTCGCCTATGCATTTTTGTTATGAACCTGTCAATGGATACTTCATCATACAGATATTCATCACAGATCTTAATACCCATAACAAATGGTTGAACTTGGAACTGGAGGACCAGCGTCGCCTCCCACCGTTCAATGGATATATTTGGAAGAATAACGTTACAAATTTTCATTTCTGTGTCCTTACGACTATTATATTATTATTATATTGTTGACGTTGCAATTGAATAGCCTATTTCAGGTTTGCAGCAGTTGCGCCGTTTTCTAGCGATATACAGGGTCCTGCAACTAAGCTCCCGTCTTCTGTAGCTCACTTACTCATTAAGCTAAGAGTTTGACATTTTGCAAGCTTACCCTGTACTTCAAGGTACAATTCAAGAAATTATTTTTTATTATACAGGGTGTTCCAAAAATGTGCAACGCCATGGTAATATATTTTTTTAAATTGCATGCTATACATTCTTCTACATATTTGGAAGCCTTTTATGGTTGCCTACATATCACCAAAATTTTATTGAAATCGGTTGATTGACCGCAGCGGAAAAAAATAAAAACCAAAAAAAAATTGATTTTGCATCGTAGGCTTTAAAAATCAATAAAAACCACAAAATGCACCTCGTTAATAAAATTTTGCGACGTGCTTATTAAGTTGGATATAATAGTCTCGTTGACCAAGTGACATTGATCCAAATTATACAGGGTGACCAAAATCGAGTGTCAAACTTGTCAAACTTCAAAGCGTGTTATTGTTCTTATTTTAAATTGGAACCCATAAATTTTTTTATGTGAAATGATGCAGAATTACAAAATAAACATTGTTTCTAAATACAACCCCATAACAATTCCCAATATTTTAAAACTTATTCGCCAAAAACTCATTTATCAACGTTTCCAAGGGCAATTTTAGATAATAAATATCGTACGTGGCTTTGAAAAACAATTTATTTTATAAAAAATAATAGACGTATTTTAGGTTTGAGTGTACTTAATTAAGTAGTTATTCAAATGCTAAATTTACTGCATAATTTACCTATAGCGGTAAGGACGGAAATGTGGCTATAGGTAAATTTTGCAGTAAATTTAGCAATTGAATACCTACTTAATTAAGTACAATAAAATCTAAAATACCTCTCTGCGTTATATTTTATGTAATAAATTGTTTTTCAACGCCACGTACGATATTTATTACCTAAAATTGTTGGCTACGTTGAAAAATGAGTTTTTGGCGAATAACTTTTAAAATATTGCGAATTGGGATGGGGTTGTATTCAGAAACAATATTTATTCTTTAATTCCGCATCGTTTAACCTAAAAAAATTAGGGGTTCCAATTTAAAATAAGAACAATAGCGCGCTTTGAAGTTTGACAAGTTTGACACTCGATTTTGGTCACCCTGTATAATTTGGATCAATGTCACTTGGTTAACGAGACTATTACATCTAACTTAATAAGCACGTCGCAAAATTTTATTAACGAGGTGCATTTTGTGGTTTTTATAGATTTTTAAAGCCTATGATGCAAAATCAATTTTTTTTTGGTTTTTATTTTTTTCCTCTGCGGTCACTCAACCGATTTCAATAAAATTTTGGTGATATGTAGGCAACCATAAAAGGCTTCCAAATGTGCAGAAAAATGTATAGCATGCAATTTAAAAAAATATATTACCATGGCGTTGCACATTTTTGGAACACCCTGTATAATAAAAAATAATTTCTTGAATTGTACCTTGAAGTACAGGGTAAGCCTGCAAAATGTCAAACTCTTAGCTTAATAAGTAAGTGAGCTACAGAAGACGGGAGCTTAGTTGCAGGACCCTGTATAAGCAATGAGAAACTTCATATGATTATTGAAACGAAGGAACTTACTTTATATATTCGTAGGTAGAACGGTTGACGTATGTTAACATTCTCCCCAAAAAGTTGTTCATCAGGTTGTAGAAGTATTTTTTAAACATATTCATTGCACTCAGGCGTAAGGTTGTCTTTAAATCGATGTACTTCCTTAATAAATATTTTTGTTTAAATGTTAGTTTGCGATTAATTTTCTCACTTCAAGATCGTGAGAAATATAATTTTGAACCAAAAAAAGGTAAATCGTTATGTAGATATTGGAGATTTTGGGTGCAATCGATGTCTAAATCAAAAACGTATCCATCATCTCTATTACCTTCTAAATGGGAAACTAATACATTTCAAATTATAATCTCCTCTTCGTTCAACAAAAGCACCAGAGTTCAATTTGTTTTTTTAAAGAAGTGGTGTGGCTCGAATACCTGCGTATGAGTGAGTTAGTTTTCTTCTTTTGGTGTGGTCTATTCAGAAATTGTTGAATGTCATCATCTGGTAAGGATCAAGCAATCATAATGCTCACAACCCTATTCTTAAACCAGGCTACCAACATATCAATATCATCTATAATCGGTTATGAAACTTAACATAAATCTGCAGAAACATGGCAAAGTCCTGAATAATACATCCTGTTTATTTTTTTTTTTTTCGTTATCAGGGGATTTTCTCTGATTAAACTGTATGATGCAATCCTTTTGAGAATGAACATTTTTCATAACAACGTACTGACGTGACGTAATTCTGCTTTAATATCTATATTTATTTACTTATTATAAAAAATAATCTGTAAGTAGTGAAGTCCAAAGTATGCAGTGGTCAGCATTTCTCATGCTAACATGTTAATTAAGTATTCGAAATGAAAGGCGGCAGATTCGGTGAAGAACATTATTGGTGACGAAGGTTAGGTCTATTTTAGACCTTTTTGAGTTATTTGAGATTATTCAGTACTGATGTTACTATTTTCGTTCCCGATATTTATATCGTAAACAATCAACATGCTTACTTACAATTCGTCTAGAGTTCTAAGTCTAATATTCCTCCAGTAAGTCTAATGGCCAGAGTACAACTCGGAAAGATAATTGTAGTAGCCAAATCTATGATAACAAGGCTACTATGCGTCCTTGTAAATAGCAACATTGGGTTTCTATTTGCTTTTAAACATATTGTAATCATTGAGAAAAGGAAGGAGGTTTACATGGTAAGGTTGAAAATCTGTTGAAGAAGTTATTTTATAATTTGCAATACGAAAAGTAATCGACTTGTGTTTTGGAAAGCTGAATCCTTAATGACAGTTTCTATGTGGTATATATTTTTCCCAAATGCATCGAATGGGCATTTTGTATCTTGGTTTAGATTAATGGGGTACTGCAACTCTGATATCTTCTTCTTTGGTTTGAGAAGTTAGCAAACTAACTTGAATTGGAGGCTGTCCATAATGCGAAGTAAAGATATAGATGTAGAAGTTCGCAAAGACCTAGCTCAGATAATCTTGAAGACTTTAAACGTTAACTATAATATCGGTATATTCGGTAGAACTCGGTATACACATTTTTTAATTAGAACAAAAATAAGCCATTTGCTGACATCAAAGTATTATATTTTTGAATTAGTCTCTATAATATATTTATTGAGATAAATTAAAATGGTGTCAATATTTTCAGTAATTAATTATTTTGCAAAATAAACAAGTTGCGTAGACCAATGGAACTGTTGGCCACTCATTTTTATTATGTAGCAATTCAGTTTTTAAGCATACAAGAAAATACATTTATTCAAACACAAATCCAAATAAAGTGATAAATAAAAATGCTTCCTTTTGCATTGCAAACAAGACAAACAATTCCTTCACGTCAGGACAGTAAAGAAGGTTGTTGTTGACATTGTTGGCTTTAGAAAATTGTCTAAATAATACTCGATCATCATTTTGGCCGAACGTAATCTTGAAGTCATTGTCTACCATATTCCACTGCTTGAATCGAGATGCGACCATTTCACAGTTTGTCTTCGTCACAGTCCTAGATCCCGTACAAGATCTTGGTATTCCTCATTTGACACTTCGTATCGTTCCATTTCATGTGATCCAGCAAGAAAAAACTCTGCATCTTTGTTCTCAGAAGTGTAACAATCATCAGCTTCATCCTCAGATTTATAAGATTCTTCAGGTTGCTTAATCCAATCAGTTATTATAATTGCTGACAAAAACCTGCGGTCACGTTTTTAAATGATGAACTACGACAATTCTCCTTGTTATTATTTCTTTATTTCGATGATTATGCTGTTTAAAGAAATAATACCCATGTAATAAGAAAATATTCATAAATCAGTGTTGACGGTCTTTTCCCTCGTTCTCTTTGTTTACTCCATAATTTTCACTCATAAACCGCGCAAATACTAAAAATACGGTGGTGTGCAAATTCCTTTGTACCTCGTTAGTGTTGCGAGTGGTGGAAGAACTAATTCACCGCATGGCCTCGGGACGTTTCGTTTGGAGGCGTTGAACTCATTAAGCGTTAAGTGAGGAGGCGTACTGTTATAAAGCTTCGTAAAGCACGATGGGCATCAGGTGTGTAAATGGAAAGTAGGAAACGTAAACCGACGTCGGAAATATGACCATGTTCTTTGTTAGTTTCCAGATGGGCTGTGCGAGGGATCCGCAGACCACGTGATGTATTGTTAGTGTTCAAGTTTCAGTAATTGTTCGCCTAAATGTACGCCGATGCCAGGTTGAATTTAAACCGCTCGGTGTAGGATGTTTGTGATAAAGTGGCTCGTTAAGATAATCGTTTACTTTTCATGTGGATCATCCTACGAGGCATCGCAAACAACGAAATAGAAACTGACGGATGGACGCGCGGGCTCGTTGTTTACCGAAACATCCGTTGTCGGCAAAATTTAAATACGGCTTAGCGATGTTGCGTGTTGTTTTATTGTTAACGCGCTATCCTAAATTTACCTATTCGCAGGCGTAGCCCGGCTACTATAAATAAAGCACTTTATTCGTATAAATTGCTAAACATATACTCCATATGGCCTCTCGCAAAACGAGTCTCGACCAGAAAACAGATGCACTTTCTCAGAAAATTACTGCTGCACACCACATGAAGCACAGAATAGCATTCACCTATTTGTAACTGTAAGAAGTAAAAATCAAGTAAAAAAGGATAAAATGAGACATATTTTAAAGTTAACTAAGTGAAATTCTAAATCTGGTGATCTACACCACTACATATCGTGGTGATTGTCGAAGGACATTAAAGTAATTATTGGAAATTTTGCAATTTCCAATAATAAATTGAATATATTTACTTGCGTAAATGGCAATGCCACAATGACAAGTACCTTATATTCGCAGAAGAGAGAAATTAATATCAAATTGCACTTCTTCCGCTTATTTTAATTTGATCATAAATTTTATTTAAGAGTTGGATTTATTAATTTGAAGTTTAGATTAGAAATTAATTCGATTTAGGAGTTTTGTCGTTTTACTGTCGCTTCTTCTCTGGTTAGAAATAATACTCCGAGAAAACTTTACCAATTTATTATCTATTTTCGATGTTTGTGTTCTCGTTCTGAACACGTCTTGTAGCCTTGAATGATGCTTGTCGAAGAGGTGGAAGGCGACCATTGAATATTTGCCAACACCCTTGGTAGAGGAAGAGCACGGGCTTCTTCACTTGTTGGACCGGAACCTGTACTTTCAGCTTTGTTGTGGGTCATAGACAACAATGACTACTAAAATTTAAAAAAAAGTCAACATTCCAATTTAACCCCTGTAAATTTTAACATAGAGTCCTAACTTGAACCAGGCGCTATATCTATATAGATTCTGAGCAGAGGTTCATCTGTAATATCTTTGGGAGAGACAGTAATATTTTCCAATTTGTCTCTCTCTTCTGCGGGAAAGTCTTGTACGTTTGCAAACTCTAAATCTTAAAGATTACACACCAATGAACCGAGTGATGATGACAAGAAGCGAAACGAATCCAAAAATCTTAATACAATGTATTTGTTTTCTAATATCTCCAGATCTCAGCCATTCTATAGCTAGTCAGCACTACCGTTGATAGATTAAGCATTGGTTTAATAAATTTTAAATGGTTGTTATAATTAAACTTAACATCTTGAATCAAATTGGCTATGAAAACTTTCGCGAAATATTCTCCGGTATAAATTTGGAATATATTTAATGTATTGTCGAACGAGCAAACTACATGATAAGCAAAGCTGTATGGTTCATGTTTTTGAGTCGCTAGGGTAAATAATGGGTTTGGATTTGCTTCACAAAAGTCACTCGGTTTTAACAATGACTCGAAATCAGCGTATATTACAAAAGTTGCAGGTTGAGAATTTTTATAATTGTCGAATTTCAAAATGTTTCTCGGAATATTTACCCCAAGACCCCAAAGGGTTTTAATGCTCTGGCTTGCAGGGCTGTGCGAATTGGCGTCACTATTTTCCTGACGATTTTTTAATCGGCCAACTAAAATTGGTCCAAAAAGGCCCAACCATTTCAAACATTCATCGATTTCTAGCGATTACTGATTTGACTTGAAACTAGACGCCACAAACTTTTTATTAACACGTAATGACCCTTACCCATTTCGAAAATACTCAGCAATTTGCAATGCATTTCTCTCCTTTGTTTAGAGTAATGTACAGGCCTTTCCATAAAATGTTTCTTACCAGTTTGGGTAAGTTCGTATATATTTAAACTTATATTATTTAAAGTTTTAATTTTTGGTCTATCGCGTAATTTTAGTGGTAAATTAATATTATTCAAATTTAATACCTCTGAGTAGCGTTGGTAGCTCGTAGTTCGTTCGGTCTGAGTGATCATCTGCGGGATAGAGAGCAGCTGTTAAACATCATGCATGCATTATCTTAGCTGAAAAGTATTCGTTTAAATGTAACTGTAAGAAGTACAATTAAAGATGATTTCTTACGATGATCTTTTTTTAATACGTTTATTAACACTCGTGGCTAACTTACAATTAATACATTAGAACTATGAATAACGTCTTACACAAGCATACTGGGTCAAAAAGATACTGAGGTTTAGTGGTCCTTAAATATAATGTCTGAATGTTAATTGTTATTGATTAAATGTACTGCATATCTATTTCTAATGGTATTGGTATTACGTATACTAGTCGAAACAACTTAAGGACCTATGGTACTGTGCTCCCTCCGCAAGATGGGCGAACGAGGGGACTTCAAGCCGCACATCCGGGTTTCTCGACAACTTTCTTTCGATGGACCGGAATGGAATGGCCGTTCTTTCTTCTTCTTTCTTGCCTCCACTTCACACACAATCCATACAAATGAATTTAGAGATCATGATGAACACAATCACTAAATGTGACCTGGGTTGCTGTTGGTCTGGTTCCCCTTCTAATATGTTGATGGTTTCCATGATGGTCTTTTTGTGGTATAAATTCTGACTATTGATAGGGGTGATGTAGAATTCTGCTGTAGTCATATTTTCGGCAAATTAATGTTGAACCGAGGTATGGTCAACATAGTTCCCTTGATGTCTTCAGACGGGGAGAACTCAATCCCATTAATTTGGATTCTGCACGTCCCTATCTGCATCAACGTTGGCATTTCTACCAAATGGGTAGCTTTTTCTGGGCAGAATGAGTGTATTGTGTTTGTTCCTTAAGGGCTGATTAGTACCTTGTTAGCGTCGACTTCCTATTTTCAATTTCTTCACACTGTTTAAGTGCCCCGTGCAATTTACTCAGCAGTAACAATATTAAATGATTCGTATTTTATTTTAAATGACTTGAAATGGCTACATCGTTGTAGGTTTTGGCGTTTATGAGTAAAGGTCTAGTAAATTTAATGTCGGAAGCACAGGTGTGGTAGTTTTTTATTATTCGTGCATTTCCTTTATGTATCGGAAATATGGGATTATTTATTCTTTTAAATTTTAGTCCGCAGTTGGGACAAGGGTAGGTCATCGTCAGTGTCATAGTCGTCAGGATCGTCTGTGTCGTTGCATTCATTTCCTGCAACAGTAAACTTTCGCTGCAGCTTTAACTGTCCCTGGTGTATTACTTTATTATTGGATTTTATTTTGTTGTCGTTTGTCGGTTTGGGTTTGTTTAATCTTGTAAATAGTTTAAGAAGTTGTTTTTCGCTTTTTTTAGTAAACAGTTCATGCCTGCATCATTATAATAGTGCTTAATTACTGCTCTGACGCTTCGGTAAGGTTTTTCGGCTGTTTTATGTCTAAAATCTCAATTGGTTCCGCATTGGCTGCTGGTACGTCTTAGCATTTAATTCGTTATGTTCAATCAAAAGTAATTTTTGGTTCGCCTTAAGAGGAGGATCCGTTTGTATTTTGACTTCTACACGCGATTTTACAAATTGAAGCCTTTCTTAAAACTACATTTTTATTTCTGTTTTGTGAATTGCAAAGCGCGCTTTTGATCAATGGCCATGTTGTTAGGTCAGGTTTGCACATGAGGAAATTAGACACATTATTTTTAATTTGGAACAAAGGACGTTAAATATATAGTTATTCAACCCGTTATCTGTGGTTCTGCCATAACTATTGAAAAAAATTGTGGCATCTGTTTAAAAACACTTCCAACTGTTCCCCATCTCCCTCAAAAGTGGTAAACAATCCGCAATAGCTCTGGCTGCGGTGATAGTTGGAGTTTGAGACGCATTATTGCTATTGCTATTTGTCAAGGACATGGTTTCGCATAATTTGTCGAGTGAATCTACTGACATAAATTCTGTACGGTTAAATAAATTAAAATTATAATATATGTTTTCTATTATATTGTTCTACCTAAAAATTGCCAAAGTTTTCTTTTGGAACCTATGCAACACTTACGATTGGAATCCGTCCTTGGTACAGCTGGTTTATTTGCGTCGGCCCTGGTGGTTCTTCTTACTTCGTAGGTTTCTGCGTTTTGGAATTGATCCTTAAGAGTTGAAACTCAAAGATGTCTTGTCGATGAAGTTCTTGGACCAATCCTACCGACTGCGCCAATTAAATATGCTGTTTATTTTTAATTCTTATTAGCAGTCGTGACTAAGTTACAATTAATACATTAAAATTATGAATAAAATATAACGTCAGCATAGACTGGCTCAAAGACATACTGAGCTCCATTAGGTCTAGAGGTCCTTAAATATAATATCTTAATAATATTTCTTATTGATACTAGTCTAAACAGATTAATGATATATGGTACTGTCTATGTTGATTATATAACTGTACAAATCAAGCAAAAAACTATAAAACGCACTTCATTTTAAAGGTTCCTGAATGAGAGTGTATATCTAGTGATATTCAAAATATCGTGGTGATATTCGAAAAGTATCAAAGTTATTATTAAAGTTATATTGAAGTTATATTATTTGATTTAGGAATTTTATTTCGAAATTCAATTTAAATTTTATTTAGGAATTTATTTGGGAATTCGATTTAGGAGTTTTGTTGTTTTACTGGTGCTTCTTCTCTGGTTATAAATAATACTCCGAGGAATCTTTTAATGTTTATTATCTACTATCTAAGACTCGTTCGATGTTTATAAGCGACATTTCAGTTGACTAGTTGTCGTTATGATGATCTGGATGATTGGTGAATAGTTCAAAGTCGTCTATTTGATTAGGACTGGACACGTCTTGTTGCTTTGAATAATGATTGTCGACGAGATTGGACAAGGAGAATTAAACATGTAAAACTCCCTTGTTGGAGGACATGTACTTCTTTACTTGTTGGCCAAGGTAGTGAACGTCCAGCTTTGTTCTGGATCATAGACTAACTGACTACTTACCTAACGTCATATTTCGCATTATATAATAACAGTAGTAATAAAAGTGTTAATTTACATAAGAGTATATTAGATTACTATACTATATTAGACTTAAGAATACAATGTGATGATGCTACTACAACAAAGTCTACAATAATGAAAAAAATGTCATCACTTCTATGTCAGTTAGCAGATCAAATTTAACCACGGTAAATTTTAACTTAGAGGCCTAACTTAAACCAGGCACTATGTTCAAAAACAACCTTTCTCAAAATTTTAAGCTCATTAGGCAAAAGTAAGATAACTGTTGTTAAATAAAGGACCGAGTAATCTTTCAGATTCTTACACCCAAAACTTTTCCAAATATTCTGAGCATGGGTGTATTGCTCATCGGTAATATCCTCGCCAGACATTTTATTGAAAAAAAACACTCTTAGCATGTAGAGTTTCGTCTTCCAATTTGTCCAGAGCGGACATATACTCATAAGGGAAACTTCCCTTTTTCTTCAATAAATTTAAATTTTCTTCTTCGGGTGAGAAGAACTTTACATTTGCGAAATCTGAATCTGAAACATTACACGTTAGACAATCGAGTGAAGACGCCATAAAGCGAAATGAATCCAAAAATCTTATATCAATGAATTAACTTTCTAATTTTTCCTGATCTAAATCTGTTTTTGTTGAAAACTGATATATTTTTCTTTATTATTAGGTAACACGTTAATACTGGTGGCGTGTTCACCTTCAACATCAGCCAACTCTTTAACAAACAGTCGTAACCGCTTAAATTATGAAAAAATACAGGGATATAACTTGGAATTTTATAATTTAGATTACAAGAGTGTGTGGCTCCACTAAATTTACCTGAGGTATGGTAATGGTCCTTAACTCTAATATCACTAGCGTTGTATGTTTTACTACAAATATGACATTTCTCAGCCACTTCAAAGCGGGTCAACTCTTCCGTGGACAGATTAATCATCGGTTTAATAGTTTTTAAATGATTATTATAAATTGATTTGACATCTTCAATAAGATTGGCAATAAAAACTTTCGCGCAATCTTCTCCGGTATAAATTTGAAATTTATTTAATCTGTCGTCGATCGAGCAAACTATTTGATACGCAAAGCTGTAGGGTTCATGTTTTTGAGTCGTGTGGGTAAATGATGAGTTTGGATTTGCTTCGCAAAAATCTATCGGTTTCAGCAATGACTCAAAATCAGCGTAAATTACAAATGGTGCAGGTAGGGTATTTTTGTAATTGTTGAATGACAAAATGTTACTTGGGGCATTCACCCCAAAGAAATTTGGTTTTAAAGCTGTGGTTGGTAGATATGATCGAATTTGAGTGCAATCATGTTCTTGATGTTTATTCAACTGATCAGCTCTACTAAAATTGGTAAGACAACCATCACAAAGATTTAACCGGTTCTGACGATTACTGATTTGACTTGCTATTAGTCGCGACAAACATTTTATCAACACGTAATGACTCTTTCCCTTTTCAAAAAAATGTAACAAATTACAATGTACCTCCCTCTTTTGTTTGGAATAATAAATTGGCCCTTCCACCAAATGCTTCGAACCAACTTTAGTAAGTTCGTATACATTTACACTAAGGTTATTTAATGTTTCAATTATCGGTATATCGGTCAATTTTACGGGGAAATTAATATTTTTCAAATTCAATACCTCGTAGTATTTTGGGTAGCTCTCACATCGGTCGGAATTGGCCGTAGCAGGACTGAGAGCAGCAGTTAAACACCATGCGAAGCAGGCCTGGTCCTCGTTTTTGATGTTGATACAAGCCTTCTTATTCCTGATATCCTCAGGGAGCTCGACATACGACGATCCACCAAGCGGCTGATACTGGTTGATGTTAACTTCAAGATGAGAGACGGAGAAGAATGCCTAACCAGATTCACGTTCTTGGAATTCCTCACTGCGCACAATAATATCCCGAGCCATATCACCATATATGACCATTGTTGAATGTTTTATTACAAATATGACATTTCTCAACCACTTCAAAGCTGGTCAACTCTTCCGTCGACAGATTAATCATCGGTTTAATAATGTTTAATGTTTGTTATAAATTAATTTGACATCTTCAATAAGATTGGTAATAAAAACTTTCGCGCAATCTTCTCCGGTATAAATTTGAAATGTATTAAATCTGTCGTCGAACGAGCAAACTATTTGATATGCAAAGCTGTAGGGTTTGAGTTTTTGAGTCGTGTGGGTAAATGATGTCGTTGGTAGGAATGCTCGAATTTGAGTGCAATCATGTTCTTGATGTTTTGTGGATATTCAATGTCAACATCCAAAATTCATCCATTTTCTAACATTCTATATCTAAATTTGCTATTTCATCATCCCTTATCCATCGAAACCCATTCGGTGGTAAGTACTGAGACATAGCCCAACCATATAGATTATTAGCATCCCAATACATTAGATATTCAGATGGACATCAGGATTAAATTCAGGCATATACTTATTGTTGGCAGTAGCATGACTGACCGAACATTGCGAAATTTCCCCGCGAATACCCGTCTGAAAAAATGTTACCATTTCTATATCAGTTAGCAATTCCAAGTTAACCTCTGTAAATTTTAACATAGCGTCCCAACTTAAACCAGGCGCTGTATGATAGTGAGCTGGATCAAGACCATATGTTTTAAAACATACTTTCCTGAATTTTTCGAACACATCAGCTAAAAGTAAGACATCTGTTGTCAAATAATGGTCCGAGTAATCTTTCAGATACTTACACCCAAAGGTCTTCAAAACATTCTGAGCATAGGTAAACTGCTCATTTATAATAGCCTTGCAAGATACAATCTCATACAGGAAAATTCCCCTTTTCTTAAAGAAATTTAATATCGCTTTTTTTTCATGGGAGAAGTGTTGTAGATTTGCGAAATCTGCAATAATCAAGGGCAATAATCACTTAGGTTATTGGTAACTCAGGATATTAGTTCTTGAAGATGTTGTGTTATTACCTGGAATCTTATTGAAGCTACTAATAAGAAAATTTTTAATACAAATACTTCCGTGTTTATAAAGCTAGGAAACAATGTCGTTAATAAATCAATTAACTGATGAACAACACATACTACTGCATTCCTATAACTGCAAACATTTAAGATTCGAAAAATAAACAATTCTAACCCTTTTCCAACATTTTACATAGGACGTAATGTCCCACAAGTCGCACACATTTTAAAGTGATTAACAATATGCATATGAAACATAATTCTGGAGCAGGTCTAAGAACTCGGCGTTATTTAGTTTATCCTTTAGTTGATTAAATTTATGGCTGGCCATTTTCAAACTTTCATTATGTAAATTGAAAATGTACAGTGGAGTGACATTAAGGCTTCATGCGTTGCTTCTATCTGAAGAACAACAATCTTTTTGTAAAATATTAAACGAGGAACTATACAAGAAATGAAAGATTTCGATTTGGAATTTTGATGTCCTTACGTCACGTAATTCCGGAATTTCACCATGTTGAACAAAGAGTTTACCAGCCCCACATAGAGTTGTAGTTCTTGTAAATTAAGTAGGAATTTAGTTGAGATAAAATAAAGAAAATGTCGTGTTGATTGTTATTGATCGGCATTTAAAAGTGTTATCAAGGCATTTCATTTTTGAAACCAAGAATTTTTCAGTAGCGTAGCCCTTTATTGAGCAGATAATTGTTGTTTTATCAAATTCAATATCATCCCGAATTCCGTTTTTATCAAAACCAAAGAGGTCCTGGAAGATGTACGCTGAGGTTCTCAGAGGTTTTCATCCAGAAACTTGTAGAACTCACTCATTAACTTGAAACAACAATCAGAATTTCCAATGACGAAATAACAAGGGAAGACCGGTTAAAGTTTAATCAAATTCAATATCATCCCGTATTCCGTTTTAATCAAAACCAAAGAGGTCCTGGAAGATGTACGCTGAGGTTCTCAGAGGTTTTCATCCAGAAACTTGTAGAACTCTCTCATTAACTTGAAACAACAATCAGAATTTCCAATGACGAAATAACAAGGGAAGACCGGTTAAAGTTTAATCAAATTCTATATCATCCCGAATTCCGTTTTTATCAAAACCAAAGAGGTCCTGGAAGATGTACGCTGAGGTTCTCAGAGGTTTTCATCCAGAAACTTGTAGAACTCTCTCATTAACTTGGAACAACAATCAGAATTTCCAATGACGAAACAACAAGGGAAGACCGATTAAAGTTTAATCAAATTCTATATCATCCCGAATTCCGTTTTTATCAAAACCAAAGAGGTCCTGGAAGATGTACGCTGAGGTTCTCAGAGGTTTTCATCCGAAACTTGTAGAACTCACTCATTAACTTGAAACAACAATCAGAATTTCCAATGGCGAAACAACAAGGGAAGACCGATTAAAGTTTAATCAAATTCAATATCATCCCGAATTCCATTTTTATCAGAACCAAAGAGGTCCTGGAAGATGTACGCTGAGGTTCTCAGAGGTTTTTATCCAGAAACATGTAGAACTCTCTCATTAACTTGAAACAACAATCAGAATTTCCAATGACGAAACAACAAGGGAAGACCGATTAACGTTTAATCAAATTCAATATCATCCCGAATTCCGTTTTTATCAAAACCAAAGAGGTCCTGGAAGATGTACGCTGAGGTTCTCAGAGGTTTTCATCCAGAAACTTGTAGAACTCAATCATTAACTTGAAACAACAATCAGAATTTCCAATGACGAAATAACAAGGGAAGACCGGTTAAAGTTTAATCAAATTCTATATCATCCCGAATTCCGTTTTTATCAAAACCAAAGAGGTCCTGGAAGATGTACGCTGAGGTTCTCAGATGTGTTCATCCAGAAACTTGTAGAACTCTCTCATTAACTAGGAACAACAATCAGAATTTCCAGTGACGAAACAACAAGGGAAGACCGATTAAAGTTTAATCAAATTCTATATCATCCCGAATTCCGCTTTTATCAAAACCAAAGAGGTCCTGGAAGATGTACGCTGATGTTCTCAGAAGTTTTCATCCAGAAACTTGTAGAACTCACTCATTAACTTGAAACAACAATCAGAATTTCCAATGACGAAACAACAAGGGAAGACCGATTAAAGTTTAATCAAATTCAATATCATCCCGAATTCCGTTTTTATCAAAACCAAAGAGGTCCTGGAAGATGTACGCTGAGGTTCTCAGAGGTTTTCATCCAGAAACTTGTAGAACTCACTCATTAACTTGAAACAACAATCAGAATTTCCAATGACGAAATAACAAGGGAAGACCGGTTAAAGTCTAATCAAATTCTATATCATCCCGAATTCCGTTTTTATCAAAACCAAAGAGGTCCTGGAAGATGTACGCTGAGGTTCTCAGAGGTTTTCAACCAGAAACTTGTAGAACTCACTCATTAACTTGAAACAACAATCAGAATTTCCAATGGCGAAACAACAAGGGAAGACCGATTAAAGTTTAATCAAATTCAATATCATCCCGAATTCCGTTTTTATCAAAACCAAAGAGGTCCTGGAAGATGTACGCTGAGGTTCTCAGAGGTTTTCATCCAGAAACTTGTAGAACTCACTCATTAACTTGAAACAACAATCAGAATTTCCAATGGCGAAACAACAAGGGAAGACCGATTAAAGTTTAATCAAATTCAATATCATCCCGAATTCCATTTTTATCAGAACCAAAGAGGTCCTGGAAGATGTACGCTGAGGTTCTCAGAGGTTTTTATCCAGAAACATGTAGAACTCTCTCATTAACTTGAAACAACAATCAGAATTTCCAATGACGAAACAACAAGGGAAGACCGATTAACGTTTAATCAAATTCAATATCATCCCGAATTCCGTTTTTATCAAAACCAAAGAGGTCCTGGAAGATGTACGCTGAGGTTCTCAGAGGTTTTCATCCAGAAACTTGTAGAACTCAATCATTAACTTGAAACAACAATCAGAATTTCCAATGACGAAATAACAAGGGAAGACCGGTTAAAGTTTAATCAAATTCTATATCATCCCGAATTCCGTTTTTATCAAAACCAAAGAGGTCCTGGAAGATGTACGCTGAGGTTCTCAGATGTGTTCATCCAGAAACTTGTAGAACTCTCTCATTAACTAGGAACAACAATCAGAATTTCCAGTGACGAAACAACAAGGGAAGACCGATTAAAGTTTAATCAAATTCTATATCATCCCGAATTCCGCTTTTATCAAAACCAAAGAGGTCCTGGAAGATGTACGCTGATGTTCTCAGAAGTTTTCATCCAGAAACTTGTAGAACTCACTCATTAACTTGAAACAACAATCAGAATTTCCAATGACGAAACAACAAGGGAAGACCGATTAAAGTTTAATCAAATTCAATATCATCCCGAATTCCGTTTTTATCAAAACCAAAGAGGTCCTGGAAGATGTACGCTGAGGTTCTCAGAGGTTTTCATCCAGAAACTTGTAGAACTCACTCATTAACTTGAAACAACAATCAGAATTTCCAATGACGAAATAACAAGGGAAGACCGGTTAAAGTCTAATCAAATTCTATATCATCCCGAATTCCGTTTTTATCAAAACCAAAGAGGTCCTGGAAGATGTACGCTGAGGTTCTCAGAGGTTTTCATCCAGAAACTTGTAGAACTCACTCATTAACTTGAAACAACAATCAGAATTTCCAATGGCGAAACAACAAGGGAAGACCGATTAAAGTTTAATCAAATTCAATATCATCCCGAATTCCGTTTTTATCAAAACCAAAGAGGTCCTGGAAGATGTACGCTGAGGTTCTCAGAGGTTTTCATCCAGAAACTTGTAGAACTCACTCATTAACTTGAAACAACAATCAGAATTTCCAATGACGAAATAACAAGGGAAGACCGGTTAAAGTTTAATCAAATTCTATATCCCGAATTCCGTTTTTATCAAAACCAAAGAGGTCCTGGAAGATGTACGCTGAGGTTCTCAGAGGTTTTCATCCAGAAACTTGTAGAACTCTCTCATTAACTTGGAACAACAATCAGAATTTCCAATGACGAAACAACAAGGGAAGACCGATTAAAGTTTAATCAAATTCTATATCATCTCGAATTCCGTTCTTATCAAAACCAAAGAGGTCCTGGAAGATGTACGCTGAGGTTCTCAGAGGTTTTTATCCAGAAACTTGTAGAACTCTCTCATTAACTTGGAACAACAATCAGAATTTCCAGTGACGAAACAACAAGGGAAGACCGATTAAAGTTTAATCAAATTCTATATCATCCCGAATTCCGTTTTTATCAAAACCAAAGAGGTCCTGGAAGATGTACGCTGAGGTTCTCAGAGGTTTTCATCCAGAAACTTGTAGAACTCTCTCATTAACTTGAAACAACAATCAGCATTTCCAATGACGAAATAACAAGGGAAGACCGGTTAAAGTTTAATCAAATTCTATATCATCCCGAATTCCGTTTTCATCAAAACCAAAGAGGTCCTGGAAGATGCACGCTGAGGTTCTCAGATGTTTTCATCCAGAAACTTGTAGAACTCTCTCATTAACTTGGAACAACAATCAGAATTTCCAATGACGAAACAACAAGGGAAGACCGATTAAAGTTTAATCAAATTCTATATCATCCCGAATTCCGTTTTTATCAAAACCAAAGAGGTCCTGGAAGATGTACGCTGAGGTTCTCAGAGGTTTTCATCCATAAACTTGTAGAACTCACTCATTAACTTGAAACAATAATCAGAATTTCCAATGGCGAAACAACAAGGGAAGACCGATTAAAGTTTAATCAAATTCAATATCATCCCGAATTCCATTTTTATCAGAACCAAAGAGGTCCTGGAAGATGTACGCTGAGGTTCTCAGAGGCTTTCATCCAGAAACATGTAGAACTCTCTCATTAACTTGAAACAACAATCAGAATTTCCAATGACGAAACAACAAGGGAAGACCGATTAACGTTTAATCAAATTCAATATCATCCCGAATTCCGTTTTTATCAAAACCAAAGAGGTCCTGGAAGATGTACGCTGAAGTTCTCAGAGGTTTTCATCCAGAAACTTGTAGAACTCTCTCATTAACTTGAAACAACAATCAGAATTTCCAATGACGAAACAACAAGGGAAGACCGATTAACGTTTAATCAAATTCAATATCATCCCGAATTCCGTTTTTATCAAAACCAAAGAGGTCCTGGAAGATGTACGCTGAGGTTCTCAGAGGTTTTCATCCAGAAACTTGTAGAACTCACTCATTAACTTGAAACAACAATCAGAATTTCCAATGACGAAATAACAAGGGAAGACCGGTTAAAGTTTAATCAAAT
Organism: Melinopterus prodromus; assembly: GCA_964023965.1. Classification (NCBI taxonomy): domain Eukaryota; kingdom Metazoa; phylum Arthropoda; class Insecta; order Coleoptera; family Scarabaeidae; genus Melinopterus; species Melinopterus prodromus. The sequence goes on from OZ030394.1 coordinate 53,054,498, forward strand.
TCTATATCATCCCGAATTCCGTTTTTAGCAAAACCAAAGAGGCCCTGGAAGATGTACGCTGAGGTTCTCAGAGGTTTTCATCCAGAAACTTGTAGAACTCTCTCATTAACTTGGAACAACAATCAGAATTTCCAGTGACGAAACAACAAGGGAAGACCGATTAAAGTTTAATCAAATTCTATATTCCGAATTCCGTTTTTATCAAAACCAAAGAGGTCCTGGAAGATGTACGCTGAGGTTCTCAGAGGTTTTCATCCAGAAACTTGTAGAACTCTCTCATTAACTTGGAACATCAATCAGAATTTCCAATGACGAAACAACAAGGGAAGACCGATTAAAGTTTAATCAAATTCTATATCATCCCGAATTCCATTTTTATCAAAACCAAAGACGTCCTGGAAGATGTACGCTGAGGTTCTCAGAGGTTTTCATCCAGAAACTTGTAGAACTCACTCATTAACTTGAAACAACAATCAGAATTTCCAATGACGAAACAACAAGGGAAGACCGATTAAAGTTTAATCAAATTCAATATCATCCCGAATTCCGTTTTTATCAAAACCAAAGAGGTCCTGGAAGATGTACGCTGAGGTTCTCAGAGGTTTTCATCCAGAAACTTGTAGAACTCTCTCATTAACTTGGGACAACAATCAGAATTTCCAGTGACGAAACAACAAGGGAAGACCGATTAAAGTTTAATCAAATTCTATATCATCCCGAATTCCGTTTTTATCAAACCAAAGAGGTCCTGGAAGATGTACGCTGAGGTTCTCAGAGGTTTTCATCCAGAAACTTGTAGAACTCTCTCATTAACTTGAAACAACAATCAGAATTTCCAATGACGAAATAACAAGGGAAGACCGGTTAAAGTTTAATCAAATTCTATATCATCCCGAATTCCGTTTTTATCAAAACCAAAGAGGTCCTGGAAGATGTACGCTGAGGTTCTCAGAGGTTTTCATCCAGAAACTTGTAGAACTCTCTCATTAACTTGGAACAACAATCAGAATTTCCAATGACGAAACAACAAGGGAAGACCGATTAAAGTTTAATCAAATTCTATATCATCCCGAATTCCGTTTTTATCAAAACCAAAGAGTTCCTGGAAGATGTACGCTGAGGTTCTCAGATGTTTTCATCCAGAAACTTGTAGAACTCACTCATTTACTTGAACCAACAATCAGAATTTCCAATGGCGAAACAACAAGGGAAGACCGATTAACGTTTAATCAAATTCAATATCATCCCGAATTCCGTTTTTATCAAAACCAAAGAGGTCCTGGAAGGTGTACGCTGAGGTTCTCAGAGGTTTTCATCCAGAAACTTGTAGAACTCTCTCATTAACTTGAAACAACAATCAGAATTTCCAATGACGAAATAACAAGGGAAGACCGATTAACGTTTAATCAAATTCAATATCATCCCGAATTCCGTTTTTATCAAAACCAAAGAGATCCTGGAAGATGTACGCTGAGGTTCTCAGAGGTTTTCATCCAGAAACTTGTAGAACTCACTCATTAACTTGAAACAACAATCAGAATTTCCAATGACGAAATAACAAGGGAAGACCGGTTAAAGTTTAATCAAATTCTATATCATCCCGAATTCCGTTTTTATCAAAACCAAAGAGGTCCTGGAAGATGTACGCTGAGGTTCTCAGAGGTTTTCATCCAGAAACTTGTAGAACTCTCTCATTAACTTGGAACAACAATCAGAATTTCCAGTGACGAAACAACAAGGGAAGACCGATTAAAGTTTAATCAAATTCTATATCCCGAATTCCGTTTTTATCAAAACCAAAGAGGTCCTGGAAGATGTACGGTGAGGTTCTCAGAGGTTTTCATCCAGAAACTTGTAGAACTCTCTCATTAACTTGGAACATCAATCAGAATTTCCAATGACGAAACAACAAGGGATGACCGATTAAAGTTTAATCAAATTCTATATCATCCCGAATTCCGTTTTTATCAAAACCAAAGAGGTCCTGGAAGATGTACGCTGAGGTTCTCAGAGGTTTTCATCCAGAAACTTGTAGAACTCTCTCATTAACTTGGAACAACAATCAGAATTTCCAATGACGAAACAACAAGGGAATACCGATTAAAGTTTAATCAAATTCTATATCATCCCGAATTCCGTTTTTATCAAAACCAAAGAGGTCCTGGAAGATGTACGCTGAGGTTCTCAGAGGTTTTCATCCAGAAACTTGTAGAACTCACTCATTAACTTGAAACAACAATCAGAATTTCCAATGACGAAATAACAAGGGAAGACCGGTTAAAGTCTAATCAAATTCTATATCATCCCGAATTCCGTTTTTATCAAAACCAAAGAGGTCCTGGAAGATGTACGCTGAGGTTCTCAGAGGTTTTCAACCAGAAACTTGTAGAACTCACTCATTAACTTGAAACAACAATCAGAATTTCCAATGGCGAAACAACAAGGGAAGACCGATTAAAGTTTAATCAAATTCAATATCATCCCGAATTCCGTTTTTATCAAAACCAAAGAGGTCCTGGAAGATGTACGCTGAGGTTCTCAGAGGTTTTCATCCAGAAACTTGTAGAACTCACTCATTAACTTGAAACAACAATCAGAATTTCCAATGGCGAAACAACAAGGGAAGACCGATTAAAGTTTAATCAAATTCAATATCATCCCGAATTCCATTTTTATCAGAACCAAAGAGGTCCTGGAAGATGTACGCTGAGGTTCTCAGAGGTTTTTATCCAGAAACATGTAGAACTCTCTCATTAACTTGAAACAACAATCAGAATTTCCAATGACGAAACAACAAGGGAAGACCGATTAACGTTTAATCAAATTCAATATCATCCCGAATTCCGTTTTTATCAAAACCAAAGAGGTCCTGGAAGATGTACGCTGAGGTTCTCAGAGGTTTTCATCCAGAAACTTGTAGAACTCAATCATTAACTTGAAACAACAATCAGAATTTCCAATGACGAAATAACAAGGGAAGACCGGTTAAAGTTTAATCAAATTCTATATCATCCCGAATTCCGTTTTTATCAAAACCAAAGAGGTCCTGGAAGATGTACGCTGAGGTTCTCAGATGTGTTCATCCAGAAACTTGTAGAACTCTCTCATTAACTAGGAACAACAATCAGAATTTCCAGTGACGAAACAACAAGGGAAGACCGATTAAAGTTTAATCAAATTCTATATCATCCCGAATTCCGCTTTTATCAAAACCAAAGAGGTCCTGGAAGATGTACGCTGATGTTCTCAGAAGTTTTCATCCAGAAACTTGTAGAACTCACTCATTAACTTGAAACAACAATCAGAATTTCCAATGACGAAACAACAAGGGAAGACCGATTAAAGTTTAATCAAATTCAATATCATCCCGAATTCCGTTTTTATCAAAACCAAAGAGGTCCTGGAAGATGTACGCTGAGGTTCTCAGAGGTTTTCATCCAGAAACTTGTAGAACTCACTCATTAACTTGAAACAACAATCAGAATTTCCAATGACGAAATAACAAGGGAAGACCGGTTAAAGTCTAATCAAATTCTATATCATCCCGAATTCCGTTTTTATCAAAACCAAAGAGGTCCTGGAAGATGTACGCTGAGGTTCTCAGAGGTTTTCATCCAGAAACTTGTAGAACTCACTCATTAACTTGAAACAACAATCAGAATTTCCAATGGCGAAACAACAAGGGAAGACCGATTAAAGTTTAATCAAATTCAATATCATCCCGAATTCCGTTTTTATCAAAACCAAAGAGGTCCTGGAAGATGTACGCTGAGGTTCTCAGAGGTTTTCATCCAGAAACTTGTAGAACTCACTCATTAACTTGAAACAACAATCAGAATTTCCAATGACGAAATAACAAGGGAAGACCGGTTAAAGTTTAATCAAATTCTATATCCCGAATTCCGTTTTTATCAAAACCAAAGAGGTCCTGGAAGATGTACGCTGAGGTTCTCAGAGGTTTTCATCCAGAAACTTGTAGAACTCTCTCATTAACTTGGAACAACAATCAGAATTTCCAATGACGAAACAACAAGGGAAGACCGATTAAAGTTTAATCAAATTCTATATCATCTCGAATTCCGTTCTTATCAAAACCAAAGAGGTCCTGGAAGATGTACGCTGAGGTTCTCAGAGGTTTTTATCCAGAAACTTGTAGAACTCTCTCATTAACTTGGAACAACAATCAGAATTTCCAGTGACGAAACAACAAGGGAAGACCGATTAAAGTTTAATCAAATTCTATATCATCCCGAATTCCGTTTTTATCAAAACCAAAGAGGTCCTGGAAGATGTACGCTGAGGTTCTCAGAGGTTTTCATCCAGAAACTTGTAGAACTCTCTCATTAACTTGAAACAACAATCAGCATTTCCAATGACGAAATAACAAGGGAAGACCGGTTAAAGTTTAATCAAATTCTATATCATCCCGAATTCCGTTTTCATCAAAACCAAAGAGGTCCTGGAAGATGCACGCTGAGGTTCTCAGATGTTTTCATCCAGAAACTTGTAGAACTCTCTCATTAACTTGGAACAACAATCAGAATTTCCAATGACGAAACAACAAGGGAAGACCGATTAAAGTTTAATCAAATTCTATATCATCCCGAATTCCGTTTTTATCAAAACCAAAGAGGTCCTGGAAGATGTACGCTGAGGTTCTCAGAGGTTTTCATCCATAAACTTGTAGAACTCACTCATTAACTTGAAACAATAATCAGAATTTCCAATGGCGAAACAACAAGGGAAGACCGATTAAAGTTTAATCAAATTCAATATCATCCCGAATTCCATTTTTATCAGAACCAAAGAGGTCCTGGAAGATGTACGCTGAGGTTCTCAGAGGCTTTCATCCAGAAACATGTAGAACTCTCTCATTAACTTGAAACAACAATCAGAATTTCCAATGACGAAACAACAAGGGAAGACCGATTAACGTTTAATCAAATTCAATATCATCCCGAATTCCGTTTTTATCAAAACCAAAGAGGTCCTGGAAGATGTACGCTGAAGTTCTCAGAGGTTTTCATCCAGAAACTTGTAGAACTCTCTCATTAACTTGAAACAACAATCAGAATTTCCAATGACGAAACAACAAGGGAAGACCGATTAACGTTTAATCAAATTCAATATCATCCCGAATTCCGTTTTTATCAAAACCAAAGAGGTCCTGGAAGATGTACGCTGAGGTTCTCAGAGGTTTTCATCCAGAAACTTGTAGAACTCACTCATTAACTTGAAACAACAATCAGAATTTCCAATGACGAAATAACAAGGGAAGACCGGTTAAAGTTTAATCAAATTCTATATCATCCCGAATTCCGTTTTTAGCAAAACCAAAGAGGTCCTGGAAGATGTACGCTGAGGTTCTCAGAGGTTTTCATCCAGAAACTTGTAGAACTCTCTCATTAACTTGGAACAACAATCAGAATTTCCAGTGACGAAACAACAAGGGAAGACCGATTAAAGTTTAATCAAATTCTATATTCCGAATTCCGTTTTTATCAAAACCAAAGAGGTCCTGGAAGATGTACGCTGAGGTTCTCAGAGGTTTTCATCCAGAAACTTGTAGAACTCTCTCATTAACTTGGAACATCAATCAGAATTTCCAATGACGAAACAACAAGGGAAGACCGATTAAAGTTTAATCAAATTCTATATCATCCCGAATTCCATTTTTATCAAAACCAAAGACGTCCTGGAAGATGTACGCTGAGGTTCTCAGAGGTTTTCATCCAGAAACTTGTAGAACTCACTCATTAACTTGAAACAACAATCAGAATTTCCAATGACGAAACAACAAGGGAAGACCGATTAAAGTTTAATCAAATTCAATATCATCCCGAATTCCGTTTTTATCAAAACCAAAGAGGTCCTGGAAGATGTACGCTGAGGTTCTCAGAGGTTTTCATCCAGAAACTTGTAGAACTCTCTCATTAACTTGGGACAACAATCAGAGTTTCCAGTGACGAAACAACAAGGGAAGACCGATTAAAGTTTAATCAAATTCTATATCATCCCGAATTCCGTTTTTATCAAACCAAAGAGGTCCTGGAAGATGTACGCTGAGGTTCTCAGAGGTTTTCATCCAGAAACTTGTAGAACTCTCTCATTAACTTGAAACAACAATCAGAATTTCCAATGACGAAATAACAAGGGAAGACCGGTTAAAGTTTAATCAAATTCTATATCATCCCGAATTCCGTTTTTATCAAAACCAAAGAGGTCCTGGAAGATGTACGCTGAGGTTCTCAGAGGTTTTCATCCAGAAACTTGTAGAACTCTCTCATTAACTTGGAACAACAATCAGAATTTCCAATGACGAAACAACAAGGGAAGACCGATTAAAGTTTAATCAAATTCTATATCATCCCGAATTCCGTTTTTATCAAAACCAAAGAGTTCCTGGAAGATGTACGCTGAGGTTCTCAGATGTTTTCATCCAGAAACTTGTAGAACTCACTCATTTACTTGAACCAACAATCAGAATTTCCAATGGCGAAACAACAAGGGAAGACCGATTAACGTTTAATCAAATTCAATATCATCCCGAATTCCGTTTTTATCAAAACCAAAGAGGTCCTGGAAGGTGTACGCTGAGGTTCTCAGAGGTTTTCATCCAGAAACTTGTAGAACTCTCTCATTAACTTGAAACAACAATCAGAATTTCCAATGACGAAATAACAAGGGAAGACCGATTAACGTTTAATCAAATTCAATATCATCCCGAATTCCGTTTTTATCAAAACCAAAGAGATCCTGGAAGATGTACGCTGAGGTTCTCAGAGGTTTTCATCCAGAAACTTGTAGAACTCACTCATTAACTTGAAACAACAATCAGAATTTCCAATGACGAAATAACAAGGGAAGACCGGTTAAAGTTTAATCAAATTCTATATCATCCCGAATTCCGTTTTTATCAAAACCAAAGAGGTCCTGGAAGATGTACGCTGAGGTTCTCAGAGGTTTTCATCCAGAAACTTGTAGAACTCTCTCATTAACTTGGAACAACAATCAGAATTTCCAGTGACGAAACAACAAGGGAAGACCGATTAAAGTTTAATCAAATTCTATATCCCGAATTCCGTTTTTATCAAAACCAAAGAGGTCCTGGAAGATGTACGGTGAGGTTCTCAGAGGTTTTCATCCAGAAACTTGTAGAACTCTCTCATTAACTTGGAACATCAATCAGAATTTCCAATGACGAAACAACAAGGGATGACCGATTAAAGTTTAATCAAATTCTATATCATCCCGAATTCCGTTTTTATCAAAACCAAAGAGGTCCTGGAAGATGTACGCTGAGGTTCTCAGAGGTTTTCATCCAGAAACTTGTAGAACTCTCTCATTAACTTGGAACAACAATCAGAATTTCCAATGACGAAACAACAAGGGAATACCGATTAAAGTTTAATCAAATTCTATATCATCCCGAATTCCGTTTTTATCAAAACCAAAGAGGTCCTGGAAGATGTACGCTGAGGTTCTCAGAGGTTTTCATCCAGAAACTTGTAGAACTCACTCATTAACTTGAAACAACAATCAGAATTTCCAATGACGAAACAACAAGGGAAGACCGATTAAAGTTTAATCAAATTCAATATCATCCCGAATTCCGTTTTTATCAAAACCAAAGAGGTCCTGGAAGATGTACGCTGAGGTTCTCAGAGGTTTTCATCCAGAATCTTGTAGAACTCTCTCATTAACTTGAAACAACAATCAGAATTTCCAATGACGAAACAACAAGGGAAGACCGATTAACGTTTAATCAAATTCAATATCATCCCGAATTCCGTTTTTATCAAAACCAAAGAGGTCCTGGAAGATGTACGCGGAGGTTCTCAGAGGTTTTCATCCAGAAACTTGTAGAACTCACTCATTAACTTGAAACAACAATCAGAATTTCCAATGACGAAATAACAAGGGAAGACCGGTTAAAGTTTAATCAAAGTCAATATCATCCCGAATTCCGTTTTTATCAAAACCAAAGAGGTCCTGGAAGATGTACGCCGAGGTTCTCAGAGGTTTCCATCCAGAAACTTGTAGAACCCTCTCATTAACTTCGAACAACAATCAGAATTTCCAGTGACGAAACAACAAGGGAAGACCGATTAAAGTTTAATCAAATTCTATATCATCCCGAATTCCGTTTTTATCAAAACCAAAGAGGTCCTGGAAGATGTACGCTGAGGTTCTCAGAGGTTTTCATCCAGAAACTTGTAGAACTCTCTCATTAACTTGGGACAAAAATCAAAATTTCCAATGACGAAACAACAAGGGAAGACCGATTAAAGTTTAATCAAATTCTATATCATCCCGAATTCCGTTTTTATCAAAACCAAAGAGGTCCTGGAAGATGTACGCTGAGGTTCTCAGAGGTTTTCATCCAGAAACTTGTAGAACTCTCTCATTAACTTGGAACAACAATCAGAATTTCCAATGACGAAACAACAAGGGAATACCGATTAAAGTTTAATCAAATTCTATATCATCCCGAATTCCGTTTTTATCAAAACCAAAGAGGTCCTGGAAGATGTACGCTGAGGTTCTCAGATGTTTTCATCCAGAAACTTGTAGAACTCACTCATTTACTTGAACCAACAATCAGAATTTCCAATGGCGAAACAACAAGGGAAGACCGATTAACGTTTAATCAAATTCAATATCATCCCGAATTCTGTTTTTATCAAAACCAAAGAGGTCCTGGAAGGTGTACGCTGAGGTTCTCAGAGGTTTTCATCCAGAAACTTGTAGAACTCTCTCATTAACTTGAAACAACAATCAGAATTTCCAATGACGAAATAACAAGGGAAGACCGATTAACGTTTAATCAAATTCAATATCATCCCGAATTCCGTTTTTATCAAAACCAAAGAGGTCCTGGAAGATGTACGCTGAGGTTCTCAGAGGTTTTCATCCAGAAACTTGTAGAACTCACTCATTAACTTGAAACAACAATCAGAATTTCCAATGACGAAATATCTAGGGAAGACCGGTTAAAGTTTAATCAAATTCTATATCATCCCGAATTCCGTTTTTATCAAAACCAAAGAGGTCCTGGAAGATGTACGCTGAGGTTCTCAGAGGTTTTCATCCAGAAACTTGTAGAACTCTCTCATTAACTTGGAACAACAATCAGAATTTCTAGTGACGAAACAACAAGGGAAGACCGATTAAAGTTTAATCAAATTCTATATCCCGAATTCCGTTTTTATCAAAACCAAAGAGGTCCTGGAAGATGTACGCTGAGGTTCTCAGAGGTTTTCATCCAGAAACTTGTAGAACTCACTCATTAACTTGAAACAACAATCAGAATTTCCAATGACGAAATATCTAGGGAAGACCGGTTAAAGTTTAATCAAATTCTATATCATCCCGAATTCCGTTTTTATCAAAACCAAAGAGGTCCTGGAAGATGTACGCTGAGGTTCTCAGAGGTTTTCATCCAGAAACTTGTAGAACTCTCTCATTAACTTGAAACAACAATCAGAATTTCCAATGACGAAACAACAAGGGAAGACCGGTTAAAGTTTAATCAAATTCTATATCATCCCGAATTCCGTTTTTATCAAAACCAAAGAGGTCCTGGAAGATGTACGCTGAGGTTCTCAGAGGTTTTCATCCAGAAACTTGTAGAACTCACTCATTAACTTGAAACAACAATCAGAATTTCCAATGACGAAATAACAAGGGAAGACCGGTTAAAGTTTAATCAAATTCTATATCATCCCGAATTCCGTTTTTATCAAAACCAAAGAGGTCCTGGAAGATGTACGCTGAGGTTCTCAGAGGTTTTCATCCAGAAACTTGTAGAACTCTCTCATTAACTTGGAACAACAATCAGAATTTCCAGTGACGAAACAACAAGGGAAGACCGATTAAAGTTTAATCAAATTCTATATCCCGAATTCCGTTTTTATCAAAACCAAAGAGGTCCTGGAAGATGTACGGTGAGGTTCTCAGAGGTTTTCATCCAGAAACTTGTAGAACTCTCTCATTAACTTGGAACATCAATCAGAATTTCCAATGACGAAACAACAAGGGATGACCGATTAAAGTTTAATCAAATTCTATATCATCCCGAATTCCGTTTTTATCAAAACCAAAGAGGTCCTGGAAGATGTACGCTGAGGTTCTCAGAGGTTTTCATCCAGAAACTTGTAGAACTCTCTCATTAACTTGGAACAACAATCAGAATTTCCAATGACGAAACAACAAGGGAATACCGATTAAAGTTTAATCAAATTCTATATCATCCCGAATTCCGTTTTTATCAAAACCAAAGAGGTCCTGGAAGATGTACGCTGAGGTTCTCAGAGGTTTTCATCCAGAAACTTGTAGAACTCACTCATTAACTTGAAACAACAATCAGAATTTCCAATGACGAAATAACAAGGGAAGACCGGTTAAAGTTTAATCAAATTCTATATCATCCCGAATTCCGTTTTTATCAAAACCAAAGAGGTCCTGGAAGATGTACGCTGAGGTTCTCAGAGGTTTTCATCCAGAAACTTGTAGAACTCTCTCATTAACTTGGAACAACAATCAGAATTTCCAGTGACGAAACAACAAGGGAAGACCGATTAAAGTTTAATCAAATTCTATATCCCGAATTCCGTTTTTATCAAAACCAAAGAGGTCCTGGAAGATGTACGCTGAGGGTCTCAGAGGTTTTCATCCAGAAACTTGTAGAACTCTCTCATTAACTTGGAACATCAATCAGAATTTCCAATGACGAAACAACAAGGGATGACCGATTAAAGTTTAATCAAATTCTATATCATCCCGAATTCCGTTTTTATCAAAACCAAAGAGGTCCTGGAAGATGTACGCGGAGGTTCTCAGAGGTTTTCATCCAGAAACTTGTAGAACTCACTCATTAACTTGAAACAACAATCAGAATTTCCAATGACGAAATAACAAGGGAAGACCGGTTAAAGTTTAATCAAAGTCAATATCATCCCGAATTCCGTTTTTATCAAAACCAAAGAGGTCCTGGAAGATGTACGCCGAGCTTCTCAGAGGTTTCCATCCAGAAACTTGTAGAACCCTCTCATTAACTTCGAACAACAATCAGAATTTCCAGTGACGAAACAACAAGGGAAGACCGATTAAAGTTTAATCAAATTCTATATCATCCCGAATTCCGTTTTTATCAAAACCAAAGAGGTCCTGGAAGATGTACGCTGAGGTTCTCAGAGGTTTTCATCCAGAAACTTGTAGAACTCTCTCATTAACTTGGAACAACAATCAGAATTTCCAATGACGAAACAACAAGGGAATACCGATTAAAGTTTAATCAAATTCTATATCATCCCGAATTCCGTTTTTATCAAAACCAAAGAGGTCCTGGAAGATGTACGCTGAGGTTCTCAGAGGTTTTCATCCAGAAACTTGTAGAACTCACTCATTAACTTGAAACAACAATCAGAATTTCCAATGACGAAACAACAAGGGAAGACCGATTAAAGTTTAATCAAATTCAATATCATCCCGAATTCCGTTTTTATCAAAACCAAAGAGGTCCTGGAAGATGTACGCTGAGGTTCTCAGAGGTTTTCATCCAGAATCTTGTAGAACTCTCTCATTAACTTGAAACAACAATCAGAATTTCCAATGACGAAACAACAAGGGAAGACCGATTAACGTTTAATCAAATTCAATATCATCCCGAATTCCGTTTTTATCAAAACCAAAGAGGTCCTGGAAGATGTACGCGGAGGTTCTCAGAGGTTTTCATCCAGAAACTTGTAGAACTCACTCATTAACTTGAAACAACAATCAGAATTTCCAATGACGAAATAACAAGGGAAGACCGGTTAAAGTTTAATCAAAGTCAATATCATCCCGAATTCCGTTTTTATCAAAACCGAAGAGGTCCTGGAAGATGTACGCCGAGGTTCTCAGAGGTTTCCATCCAGAAACTTGTAGAACCCTCTCATTAACTTCGAACAACAATCAGAATTTCCAGTGACGAAACAACAAGGGAAGACCGATTAAAGTTTAATCAAATTCTATATCATCCCGAATTCCGTTTTTATCAAAACCAAAGAGGTCCTGGAAGATGTACGCTGAGGTTCTCAGAGGTTTTCATCCAGAAACTTGTAGAACTCTCTCATTAACTTGGGACAAAAATCAGAATTTCCAATGACGAAACAACAAGGGAAGACCGATTAAAGTTTAATCAAATTCTATATCATCCCGAATTCCGTTTTTATCAAAACCAAAGAGGTCCTGGAAGATGTACGCTGAGGTTCTCAGAGGTTTTCATCCAGAAACTTGTAGAACTCTCTCATTAACTTGGGACAAAAATCAGAATTTCCAATGACGAAACAACAAGGGAAGACCGATTAAAGTTTAATCAAATTCTATATCATCCCGAATTCCGTTTTTATCAAAACCAAAGAGGTCCTGGAAGATGTACGCTGAGGTTCTCAGAGGTTTTCATCCAGAAACTTGTAGAACTCTCTCATTAACTTGGAACAACAATCAGAATTTCCAATGACGAAACAACAAGGGAAGACCGATTAAAGTTTAATCAAATTCTATGTCATCCCAAATTTCGTTTTTATCAAAACCAAAGAGGTCCTGGAAGATGTACGCTGAGGTTCTCAGAGGTTTTCATCCAGAAACTTCTAGAACTCACTCATTAACTTGAAACAACAATCAGAATTTCCAATGACGAAACAACAAGGGAAGACCGATTAAAGTTTAATCGAATTCTATATCATCCCGAATTCCGCTTTTATCAAAACCAAAGAGGTCCTGGAAGATGTACGCTGAGGTTCTCAGAGGTTTTCATCCAGAAACTTGTAGAACTCTCTCATTAACTTGGAACAACATTCAGAATTTCCAGTTACGAAACAACAAGGGAAGACCGATTAAAGTTTAATCAAATTCTATATCATCCCGAATTTCGTTTTTATCAAAACCAAAGAGGTCCTGGAAGATGTACGCTGAGGTTCTCAGAGGTTTTCATCCAGAAACTTGTCGAACTCTCATTAACTTGGAACAACAATCAGAATTTCCAATGACGAAATAACAAGGGAAGACCGGTTAAAGTTTAATCAAATTCTATATCATCCCGAATTCCGTTTTTTGCAAAACCAAACAGGTCCTGGAAGTTGTACGCTGAGGTTCTCAGAGGTTTTCATCCAGAAACTTGTAGAACTCACTCATTAACTTGAGACAACAATCAGAATTTCCAATGACGAAATAACAAGGGAAGACCGGTTAAAGTTTAATCAAATTCAATATCGTCCCGAATTCCGTTTTTATCAAAACCAAAGAGGTTCTCAGAGGTTTTTATCCAGAAACTTGTAGAACTCACTCATTAACTTGAAACAACAATCAGAATTTCCAATGACGAAACAACAAGAGAAGATCGGTTAAAGTTTAATCAAATTCAAAATCATCCCGAATTCCGTTTTTATCGAAACCAAAGTAGTCCTGGAAGATGTACGCTGAGGTTCTCAGAGGTTTTCATCCAGAAACTTGTAGAACTCACTCTTGTAACTTGAAACAACAATCAGAATTTCCAAGGACGGAACAACAAGAAAAGACCGGTAGACGGGCTCATTTCCGTATGGTTAGCTTTCACATCGCGATTCGGAAAACCACGCAACCACCTCAAAAGTAGGTGACATTACAAAAAAATTTCTTCCAATTCATGGATTTGATGTGTGACCACTACTCATAGCAATCATCCACATCTTCAATCATTCACATCTTCAACGCAGAACATACTAGTGTTGTATTCCTACCGTGCGTTTGTTTAAGCGGCTGCTTTACAAACTTATAACATAAGTTACTGACTTACTATTCACCACTATTAGTATACAATACCAGGTTTTCCAACCATGCAAATACCAGTTATGTTCAGATCATCTGCCAATGAGTAAATTTCTTTCCTTTTTTGTTTTATTGTGTATGTGGTGCGAGTAAATCCAGCAGCCAATCAGCTTATCTGATTTATTCGTTTGTTCTGAGGTTTCTGTGGGGCTTCTTGTGTTAAATAACTCGAACCATTCTCTTGTAAGCATGAGGTTATGCTAAAGATGCATAGTTCTCCAAGGAATTTGGGCAGACGTTCGTTCAAATTTTTGTTTAGCTTGGCGTGCAGAGTTTTGTTCTATTTATTGTTTCTTATTAAACCTCTGGTTCAAGCTATGATGGATACATACTCATGTGGCAAATTGATGGAGATTTTGCCTTGTCGACGTCTAAGTTTATTGTTATGTCGATATATGGAGGAATATTGATTGGGACATCATCAGGATAAGACGTATAATCACTGATTATGATTAAATCGTTTATCCTGAGTTCTGTAGTGTTGAAAACATGGCGTCGAGTATCTCTAATTCGCTCGGTTGTTGTTGAATGCTTGACTGATTGCCCGCAATTTGCCTTTTTATCAATTTTTGCTGTCGAGATGGCTCGCTAAGCTTTGTTTTGATTGGTATCTTTTGCCTCCCGGTTTGGGAATTGAAAAGTAGATTTTTAGTACATGTAAACTAATTCAATTTAGTTCAAATTTCAATGGATACGCATGTGACAAATTGATAGAGATCCCAAAGTTTGCGTTGTCGACATCTAAGTTTATCGTTATGTGGATCTATAGGGGAATGTTGACTGGGAGATCATCAAGATAAAACGTATAGTCACTGATTGCGATTAAATACTTCATCCTGAATTCTCTAGTGTTGAAAGCATGGCGTCGAGTATCTCTAATTCGCTCAGCTGTTGTTGAATGTTGGACTTTAAGCTTTGTTTTGATGGGTATCTTTTGGCTTCCGGTTTGTTTGTTGTTAAAACCTATGGTTAATCCATATGATTAGCTTTCACACCGCGATTCCGAAGCGGCACTTTATTAAAGATCTCAAATTACATGTCGAGCAATTCTCGGCGACCACAAAAAATTCTTCCAATTCATGAATTTCATCTGCGACCAGCACTCATTGCAATCATCCACATAACCTCCAAAGCAGATAATACCAGGTTTTCCAACCATGCAAAAACCAGTTATGTTCAGATCATCTGCCAATGAGGAAATCTTTTTCTTTTTTCTTTAACTGTACATATGGTGCGAGTAAATCCAGTAACCGATCTGCTTATCTGATTTAGCCGTTTTTTGACTGTTTCTGTGGTTCTCCTTGTTTCAAATATCTCGAACATTTCTCTTGTAACCATGAAAATATGCTAAATATGCATGGCACTCAGATCCATTTGGGCAGCAGGTCGTTCAAATCTTTGTTTAACTTGGCCTTCTGGGTTCTGTCCAATTTAAAACCTCTGGTTTAAGTTTTAATGGATACTCAACTTATGAAAATGCTGGTTCAAATGCGAGTTCGCTTTTCTTTATTTAAGAAGTTATTAGAACCTATAATATTATAATACGTTTACGCAAAGAGTAAAACAATTCTTCTGGTTCAAACAAAGGTTTATTTGAATCTAACATATAATTAATATGTGTGTGTGTGTGTGTTCTAATATACATTTAAGTATTTTGACGTTAATGATTATCGTGAACTCAAGTGGTCTGCTTTCGCGTGGGGTGGTATGGTCCAGGACTCGGACGTTATATTGAAGTCTGCATAAACGTGCCTAAGTCAGTTGTGGCTGTCTAACACTATGTGGCAAATTGATGGAGATCTGAAATTTTGCGTTGTCGACGTCTACGTGTATTGTTATACCGATATATGGGTAGAAATTGTAGTGTACCTGGGCTTCTCGGAGATGAATTAAACAACGACACTAGTTTACTCACTGAGTTTATTAAATATAATATACAGTTACAAGATGTGTGCTTTTACTGCTCTCAAATTCTTACTAACTATAATCGGGTTTGTATGACTAATTTATAAGTTGAAGAGTAATTATAGTTTGAACCTTCTTTGTTACAATAATTCGTGATTCTTGAGTACAAGTAATCTTGGGGTGCAAACAGTGTAATGCAGGGCTTCTCAAACTGCCCCCGCTGTCTTTCTCTCGCTCACGGTCGACTAGCAGGGCGGCTCCGCTCCACCAATACGCGTAGTACGAGTACTATACATATATAAATAGATTAACAGTCATATGGCGACCATAGGTCGGGAATAGTTCTTAAGTCCATGTAAACTAATAGCAATTCAATATATCCAATTTCTTGCATTTACAATTTACAATTTTACAATTTATACTTAAAATAACAGTATAATATAATAATAATTTATTAATATAATAATAAAATATATTATTGAAGAACACGAGTTCCATACACCTCCCTTCCTAGAATACCAATATGAGGAATTAATAATTGTTATCCTTTAATTGAGCTACCAGTGGGCTTCGTCTAAGTGGGGTTCTTTCTGTTACCACAGGTTGTGGGTCTTCTGTTTTCCTTTCGACGTCTATTTCCTCCAAAACCATCAACACGTTTATACGTTTTATATATATATATATATATTTCTTTTTGAACATGGTAATGGAGAATATTCGTTTAAACGTATATTTACGTCCCAACAGTCTATATACTGTATACAAGATATATATTTCAACAGTTTTTAGGACTGTTAATCGTCAATACACAAAATATGAGTTCTGAAAGAGATCTATGGACTCGGCATCATTTATTTGATCCTTCAATTGGCTCTACCTGTGGCTTGCTATTTCCAGACTTTCAGTTTCCAAGTTTTTGATATGTAATGGAGTAACCTTATAGGTTGATGTATTAGTTTTATCTGAAGGACTACAATCATCCTGTAATATGTCAAATGATGGAAAATTCAGGTTTAAATTATTATCAGCGTCGTTTGATATTTTATTTTTGGATTTCAAAATCGTTGTTCGTAAAGAGTATGCAGTTGTTCGGTGTAATAATGCCAGTACCGTGCATTGTATAGTCTCGCGGAACTTCCCGTTTGCAATTCAGTGTGGCTTCAATCTTATTAGGGTTAACATACAGCCAACTGTTCTGACTGATGAAAGGATGGAAGACTTCGTTCTTAAATTGGGATTTCCTGACGTCACATGATTCAGGGATTTCTCTGTGTTGAACTACGAGTTGAACCTCGCACAGTGCTGTGGTTCTTGTAAATCTTGTAGGGTTGGTTTGGAGATAAACATAATGGTTTTGGGAAATGGTTTTACAGGCGTTGAGATCGTCAAGGGGAACATAATTTGTTTTCGAGTCAGAGATCAATATGTATTTGAGTTGGGGCAAAGTAAATAAAAAATCTTGTTGGTGATTTTTACCGTCCGTTTGTTTAAGCGGTTGCTTAAACGGTCCAATTCGTGGTCACTTCCTTCTATTATGATTGATAATGAAACTTCGTGGAAACTTTTAACCGTTTATTATTTAATAAGGCTCGTTCGATGCTTGTAGTGGATATGTGGATAAGCTATTGAAGTGTCCTAGTAGTGATGTGGTGATTCTTTGATAGTTGCAATATTGGAGTTGACGATGGGACACATCTTGTCACTTGGACTGATAGCAGGGCCGGCCCTAGGCGGTAGGCAAGGTAGGCAACTGCCTACGGCGGCAAAGTTTAGGGGCGGCAAAACCAACTGAACTACAATCAAAAGGCTCTAAAATATTGCCTGAATCTAGAAAATAAAGGAATAGTAAAATACAATCAAATACAATCGGAATTGACAGGCTTCAGGCCATTCCTATATTTTAAGATGCATAGCAGCCAATAATAAACATACTTAAATAAAATAGCTCATTAGCTTTTATAAAGAATTAGGATCAATTAGGAAAAATAATATGATCAATTAGGAAGAATAATATGAAAGTGTACTGTAGTGTAGTGATCCTATACAAAAATCAAAAGAGAAATATAAAATAGTCCTAACGATCCTTTTGAGTTTTTATGCGATATCCACAAACTTTATAATTTGCCCGCCTATAAAAATAATATTAAAATGTGTTGAGTTTTTGATGATATTATTATTGAAATTAATTAAAAACTATCAGTGATTAGAAAATTCCCCATGAAATGCTTGCATCAATATCTCCGGAAATATTACTCTTAGCAGAACAAATTATACATCATATTAAACATATTAAACGCTCCATTTGGATAGCTGAAAAAATATCTGTAAAAGTCGTGATACTTTTAAAATTTGGTTGTGCAATACTTGCTCCCGATTTAGCTCGCCCCGCCGTCCTGATATCCTCCCAATGTGCTATCAACTTTACGTCAACACGTTTATCGACATTCTCCATAGTGTTCCTAAAAACGGCGCTATTCATTAGCTTATAGAAATCTTTCTCAATGCTGTTCGTAGCGTTTTGACGTAAGGTTGTATTCAAGTCAATATACTTCTTTAACCAAGGTGATTGCTTAAAAGATAGTATACGGTTAATTTTTCTCACCACAAGACCGTGAGATATCGCATGCTTTCAGGTGCGGTAGTGAATAATATATTTTTCTTTACTATTGAGATTGGGGGTTAAGCGAACGTCATCACTAGAAGTAGAATTAGGAGGACGCATGTTTTCAGGCAGAAAGGGTACGTCGTTGTGCAGATCGTGGAGATGTTGGGGGTAATCGATATCTACCTCAAAAACATAGCCATCATCTCCATTATCTGCCATGTTTTGTAAGTTGAAATTTTCTATTTCGGCCTGACTTAGCCAGTGGAATCCGTTTATAGGTAGGTACTGAGACATAGCATAACCGTATAGGTTGTTAGCATCCCAATACATAAGATAATTTGATTGAATATCAGAATTATAATCAGCCATATATTTATTATTTGCTTTAGCGTGTCTGAGTCAGCATTGTGATATACCACCACGAATCCCTTTCTGGAAAAAATGAACTATTTCAAGATCAGTTAATAGCTCTAATTTTACTTCAGTAATTTTTAGCATAGCATCCCAGCTTAAACCCGGTGCTGTAAAATAATTAGCAGGATCTAACCCATACGTGGTATACTAAATTTTTCTAAACTTTTCGAAAACATCCGACAATAATAGAACATCAGTCTCTTTCAGATTTTCACATTTTAAAGTTTTCCATGCATTTTTTGCGTGTGTATACTGGGCATCACTAATACCCTCGTTAGATAATCTACTAAAAAATGCCTCTTTCCGAGGGAGTGAACGATCCTCCAACTTGTCTAACGATGAAACATATTCATAAGGAAAAATACATTTTTTCTTTAATAAATTAAATTTATCTACACTGTTAGAACACCGTTTTACATGATGGAAGTCAGAATCTGTAAGATTACCCGCCAACGAATCTAAAGATGCAGCCATAAAGCGAAAGGAATCTAGAAATCTTAATTTCATGAATTTACGTAGTTTTGGTTTCTTTTCATATTCAGAATCTGTTATTTCGTCAACTAAAATTTGCTTCCCGGAACTTATATACCTCTCCTTATTATTAGGTAAAACATCGATATCATTCATATGCTCAACCTCAATTTCGGCTAATTCTTTAATAAATAGATGGCTATCGTACCCGCTAAAGTTATGCAAAAATACGGGGATAAAATTAGGGTTTTTAAAGTTAACGTTACAGACCGAGTGTTCAGCCCCCTAAATTTACCTGAGATATGGCAAGGATCACGGACTCTTATATCAGAATCGTTGAAAGGTTTACGACAAATATGGCATTGTTCAGCAGCGTCATAATTAGCCTGCTCTCGCGTTGATAAAACAGGCATAGGCTTAATATATTTATAATGGGTATTATAAAGAGATTTAACATCCTCGATTAGTTTAGCAATAAAAACTTTAGCACAATCTTCTCCGGTATAAGTTTTTTATTATATCGTTCGTTAGAAGAACACACGATTTGATAAGCGAAGCTATATGGATCATGTCTATGAATTTTCTGTGTGAATGAGTTGCTCGGATTAGGTTCGCAGTGAGTTATTGGTTTTAATATGCACTCGAAATCCGCGTATTTTTATAGTTACTAAATTGTAGAATATTCCCTGGGATATCCTCACCTAAAACATTCTTCCTCACTTTTTTAGAAGGAAGCGTTGTCTTGATTTTATTACGATCATCCTTTTTATGCTCGATTAATTCTTCATTAGTGTTAAATCTATTTAAACATCCATTACAAAAATAAATCTTAGCTTTGTGGTTAGAAAATTGACTAGACGTAAGTTGATAAGTGTTTGATTAGAACATAATGCCCTCTATCCCCCTGTTTAATATATAATAAATTAAAATGTGTAGGCATTTCTTGTTTGGTATGATGAATTGGCCCTACCACAGTATGACTTTTACCGCTTCTAGAAAGCGTGAAAACATTAATACTTATATTATTTAATTTTTCAACTTTATGGATATTTTTAATTTAACAGGAAACGGTATATTATTAAAATTTAATACCTCTGAGTAGTTTTTGTAGGGTGTAGTTCGGTTATCATTCTTCCTATCCGGGTATAAACCAGCCATCAAACACCAAGCCAAACATGCTGTGTCGTTGTTGTGAACGTTGATGCCTTCCTTGCTTCTATATCCGGAGGTAGTAGGATATACATACGATGATCCCCTGAGTGGCTGATGATTATTGATGTTCACTTCCAGGTGGGAGATGGCTAAGAACCCCCATCCTGAGTCACGTTCTTGAAACTCTCCACTCTTTACGACTATATTTTGAGCCATTTCACTATAAGTCACAGTCAAATCAGTCCCGGGCTCCACAAGCTGATAACGTGTATTAAAACTTTTAAGAGATGAAATTATCTCTTCTCCACCATTTTCACCCACACATGTTTTAATAAATACGGCAAAGAGTTCGATTTGAACTTTAAGGCACTTGTCATCAGCTTGATGTTGTTGTATAAGCTCCCTAAATTGAGTCTGCATCCTATTCAGATACACCGGTATATCCTCATCTGACCTCGAACAGTTAATTTTATAACTCGCCACTCGGTTTCTATAGCAGGTTGCTAACTGTTCAACCTCTTCACTGATTGTATAGGTATGGCGAGTCCTATGATGACGTGCGAGTGAGTCAGAGGATATAGTCCCAAAAACTGCAAACCAGGAAAATACAGATTTCCACATAAGTAGAAACCATGTTTTAATATTATCTTCGGACACGAGAGTATGCATTGTTGTTCCTTGCAGATCCGTAGGAACACCCATCATTCCTCTACTTATTATTCCCTCTACTTCTTGACGTTCCGTTGGGAGTATCATATGCTGTCTCAGACTTTCCATGTCTTCCTGGGTATACAAACCTCCAGAGAACATGGTGTTCGGATTTGTATAAGTCCACCTGTGTTCATTGCTGGGTTCCATAACTTGAGGTGATAGAATCTCATGTAAGTTTTGAGAAATTTTATACCACCTGTCACTCAGTGTATACGCTGAGTATAGGAACGGGTTACATCCAATTTCGGTTCCATGTTTTTTCAACACATGGCTTCTTGGAGACATAATGTACGTTTTGTTTTCGAAAATGACTGGCATCTCGTGGTAACACTGATCAATGTTCCTGATTTTCGCTTCCACAGGGGTAGGTACATTGAAGGATATTGACCACTTCTCCATAATTGACCGCCATATATGCATATATGCATTAGAGCAATCCACATCGCTGCGCTATTACGTCGTCTGCGAATAACGATGTAATTTGGCGGTTCTTTGATAGTTGTAGATATTAGAGTTGACGATTGGGCACATCTTGTCACTTGGACCCATAGATATCGAAGAGGCCCTTGTTAATGGTTTTTGGTCGCAACTTAAATCTACTCCCAGTCAACGTTCGACTGCAAGGGCCACCAGGAAATTATTAAGCATTGAAATGGTACTAAAATAAAACAAGGAGAAAGTGGTCAAATTCCTTTACAAGCGTCGAACGAGTAAAAGCAAATTTACAATACTACATATAAACAAATTGACAAAATAACATAACTTACTGACTAACCATTTACCAATATTAAAATACAAAATATATACACAAAGAAACAAAATAGTCTTTCTGGAAACACGGTATACAAGGTATACAACACCTCCCCCCATTGAGACAGAAGACGATGTTTAAAATCGAATTCTGTCTAGAGTGGCTTTGAATTAGTTCTCTTGGATCTACATGCTGGGAACCTCTGGTACCAACCTTGACAAACCGTCAGCACTGGAATTTACCCTCCCAAGTTTATATTTAATTTCATATTCATACTCGCTCAATCGCAAACGCGATCGGACCAATTTTGAAGAAGGATTTGAACAATTGATGGACCACTGAAATGGCCTGTGATCAGTAAACATGGTTAAACATGGCTTCTTAGAGCATAGGGGGAATATTACTCGAACGTACGAGGTGTTTATTATTTTGTATAGCGATAGGACGGTAATGAAAAAAAAAACTAAAATTTTTTTATTTATTGATCAATACCACAATACATATAAAGTGATGCCATTTGCACGATTGGTTATGTTCATATTTAGCCTGTTCAGAAAGATACTGTAGACAGTTATCTGGTCCATTCATAGTCTCAACATAAAAACAGAACACTATTCTATTTACCCCGCCGTGTTTTTCAAATTCCTTCTCTTTATCAGGACACTGTCTTTCCAAGTATTGTAGGGCTATCTGAACCATGTCACCTAGGTTCATCATCAATTCTTCTACTTTGGGATTGTATATTTTTATTTATTGATCAATACCACAATACATATAAAGTGATGCCATTTGTACGATGTGAGTACATAGGAATTCGCTGATAACCCCTGTTATTATGTTCATATTTGGTCTCTTCAGACAGATACTGTTTTCTTAGAGCATAGGGGAATATTACTCGAACATACGAGATGTTTATTATTTGGTATAGCGATAGGACGGTAATGAAAGAAAAAAAAATAGAACTAAAATATTTTTATTTATTGATTAATACCACAATACATATAAAGTGATGCCATTTGCACGGTGTGAGTACATAGGAATTCTCTAATAACCCCTGTTGTTATGTTTATATTTAGCCTCTTCAGACAGATACTGTTTTCTTAGAGCATAGGGGAATATTACTCGAACATACGAGATGTTTATTATTTGGTATAGCGATAGGACGGTAATGAAAGAAAAAAAAATAGAACTAAAATATTTTTATTTATTGATTAATACCACAATACATATAAAGTGATGCCATTTGCACGATGTGAGTACATAGGAATTCTCTGATAACCCCTGTTGTTGTGTTTATATTTAGCCTCTTCAGACAGATACTGTTTTCTTAGAGTATAGGGGAATATTACTCGAACATACGAGATGTTTATTATTTGGTATAGCGATAGGACGGTAATGAAAGAAAAAAAAATAGAACTAAAATATTTTTATTTATTGATTAATACCACAATACATATAAAGTGATGCCATTTGCACGGTGTGAGTACATAGGAATTCTCTAATAACCCCTGTTGTTATGTTTATATTTAGCCTCTTCAGACAGATACTGTTTTCTTAGAGCATAGGGGAATATTACTCGAACATACCAGATGTTTATTATTTGGTATAGCGATAGGACGGTAATAAAAGAAAAAAATAGAACTAAAATATTTTTATTTATTGATTAATACCACAATACATATAAAGTGATGCCATTTGCACGATGTGAGTACATAGGAATTCTCTAATAACCCCTGTTGTTATGTTTATATTTAGCCTCTTCAGACAGATACTGTTTTCTTAGAGCATAGGGGAATATTACTCGAACATACGAGATGTTTATTATTTGGTATAGCGATAGGACGGTAATAAAAGAAAAAAATCTGATGTGGCCAGGCACATGACTTTATCATACAATATATAAAATTAATAGTTTAGCTGCATGAGAATCTATTTTATTGAGATAAATCGTAGGTATTGTCAAAGCATCAGCACTTGACACTACCTACACTACGTCATTAGAATAATAGTTATTTATGTCACAAGTGCCGAAAGTACGCAATAGCGCGGCGACCGGTGATGCGGCGCGTCACCGAAGGCGAAGCGTCGCCTTCGCATGTGAGCGAGTCGCGCTATGTAGTTTTCGGCAGGAGTGACATCAACGTTTTTTGTGTTGCTTTTTGAGAAATACGTACTTACAAAAAATTAAAAATGGTTATATTTCTGGATAGGAAATGTTAGGTTGATACCACTTCTACGAAACGTCAAGTTTAAAAAGCTAAATCAAATTCTGACAGATTTATATTCGTTCATGACACTGTAGATGTCACATCCGTACCAACATAGTAAAACGTAACTATACTCATCGCTATACTTTATTTACAATTTTCTCAATTATCGTTTTTACAATTAGATAACAACGGGTTGATATTTCTTATCAACAAACAATCAAATTGGCGATCTTATTTTATTTGAATTTTGTATTTTCTACTTTGCCGCAGTAAAGCGGCAACGTTCCATAGCGGTTCTCCAACCTCTGATGAAATCAGCTGTTTTCGAGTGTGACAGCCATAGACATTTCTGTGGTGACAGCACAAAAAAATATTTGTCAAATCCAGGCTACTTTGAAGTTTCATATCAATGCAGATGCGACCGATCTCGATCAAATAGAATTTACTCTTAAAGCTAAACTATTAATTTTACCAAAAAATATCATAGGCATAAATTATTCAAAATTTCCTCTACTTTAATTTATTATTTAACTATTTTGTCGAAATTACAGAAATGGCGGCTCATTTGCAAAATCTTTCAAAAAGGCTTAGAATAAACTACCAGTTCCTTTGGACCCCTTTCAACCAAAAGCTTTTCAGCTCTAAGTTTGGTAACATAACTTCTAAATATGAACTTTCGTTCCGATACCTTTAGTAGTTTCTCCGGAATCGTCGCCACAAAAATCGTTTACACACAGACATACATACGCACAGACACACACACACACACACACAGACATTTTTTTGTACCTTGGTCAAAAATGTTCAGGGGACCCAAAAAGACCTATTTCCGCTAAAATCTCAATTTTTTTTTTCGGCATGATTACAATACTTTAGCATACTGCGTATGATAAAGTAAAAAAATAGAACTAAAATATTTTTATTTATTGATTAATACCACAATACATATAAAGTGATGCCATTTGCACGATGTGAGTACATAGGAATTCTCTGATAACCCCTGTTGTTGTGTTTATATTTAGCCTCTTCAGACAGATACTGTTTTCTTAGAGTATAGGGGAATATTACTCGAACATACGAGATGTTTATTATTTGGTATAGCGATAGGACGGTAATGAAAGAAAAAAAAATAGAACTAAAATATTTTTATTTATTGATTAATACCACAATACATATAAAGTGATGCCATTTGCACGGTGTGAGTACATAGGAATTCTCTAATAACCCCTGTTGTTATGTTTATATTTAGCCTCTTCAGACAGATACTGTTTTCTTAGAGCTAGGGGAATATTACTCGAACATACGAGATGTTTATTATTTGGTATAGCGATAGGACGGTAATAAAAGAAAAAATAGAACTAAAATATTTTTATTTATTGATTAATACCACAATACATATAAAGTGATGTCATTTGCACGGTGTGAGTACATAGGAATTCTCTAATAACCCCTGTTGTTATGTTTATATTTAGCCTCTTCAGACAGATACTGTTTTCTTAGAGCATAGGGGAATATTACTCGAACATACCAGATGTTTATTATTTGGTATAGCGATAGGACGGTAATAAAAGAAAAAAATAGAACTAAAATATTTTTATTTATTGATTAATACCACAATACATATAAAGTGATGCCATTTGCACGATGTGAGTACATAGGAATTCTCTAATAACCCCTGTTGTTATGTTTATATTTAGCCTCTTCAGACAGATACTGTTTTCTTAGAGCATAGGGGAATATTACTCGAACATACGAGATGTTTATTATTTGGTATAGCGATAGGACGGTAATAAAAGAAAAAAATAGAACTAAAATATTTTTATTTATTGATAATACCACAATACATATAAAGTGATGCCATTTGCACGGTGTGAGTACATAGGAATTCTCTAATAACCCCTGTTGTTATGTTTATATTTAGCCTCTTCAGACAGATACTGTTTTCTTAGAGCATAGGGGAATATTACTCGAACATACGAGATGTTTATTATTTGGTATAGCGATAGGACGGTAATAAAAGAAAAAAAATTAACTAAAATATTTTTATTTATTGATTAATACCACAATACATATAAAGTGATGCCATTTGCACGATGTGAGTACATAGGAATTCTCTGATAACCCCTGTTGTTATGTTTATATTTAGCCTCTTCAGACAGATACTGTTTTCTTAGAGCATAGGGGAATATTACTCGAACATACGAGATGTTTATTATTTGGTATAGCGATAGGACGGTAATAAAAAAAAATAGAACTAAAATATTTTTATTTATTGATTAATACCACAATACATATAAAGTGATGCCATTTGCACGATGTGAGTACATAGAAATTCACAGTTAACCCCTGTTGTTATGTTTATATTTAGCCTCTTCAGACAGATACTGTTTTCTTAGAGCATAGGGGAATATTACTCGAACATACGAGATGTTTATTATTTGGTATAGCGATAGGACGGTAATAAAAGAAAAAATAGAACTAAAATATTTTTATTTATTGATTAATACCACAATACATATAAAGTGATGCCATTTGCACGGTGTGAGTACATAGGAATTCTCTAATAACCCCTGTTGTTATGTTTATATTTAGCCTCTTCAGACAGATACTGTTTTCTTAGAGCATAGGGGAATATTACTCGAACATACCAGATGTTTATTATTTGGTATAGCGATAGGACGGTCATGAAAGAAAAAAAAATACAACTAAAATATTTTTATTTATTGATCAATACCACAATACATATAAAGTGATGCCATTTGCACGATGTGAGTACATAGGAATTCTCTGATAACCCCTGTTGTTATATTTACTCTGTTCAGACAGATACTGCAGACAGTTACCTGGTCCATTCCTAGTCTCAACATCAAAACAGAACACTATTCTATTTACCCCGCCGTGTTTTTCAAATTCCTTCTCTTTATCAGGACACTGTCCTTCCAAGTATTCTAGGGCTATCTGAACCATGTCACCGAGGTTCATCATCAATTCTTCTACTTTCGGATTGTTGACGTCATCTACCTCAACATGGATGTGTGAAAAACTACTCAAAGTCATTCTGACACACATTGACAACGTAAACTCAGTTGTTACCACAGGTTGTTACAGCATACTTTGATGAGTTGGTTGATTGTACCGTTATTTATTCGAAATGTGACGTACTACACCTATGGGGTTTTACATTGTACGCTTATCTAGGCATTGTTATTTGCTGCTCACGTGTGACGTTATCAGCGACCATTCTTAAAATATATTCTAGAATAGACATTTCTCCTACCAATGTTCAAATATTATTATGGGTTAACTTTCAACAACGAGTATTTCATGTAAGCAGGTTATCCGAACACGTAAGTTGTTTCTCCAAACATGTAAGCTGTACGAGGTGTTCCATTTAAAAACAAACTCAAGGAAAATCCATTTGAACATGTTAAAAAATACTATATGCCACCATTATGCTGTATAAAGCGTCTAATTTTCACGATTCACTCGTTTATTAACCTAGAAATATTAAGTGGATGTCATTGAAAAATAATTGTTCGATAGATTTGTAAGCACCATAGAATGTTTCTATACGATACAGTTATTATTTGAATCTTTACCCTTTGAGGACCAATAATATTATCGTTGTCACTGTAATTAATCATATGGGTTTCTAGTAGTTGGTGGTTAACAGTTGACCATTGTCAAAGTATCATACTAAAATTAAAATCCATTTGAAAATTCTAAAAAGTACTATATGCTACGATCACGCTTTATACAGCGAATTAAAGATGTAAAGTCCGGAAGGTGTTTTTTTAAATGGTTTATTAAAACACTCTCGACTATGGTTTAACAATAATAATTACAACTATGGATAAAATATGAGCTATGTCTTACATCAGCGTAGATTCTGGGTCAAAGAATAACTGTCCTAATTATGTTAATGGCCTTATTTATAATGGTCTTAATGTAATATTGACATCCCAATAATACATTAGAATGTACTACATATCTAAATGATTATGTATGTAAGTGTTTACTTGTACTAGGCTAGACAGCTTAATGATGTACTGACATGGTCTGTCGTTTATATGACTGTAATCGTTTTACATGAAGTAATATCTAAGGGAACATAATTGGTTTTTGACTCGGAAATTGACACTTATTTTAATTGGGGAAAAATTTTGGATGGTACTACTGACAATTTGAATTTGTTCTTTCATCAGGTGACCAAGATGTTCTTCGTCTTTATTCAGTTTATAAATGTTTTCTTCATAATACTCAGCGTCGTGGCTGTCTAATGTTCCGAATAATTGTTTGAAGACCAATCCAACTGCATTGATGAGACCCTTTTTAAATCTTGGATGTTCCAACATTGCAGTCAGTGACATTTGTTATTGCTTTATTTGAGGCAGCACCTCTTCCACAACCTTCAATGTCGAATTACAATTAACAATCTTTGTGACGTTGCACGATTCGCATAATTTCCTGGTCTATACTGTGGTGTTAACATTTGAGTTGATCTTTACGACATTATAAGGTCCTTTATACGAAGCGCTAAGTTTCCTAGATAATTGTTGCTGGGAGTCCAATAGAAATACGGAGTCACCGACTTTGAAATTTGTGGCTCTGATGGTTTTATCGTATGCCGTTTTGTTACATAAGTTTGAGTCTATTAGATTTTCTCTAGCTAACTGATGTGATTTTTGAATTTTTGAGTTTTAATTCATCTAAGTAGTCATCATAAGTGTATTTAAATATCGGATTTGTTGTTAATGAGCTTGGGGTTATCGGTTTGTGACCTATCCCCCTGTTTAATATATAATATTATTAAAATGTGTAGGCATTTCTTGTTTGGTATGATGAATTGGCCCTACCACAGTATGACTTTTACCGCTTCCAGAAAGCGTGAAAACATTAATACTTATATTATTTAATTTTTCAACTTTATGGACATCTTTTAATTTAACAGGAAACGGAATATTATTAAAATTTAATACCTCTGAGTAGCTTTTGTGGGTTGTAGTTCGGTTAGCATTCTTCCTATCCGGGTATAAACCAGCCATCAAACACCAAGCCAAACATGCTGTGTCGTTGTTGTGAACGTTGATGGACGCCTTCCTTGCTTCTATATCCGGAGGTAGGATATACGATGATCCCCTGAGTGGCTGATGATTATTGATGTTCACTTCCAGGTGGGAGATGGCTAAGAACCTCCATCTGAGTCACGTTCTTGAAACTCTCCTCTCTTTACAACTATATTTTGAGCCATTTCACTATAAGACACAGTCAAATCAGTCCCGGGCTCCACAATCTGATAACGTGTATTAAAACTTTTAAGAGATGAAATTATCTCTTCTACACCATTTTCACCCACACATGTTTTAATAAAGACGGCAAAGACTTCGATTTGAACTTTAAGGCACTTGTCATCAGCTTGATGTTGTTGTATAAGCTCCCTAAATTGAGTCTGCATCCTATTCAGATACTCCGGTATATCCTCATCTGACCTCGAACAGTTAATTTTAAAACTCGCCACTCGGTTTCTATAGCACGTTGCTAACTGTTCAACCTCTTCACTGATTGTATAGGTATGGCGAGTCCGAAGATGACGTGCGAGTGAGTCAGAGGATATAGTCCCAAAAACTGTAAACCAGGAAAATACAGATTCCCAAATAAGTTGAAACCATGTTTTAATATTATCTTCGGACACGAGAGTATGCAGTGTTGTTCCTTGCAGATCCGTAGGAATACCCATCATTCCTCTACTTATTTTCCTCTACTTCTTGACGTTCCGTTGGGAGTATCTTATGCTGTCTCAGACTTTCCATATCTTCCTGGATATACAAACCTCCAGAGAACAGGTTGTTCGGATTTGTATAAGTCCACCTGAGTAGTGTGTATTCGCCGATTCTAGAACGAGGAGGGAAAAATTGGGAGGTTCTGAGGTCCTGAGGTCTAACCATTCAAAATACAGTCCACGTGATTTTGCAATTGGCGTGATCTGCATAGGTGTTGTGCCCATGGTGATTATTATTGTGAGTGTCCTGAAAGAAAAGCACGTTTCAGACGATTGTTGTGAACTGTCACGTGTTTCTTTTTAATCAATACTGTGGTGTTAACATTTGAGTTGATCTTTACGACCTTATATGGTCTTTTATACGAAGCGCTAAGTTTCCTAGATAATTGTTGCTGGGAGTCTAATAGAAATACGGAGTCACCGACTTTGAAATTTATGGCTCTGATGGTTTTATCGTATGCAGTTTTGTTACATAAGTTTGAGTCTATTAGATTTTATCTAGCTAATTGATGTGATTTTTGAAATTTGAGTTTTAATTCATCTAAGTAGTCATCATAAGTGTATTTAAATATCGGATTTGTTGTTAATGAGCTTGGGGTTATCGGTTTGTGACCTATCCCCCTGTTTAATATATAATATTATTAAAATGTGTAGGCATTTCTTGTTTGGTATGATGAATTGGCCCTACCACAGTATGACTTTTACCGCTTCCAGAAAGCGTGATAACATTAATACTTATATTATTTAATTTTTCAACTTTATGGACATCTTTTAGTTTAACAGGAAACGGAATATTATTAAAATTTAATACCTCTGAGTAGCTTTTGTGGGTTGTAGTTCGGTTAGCATTCTTCCTATCCGGGTATAAACCAGCCATCAAACACCAAACATGCTGTGTCGTTGTTGTGAACGTTGATGCACGCCTTCCTTGCTTCTATATCCGGAGGTAGTAGGATATACGATGATCCCCTGAGTGGCTGATGATTATTGATGTTCACTTCCAGGTGGGAGATGGCTAAGAACCCATATCCTGAGTCACGTTCTTGAAGCTCTCCACTCTTTACAACTATATTTTGAGCCATTATATTTTATATATAATTATATAAGTCACAGTCAAATCAGTCCCGGGCTCCACAATCTGTAAACGTGTAGTAAAACTTTTAAGAGATGAAATTATCTCTTCTACACCATTTTCACCCACACATGTTTTAATAAAGACGGCAAAGACTTCGATTTGAACTTTAAGGCACTTGTCATCAGCTTGATGTTGTTGTATAAGCTCCCTAAATTGAGTCTGCATCCTATTCAGATACTCCGGTATATCCTCATCTGACCTCGAACAGTTAATTTTAAAACTCGCCACTCGGTTTCTATAGCACGTTGCTAACTGTTCAACCTCTTCACTGATTGTATAGGTATGGCGAGTCCGAAGATGACGTGCGAGTGAGTCAGAGGATATAGTCCCAAAAACTGTAAACCAGGAAAATACAGATTCCCAAATAAGTTGAAACCATGTTTTAATATTATCTTCGGACACGAGAGTATGCAGTGTTGTTCCTTGCAGATCCGTAGGAATACCCATCATTCCTCTACTTATTTTCCTCTACTTCTTGACGTTCCGTTGGGAGTATCTTATGCTGTCTCAGACTTTCCATATCTTCCTGGATATACAAACCTCCAGAGAACAGGTTGTTCGGATTTGTATAAGTCCACCTGAGTAGTGTGTATTCGCCGATTCTAGAACGAGGAGGGAAAAATTGGGAGGTTCTGAGGTCCTGAGGTCTAACCATTCAAAATACAGTCCACGTGATTTTGCAATTGGCGTGATCTGCATAGGTGTTGTGCCCATGGTGATTATTATTGTGAGTGTCCTGAAAGAAAAGCACGTTTCAGACGATTGTTGTGAACTGTCACGTGTTTCTTTTTAATCAATACTGTGGTGTTAACATTTGAGTTGATCTTTACGACCTTATATGGTCTTTTATACGAAGCGCTAAGTTTCCTAGATAATTGTTGCTGGGAGTCTAATAGAAATACGGAGTCACCGACTTTGAAATTTATGGCTCTGATGGTTTTATCGTATGCAGTTTTGTTACATAAGTTTGAGTCTATTAGATTTTATCTAGCTAATTGATGTGATTTTTGAAATTTGAGTTTTAATTCATCTAAGTAGTCATCATAAGTGTATTTAAATATCGGATTTGTTGTTAATGAGCTTGGGGTTATCGGTTTGTGACCTATCCCCCTGTTTAATATATAATATTATTAAAATGTGTAGGCATTTCTTGTTTGGTATGATGAATTGGCCCTACCACAGTATGACTTTTACCGCTTCCAGAAAGCGTGATAACATTAATACTTATATTATTTAATTTTTCAACTTTATGGACATCTTTTAGTTTAACAGGAAACGGAATATTATTAAAATTTAATACCTCTGAGTAGCTTTTGTGGGTTGTAGTTCGGTTAGCATTCTTCCTATCCGGGTATAAACCAGCCATCAAACACCAAACATGCTGTGTCGTTGTTGTGAACGTTGATGCACGCCTTCCTTGCTTCTATATCCGGAGGTAGTAGGATATACGATGATCCCCTGAGTGGCTGATGATTATTGATGTTCACTTCCAGGTGGGAGATGGCTAAGAACCCATATCCTGAGTCACGTTCTTGAAGCTCTCCACTCTTTACAACTATATTTTGAGCCATTATATTTTATATATAATTATATAAGTCACAGTCAAATCAGTCCCGGGCTCCACAATCTGTAAACGTGTAGTAAAACTTTTAAGAGATGAAATTATCTCTTCTACACCATTTTCACCCACACATGTTTTAATAAAGACGGCAAAGACTTCGATTTGAACTTTAAGGCACTTGTCATCAGCTTGATGTTGTTGTATAAGCTCCCTAAATTGAGTCTGCATCCTATTCAGATACTCCGGTATATCCTCATCTGACCTCGAACAGTTAATTTTAAAACTCGCCACTCGGTTTCTATAGCACGTTGCTAACTGTTCAACCTCTTCACTGATTGTATAGGTATGGCGAGTCCGAAGATGACGTGCGAGTGAGTCAGAGGATATAGTCCCAAAAACTGTAAACCAGGAAAATACAGATTCCCAAATAAGTTGAAACCATGTTTTAATATTATCTTCGGACACGAGAGTATGCAGTGTTGTTCCTTGCAGATCCGTAGGAATACCCATCATTCCTCTACTTATTTTCCTCTACTTCTTGACGTTCCGTTGGGAGTATCTTATGCTGTCTCAGACTTTCCATATCTTCCTGGATATACAAACCTCCAGAGAACAGGTTGTT
The DNA here is from genome assembly GCA_964023965.1 of Melinopterus prodromus. Lineage (NCBI taxonomy): Eukaryota > Metazoa > Arthropoda > Insecta > Coleoptera > Scarabaeidae > Melinopterus > Melinopterus prodromus. The sequence goes on from OZ030394.1 coordinate 53,087,662, forward strand.
CGGATTTGTATAAGTCCACCTGAGTAGTGTGTATTCGCCGATTCTAGAACGAGGAGGGAAAAATTGGGAGGTTCTGAGGTCCTGAGGTCTAACCATTCAAAATACAGTCCACGTGATTTTGCAATTGGCGTGATCTGCATAGGTGTTGTGCCCATGGTGATTATTATTGTGAGTGTCCTGAAAGAAAAGCACGTTTCAGACGATTGTTGTGAACTGTCACGTGTTTCTTTTTAATCAATACTGTGGTGTTAACATTTGAGTTGATCTTTACGACCTTATATGGTCTTTTATACGAAGCGCTAAGTTTCCTAGATAATTGTTGCTGGGAGTCTAATAGAAATACGGAGTCACCGACTTTGAAATTTATGGCTCTGATGGTTTTATCGTATGCAGTTTTGTTACATAAGTTTGAGTCTATTAGATTTTATCTAGCTAATTGATGTGATTTTTGAAATTTGAGTTTTAATTCATCTAAGTAGTCATCATAAGTGTATTTAAATATCGGATTTGTTGTTAATGAGCTTGGGGTTATCGGTTTGTGACCTATCCCCCTGTTTAATATATAATATTATTAAAATGTGTAGGCATTTCTTGTTTGGTATGATGAATTGGCCCTACCACAGTATGACTTTTACCGCTTCCAGAAAGCGTGATAACATTAATACTTATATTATTTAATTTTTCAACTTTATGGACATCTTTTAGTTTAACAGGAAACGGAATATTATTAAAATTTAATACCTCTGAGTAGCTTTTGTGGGTTGTAGTTCGGTTAGCATTCTTCCTATCCGGGTATAAACCAGCCATCAAACACCAAACATGCTGTGTCGTTGTTGTGAACGTTGATGCACGCCTTCCTTGCTTCTATATCCGGAGGTAGTAGGATATACGATGATCCCCTGAGTGGCTGATGATTATTGATGTTCACTTCCAGGTGGGAGATGGCTAAGAACCCATATCCTGAGTCACGTTCTTGAAGCTCTCCACTCTTTACAACTATATTTTGAGCCATTATATTTTATATATAATTATATAAGTCACAGTCAAATCAGTCCCGGGCTCCACAATCTGTAAACGTGTAGTAAAACTTTTAAGAGATGAAATTATCTCTTCTACACCATTTTCATCCACACATGTTTTAATAAAGACGGCAAAGACTTCGATTTGAACTTTAAGGTACTTATCATCAGCTTGATGTTGTTGTATAAGCTCCCTAAATTGAGTCTGCATCCTATTCAGATACTCCGGTATATCCTCATCTGACCTCGAACAGTTAATTTTAAAACTCGCCACTCGGTTTCTATAGCACGTTGCTAACTGTTCAACCTCTTCACTGATTGTATAGGTATGGCGAGTCCGAAGATGACGTGCGAGTGAGTCAGAGGATATAGTCCCAAAAACTGTAAACCAGGAAAATACAGATTCCCACATAAGTTGAAACCATGTTTTAATATTATCTTCGGACACGAGAGTATGTAGTGTTGTTCCTTGCAGATCCGTAGGAATACCCATCATTCCTCTACTTATTTTCCTCTACTTCTTGACGTTCCGTTGGGAGTATCATATGCTGTCTCAGACTTTCCATATATTCCTGGATATACAAACCTCCAGAGAACAGGTTGTTCGGATTTGTATAAGTCCACCTGAGTAGTGTGTATTCGCCGATTCTAGAACGAGGAGGGAAAAATTGGGAGGTTCTGAGGTCCTGAGGTTTAACCATTCAAAATACAGTCCACGTGATTTTGCAATTGGCGTGATCTGCATAGGTGTTGTGCCCATGGTGATTATTATTGTGAGTGTCCTGAAAGAAAAGCACGTTTCAGACGATTGTTGTGAACTGTCACGTGTTTCTTTTTAATCAATACTGTGGTGTTAACATTTGAGTTGATCTTTACGACCTTATATGGTCTTTTATACGAAGCGCTAAGTTTCCTAGATAATTGTTGCTGGGAGTCTAATAGAAATACGGAGTCACCGACTTTGAAATTTGTGGCTCTGATGGTTTTATCGTATGCAGTTTTATTACATAAGTTTGAGTCTATTAGATTTTATCTAGCTAATTGATGTGATTTCTGAAATTTGAGTTTTAATTCATCTAAGTAGTCATCATAAGTGTATTTAAATATCGGATTTGTTGTTAATGAGCTTGGGGTTATCGGTTTGTGACCTATCCCCCTGTTTAATATATAATATTATTAAAATGTGTAGGCATTTCTTGTTTGGTATGATGAATTGGCCCTACCACAGTATGACTTTTACCGCTTCCAGAAACCGTGAAAACATTAATACTTATATTATTTAATTTTTCAACTTTATGGACATCTTTTAATTTAACAGGAAACGGAATATTATTAAAATTTAATACCTCTGAGTAGCTTTTGTGGGTTGTAGTTCGGTTAGCATTCTTCCTATCCGGGTATAAACCAGCCATCAAACACCAAGCCAAACATGCTGTGTCGTTGTTGTGAACGTTGATGCACGCCTTCCTTGCTTCTATATCCGGAGGTAGTAGGATATACGATGATCCCCTGAGTGGCTGATGATTATTGATGTTCACTTCCAGGTGGGAGATGGCTAAGAACCCCTATCCTGAGTCACGTTCTTGAAGCTCTCCACTCTGTACAACTATATTTTGAGCCATTATATTTTATATATAATTATATAAGTCACAGTCAAATCAGTCCCGGGCTCCACAATCTGTAAACGTGTATTAAAACTTTTAAGAGATGAAATTATCTCTTCTACACCATTTTCATCCACACATGTTTTAATAAAGACGGCAAAGACTTCGATTTGAACTTTAAGGTACTTGTCATCAGCTTGATGTTGTTGTATAAGCTCCCTAAATTGAGTCTGCATCCTATTCAGATACTCCGGTATATCCTCATCTGACCTCGAACAGTTAATTTGAAAACTCGCCACTCGGCTTCTATAGCACGTTGCTAACTGTTCAACCTCTTCACTGATTGTATAGGTATGGCGAGTCCGAAGATGACGTGCGAGTGAGTCAGAGGATATAGTCCCAAAAACTGTAAACCAGGAAAATACAGATTCCCAAATAAGTTGAAACCATGTTTTAATATTATCTTCGGACACGAGAGTATGCAGTGTTGTTCCTTGCAGATCCGTAGGAATACCCATCATTCCTCTACTTATTTTCCTCTACTTCTTGACGTTCCGTTGGGAGTATCATATGCTGTCTCAGACTTTCCATGTCTTCCTGGATATACAAACCTCCAGAGAACAGGTTGTTCGGATTTGTATAAGTCCACCTGAGTAGTGTGTATTCGCCGATTCTAGAACGAGGAGGGAAAAATTGGGAGGTTCTGAGGTTCTGAGGTTCTGAGGTTTTGTACATACATTGTTTCGAAACTTGTTGGTAAACATTCACACATTCTAGAACAGGGACGGAGGTTCTGAGGTTCTGAGGTTTTGAGAGTTGTTGGTAAATGAAAATGTTTAACGACATATATTGTCAAATTAATATTATAGGTTAATAATATGATTTATTTAAAATTTACATCCCGCCTGTATATCACCATATTATTAACCTGTTGTTGGTAAACATTGACCAGAATCATAGAATCGGCGAATCTACACTACTCACCTGTGTTCATTGCTGGGTTCCATAACTTGAGGTGATGGAATCTCATGTAAGTTTTGAGAAACTTTATAGCACCTGTCACTCAGTGTATACGCTGAGTATAGGAACGGGTTACATCCAATTTCGGTTCCATATTTTTTGAACACATGGCTTCTTGGAGACATAAAGTACGTTTTGTTTTTGAAAATGACTGGCATCTCGTGGTAGCACCGATCCATGTTCCTGATTTTCACTTCCACAGTGAGGGATGCATTAAAATCTTGGATTGTACTATCTACGATTTGAATTTGCTCTTTTAAGAGGTGACTGAGGTGTTCCTCATTTTTATTAAGTTTATTAATATTTTCCTCATAGTACTCCGCGTCGTGGTTATCTAGGGTTCCGAACAACTGTTTAAAGACTAAACCGACTCCGTTGATAAGTCCTCTTTTGAACCTGGGGTGTTCTAACATAGCGTTCAAGGATATCTGTTGTTGCCTTACACGGGGAAGAATTTCTTCTATCACCCTCAACGTTGAATTACAATTTACCATTCGCGTATAATTGAATGATGCGCACAACTCTACAGTTCTTTTATAAATGTAGTTTACCATATGTAATTTTGTCTCAAACGTCTCAATGTTGATGTGTGTTATGACGTCCCATGTTTGATCGAAGTACTGAATGTTTCCGATCTTTTCGAAATACAAGCCAGGCGATTTCGTAATGGGTGTCATCCTCAGGGGTGTTGTCCGCCCATGCAAGATGTTACAAGGAATGATCTGGAAGAAAAGCACGCTTCAGACGATTGTTATGGACTGTTACGTGTTTCTTTTTAATGAGTATTGTCGTGTTGACGTCTGAATTGATTTTTAAGAATTTGTAGGGTCCTACATACGAAACGTTTAATTTCTTTGATAAATGCTGTTTCCCATCTAACAAATATACCAAATCACCAATTTTAAATTTCCGATATTCTTATCGTATGCTGTTTTGTTATTGACTTTTGAGTATATTAGGTTTTCTCTGGCTAATTGATGAGATTTTTGGAACTTGAGTTTCAGGTCATCCAAGTAATTGTCGTACGTATATTTGAATGTAGGGTTGGTGGTTAGTGAACTTGGCGTTACAGGCTTGTAACCGAATATTAATTCATAAGGTGTGAACTTGGTTGACGAATGTACACTGGTATTAAAAGAATGAATCGCAAAGTCAATCCACTCGTCCAGTCGGTTTGATTGATGTTAATGAAATGCTTCGAATACTCAGCAATGGTATGGTGCGACCGTTCTAATGCGCCATTCGTTTCAGGGTGGTAGGCTGTAGTACGCAGGGTTTTAATTTTAAAGAGTTTCGCAACTTCGGAGAAAAAGTTTGCTGTAAACTCTCTACCTTGGTCAGTTAGTATGAAAGTCGGAATACCGTAATTACAAACAAATTTCTGCACGAACAATTTTGCGATTGTTGATGCGTCATGTTGTGGAATAGCGTAGGCTTGTGGGAATTTTGTCAAATCGTCTTGCAGAGTTAAGATATATTTGTTTCCCGTTTCAGTCATTGTTATTGGACCCACGATATCGAGAGAAACTCGTTCGAATGGCTTTTGAGCCGTCGTAATTTCCATCGGTTGTCTATTTTTCTTTCTTACCAGTTTGTCTTTCTGGCAGACTTCACAGCATTTCACAAAGTTGAGAATATCGTGCTTCATGTTGTGCCATTTGAATGTGGACTTGATGCGTTTGTACGTTTTATGGAATCCTGAGTGACCTCCTGTTGGTTTGCAATGGTATTCTTGGAGTATCGTGGATATTTCTTCTTTTGAGGGTTCCATCATGATAAACATTTACTGTTATTCTAGTACCTTGGAATATATATCGAACAATCATTCTGATCTGATCCCATCGCAGTTTATCAGATCCAGCACCCAATCGGGGCATACTTATTGATTTAAGATCCTTTGAAATCAAATCGTCTTTGAGCTGCAATAATACGTGAAACATATCTTTGTAACTGGCTTCGTCCCAGTTGTTGATTTTATGGATTAAATAGTAGACGATATCAGATTCTTTTAGTGATGATATGGATCCTGTCTTTAAATCCTTATTTCGTAGCGATTCTAAGTGATTGAATTTTTCGAATATTAATTTCTGTGGTGGTTCGGATGTGATTAGATCTCCGCTAATGCAGATAACCATGTTGTCTTTTGCTTCTGTTATCTTCCCATCATGGTCAATGATCTGGTTGTAGAGGATAATTTTGCTTTTACTGGCATCGATAAAGGATTCGTAAGTTTTTTCTTCGGGTTTGGAATTGATATGATTAATCTCCGTTTCTGGGAGTTTGATTCTACTTAAGGTGTCAGCATTTTGATTCCTTTTTCCAGGACGATATTCGATCTTGTAGTCGTATTCCTCCAGGGTTAGTCTCCATCGAAGAAGCCTGGAACTAGGATCGTTTACACTCTCTAACCATTTCAGTGGACGGTGATCTGACAGAATTATGAATTCCCTTCCGTAAATATATGGTCTGAAGTGTTTGACTGACCAAACAACAGCGAGCAGTTCACGTTCTATCGTACTATAATTGCTCTCGCTTTTGTTTAGGATTCTGCTGGCATATGCTATAGGTTTATCTTCTCCCGGTTTTCCTTGGGATAGGACCGCTCCTATTGCGAAATTACTTGCGTCCGTAGATAGATAAAATGTTTCCTTGAAGTCTGGGTACCTCAACAATGGCTCTGATGTTAAGATACTTTTCATTTCTTCGAATGATTCCTGTTGCATACTTGTCCAGTTGAATGGACAATCCTTCCGTAGGAGTTTGGTAAGAGGTTGTAAGAGTTCATCACATCATATTAATTTTTGAGTATGACGTGCAATATTTTAATATTTTCTAGTTTATTACCTCTGAATAGCATTTACCTTATTATTTTGATTGTAGTCTAAGTTTTCATGATCTGTACTAATGTTTGAATTTAGATGATGCATTTTTGAGTATTAAGTATTTTTTTCTTTCTTGTTACATCATAATCTTTGTTCTAAATTTTTAAGATAGAAAGTTGCTGGTCTGACTTTATAATATTGAAAATGTTATTCCTTCATTAATTTGCCTCGGTATGTTTCTTGTGCGTATAAAGTTACTGTTCTTAATTATATGTAATTACTTTTTTGAGTATACATTAATTTTGATTTATATCGATCATAAACCACCTTAACTGCTTTCTTTAATTGCAAATAATGCGTTTTATCTTTCTGCGCTGATTTCTTAGCCCTGAATATTCTTTGCACACAAACAGCACATTTCTTCAATAATTTATTATTATATTTTTAAATTTTAGTCAGTTTAATAGCTCAATCCTTTGAATAAAAACAGTTTTTCTGTAAGTTGAAAATAATTATTTCGTTGAACCTTCATTAGTCTAAAAGAACGATACAATCGTTGCATGGACACTACAGCTTTTCTTTAAGTTATGACATTATTCCTAACTATCTGACCTAATCTGACGTGTCCTAGTTATGATGATGTGGCGATTCTTTGATAGTTGCAATTGTAGAAATTAGAGTTAAGATTTGACACGTCTCCTTACTTGGAGTGATGCTTATTGTAGAGTGGCTTGACGATTTTTGGTAGCAACCCAAGTCTACTACCACTCAACCTTCGACTGCAAGGGCACAAAGGCAATTATTAAATACTTAAATGGCAATAAAATAGAACAAGGAGTAAGAGGCCCAATTTCTTTACAAACGTCGAACGAGTCATAGCACATTTACAATACTATTTACAAATTGACAAAAGAGCCATAACTCACTGACTAACTATTCATCAATTAAAATACAACTATATAGACGAAGAAAAAAATAGTCTTGGAAAACATCTGTCAGAATACGGGTTGATTATTTTCATAGTTTCCCAAGTCAATCAATCCTTTTGTTGATACCGGACGAACATCAATTTCAGGTTTCACAATAAAATTTTATTGTAAATCAATCATCCAAAGAATAGATAAGCATGCAAATAGCTGTCACGGTTAAAAAAACGTAAGATAAACGACTCGAACTAAATCAATTGGTGGCGTAATGCGTATAAAAGCCATCAGCGTGTTTATAAAATACCGGATCGCTTAGTACAAATTGACCGTTCAAGCTGTCTTGTTATATTCTTATTTACGAGGTCAATTCTGCGGCCAGGCACCGCCTGAGTGTGGCTCTGTTGAAAATCAAACAATCTGACTCATGTTAATATATTGAAAATAAACGGTAAGTTATAAGGCGAGTGGTGCGCCGTAAATATTTACACGCCTTCGGTCGTATGGTTTCGGAAATAATCGAAGCAAGCGCTGCTGGAGAAACAAATTCTTTGGGTTTATTTTTAAGACCACTCGAAATAGAATTGGTTGTATTCGGAAAGGCGGGCCACTATAAACCCGCCGTGGTTATGTTCTGGCTAAATTGAGTGCTTTATATACCGCTATTTAACGAAATTAATAACGTTTAATGAAACGTTAATGAATTCTTACATAAATGTGTTATTCGTCGCTTTCACGGTAAAGGCCGAGTTTTAATCTACAGAATGTCGAATTATTTATTGGTTGCATGTAAAAAAGTCAATTGTAGGTATATATGTTACCGGCAAACCCCGTTTTCAGGTAGAACCAGTTTAACCTTGGTTAAACTAGTTCTGCCAATGCCCATTAGATCAAACTAGTTTAACCTGGTATGTAAACGCATACTTTAGGTCAAACTGGTATGGACTAGGCCAAACTGATGTCGATTAACGGTATTATAATACCGGGTGATCCACGCTGTTATTTGTGGAGCTAGACGAATGAAATTTGGATCATGGAAAACTTATCAGTGGCTAAAAAATCGCTTAGCAAGAGATCGCAGTAAACTAAAAACAAACCGGCTATACGTTAGCAGCACATGATTTAAGAAACCGTCATTTCGTTGATTCAGTTCTATTCCCAAATCATAACAGAAAAGAGTGGTGGTTTGTTTTCGGACATGTTATATACGAAACTGTGTTGAAAAACAGCAAATCGCCGCGATGATGTTGCGGGAATAATCAATATGTATGATAATATTTTAGAAATAAAAATTGAAAAAGAAATCGGTCATCCGACATTTTATAAATTTACTAATCACTAACATTTTTTTAGCAACTTGACAGAAACATTTCATCTGATCATAGTAAAGGTGCACACTGTCACCTTGCTAACGCCGAATACCGGTCGGTTTTCCTAGTTTTTGTCTGCAAAGTTGAGAGTAAGCATATTCAGCTATTCCTTAGGACATATTTCTGTTATTTTTTTATTTTATTTTAGGAAGTGTTTGTGAGAAATATTTAGACAATAAAACGTTTCTTTTCTTCAAAGATAAAAATCTAATTTATAGTAGTGTGCCGGGCTTCTCGGGTGGTGGATATTAAAACACAACGTTGGTTTACTCACTATGTTTTATTTTAACTGCTGGATACAAAGTATGTGTGTTTGTAATACTATAGTTAGTATCTTACTGTGGACAAAACCTTACTGACTATTTCATGGTTTCGGAGTTAATTTATATATTATGTTGGATTCCTACCGTCCGTTTGTTTAAGCGGTTGCTTAAACGGTCCAATTCGTGGTCACTTCCTTCTCTTACGCTTGACAATCAACCTTCGTGGAAACTTTTAACTATTTATTACTTAACAAGGCTCGTTCGATGCTTGTAGTGGATATTTGGATATGGTATCGACGTGTCCTAGTAGTGATGTGGCGATTATTTGATAGCTGCAATATTGGAAACGATGGGACACGTCTTGTCACTTGGACGGATAGATATCGAAGAGCCCCTTGGTAGTGGTTTTTGGTCGCAACTTAACGCAACTCCCACTCAACTTTCGATTGCAAGAGCCACCAAGGCAATTATTAAGTACTTAAATGATACTAAAGTAGAATAAGGACAAAGTGGGAAAATTCCTTTACAAGCGTCGAACGAGTGAAAGCACATTTACAATACTACTACTATTTACAAATTAACAAAGTAACATAACTTACTGACTAACCATTTACCAATATTAAACATAAAATATATACACAAATAAACAAAATTGTCTTTATAGAAACACGGTACGCAAGGTATACAACACCTCCCCCCATTTGGACAGAAGACGATGTTTAAAATCGGCTTCTGTTTAGAGTGGCGTTGAGCTACTTCTCCTGGATCTACGTGCTGGGACAGATGCAGGTGCCGCATGAGTGAGGGCGCTCTCCTCGTCACTCGTCAGCACCGGTTCCTCATCTATTTGTTGTTGGGCCGGTGAAAACGTGATTGCTCTTTCCAACATCTCTTGATTATGTGAACTGTTATCACCGTCGATTCCGCGATTAACGACAGACCTTATCGTGATACGTCCGGAGCCCATGCGACATAATTTACCGATAACTCGACGATTACAACATCTTAGGCAGACCATTGTAAATACCAACAAGACGATTGTAGCTAGAACGACGTTATACCATTTAGTACGGGTACCTATAAATGGTTTTTCGATTTGTTCAGTTATATTATCCAAGTCTTCTAATTTCTTTCTAGCATACTTCAGCTCTGAAAGATCCACATTCGTTAGTTTTACACGCTTCAGCTGAATTATCCTTTCGTCTTTCATGTCGTCGCTGACGTCGTAACGTCGTAACGACGTCGGTTTACTTAGTCCCTTCGTCTTACCTGATCGGGTTGCTTCAGTTGGAGATCCAGTGTTCTTCGAAATAAATCAAACGGTATACGGAGTTCAATTCAAATCAGGCTTTATTGTCGTAAACGCAAACACACATATATATACATAAAAAAAAGAAACGGTAGCATTCGCATATGGAAAAAGTTTTATAAAAGAAAATAATCATTCGTCGATAAAATAGCACTATAAAAATGTACAAAGAAAAACACGCTCCGGAAAAATAACTGGTAAGAATATCTATCTACAAACCAGTCCTAGTCGGGTCAAGTATCGGGCGAGTAGACGGCCTGGTGCGGACGGAAAACAGCTGGGGCGGTGACGGATACCCTCAGCTTCGGCACACGTCGGTCGTATTCGCAAACGGTCGGCCTCGGATATGGCGGGAACGTTGAACTGGCAGCCAATGTAAAAAATCAGCGTGCGAGTCTGCTCAAACGGTCGGCTTCGGAATCGGCTGGAACGTCGAACTGGAGAGAGTTGGCAGCCAATGTAAAATCAGCATGCCACTCTGCCTTTCGTTGCTGTTTCCAGGCCTTTATATACCGAAATTCTAACTCCTCCACGTATAACTGCTGCAGGAAACCAGTATCCCTTATACTGATTATCAAAGAATACTCGTATAGCCATACAGGCTTTCCAGGCCAGCGTAAATTCGATTTAAAAAGCGGTAATTTACAATCCGAATTAACGAAATTCGTTACAAATGCAATAATTATCATTCAGCATGTCGATCCGCGGGACAAAGTGTGTGATGTTATGACTTTCTTCGCTGGAAGTCTCCAAAAGAGACCCATCGGTGTAACCAGTGCAGTGCGGATGTATTCGAATCAGACCCGTTTGACTGATTACGACGTCCTCCACGTGGTTCCTCTCACACAGTATGGTGAGGGTAGTGGGCTTCTGAAGAACGTACAACCATGCATTCTGACCGATGTACTTCCACGTCTCAAGGGATGCCCGGATTGTTCTGACTTCGCAATCCTCTGGGATTCTTCTGATGAGTGGTGACATGAGTACAACTTCACATACCGGTTGATCTGTGCGTTTAGTGGTACGGAGATTGTCGCATATGTACTGCCTGTCAACCAATTCTCTACATTTGGTTAAATCATTTAGGAATGAGGAATGCCTTAGTGTTGGATATAAGGAGATAATTTTGCGATCGGACTATATACGAAAATAAATTATTCCCGTTTTGTAAAGGAAGTGGAGTCAGCTCGTAAAGTATGTAACTCATTTTCTCTAAGAGGGGAACCTTTAATGCAAATATTACCAGCTCTCTATCAAAAATCACATCCACTCTCATCAAGGTATAAACTAATGAAACTGCATGTTTCGGTACGCGGGAATGATTGGCAAATCGTATTCTCCCTTATATTTCAATAATTCATCGTGCAGAAACTTTGGAGTCACTATCTCTGGTGATAGGATTCCGTGTCTAGCCAAATTTATTCCGTCGATGTATATATCGTACTCATTATCGATATGACTAGTTAAAGTCAGCAAAGTTGAAATTTGTTCAAAAATCAAAGATCTGAGGTTATACCTCTTCGATTCACGTCGGAAGTGAAGAGATAGTTTATTAATTAAATTTATGTTATCGTTCATGCTTGACTCGTAGGTCTTCAGAGCGGTAACTGAGTTATTGAAATTTGTTATAGTACTTAAAATAATTTGAATCTGGGACTTTAAAAGGGTTTGAGTCTGCCTATTATCATCAATGAGGGCTTTAATACTGCCGGTATAATACTATGCGTCGACGGCATCGGCTTTCTTAGGCACGACCCAAAGTAGACTAGACCATGGAGTTGATGGTTTAATGATACCATGGTCCAACATTTTTTAAATTTGTCTATTAACCTCATCCTTATGAATTTGAGGATACCTGTAAGACTTTGTTTGGATAAGAATATTATCAATAGTTGGAATTTTGTGAACTGTTGCTATGCTGGTTGTTTATCGTTAGGCAAATGAAAAAGGTCTTGATACTTATTGCATATTGAATGTACAGAATGTTTTTCTTCTTGATTCAAATGATCCAAACGCAAGTTTCTATTTAAAATTTCCAGCCTGTCATTATTACTATTGTCATTAGTACTATCTTGGAATTCACATAGACCAGCATTAGAAAGCGCTTCAATGTTCACAGTTGGCCTTGAAAGAACTTGTTTCTTATTCGATGTGTTTACGATTGTTATCAGAGCTTGATGATTATTTGTCTTTACTATCGTGTTCGGGATAAGCAAACTGTCAACGTCACCAAACTGCTGAGAGGACACAATCCCTTCTTTTAAATGACATGATTTGGCGTATATGATAGTTTGTGTTTGCGGGTTGATTGCTATCATGGTATTTGATTGTTGTAGAGTATTTATACACAAAGGAATAGAAAATGGGAGAGAGTTTATTGAGATCGAGTTATTATTGTAATTGATTGCCGCGTTTTGTGTTCGAAAGGAATCGTCACCCAACAAACCAGCAAATGGTACATTTGTTGGTTCGCCAACAACTTGAAATTTAGCATTTACCATTTTATTCCGAACCTTGAGCTCCAACTCGGTTTCGCCAAGTGTCTGTACGGGCGAATTTACCGATATTCCCCTGAGGACTACCGAATTATTCTTTCCTACAGTAATGTCGCGTATACTACTTGACTTAACTAAAGAAACAGAAGCACCAGTATCTACCAAAAAATTGAGCACATTATCAGGAGATTTCGAGTTTTTCGCCTCGAAAAGGACATAAATAAAGAAGTTACCAAACGAGTATTTTCCTATGTTTACATGATTTATAGAGTCTATAAAGGACGTACAATCCAACAAATTTAAGTGTCGTAAACAAAATATACACAGAGTACGAATTATGAATTATGCTGTCTGTAGAGTTGTCGATTTTATCGTTTAATTGGCACAATTTATGACTTGCCATATCTAGACTTTCAGTGTCTAGATTATTTACATGTAGTGATGATATTTGAATGGTTGGTACACTGTCGGTTGTGTTGAATGAATCTTGTGTTAAAATATCGAATGATGGGAAGTTGATACTCGATACACTATTAGTGGAATTAAAATGTTTACCTATAGGTTTTAAAATTGCTCTACTGGTAATTTTGATTTATTTCAAATCTATATCCCGCCTGTATGTGGCCATATTATTAACCTATAAAGTATTGACAATTTCGAACACTCCAATTGATGTTAATTCAGGTAACCAAATTACTCAATACACATATTTTATATTTGTTTAACTTCTTGTTTTAACGCAAAGAATAAGATATATTTTTAAAAACTCAGATCTCCATTTGGGTTGTTTTCAACCTTTCCTTAACAGTTCATTCCAAATAAAATTTAAAAGTGAAACACCTCATTTCTTGCGAATTTTAGTAATAAATTGGACAGAGTGAGTCAACTGTCGTTGTGATTACTTAGGAGACTTTACCAGTGGTTAAAAATTCGGTTAGGAGGACATGGTAGTATAATAAGAACCAGTTTGGGACAAATTCTACTCATGAGTAGAGAATTGAGTAGATTATTCAATACTATTTTTTTTAAATTTTTATTAGTGAGTAGATGCTCAATACTCATTTTCTTTCGGTATCTACTCAATACTCAAATTAAATTTTTGTGAGTAGAGTAGAGTACGCGATACTCACCGAAAAAAAAATAGTATTAAGTATTCAAATTCAAAATCTGCTTTGTTACTTGTACCAAGCCATGCGGCGACTTGAAAATAATTGTGTAGCGGCACCGACAGGCATTAGTGCATTCTCTGATACTTCGAGTAAATCTACTCAAATCAAATCGGTTTGAATAAAGTACTCAAGAATACTTCTTTTACTCAGTATTCACGTATTGAATACTAACATTTATTAAATCTACTGAAGTAGTGCTCCACTCTGATAAGAACAAAGGTTGGTGCGCGAATTAAGTGTTCGAATAAAAAGACGACAGATTCGGTGAAGAACTTTATTGTTACACTAATTGTTTGGTCCACTTGTGGCCCGTGTTAGTAGAACATAAGTTCCACTACCACGAGCAGACTAACCGTTTTGAGGTCTAACTACAATACTGAATGACCCATACAATATTATTCCACTACAGCTTTTATCCCTAGGGATATCTAGATACTGTTTACTATAATTACGATATCGTCGGTACAGTACTATTTTGCTATCTCAGTGTTTGAGCAAATCGATTAGCCAATCGGAAGATCAAATATAGTAGGTTTATTATACTATTTGGCTAATCGACCATAACAAACAAACAAGCAATTAAACCACATTAAATATATCGCTTAAGCAAGTAGGATGAACTTTTGGAACGTTGTAACTTATTAACCAAAAGTCGACTATGAATATAATTCTAAATATAATGTTAAACCTAAACCAATAATCTATTTACTATAATATATCATTAATGCTAATTGGCATATAACTCGCGTGCTTTAGCAGCACATGTTCTAATAAAGTGTCAGTCAGTTTACTAATAATTGTCAACATGCTTCTTTTTATATTTTAAAGAACATCAACAATTTGACACTGCATTTTAAATTATCATAGTACCATCTCGCCGTCACCTTACTGACGACCATACGGGGTGCTACAAACGTCAAGTAAATAATAAATTTAATCGCAACAACAATTTTGATTCAAATAAATATATTACCATTGGGCTAGAAACTTCACATGACACATCCCAGCCTGTCTAGTTACACAAACAAAAATTTCTGTTCAGGTGTTTCTTGTTTCGTACAATAAAGACCCAGTAATATGTAAAATAGCGCATGAATTCCGAATGCCTGATCTCTGAATCTTTTGTTGTGCTAGTGAACTTCTTGTAGGTTTTTAAATCAGTACAATGAATACAAATAAATTCAGGGCGCTGTATAGCTTCCATAGCGCATGTGCAGACTTGTTGGTCATGTTGAGAACTTCCTGCACCGTTTACGTATATCTATATATACACAATAAACCTTACATGGTCTCAAATCCCAGTAGATCCATTGTTAACTTTATGTGTACAGTGCGTAGGTGTTTGCGCGTATAAGAGGGGACAAAGTTAATTCCAGGGTTAATTCTTAAAGCACGGTTCCGAATTTATCGCTTTGTGTTGATACAGCGCCATTTTCCCCTCGCATTTGGTAGGGAGCTTCGTACTAATTTCCGATACACCCGCGGGTATCTAAATTTTGCGATTATAAATCCCCCTACCCTCAGTTCCCGAGAGCGATAGGCCAATTTGTTTACTCGAGTTCCTATCAGTCGAAAGCCGCCAAATTGACCAGATAATTAGCGACGACGAAAATTTGCAACTGCTCATTGAATTATACCCACACGGAAGGACGAACAGACGGAAAACTGTGTCGTTTTTAATATTTATAAGTCACAATTTTTCAAAATTACGTAATATAATAACAATAATACGGCTATTCTTGCTTCTGGAATGACCAACCCTGGTCTTTCAGTCGTCAATTATTGTAATTATTGAGCTTGCCCAAGCAGGTACTAAAATTAGTTTAAAAACAGATTGTTGTGATTGAGAACCTGTGAGAGATACATTATAAATACCAATAAAAACTAATCTCATTTGCCACAAAACTGTTTGTACTAGGTTTTAGCAGCTGTCTGAACAATTTCATTAAACCTTTATTAAAGGTGTAGTGAAATCAAGAAAGGTTAAGAACCAAACAGGTGTTAACAAATATTTGTTGTTAACTGAAAATTGATAAACTATTGATTTGTTCGTTAGTTTGGTTGAGTTTCATATTTTTAGTGAATGCTGTTGGTATCTTTCTAAATAAAGACATTATTTATCTTTACAACTCGCGTTTATTCTTCCAAATTTAGAAATTATTGGTGTTGATTCCAAACAAGGTAAGTTCAATGAAGCGTCTAATATTCCATGTTGTGATACTTGTTGAACAAATGAAGGACAAATTTAACCTTTATTAAATATAGTTAGTTTTGAAGTTGCAAATATTTGAAACTATATGGCAAAGAAGGATACAAATCTGCAAGAAATCGTGTTTAACAGAGGATATCTCTCTGTCTTATCTATCTCTTTTAAGAGTATAACATGAATAAGTCCCCTTTGCTTACATACCACAAAAATTTGCTGGTAATTCTCATCAAGTATATTTGCAACACGTGAATTTAATGCACAACTCCCCAAGTTACTTACTGATTTCTACCACAATCAGTATAAATGCCGCTTGTTCACGCGAATTTATTTTAATACTTGTCAATAGGGAGCTTGAGCCAGCAATTGGTCTAACAACGCTTTTACTAAGAAATGTTTATGTTGGGAGCCTAATGTGAATCTAACATTTGCAGCCCTCAGAAGTTTGAAGAAGCAACTTCTTGGAAAAAATGTTTTGGTTTTTAAGACTTAATCAGAATCAAAATAAAAAAAATTATGGATTTTTTCAGACCACTTTTGTAAACTTACTGTATTGGATGGAGTTGGTGGTGATTTAAAACGACTCACTTGTTTAATACATTTATTTTACACTAAGAGACATGACATTTATTTGCAGTGGACTGTATCGGATCAGCGGTGGTCAAGCTCTGTCGATCGCCGATATCGATCGCGGCGCATCCCCTATCACTTATAC
The DNA here is from genome assembly GCA_964023965.1 of Melinopterus prodromus. NCBI lineage: Eukaryota > Metazoa > Arthropoda > Insecta > Coleoptera > Scarabaeidae > Melinopterus > Melinopterus prodromus. Next base: position 53,104,577 of record OZ030394.1, read on the forward strand.
GAGCGCCTCTCGCGGGCGCTTATAATATCACAGATAACAGCGCCTCTTACGGTTCGCACGAGGCGCATACTTAAAATATTGTTAGCTGCGCGCTAACATCCCGGCCCACATTGAAACAATGGGTTTCAAAAGTCAAAACAGAAATATATATTAATTAGGGTTGATAAAAATAAAAGCCTGTTCCTTCCTCTTTGCTATAAATTTAATATGCTTGGGGACATGTTTCGACCTTCACGGTCATCTTCCGCCCAAATTGTCGATATCAGAGTCTTCCAACAAACATGATCAGGCTCTCGTAGTTCATTCAAGTATATATGTCAAATTTCGTGTGTAGGTCAACTTCGTGTATTTGTCTTATTTCTCAGACGAATCATTCATCTTAATTTTATAAACTTTATCACAGGACGCGTGTTAGCTGCAATGGCGGTCGCTGGTATACTTTGCAAATGGATCCAACAGTTAATTAAGAAATATATATATACAAATGCACAGGTAAGTATAGTCAACAATACATATATGGTAAAGAACGAATTAAACATAGTCAAACGTACAAGGACGATAAAATATAAATAACACAAGTGAATCAATCGTCACCAGGAAAAACGCAAATTTGCGAAGTCGAACGTTTAAAGAGACCCTTTCTGGTCTTTAGCGTCACCACACGCACAAGCCCGTCGGCACCGGGATGGAGTTCGACGATACGCCCAACAAGCCATTGTAATAGGTGGTGGGTTCTCATCCTTGATTAAAACCAAGTCATGTAGTTGGACGTTGGTTGAAGGCAGCTTCCACTTGGTCCGCTGCTGCAGGTTTTTCAAGTAATCCTGATGCCATATTTTCCAGAAATGTTGCCTTATTTGCTCTTCGTGCTGCCATCTGGTTAATCGATTTCGCTTGGTGTCCATCAGGTCGGGCTCAATGGGAGCTGTAAGTAAACATCCGATCAGGAAGTGGGAAGGAGATAAAGTATTTAAATAATTTGGGTCCGCACTCAAAGGCGTAATAGGTCGTGACTTAATACAAGCCTCAATACTGGTAAGCAACGTGTACATCTCTTCAAATGACAACCGAGTTTCCCCAATGACCCTCTTAATATGAGTTTTGACAAATTTAATATTTGCTTCCCCAATACCTCCTTGATGAGGAGCTCTGGGTGGAATGAAATGCCATTCAATTTGATGATCCAGGCAGTACTCATCGACTTGATTTTGGATAGTTTGTAATAAAATTGTTAATTCCTTTTCAGCACCGACAAACTGAGTCCCGCTATTGGAGAAGAATTCTGACACATGACCTCTACGAGAAATTAATCTTTTGACGGCGTTTAAAAAGCTTCAGCGGTTAGCGAGCTGACGAGTTCAACATGCACAGCCTTCGCGGCCAAACCCATATAACCCGATTGTCCGATTTTGGGTGTCATAAAGCATTTCTTTCTTTCTTTCTTTCTTCCTCTCTTTCGAACTACTGACCTTCCCGAGGTGGGCGAAAACTTCTGTCTAACAGAACAGAAAGTTTGTAACCGTTCACAAAATTGAATCCAGCGTGTTTGAATATCCCCCGGTACTGACTCGTCCCATCCCGAACTCAACTTCCGCATGCTCTGAATTAAAATTTTTACCGTAATGATTACAGGAGCGATCAGACCCAGAGGGTTACAAATTTTAGATATATCTGACAAGATTTGACGTCTAGTTATTTTAACCGTTGCAGACGTACTGCAATTTACTGAATACCCTAGTATGTCACATTGACTATTCCATACTAAACCCAAAGTTTTGATATCTTGTTCTTTGTCAAAGTGTATTTCGACCTGAGAACCGTCTGATTTCGCATTTTCTGGTATCAGTTCCTGACAATTGGAAGCCCATTTTGCCAAAGGGAAACAACCTTTGCCCAAAATAAAAAAAAAACGTATATATCATGCAAAATGACACTCTGTAATTGCATTTCATCGTCAGCTTCATAACCCAGCTGTCTGACGCATCGCATGGCCAAAAATGGAAACGAAGCCAACGAGTAGGTGATTGTATTCAAATTAAAACATGTCAACTTCCCCCCGCGTCGCCACAAAATGCGTTGAAATTTTCTGTCTTCGTCATGCACTAAGATTTGACGAAACATTTTTTGATTGTAGGCTGTCAAAGCGAACCGACACGTTTCAAAACGCAAAAGTATTGAAAATAAATCCCGCCGCCATGCAGGGCCAGGCATTAAGACATCGTCAAGACTAACACGAGTGTCGGTTTTGGCGGTTCCGTCAAACACAACGCGAATCCCTGGATCAGGTTCGCTAACGCTTGCATCATGCGGCAATATATACTGATCCGTATTATCCATAATTGGGTTGTTATTACTTGTTACTGATACGTGATCCAGAGAGACATACTTGTCCACAAAGTTACTATAATATGAGTCCTCAACCGCGTTATGACCGGCATCACTACTATCCGCGCATACCGAACTCGCAGCTCCCAAACGCCTTTCAGCGATAGTAATGCATTTATAGTACTGATCCTCAAACTCCTCACGTGCCCCAGCTTGTTCGGGCTCCAATTTCTCAAGTCTACGTTGAATATCATCAAACTGATCAAGCAAAGGCTCAAATCTCAGAATCCGGCATCTGAGCTCCTCAACATCGGCACCACGTCTGGTCAAAAAACTTGAAAAGCGAGTCATTTCGGCTTTAATAATACTCCTTTCGTGATATAAATCCGCTAATTCCGTCATTGTGAGATGCACACGTGTACCCAAAATTAATTAAAACGAAAAAAATACCTATAGAGGCGTCAAAAGTGTGTATAGAAATACGACACGAGTATATAGCTTCAATTAAATAATTGTAAAATACCTATAGAGGCAAATAAAGTGCGTATAAAAATACAGCACGTGTATATAAATACAAAATAAGTGTATGCAATGCCTATAGAAGCAAAATGTGCGTATAAAAATACAACACGAGTATATAGAATCAATTGAATGATTGTAAAATACCTATAGAGGTATATAAAGTGCGTATAAAAATATAGGACGTGTATATAAATACAAAATAAGTGTATGCAATGCCTATAGAGGCAAAATGTGCGTATAAAAATACAACACGAGTATATAGAATCAATTGAATGATTGTAAAATACCTATAGAGGTATATAAAGTGCATATAAAAATATAGCACGTGTATATAAATACAAAATAAGTGTATGCAATGCCTATAGAGGCAAAATGTGCGTATAAAAATACTGCACGAGTATCTAGATTCAATTAGATAATTGTAAAATACCTATAGAGGTATAGAAAGTGCGTATAAAAATACAACACGAGTATATAGAATCAATTAAATAATTGTAAAATGCCTATAGAGGTATATAAAGTGCGTATAAAAATACAGCACGTGTATATAAATACAAAAAATCTGAAGTGGCCAGGCACATGACTTTATCATACAAAATATAAAATTAATAGTTTATCTGCATGAGACTCTATTTGATTTAGATAAATCGTGTCTGCATTAAAATTAAACTAGTTAGCCAGGATTTGACAGATATTTTGATAGTCAATAGTATCAATACTAGGTATTGTCAAAGCATCAGCATTTGACACTACCTACTGTCATCAGAATAATAGTATTTATCTCACAAGTGCCAAAAGTATGGAATAGCGCGACGAGCGGTGATCCGGTGTATCACCGAAGGCGGAGCGTCGCATGTGAGCGAGGCGCACTATGTAGTTTTCGGCAAGAGTGGCATCAACGTTTTTTGTTGGTTGGTACAGTGGAGTCGATGTTGTCTGATCACAAGGCGATTTTGATGGACCTACCCAGCCGCGAACATCGTGAAAAAAAACCTGATTTACGCGGGCGCATAACAACTGGGGAAAATTTACGAAAATTATGCGAGGCGCTCGCCCGCGAGACCTTTGCTGATGTATTTACCGCAAACTCAGAAAGAGCATACGACGTTTTTCATAACATCTTGTTCTTCCATATCGACAGTGTGATGCCTGTCAGAAAACTAAGAACAAGATCATCTCGCTGCTTTGTGATGTCTGATGCCTGCAGACAAATGAGGGAGGCCGTTGGACTCGCGCATGATTACATGCGACTCTCAGGGACCGAAAGAAGCAAACAAACTTTCAGGGACGTCCGAAAGAGGTACTCCGCTGCTTTAAAAATAGAAAAACAAAAAAATTACGACAGGCAAATTAATTCCGATACAAATCGACAGCGGGCTATTTGGAGGGTGGTAAACCGAGAGACTGGCAGGACAAGGAACGCTGCTGGCTGCCCTTTTCCACCTGATGATATTAACGAGTATCTCATCTCCAGTGTGCAGCAGATTCGTGACCAGACCACCCCTATACAGAGTGACCACAGTAACGGAATACTTCCAACTGAACCTGCCGGCGTGTCTTTCTTTTTGCTGCCAACCACGCCCAATGATGTGATTGATGCATGCCTTGCTCTAAAGAGGAAAAACACAAAGGACATCTACGGAATTGATACGTCGGTCCTGCAGCATATAATATTCTACATAGCGACACCTCTATCGCATATCCTTAATATCAGTTTCCAGAGTGCTATATTCCCAGATAAGTTAAAATTGAGCCGAGTAATACCTATATTTAAGAAGGGATCAAAAAATGATATTGCAAATTATAGACCCATATCCATCGTACCAGCTTTATCAAAGATCATGGAAAAAATACTGAATGACAGACTTATCGACTATCTGGAAAGGTTCGGTCTGCTGTCCACGAACCAGTATGGCTTCAGAAAAAATATGTCTACAACGAAAGCGGTACAGAGGGTGGTGGAGATTGCTATGGCGACAATTAACGAGGGGCGCCAAGCAGTAATTAAAGGTCTAGACCTTAGCAAGGCATTTGACTGTATCGACCACTCCATTCTGATCAAGAAGTTGGCCAATAAGGGCGTGAGGGGTCCGCCATTGGATCTGTTTGCAGCATTCCTCAGGAATAGAATGCAGGTGGTGACAACAACAGCAGAAGAAAGCTCGGCGCCGATGGTGGTGAGCTGCGGTGTGCCTCAGGGAAGCATCCTGGGAGCGACGCTTTTTCTGATCTACATAGACGATTTCCCACGTGCAATGAGCGTCGATGTTACTATGTATGCGGATGACACCACGATTGTTTGCGCGGGAGAGGACGACTTACACCTGCGGGAAATGGGTGACGCAGCAGTATCTGAGGCGAGCGTGTGGTTTGAGAATAACAGGTTAAAACTCAACCAAGAAAAGACACAAACGTGCAAAATAACTAGTAACAGAGAGACCAGAACCTCAATCACCATGCTGGGAATCACGCTCGACGGAGGCATGTGCTGGGATACGCACGTGAAATCTCTCTGCTCTAGGTTAAACGGTGTTTTGTATTGCCTCAGAAGGCTCAGATCCATTGTCAGTGAAAGCACCGTCATCAGCGCCTACTACGCCCTATTCGACAGCATAATGGGGTACGGCGTCACTCTATGGGGTGCTTCATCAGCTAGCGGAGATGTGTTTCTCAAGCAGAAGAAAGCTGTTCGCATTATCGGAGGAGCTGCTCCCACGCAGCACTGCGCGCCGTTGTTCGTGCGTTTCAGCATAATGACGCTCCCGTGCAGATATTTGTTCTCCCTGGCTTGCTACTGCATTTCGACCAGGTTTGCGGGTTTTCCTCCAAGACACATGGACGAACATCGGTTCAACACCAGAAATAGGAGGAACTTTAGCATCATTGCGAACAGAGTGAATATGTCCCGACATGCCTCTAACTACTGGGGGCCTAGACTTTTCAACAATATCGTGTGCCAGCCGTCATTGGATAATAATCGAAGAAATTTTAAGATGGCATTTAGGGACCATCTACTAAAAACCCCTATATATAGTGTAGAAGCTTTCTTTGAAAGCCGTGTTGTGCTGGACTGTGTACCGCCGTTCTAGTGATTTCGATAACGTGTTGTCTGTATTAGTAGTATTAATCGAGAGTTTTAAAGTGTTTAATGTGTAATTGGTTTTATATTGTCATATTCTATATTTTATTTTGTTTTGACTTGGCTATGTGCAACTTCTGTATGTTTAATGCCTAAATAAATGAATTGAATTGAATTGTGTTGCTTTTTTAGAAATACGTATTTTAAAAAATTCAAAAGTGGTTATATTTCTGTATAGGAAATGTTAGGTTGATACCTAATTCAAGTTCTGACAGATTTATATTCGTTCATGACACTGTAGATGTCACATTCGTACCAACATACTAAAATATAACTACACTCATCGCTATACTTTATTTAAATTTTTTTTCAATTTATCGTTTTTACAATTAGTTATAACAACGGGTTGATATTTCCTATCAACAAAGAATCAAATTGGTGATCTTATTTTATTTGAATTTTGTATTTTGTACTTTGCCGCACTAGAGCGGCTACGTTCCATAGCGGTTCCCCAACCTCTGATAAAATCAGCTGTTTTCGAGTGTGACAGCCATAGACATTTCTGTGGTGACAGCACAAAAAAATGTTTGTCAAATCCAGGCTACTATGTACGTTCATATCAATGCAGATGCGACCCATCTCGATCAAACTACTTTGACTATTTTGACGAAATTACAGAAATGGCAGCTCATTTGCAAAATCCTTGAAAAATGCTTAGAGGAAACAGCCAGTTCCTTTGGACCCTTTTGAACCAAAAGCTTTTCAGCTCTAAGTTTGGTCATAAAACTTCTAAATACGCACGTTCGTCCCGATACCTTTAGTAGTTTCCCCGGAATCGTCGTCACAAAAATCGGGTACACACATACATACACACACACATACACACACACACACACACACACACACACAGACATTTTTTTGTACCTTGGTCAAAAATGTTCACGGGACCCATAAAGACCTATTTCAGCTAAAATCTCAAATTTTTTTTTCGGCACGATTACAATACTTCATCATACTGCGTATGATAAAGTAAAAAAAAATTCTACAATGCCTATAGAGGCAAAATGCGTGTATACAAATACAGCACGAGTATCTAGATTCAATTAGATAATTGTAAAATACCTATTGGCCCCGTGCACAGTATAGAGTGGGGGTTTCAAAAGCTATTTAGGCGCCCGTTGCGGAATCCCGGCGGACTATTTTTCCGCAGGAACTGTTCTCGGTCACCGCTACACGCAAAGGCGCTGTAGTCGACTTTATTATATCTGTCTGCTGTTGGCGTTCGTAAACGCGCTCTCGCTACAGGTAACTGCACCACGTCGGTAATTACTAGGGAGAAAACTGCTTAGAACAGCGCCACCTCCTGGCTATCTTAGACTTTTCCTGCGGTGAAACAGACGTGCTTGTCGACGCGCACCCGGCCAATAGAGGCATAGAAAGTGCGTATAAAAATACAACACGAGTATATAAATTAAAAAAGAAAGTTGCACGCAATGCCTATAGAGGCAAAGAAACACGTAAATTACAGCAGATGTAAGTAACCGACCCAAAGTAAAATTAAAAATAAAGCGTGCCCAAAAATACAGCACACGTCAATTAAAGGATATAATGGAAATCGGATGTACTCAGCTTTTAATGTCTTCCGACGCCTGATGGACTCGATACGATGCGATGAAGGTGTAAGTTGACCAGGGCGTGCAGCTACGCAATTCTTGGCAGGCGGCCTCGTGGTGCTTCCTTCGTCCAAATTTTCTTCGTATTTCCGCTGAATCCTTTTCCTCGGTCATCCGACTATTTATTTATTTATGTATTTATTTATTAGGTGCACAAACAGGCCAGGCCCATACTAGTACACACAAATACAAAATTATACAATACATGCGAGTAGATAAAGAAAAGGTAAAGAAACATTGCTTGCATAACCGAAACATTGCGAGCATACAGAAAAAAAGAAAAAGAAAACAAGCAAAATGTGTAACATGGTATGCGGTAAATCAAAAATTCTAATAAATCGAAACATTCCTAATAAAATAAAAGATACAATAAATATCAAATTCTAAGGAGAATAGGGAATTTGCAACAAGTGACGTTTAAAGAACAACAGGGTGTTATGGAAGGGATCAATGGAATTTTGGAAACTATTGTAGGTGCTTGTTAATCTGTTGACAGGAGAATTTTGATAGGAATTGGTATGGCAAAGAGGAGGGCGCAATAGACAGGGAGCGCGGGAAGAATGGGAGGGAACATTAAACACAAAACAGTGTAGCAGGTCGGGCGAGTCAAAAAGGCCCCGCAGTATTTTAAACAAAAACATGCCATCTTGAATGAACCTGCGTTTCCATAGGGGTACGAGTCCAAATACAAGACAACGCTGCTGGTAAGTACAACCCGGTAGGTGAAATCGCCTGCCAAGGTATTTAGCATACCGTTTTTGAATCGCCTCAACCTGATTAATATAAGTATGGTACTGCGGGCTCCAGACTACCGATGCAAAATTTAAAACGCTGTTAACATACGCATTGTATAATGTGTTGATAGTCGACATTTTGGTGAACGATGAGGATGTTCTAATTATGAAACCCAGAGCCCGATAGGCCTTCTGTGTCACGTAGTCTATGTGAAGGTTAAATAATAATTTGTTGTCAATAATGACACCCAAATCCCTAATGCTGGTGACACCAGAGATTGCGTTCTCTCCAAGACTGTAACCAAACTCGAACTTGTAGCGGCTTCTAGAGAATGTTATACTCTTACACTTATCATGATTTAGTACTAGCTTATTATCAATGCAGTACTGATGAAGTCTGTCGAGATCAGACTGAAAATCATAACAGTCCTGGAGAGAAGAGATACAGCAATAGATTTTAGTGTCATCCGCCTACATTAAAAAGTTGGAGTGGAGAAAGCATGATGCAATATCATTAACATAAATAGAAAAAAGTAAGGGGCCTAAGTGGGATCCCTGTGGGACCCCAGAGGGATCTGTCTGTAGGAAGAGATAAAGTGGTTCAGTCGCACCGCCTGGGAGCGGTCTGCAACATAAGAAGCAAGCCACCGCACCAGAAACCCGTCCAAGCCCACCGCTACCAGCTTCCGGGTCTAAATGGAATGATCTATCTTATCAAATGCCTTGCTATAGTCTGTATAAACAGCGTCTACCTGAGCACGAGAATCAAGGGCCTTTAAGATATATTCTGTGTACGTGCAAAGGTTTGTGTCGACAGATCTTCCTGGGAAGAATCCATGTTGTTGGGGCACAATTTTGTTTTTAACTTCATATAAAAGGACGGGGTAGATCATGCTTTCAAAGAGCTTACTAATGACTATGACGGACCAATGTATTGGATGGAGTTGGTGGTTCATTTAAAACGACTTACTTATTTAATACATTTATTTTACACTAAGAGACATGACATTTATTTGCAGTGGACTGTATCGGATCAGCGGTGGTCAAGCTCTGTCGATCGCCGATATCGATCGCGGCGCATCCCCTATCACTTATACGAGCGCCTCTCGCGGGCGCTTATAATATCACAGATAACACCGCCTCTTACGGTTCGCACGAGGCCCATACTTAAAATATTGTTAGCTGCGCGCTAACACTTACTTTTAGATTTACAGTTTAGAAACTAGAGCAGAAGAAATCGGAGCATATGCAGGTATGTATAATATGTATATATAGGTGTTTCTTTTGCATATGTACAAGTTTGTATCTAGTCGCTAGATAATAATAATAATTATAATTATTATTATAATTATAATAAATTAGTTCTTCGGCTTTTGGGAGCCGAAAAACAAATTTATTATTACAAAAAATTGGAACATTGATATTTTTTCAAAAACTGTACTAATATACTTACTTTTCCATTCAAAGAAACGTAAGTTTGTGTTGGTATGAAAATTAGGGAACACCATTATGTTTATCTACACCTTTCCGATATGGACTGCCTGTATAGTAACAACAATATACTTAAAGATTTTTTCGGTATTCAGACTAATAAATTCAGAGCCAAATAAAATTCGATGCGTTTTCCTTATTATTTGTTTATTTAAATTGTCCGTACATGTTTCGTTCATTCTTAAAAACAAATAATAAGGAAACCGCGTCGAATTTTATTACACTACACCGTATTAGTAAAAGGAATTCTATTAAATTAAGAGCTATTTATTCAACATGATAAAACACGCATGTTGAATTTTACGTTACCTCTATCAACACGTTTGAATAATAAAATTTATTTTTTAATTTGACTTTGATTGTTGGCAAACTAAGTCCATAAGTATATAGCACACAGTACGCAGCTAAAATTTATCAGTTTGCCACATTACAACCAATCCGATGATGAAGGTTCTCAGCATTTTAGCGGTGTTATTCGCAGTTGCTACAATAGCGACACCTTCCGCCATACCCGATGCACCAGTAACTAAATTTCAGGGTATGTAAATTATGCTACTTTTTTAGAGTAAGAAATATGTTGAGAATTGAGAGAATATTTCAATATTGTCAATATTGTGTGTCACACATCGAAGACAAAGCTGGAATAAAATTTTCATATTATTTCTAATGTAAGTTTATTATTTTTTTTGCAGATATTGTTAAACTACTGGAAACAATACCATTCTTTCCACATATGTTTGGCAACATTAAGCCAATAAATGTCCAACCAGTTCCTCACCGAGAAACAAGGCCACTGACAAAGGCTGTGAACGGGACAGTTGAAACCACTGAATGATGGCCGTGAATAGCCAAGAAAGCAATGTTTTTATTTGTGAACAAATAATTATAAAATTTGAAATAAACCAGTGATAAGAAAGCTTGCATCACTACGCCTTCCCATTTGTAGAATCTAAATTATAATTTTCAGTTTCGCATCAATTTCGTATGGGCTACTATTTAGACTAGCAGCCCATGCGAAATAATACGCAGAGATCGGATAGCTTGCGATTATGAGGCGAAAGGTGATGAGGATATTTTGTAAAATATATCGTATTTCATAAGCGTTTCCACCATACTCACCATACCTATACATTATAGTGGAAGATTCAGATGATTTTAGAAACACAGGGCAAGTGGTCTTGAGGGGTATCATAGGATAGCTCTTTTAAAGCAAAGTAAGTTTCGAGATGAACTTATTGAACGCCTTTGAATACAGCACAAGTATGAATAATGAAAATCGCTGAAAGGTTATGAAAATTATTGATCATCAAAGTTTATCAAAATAGTTATTTGGCGGTTCTTTGCATGAACAACGGAGGAATACAAATTTAAAAAAATACGATTTCCATCTCGCAAACTGTTAGAAAGTCGATGTGATTTTTACTAAAAACGCCTCCTTTCTGAAAAATAAATATATTTTAAATTTTATGTTGTTGGTTGTTTCCAAGAAACGCTTTAAAAACACTATATCACATATATTTGCAAAACTACTATTACTGGTTTTGTTTTTAATAATGATATTTAAAGTATACCAATAAACTTTACAGGAAACCCGTTAAGATGTCTCAAATGTTTGTAGTTTTTAAGAAATTCAATTATAATATTTCAATGTATATGAAGTTCTGGATGTGTTTATACAAACAAAATATCAAATATCTATTAAATTTTGATATTTCCGCGATTTTGACGGCTCCAAAACGTCGTCCACTTTCATGTAAGATAATTTTAGGTTTTCAATCATGAAAGTTTTATATACCTTCAAAAGTAATTAAATAGAACCCACTCATTTCATTTCTGGTGTAAAATTTCATAGACGCAATCAGGCATAATATAAGTAAGACCTTCGTGTTACAAAAGGTATGATATATTATTTCGATATGTATTGTTTCGTAGAATATTCACATATTCACATTTTCGAAAAAGAAAAATACTGTACGAAGATTTCAGCAAACTGAAGTTATTAGCCGGTGAAGAACTGTACCAGTATGAGAAGACAAATATTGTGACAACTCTGAACTGGTGTAGCAGAGGCTTTTTTTCACAGGACGCGAGCCGATGTTTATCCCGTGTTTGGTAGTAACATTTATACACATAATACATTATACGCATGATCCTTGCGTGCAGTGGGAATTTTAAATTGTCAAGTGGGAATCTCATATTTGTGCAGTAATAAGAACAGATTTCTATATTTGCAGTTTTCGATATAATATTTCGGTTTCACGTATCTATTTTTATCATAAAAAGTAGGTAGATCGAAATTTTTTGAACAAAATTTAAAATAATTTTTGGAGCATTTATAATGAAGGAACTGGATTTTCTCGAAATTTTCAATAGGGTCTGAGAGAAAAGCGCTTGAAGCACGCGTAACGTTCCTCATATAGGTGTGCGCGCTCGTGTGCGCGCACAGATTAAAACCAAAAATTTGCCGTACTTATTCGTATTCAGCACAAAAAAATATCGAAAACGCCTAGGCACTTTCCATTCCAATATTATCATAATTTTCAAGTTTCAATTCCTGCATATGAAATCATATGCAAACAAAATGATCATCTATTAAAATGTTAGGCGAACAAATTATAAAATTATAAAATGAAAATTTTCAAGAAGAATTTAGCTTGTTTCTGCATGCTTGTTTACACACCGACGAAACTTGAAACGCTACAAAAGCCACAAATTACAAAAATTTAAATTTAGGAAACTTTTGACCCAGATTATCATTATTTTGCTAACGCAGTCAGTTGACTTATACCCGATATAACGCAAGAACAATCGTTAGGTGGAAACACATTTACCGAGCAGGAAAGGATGATGTCCATCTTCATCATCCTCTTCTGCTTCTGAGGTTTTCCTTCTGGTGTAATTTTAGGTGTTGGGATTTAGGAACAACCACGTCCAATTAGTTTGTTTAGTAAACTAAAAAGACAAAAGAAAAGAAAGCAGTCTGTATTTCATGCTTATTGTGTACCCCCAACAGTAAATGTCACTAACTATATTCAGTTACATCATATTTAAGAAGATGATAGCTATCCACCCTAAAAATTTAAATCGGTTTCATCCGTTTCTGAAATAAAGCCAGAACCGTGTCGTAACATGAACAATAAATAATAATACCATGTTGTCGCATTCTTCGAAATTGAAAGTGATAATTTTGTTTTGTTTTTTAGAAAACTTAGTTCATAGCATTGATAAATCCAGCTTTGGTGACTTTTAACGTCGACCCGGCGATTTATTGTGATATACTATCGTGGCCATATATTATGTCCCCTGTTTTGAAGCCCATTTTCTCGCAAATCTAGGGGCGAAAAAATTTGAAAAAATTCTGATGCTGTCCATGGTTAATATGCTACAACTCATAAAAATTAGAAAGTTGTATACGTTGGCGTTTTCCCGATTTTTCCAAATTAGGAAGCGCTATTTTTGTCCCGTAACTTTTATTCGTTTAATTTAAGCAATTAATTACTCCGGAAATAATCTATATATTTCAACGAATTAAAAAGTAAAATCACCTGCGGAATGCTAGCTTTCAATGTGCATCTTTGCAAAATCATTGGATTAGTGCTTGACCCACAAAAAGCTATATTATGCAATGCCAGTAATTCCTTTATTAGAAGAGCTAGAATAATGAAATATAGACTGTAGGCTACCCACTAATTCATAGGTTTAAAGTTTATTACATAATCATTGTTTATCTTCCATTTTCCCTATAAAAGATCGAGTTGAAGCATGTCATGATTGCTGCAATTGACGCGGCGCTCTTCGGTCTTTCGGGCGAGCGGGGGAAGGGATCGACAGCGACGCTGCAAGTAGTGGCGGATCGCACGTGCATTAGTTACTAGGAGAACAGTGTTTACGGACACAATACATATAACGACACGGCGATTATGCCTCGCTAAAGAAATTTGGATATCCGGCGACAGATTACCGAATTAAAAAATAATGGCAAAATGAGTCAATAAGATAACAGAACCACGAACAGGTACTTAGAAGTCCCATGGAAATTCTTGGCAATTTAAATCGGGTTTCGGGATTAGCATTTAAAATTAATGAGTGATCTGCAAAATAATCTATGTGTCTACAAATTTACGATGCTAAATTTGTAAAAGTTTTTTGATATTTCTAAGTTTTATACGCTCAGAGCTGACGTTTGTAATATATGTAATATATCAAGAGTTGGCGTTATATTTTATATTGTTTGTGCATGTATTTAAATATTATTAATAAATAAACTGTTGAAACTGTAATAATAGTTTGAATATTTATATAACAAAATCGTGCATACTTTTGAAATATTTTTTTGGGTTTATCAAGCAAACTTAATTTAGTATTCACCATTAATCGGAAAATCTCCATATTATTAGATCTATCCGCTTCCATCAAAATCTTGTTTACAACCTTATTGTATAAAACTGAAGAAATCATAAACACCAATCGATAGAAGAGATTTGTCTCGTACCGGGTCACATCTTATAATCAAAATTACGCAAAAATTAAGAATTTAATTGTTAGTTAAAATTACTACTGCTTCTCTCAGCTATGTCGGTTCTCTCCGACATGACAGCACCGCTAACGCCTCCCTTCACCGCAGCACCCCAAAGATCGTAGAGCGTCGGAATTGACGCGGCGTTTCAGCACGATCTTTTGTATGAAAATGCAAGATAAGCAATGATTATGGTATAAACGTCAAACCTATGAATTATTGGGTAGCCTATAGTCTATATTTCATTATTCTAACTCTTCTAATAATGGAATTGCTGGCATTGCATAATATAGCTTTTTGTGGGTCAACCACTAATTCACTAATTCAATGATTTTACAAAAATCCACATGGAAACTAGCATTCCGCAGGGGATTTTACTTTTTAGTTCGTTGAAATCTGTAGATTATTTCTGGAGTAATTAATTGCTAAAGTTAAACGCATAAAATTTACGGGGCAAAAACAGCGCCAATTCTTCTTAATTTGGAAAAATCGAGAGTTCTGCGAGAAAATCGACGTTAAAAGAAGGGACATAATATATGACCACGATAGTACGGTCTACAGTTGGTAATATATGATCCCATAGGGTTCTTGTGTTTTGAAGGACACATGCACAATATAGATCGGTTAGTAATAGTGATAAGTGACTAATAAAAACATTTATGGGGTAAAAGTGAAATGAATCGCGCAAAGTAGAGAGATGCATATAAAGTCAATTGTCAGAAATCCAAAGAATTAGAGTAGGTACCAATTTCCAATACACCCAAAGGTCTCTTTAAATTTTTTACTCGCTACCACATCGACGAAAAATAAAACTTTTTACCGCCCCTGCCGCCAAATTGACCCGACGATTAGCTCGGACTAAAATACGCTGATCGCGCGAACGAAATTGAATTAGATCTTCCGTGAATGGGAGGGTGGGCCGACGGAGATGGAAAGCGGTGTCGTTTTTAATATTCATAAGCCGGCAAAGTCGAAATTGGCGGCCCTCCGGATAGCTCCGGGTAATTTGTTTTTGTTCTTCTGCGGTCAGATTACTTGGGGAATTGGGGGCCGCGGTGCAACGTTAATAAAAGAATAACGAAATATTTGTTTCGGAATTGGTTCATCCGACGAAACTCTCTCTCCGTGCTCTTCGGTCTCCCGCGGTCTCCGGATTGTGTTGTTCCGGCTGCCGTGACCTACCGCAGCCAATCGATTTCCGATCCATCGAACAACATCCGAATTCAAACTATCACGGCAATTGTTGCCCAATAATACGGTTGCGGTACAATAGTTACAGAGTGAACTTCGATAGGATAGTTACGACGACTTTGGTCGCGTAATGACTATTGGCAAACACCAACGTAAATACTGATAAGGTGTAATTCCGACATATTTCTGTTTATTTGGATAAAGTAAGAATCTACAACATTGAACTTTATTTTAGTGTAATAGTTCGTTGGTTGGGTTAAATCTGGTTATTAAGTAACTATAATTTTAGTTTTAAGATCGTTATCTAAGTACCACAACCTTAACCATTATGAAATTTACCTCTCTAAACACGCTCAGCACTTAAGTTCTTGCAATAGGACCAATGCAGTATTGTATCAGACAAAGCACATCACTCTTACAATGATAATCACTATTTGAACTCAATAAAAATGTTATTAAAGTCTCTACCACTTCAAATACTAAAGGAAACTTACTTACTAGTAAAACTCAAATATCAATAAAAGAATAACAAATAATTATTTACAATTAAAACAGAAGAACTAAAACAATGAACTGAAACTCTACCAAATCTTTTTAAGGAGTTGTCAGATTATACAAAACACATTCAATTTAAAAATTAAACACAAAGTAAGGAAGCATTGATCGGCTTACCATTTACAAAAGCACACACTAAAAAACTACATTTTAATATTAAACAAGCGGCATGCTTGCAACTGGTTTGTTTTATATCTCAAACCACTCTCTATCTCTTCGGGATGCCAACGAATCTACGCCTCAGCCATTTATTAAAACTTCCCCCTCCTTGACTGCATATTAGGAGAAAAAAGGACCACACGACAAGTTAAACGAAATGTGTAGATGGAAAGCCAGTTGCCCTAAAAGCATAAATATCTCGCTCAGCAGTATGTTATACAGTTTACAACAAAAGTCATAAATCCACTACCCAAGAAAATCCTTAAATGCATGGGAATACACACCATTAAAAAGTTTCACAGGGACGTCGTGTAGAATAATTTATGTCATAGAAAAAAATACAGATAACACCCGCGTAAGCGACCGTCAAGTATGGTATCGAATTATATGCGATAAGAATACTGGTGTTGAATGTCTGTCACAGACCAACGTGCGGTAAAGTTGATCCCGCAAACAAAAATAATGCCAATTATTACGTTAGGACATCCGGTTTGTTAATTTGACATTACACTTATCGACCCACAATCGTTTACAATCGTGTACATGGTTACAAGTAATACATATGGCTCGATTGCTGTCTTTACACAAGAAAATATTTTACATGGTTTGCTATATTACAATTAATGCTACGCATTTTGCATACAGGATGTACCAATAGTTCGTTGTTGGACGATGATGATTCTATTAGTTCGACGGTAAGTTGTAATTAGTTCATAAGTTTCCTGTTAGTAATAGAATGTATTGTTGTAGATTGGTCTAATTGCTCGAAACATGGTAATAGCACATATAAATAAATAAATTCTTCGAATAACCAACCATAATATATTATTTTAACTGCAAGAAGAAGCCACTGTGAATATTGCGTCAAGTTGTGTAGGGCATGTCTTGGTATCGGGTGTTTCCCTGATATAGAGGAAACACGACTTTACAAACTTGATACAACTTTGTCGTCTTCCTATCTTAAATGTTCAATTCATTTCAGTTCAATACAAAATTCGGCTACGTATGAAAAAATAGACTCAAATGGTCAGAAGAGAGACAAGAGAGACTACACTTTGGTACCTTACAAATAATTTGAGGTGACCAGCTAACCGATAAAATAAAATTGAGAAAAGAGAAAAAACAACTCCGTAAAGTGGTAAAGTGGCAAAACGAAAAAAAATGCGTCTTACATGTTCACATCAAAGCGATCACATGGTATAAAAATTTTAAGTTTTAAGTTTCATTGCAGCCTATTTTGGATACTCAACCACGTTTTCATTTTTTAAGCATTTGTTTTTATTATTTTTAATTAAAAATTTAAATAAATCGATATTTTCGCATTATTTATACAGTAAGCTCGTAAAGTTTGGAAACAAGTTTGCATTAGAAATTTTCGAGAAATAGACAATTGAAAATTGTAAAATACTAGGAAAATATTAGGAAAAATGGAAAAATCTCATAAAGGCGGGTTTTGTAACTTTTAGACATTTATACCACCTAAACCCATTATGTCCTTGAAATTTGAAAATGGTCTCCTAGTAAACCTAATCTGCACTTTTACCTGAAATGCTGAAATCTACAAATGTTTTGAAGCATTTACAGCATTCTTTAAGTGGCGTGCAGGCGCCTCCATAAAAGAAACAACGAAAAGCGCAGTAACTTGACGTTATATGCAACTTTCAAGCTGAAAGCCTCTTATTCACTTTTCATAAACCAATAAAAGTTATCAATGTTACTCCAATTTTCAACTATCTTTATATCGAAAATTTTCTAATGTAAGGCCGTGCATTTGGTAAATACCTTTAAGACAATTAACAATTTTAAGTTTGTTTCATGTAAATATGAGTATTTTGATAATAATATAGAGACGTGTCAGAGCAGTTTTTTATAACAAACAGTTTCAGAGATGGTGTCATGTTTCCATACTTTACGTGCTCCCTGTATATATGTAGGTACTTTACTTTTCTTTGTGTTGTGAATATTTCAACGCCTGTAAAAATAAACAAATTCACGTCCTTTTGACATTTTGAGCCCATTTTGAACTCGGATTAGTTTTTATTGCAATTGAGTCTATCCAAAACGTTAATTTCTGTTACAATATGATAAAATATTATTGTATGTTTAGTTGTATAAGCCGGAGGCGTTTCGTTAAGGTACAGAAAAGCAAGGAAGAACGAGGTTGATTTTTGTACGTTACGACCCAATATAATTTAGGCACATGTTTATGTATCAATTGTCAACACTATTTCAGTTTTGAGTTTTACTATTTTAATACAGTAGGTATCTATCGTTCTATTTTATTACACGAACCTACACGGCATTGACTCTTACACCTACAATTACAAGAATTTTATATTCAAATCATAAATTCCATATTCCGAAAGGTTATCAACATTGTACAGTTTTCAATTGTCCTTTTCTCGAAAATTTTCTGATGTAAAGCCTTAAAATGTTTCCGCTGTCATTTAGACAACCAAACGATCTATCAAAATCACTAAAAAAAAGAAAATGTTTAGTGGTTAGAAATCTCAAATATTGCTTATGTGCTGAACAGTATGAAATAAACCCAATGAAAACTTTTTGCCCTTGATTAAATAATAAAAACTGTGAAATAAACAAAAGGTGTATTTAGTTTTATTCTTTTTTATTGTCTAATATTTCAGCAATTATTGATGGCCTCCTCAGGAACTTAAAATGTATACAACTTAATTAACAAAACAACAAAGCACGCTAAACACGGATTGTTCATACCTAATGATGGTCTTAAAACACAACGACCAACATGGCAGTTAACAACATCTTATCAAATAACACGTACACACGGAGGTCACGAACGTTCATGCGTACAAGTAGAGAGCAACGGACTAATTTTTTCAACCCATAAAACTGAATAGCCACCTTGTCACAATAATATATCACCAAATAGACATCGAGTCTGACACACATAATTCTATAACAAAACCCGCACTATTAACCATAAACGTTAACATAATATTATAAAATAGCACGACGTATAAGTGTATAAACGAGCCGTTAACACTTAACACTTAACGAGCCCCTTGACTGCTTATACTCTAAATTTAATACAAAACTTAAAAAATATGCTTAAGTTCTCAGTGTCCGACCGCAAATTCATGGAATTACTAGTGTCTTTTATCACAACCATATCGAAAAAGACCCTTTCTCGTAGATTACGTTTATTGAAAATTATCTTGAGGACAATAAAAAATGATAAACTAAGAACACCGTTTTACTTATCATACGCAGTATGATTTGTCCTGTTTATTTGTCAGTACGTTTTTAGTGATTCTCATTTTAAACTATTTATTACTAATTTAGTCTCTTATTTTATACCAATTTTATAGTGTTTGTCAGTTCTAACACATGTGTGAGTGTACCTACAGTTTTGTTTTATCTTTTTGACACGAGAGTCACATGATGCGCAAGCAAAACTGGTAACTCTTAAGTTTATTTAAAAACCTTACACGAAAAACAGTGTCCATTGAGTAGTTATTTTCATATTTAGAAGTTTTATGACCAAATTTAGAGCAGAAAGGCTTTTGGTTCAAAAGGGTCCAAAGGAACTGAATGTTTCCTCTAAGCATTTTTCAAAGATTTTGCAAATGAGCTGCCATTTCTGTAATTTCGTCAAAATAGTTAAATAATAAATTAAAGTAGAGGCAAAATTTCCTTTCTGAAATGTTTTGGTAAAATTAATAGTTTAGCTGCATGAGCAAATTCTATTTGATCGAGAACGGTCGTGTTTGTATTAATATAAAACTAGTTAGCCAGGATTTGAGAGATATTTTCATTTTAATGACAGTAGGTAGTGTCAAACGCTGATGTTTTGATAATAACTGCTGTCAATACAATCAAAATGTCTGTCAAATCCTGGCTAACTAGTTTTATTTGAATGCAGACACGACCTATTTCGATCAAATAGAATCTCCTTTAGCTAAACTATTTATATAGTATGATAAGGTCATGTGCCTGGCTACATCAGATCTTTTTATTTGAACCCCGTTAACCCAAAAAAGTTTCTGGTATGAAATAAGTTCATTAAAATTTAAAGCAGTCTGTATTTCTTTTTAATCAATGCGAACGTGTATTTCATGTCATTTCAATTTCCAACTCCAACGGTTTGTGACAGCCGATTTTTTTTTTATTAGCGTCCTCTACTTTTCTCGTTACTTTTCGTGGGCTCTCTGATTGACAACATCATAATTACTTAATAAAAAACTTTTAAATACATTTATTCGACATTGGGAAGATAAAGATAAATAATGCTGCGAATGTTGATTTAATGAATGTCAAAAGCTACTACGAAGATAGCAATCGAACTTTTCCAGTAAAGGGTTTCTATAAAAAAAAAAAAAAAACGCTGACGCCACTTGTAGGAAAACTCTCTCATAATGATTTTATGTAATACCTTTGCGCACATGTAACAAACGAGCAAGTTTATTGCTTCTTTTACCAAGACCCATCTTATTTGCCAAACATAATACTGTCCCACGCATTTCGCGTGGGTTTATATTATGAATAATATAATCGATACTTGTAGACTGGTATCGTATACGCCACCTATGAAAAATCGCTCGTATACCACTTTTGGTGAGTGCTTACTGTGAAACGATCTAGGTGCCATAAATATTTCAGTACGTTTTTTGCCTCATATGAGCATACTGTTGTAAATAATTTGACCACCTATGAAAATAATACCATCATATACAGAAAAATTTCTTGAACATCTGATCAAAATGTTACCTGAAAAAGGAAACAATGATATTATTATTGAAATGAATTAAAAACTATCACTGATTAAAGAATTCGTCATGAAACGTTGTCCACTAATGTTAAACAAATTAATAGGTAAACAAGTTATAGACCATATTTTAGACGAACTATGTGGCTACATGATAAACCAAGAATTACCTAAAATATTGAGAGATGTAGCTTTGGGAGAAGGTTCGTCTTTAATGTCTAACAGATTCTTTGAGTTACTGCGTATGCACCCCTGTAAGGGCCACAATTTCATGATAATACACAGTGCCAGCTACTGTCCACTGTCTGGTCAGCACCTGGTACTGTCTAAATAAGGCATAATATTGTAGAAAATCCACATTAACTAGTTCAAATTCAAATTGGAAAACCGTGCTTTAAAAATTAAAATTTACTTTATTACCCCACTGAAACAAAAAAGTTATCCTTCTTGGTGGTAACGGATCACCTCATAGATTTTCCCTTACGATTAGATCCAGTTCTCTGCCTGGTTTATCTCAAAGTAAAATAAAAATGCAGTTCCGCCGACTTCAAGCAATATTTCAAAGCTGCATATTGTGTAACAATTTCATCCTCTTTTACGACTTATACATTTTATATATTTTCCGCGAACCGAAGACAAATAGAGCGAACGCGTCGGCCTTTATGTTCCTCCAGCAATGAGCTTTATAACGTCACATTGAAATATTCAATAAGAGGAACGCACCCCCCCTTCTGCGAGTGTACAAACAAGCTCGGTTTGGATGGGCGACATCCTAAAAGGAGTTGGCATCTATCGATTTGCTGTCAGAAATATGCGTATAATAATATAGCTCGTTTAACTCGTCAATATTTCAGACGGTCTTTGCTCTCTCTCCTTCCTCTCCCCACCCTTGCCTCGCGAAGTTGCCGTTCTTTTACGTTCACATCGTTTATTTGGTCCGTGGCGCGTTTTTAGTGTTATTGGAAATAACTGTAGGCCGGGATCGGAGTGTACGACTTATTTATATTTTTCGAATTCGTCTTGATACGTCCTGAAAGTCCTTCCTGAAGGCAGTTTTGAAGAGCTAAGGCCCGATCGCCACTCGATATCCCTCCTTCTTCTTTTTTCTTGCATTTAAATCGAGGATTTCCTTTGCGTAGACCCCGGGATACTTTCCGAATATTTTATCGGAATTTTTCCGACGTCTATCGCGCGTTTATTCCAAATAAATATACACGAATTTACATAACTACGATATACGTTTGCCATAGGGATATTTCTCTTCTTCCGGTTGCTATTCCGGGTTCATATATCCGAGCTCCCCCCTCCTGTATCTTTTATTATAGTCGCAATGAATGATAATTGAAAAAATAAGAGTGGGGTGATGGGTTTGGTGTGTGGGGGGGTTGTGTCACGAAAATTAAATAACACGGCGACACAATGGGATGTCACGGCGGGGATGGGAGGGGATGTGTCACGTAGTAGAAAATATCTGACAAACGGCCTTCGATGGCTTGTCGATTTTTATGCTGGCTTATAAATAAAATTGGAGGCCGGCCTCGGATGGCAAAGACAGTCATAAATCATACTGTCCAAATATAGTTTTCTATATCGTGGAGATTGTCCCCTTCGCAGATTTTTCTCCTTTTTGCACCGCTTATCCCTGCCAAATCGTGTAGGTATATCGACAAAATGGGAGATATAAGAAGTCCAAATGGTGGTTCCAATAAATGTTGGACAAGCGTTGGTATAACATTTCATTCATTTACTTTTATGGTACAGAACACGATTCATATATTATGCATTCTTCGCTTTATGATTGGAATAAATTTTTATATCAAACTTGAGATCGCCATTTATACTTTGTTGGTGATACCCGACCTTTGTAATTTGGGAAAGCATTTTAATTATTACATATGATTATATTGATATTTGATAGAATTATGATACAATAACCAGAAAGTGTATTTTAATGGTTTACTGTTTAATTTGCCTTAGTTCATATGCTGTGAATTGTGCATCGACATAACAATATGGCTTTGTCTGCGTTCAGTAGATTAACACTGCTAGACAAATTTTATTTTGTGCTGATTCCGAATATAGCCATAGAAAAAAGTTGGTATCAAAAAATATCAGAAAATTCTAAAAATTACACCGGTTTATAATAAATACTACTAGGCAATTAATATTTTGATGTTTAATAACTTTTGAACTAACATAAACGTCCCAAATTCAGACACTGTCTTAAATTCTGACACATTTCTGTTTAGTTGGATAAAATAAGACATCTACACATTGAACTTTTTTCTTGGACAGCCGGTTTGTTGATTTGACATTACACTTATCAACCCACAATCATTTCTTATTCTACCAAATTTCAAATGGTCAGCATATAAACTAAAAGTTTGTCTGATCTTGATAATTGAGTGTCTTCGACTTCTTTTTACATCGCTAAAGGATAACACTAATTAAGAAAATACTAATTATATCTATTTAGGCTGACTAAAAATGTGTTGTATTTTCATAATAATACGGTATACTACTCTTTTATTCACTAATATTTGCCAATTTACGGGTGCCGGAATTAGGTGTCGGAAAATATAGCCTTAAAATATATGTCCTTAAATCAGACATGTGTACATGGTTAGAAGTAATACATATAACTCTATTGGTGTCTTTGCACAAGAAAATAACATATTTTAAATCGTTTGCTATATTACAGTTAATTGTACGCATTTTGTCCAAATTCCGACACGAGCACGGAATTACGAACATCAATAATTCTTAATTATTAAACTAGCAGTAGAGAGTAGCGATTTTGGCATTAATACACCACCCTTGGAGATAACAGTTGAACTCATGCCATCTCCATTAAAAAAATCATTATTCTGGCCTGAAACACCCAAATAAAGTAAAAAAGAAGCTGTTCTTCTGTGACATTATTATCTAATGTTTGGAGAGCATATTTGTTAATAAAAAAAGAAAGCACAAAAGAAAATCATTCTAGAGAAATAAGAAAGGAAGCGAAAAAGGATCAGAATAAAAAGCTGCCCCAAGAAAAACACTAAAAAAATCTCAGATGCAACAAACATTAAAATACAGATGAGGGACTGAGGGCAGACTGAAGAAAACTAAGGTGTTATTTTGTACTGTGTTTAATTATAAATAGTAAACAAATGTTTTACTTTTCTTAATAATAAATGTTATTTAACAATATTTAATATATTTAATATTTACTTAAATGTTTATATTCGTCGGAATAATGTATCGGAATTAGAGGCAATTGTTAAACTTATAAAATATAATATAAATTACATAATCAATTTTCTTACAAATGAATAGTGAGATGTTTTTAGAAGGAAATATTTGTTTAAAAAAAGTTGACATAGCCATTATCACTACATAAATATAAATATCTACAGTTAATATCTACAAATGTAACAAACATTTCTTAATCTGTCTCAATTTGGGGCGTTTACCTTACATCACTGATTTTTCTAATTTCGGAACATTATAAAGAACATCGTAAGGATTGTAAAAGACCAATACAATTGTGGAAACAGAATAGATTAGCTATTATACTGGAAAACCGAAATGATGTTTTTTTTGTAAATTTGAAAAATCCTAACGAATAAATAAGCCCCTTGTTCAAAGTCCCAAGTACTAAAAAAAACGTTTACTCACATTAGAAGAAACACAGGTTGAAGTAAACCTTTGCAATATCTGTGGTACCAGAAAACTGGTGAAACCGTAGTTTTGCGTTGTAGCCCAAATATTAGGCCACACCTCTCAGGATCGCTTCAATTTATTAAATAGTTTTTTAGATATTATATATCGCCGAAAATATCTAAGAGATTCTTCCCGCCATTAGTTGTTCAATAATTCTCTCTGTTAATATGAAGAATCTCTCTTGTGAATATCAAGAACAAAGTAATGACTTGTAGCAGTATATCTGTCACTGTGTTTTTTTCTTGGCTTTAATATTGACACTATATTCGTAACAGTTATCGTTTGGCGATTTAAGTTAGATTGGTCATTTAAAACAAATGAACTGTTCAAAATACATACTGATTGATACGCTCGTGGGCTCAAATCTACTTAAAAATTTCGCTCAATATCATCACTGATAGAATTATGCACATGAACATGGCATATTTTTTGATTCTCCGGAATTTCTCAGAAATAATACCACTGGGAAAATGTCTGTACATTCCGTTGAAACTGCCACGAGATCTTATTTCCTGGTAAGTTGGATTAATTGCCTGAATATCATGCGGTCTTCAGAACTGATTCATATTGACACAGGCTAGCATGTAGTATGCTTTTTATTATGCAATCAATCCTGTCATTACTTCTCATTTTGTATCTGAGTTATTAAAAAGCCTGATGAGGCCAGGCACATGACTTTATCATACAATATATAAAATTAATAGTTTAGCTGCATGAGAATCTATTTGATTGAGATCAGTCGTGTCTGCATTAAAATAAAACTAGTTAGCCAGGATTTGACAGATAAATAAATAATTAAATAAATAAATAATTCCTTTATTAACATAAAACAATATTAAATGCAACGAAATAATATTTATATTTAGGGCGGAGATCAGCACACTTGTTTTTCAAATTGTCTTGCTCTTCCACTCAACACCTTACGTAAACTAGAACTAAGACATAATTGTACCAATAATTCCGAGAACTTATCAAAACAAAAACAAACAAAAAAATTACTCTAGAGTCTAATTACACGTAATTGCAGCCAATCCAACTCAACAAAACATCGCACATGCCCATAAAAAGTAAGAATAAAACAGCCTTCGATGTGCGCTCAATGCCTAAAGTTCCCCCTGTTGAGCAAACAGACAACACTTCTCCTTTCCCCCAAAACTGTTTAACGATAATTTTTTCATATCTTCCCTGAGGCCATTGTATATGTGACTGACCTGGTAAGAGAATGACAGTTTATACAGCTCAGCGCGATGGGCAGTTGGAGCAAACAAACCCCTGAATCTTAAATTAAGGTTATGGACATCCGTTCTACAGCGTATCTTCAGCTTGAGGTATTGTGGGATCTTCTTGGATAGCAACTTATGATATAATATTGCTGCATGCAACACCCTAGTGTTATTCATTTTCAACCACCCCAAATCACCCAGCCCATTCGATACATGATCATACTTCCTCAAACCAACAACAAACAGAACACATGGATTTTGGACACGCTGAACACGCTGAACACGCTGCCTATCAAAACATCAGCATTTGACACTACCGGTACTGTCATTAGACTGAAAATATTTGGAAAATCCTGGCTCACTAAATACCTAGTATTATATCAATGCTGCTGCGACCGATCTAGATCAAATAGAATTTGCAAAATTATTAATTTTACCAAAAAATGTCGCAGACATAAATTATTTAGAATTTCCTCTACTTTAATTTATTATTTAACTATTTTGAGGAAATTACAGAAATGGCGGCTCGTTTGCAAAATCCTCGATAAATGCTTAGAGGAAACGTCTAGTTCCTTTGGACCATTTTTAACCAAACGGTTTTCAGCTCTAAGTTTAGTAATGAAACTTCTAAATATGAAGTTTCGTCCCGATACCTTCAGTAGTTTCTCGTCTCCACAAAAATACATACACACACACACAGACATTTTTTGTATCTTGGTCAGAAATGATCAGGGGACCGAAAAGACCTATTTCCGTTAAAATCCCATTTTTTGTTCGGCGCGATTACAATACTTTATCATACTGCGTATGATAAAGTGAAAAGATATTGGAGTGAATCAAGAAACAAAGTGTTTTGAAGAGATATCTGTTAGTGCCTAGGGGCGACGATATTGCTGTAGGCGCTGATCTTTGCGGGTTCGCTAATAAAAAGTCTAAAATTTACCAAATCTGGAGAACTAGAGAAATATCCTTAAATATATACCTATACAACTGTCGAAAGGATATCCTCCTCCTTTTTTTTAAGTCGGTTAAAAACACATCGAGTGGCAGCAATGTGGATCACCTTAAGAATATTAATTAAGTTCATGTTTTTTGAATCTTAAAATATAGATTATTATCTGCAAAACCACCAACCGCTGATGCACTGGCGCAGACGGTACAAGCACATTTCATTACAAATACAGTGTTTTTACAATGGTGCACTGCATAAAATCATAATTGTCCTATGTAGGATTATCCTAATAGAATTATCAGCATCAGCAACACAATTTCAGCAGGATATGCTGTTATAATGCCATTGCCAGTGATACATGCCAAAGTGCTTCTCAGCACTTATACTTGGATTCCATTAAGGTCCGTTCCATTTCCTACCTTTATTTAATGAAACATTTAACTATATTAAGCTTTATTCCGTCTCGTCATAAAGTTTACTCCCTTATAATTATTCGGAATGGCCGCTGCTATACACACATATACGTACATAACCTCACTTTCAGGGAGACGCCATTAAAAAGCCTCTTTAGCTTCTAATTTAATTTGTATATTACGGTACACGTCGAATATCAACAAGTAGGCATCCGTATGTTGCGGGATATTCTCTTTCCGTCTCCCTCTCTGTGTCTCAGTTCGCCGTGTTGCCGTTAATCTAGATTTACGCAGTGTACGCTGCAAAATGGCGTCCTTGCGGGCAACCGTTGTACATTATTTATACTTTAATATTCCCGCGGGTGCGGTGCGAAGAAACGCAAACACCCCCTTCCCAGATTACGATGGCTCTATGCCCGACCCGTTAACCTTGCCGAAAGATGGCCCATATTTCAGATTTTACCGTCGGGATATGGACGAAATTTGAATTATTTACGGCGCGTGGGTGTCGGTTTTTGACTACATAAACGGCGGGATAAATATAGAACTTTCTCCAAGTAGAAAAGTTTTTGGTAAAAGTTTTCTTTTTATTTTTATGTTTACGTCTAACATAATTTTAGCATATGTCAGTCATAATCTGAGAAAGTTGCTGTCATAACTTACCAACTATGTAGACAGGTTAGGAACAAAGGAGAACGAGATGTTATGTAATAACATATATACTGTAATATAATCTTGAATTCTTTCGTACATAGTTGAGAGTCAAGGATAGAGGCGATGATAGTTTTATCTTTGAATTTTGTTATGAAACATATAATAAATGTAATAAATAATCAGTCAGTATCAGAAAACAGCTGAGAAGGCAGGCCACTGCCTTCTCGTACGAGTGTTGAATGTCTCACTGGTTAATACAGACAAAATACAATTCTCCTCGATACTCCGCTATGTGCCTACTTATATCAATTGTCCAAATACGTCACTACCATTAATTAGGTTACCAAACGACACGGTTGTTCACATGATGTTTGTGCAAACTTGGCGTCTGGAAACCGTACTTTGAAACTGCAACCATTGAGCAATTCGGGTCATTGGCTTTGTTATTTTATGAAACCAAATGGAACATCATGATAACCACATTTTAATATTACTTAATTAATAATAACTGGTAGGAAAAATACCACTGAAATGTTTGCCCAAAACGGTGATGGGTTGGATTCAAACAGCTGTCAAACCGATAAAAATGCGTTGTTTTATCAAATCTGCTAATTTCCTATGAGAATGCTTAGGGTTAATAGAACATATTTTGCGTAAATGCATCTTAATTTCATTTAATTTGTACATATAGAGTTGTTGTATTTGTCTGCATTTTCAATTATTGATGTCTATGCAAAGTTTCGTGTGGTTTGGTTTCGTTTATAGCCTTACGTGTTGCCCATATTGATCAACGGTAAATTCAAAATATACGTGTCTTTCTGCTGTTGAAAATGAGAAAATTAACTTTTTAAGAACACAGAATATAATATTAAATAATATAACAAAGTACTTCCCCTGCCCCATTTTAAATAATACAATTTTAAAACGGACTAAAATTAACAATTTATTTGTTTTGCATAATTTGTAAAAGAAAATTGTACCTCTTATCGTAAAAGCACCCATCTACAGAAAATACGACATGGCAATATTAGTTCTCAGTATAACAGGAGAAGATACAATCAGGGGGAATTTCTATTTCTAGAATGTTTTACTGCCTTGGGCGTGCGTCATCATTTTAACAACACCGAAACGCTGTTAAAGCGTTACGGGCCTCGAACACGAAAACTAGCACGTCCCACGATCACTTCCCTCAAAATAAAAATAATATAACAACGTAATAAAATTCATCATTGCATTTTTAGCATGAATTACACCCAGAGAATCCATCGATCCAGATTCGTGCTGTTATCTTGCTCGCTCGGGGCAAAAGCTTTTATTAATTCCTGTAAATTTTGAATTTTTGGGGCAAGTTGAACTGAAACTGACGACTCCTTGGAGGGATATAAATTTCAATCGCAGAAAAAGAGTCGAGCAACCGCCGCCGCCGGTCTGTGTGTCCTTTTTGAGCCGTCGGGTCGCGAATTTCCCGGTTGAAATGGTGGGTAAACAAAAGTTGGAAACATATTTACATTGGTAGGTGGATATTTTGACGTTTAATTGGGGTCGGATTTTCACCAGATACGCCCGGCCCAATTAAACACTTACCAGTTCAAACCAACCCTCCGACCCTCCCCATCACACTGCATACATTTCCATTTCATTATTTGCGAAATTACACGTGCCTGATGTGTAATATTTTATCAAGAACGAAAAGGACAGTTCTTTGAAGCTGTTTTGAATTTGCTTAAGCTCAAGATAAAGTCACATCACATGTGTCAATAGACAAGGACATGCGGAACTGAGACTGAGAGAGAACTGGTCAATTATTTAAATGACCTTATAAGCATTATAAGAAGACATTTGGTTTGAATGTAAATAACCATCTATTGATCGTAATGTGTTTAAATTAGTTGATAACATGGGCGTATCCAGTTCAAAACGGAAGGGGGGGAGGGCAGTTTTCTAAATTTATGGGGGGGGGGGTGCTAACTAAAGCCAAATACTTGCGTTGTAGTAAAAGTCTAGAATCGACGCATTTTAGGTTTTTTACAATATTTGTATTAATATGAATTTGAGTTCGGATGGTTGGGTATTATATCCACAGATATAATTTTACGTTAATATGATGCTACTCTAAACATATTTATATTATTTTACATCAAAAATTCTAGACTTTCTCCGTTCTATATTTATTTCAATTAGATAAATGTTAGGAATGTATTTCTTTGAAGAAAATTGCGAATATTAGGTCTTATGCTGTAGATATTTCTTTTTAATCGTGTTACTATTTTTGTGATATATTAAGTCCCTAAAGACAACATTATATCAAATTTTTGATAACTTATTTGGTTTTAAAAAGAACCTCAATTTTATAATTCATAGTCAACGACTTGAATTTTGACAAAGAAAAAATGTCTACATCTTATTTGTAACTTTAATTAGCTTTCATCAATCTTTTAAATAATTCACGTAGTAAATTTTAACTCCTTTCTTTACCTTATTATTACTTATTTATTTTAATTATACAAAATATCGCCTAAATGCTAAATTTGTGGTGGAGGTATGACAAAACATTAATAAATATTTTAAGTTCCAAGGAGATGATAAACGAATGTTCTAATTCGCTGGCTTTGAATAATACAGCATAATATGTTGAAAGGTACGGTCTAAAAAACAGCAAATCGTTTTGACAGATTCCATGACAGGTTAAAAAAGTCTAGAAAAAAAAGTTAAACGAAATCCACACATTATCGCTGCTATTTAAACTTGGGTTTAATCTATGACAGAATAACAGTAAAGATAAGACAATAAATTGTTTATTCATAGGTATAATATTACTACCGTAGATTTTCTTCAACTTAATATATCAATAAGACTGGCAGAAATATTATGCTAGCAAGACTGAGAAATTTATTTACCTCTGACTACTACCTATTTCATAAACACTATCAAAGAAAAGCTGTGAAATAAAAACGGAGTCGGCTGTGTTTTTGTGAGATATGAAAAAATCTGATGTGGCCAGGCACATGACTTTATCATACCATATATAAAATTAATAGTGTAGCTGCATGAGATTCGATTTGATCGAGATCGGCCATGTCTGGATTAAAATAAAACTACTAGTACTAGACTAGAGATATTTTGATTATATTTACAGTAGATAATGTGAAAACATCAGCATTTGACACTACCTACTGTCATTAGAATCACAATATTTGACAAATCCTGGCTAACTAGTTTATATGTAGTACGAGCGATCTCGATGAAATAGAATTTGCTCATGTAGCTAAACTATTAATTTTACCAAAAAAATGTCAGTCATAAATTATTCAGATTTCCTCTACTTTAACTTATTATTTAACTATTTCGACGAAATTCCAGATAAAGCGGCTTATTTGCAATATCTTTCAAAAATGCTAAGACTAAAATGCCAGTTCCTTTGGACCCTTGGTTCAACAGAAAGCTTCTAAATATGGAGTGTTGTCATACTACGGATGATAAAGTAAAAAGGTTCTGGTTCTGATGATTAATATATTATATTGGCTTCTAGCATACTATATTTTCGAGTTTTACGCCGTCTTCAGTGCTAACTACAAAAGTTCATAAAGAATTATGCTCAATATTCCAAATAAGTTTTAAGGTTAACATACCGTCTTACAATCTTTCTTGTATATTTATTCGCGAAAACATAACATTGCTATCCGCACTCGAAATATTGTTTTTCAATATTGTTTCAATATTGTTTCTAGCTCCTCATGGCAATTCTCCATGCATTTGCGTGTTGAATTTACGTTTCGCAAACGCTGACGTTCCAAATACTGTCAAAAACTTCAAAATATCCTGGTGCCCAGTATTAATGTAGACACCATTTCGATCAAATAGAATTTGCTCCTGCAGCTAAACTATTAATTTTACCATTAAATGTTATAGACATAAATTATACAAAATTTCCTCTACTTTAATTTATTATTTATCTATTTTGATGAAATTACAGAAATGACGGCTCATTTGCAAAATCGTTGAAAAATGCTAAGAGTAAATAGCCGGTTCCTTTGGACCCTTTTGAACCAAAAGCTTTTCAGCTCTAAGTTTGGTCATAAAAGTTGGTCTAAATATGAACTTTCGTCGCGATACCTTTAGTAGTTTCTCCGGAATCGTCGCCACAAAAATCGTTTACACACACACAGACATACATACATACACACACACAGACATTTTTTTGGACCTTGGTCAAAAATGTTCAGGGGACCCATAAAGACCTATTTCCGCTAAAATCTCAAAATTTTTTTTTTGGCACGATTACAATACTTTACATACTGCGTATGATAAAGTAAAAACATTGCGCAAATTGCAAAAAGAACCACGATATTATTATTTTTTAAATTATAAACGTGAATTATTAAAACCTAAATTGCTAAATAGTACAAATTATAACGTTGATTAATAGTTATTTAACCAACAGGTATATAAAGAAGAGCGATTAACGATCGAAACGCACGAGCGATTAGCGAGTGCGTTAATTGTCGAGATCATTATACGCCGTTAAATATTCGAGTTGGTTACACATACATATACGAGTACGGTACATGCAAAGAAACGCGATACCTAGTCGCGAGTCTGTAATTACATAAGGACACGAAAAGAAAGTTTATGGTGGCATCACTCGCAATGTCGTTTCTCGAGGCTTTATATTGCCAAAACAACTCTTTAGCTATCTGGTTTCAGTTAATCTTGTTTATCGTGTTATTGTTTTGACTTGTCTGTTTTTTGTGAGATATGAAAAAACATTGCGCAAATTGCAAAAAGAACCACGATATTATTATTTTTTAAATTAATGTAAACGTGAATTATTAAAACCTAAATTGCTAAATAGTACAAATTATAACGTTGATTAATAGTTATTTAACCAACAGGTATATTAAAAAGAGCGATTAACGATCGAAACGCACGAGCGATTAGCGAGTGCGTTAATTGTCGAGATCATTATACGCCGTTAAATATTCGAGTTGGTTACAAAAAATGTCGTCGATCGTATTGTTCTGGGAGCTTCTATCTAAATATTATTCGTCGATGTCGTTTGAGGTTATATGACCATTTATGTAATTTGACACTGACCGTTATGGACTGAGCGCCTGGATAACGGAGTGTTTTAAAGTTTAAGTGATTGTATGTATGGGAAAGAGTGCTATGTATGGGAAAGAGTGCTATGTAATAAACGTAACAACAAAATACAGAAGGGGGGCAGCTGCCCCCCTTGCCGCCCCCCGCCCCTGGACGCGCCCGTGGTTGATAATAATAATTTGTTTTCCGCTCCTTAACTGAGATATTAGTCAGTCTTTGAGCAATATATTAAATAGTCTATATATTCAAAATCACCGGAAACAACCCAAAACATTGAAGGTGCCAACTGAACCGTAAGACATCATGTACAAATGTTTGCTTAGGATACAAAATTAAACTAATATGCATTTCTGAGGTAACTTCACCCGAATATCAGTCTGATGTTACTTTCTTGTGTACACTAATTTACAGGCAGGTATAATAATTATACATACAGTATTCAGTTAGCTCCGAACAAGCGAGTAATATGGTTCGTGAAATGTCGACATTTACAAATCTTGACTCACGGCATAACCCGGAAGCAGTCTATTTTCTAAATGATTCTGGCCGTGAAAGCCGCTTTACTTACTTAATTATGCATAGTTTGATGTTGCCGCTATACTGCCCTCCAAGTGTAAAGTTTCAGAAAGACTCGACCTTTAATTGTGTTTTGTAGTTCTTTTTTTGTTGTGATTGTTTATTACAATACATTGACCTAATCTCTCGGCATGTTTTTATTATTTAAATAATCCAATACCTATAAATTTGTGTTCTGTTTTTACGTATTTACTTTTTATGTGATCGGATCGACACCCACGCAATTATTTAATTGACTTTTGTTATAGAAACCATTGTATTTTTATAAACATTCTAATTTAAAATTAAATCCAATATAATTCAGTTTAAAATGTCATGTACTTCTGCTGACGACGTACTTTGATCTCGACTCCATTAAAAAAATACCATGAGAATGAACGTACCTAATTTTATAAGCGAAATTCCGTAGCTGAGAAAATAATTGCTGAAAATTAATGAAAACAAAACAGAGTTGGCAAAACAAAACAAGTATGGCGGATGGAGTTTGTGTAAAAACAACAACTCCTGTTAGAACAGCTCCATAGCAGCCTTTCTATTCGCAGAAGTTAATACTTTTGTTTGGCTTCAAAATATAACTTCACTGCCCAACAAGGCCTAAGATTTTTGCTGCTAATAAATCCACCAAAATCTATAAATGTTTCCATAACAGTAAATTGGCATTGCGCTTGTCGAAACGTTGTTCAGAAGATTCAATTATTTCTATTACTATTACTATTCCTATTATGTACTTCAAGTTTATTTATGTCTCTATATTTATACACATAAACGCAAGGAAACGCGATACTTAGTCGCGAGTCTGTAATTACATAAGGACACGAAAACAAGGTTTATGGTGGCATCACTCGCAATGTCGTTTCTCATGGCTTTATATTGCCAAAACAACTCTTTAGCTATCTGGTTTCAGTTAATCTTCTTTATCGTGTTATTGTTTTGAATTGTCTACTCGTTACTGATCCAGTTTAATCTATTTATTTATTGATTCAATCCAATTACAATAGCGGATCCTATTCACGTACAGGCTCCAAATGACTTCAAAAAGTTTCCTTCAATATTAAGTTTTAAATAAATCTGATATGGCAGAGCACATGATTTTATCGTATTCTACAGCAGTGTCAAACGCTGATGAGCTGACAATCCTGTGATTAGGATTAAAATATCTGTAAACTACTGGCTAACTAGTTTTGTCTATTTATAGTTTTATCATACTACGCATGGTAAAGCAAAGGCATAAAAAATCGGTTGTTATTGATAACTTCAAACACCAATAAATTTGTTTTAAATTTATTTTTAGTTAATTAATCAGCATAAAAATGCGCAACTTCCTATTTAAGCACTTTTGTATTTGTTGAAACCACCTTCAAACAAAGAAAAAACAAAATCCTGCAATTCTTGACAGCCAGAAGGCATCTGATTCCAAACCATGTTGTTGAACAAACATTTAAAACAACCGATCATCAAAATCGGTTCTGCTTTACTGGTTATGAAATTTTGAAGATTTTTCGGATTGAAGAACTCGACTTTTTACCTGTACTATTGTGATAGTTTTAAATGTTTTGTTTTGAAGCACTGTAGGAGTTTCTTTGTGGTAGTGCGCACCTCGCAAATAATAACAAAGGACACAAAAATTATCTCTCATAGCCAAAGTTTTGGGACCGGATATGTTCAACCACTTGTCACAATTCTAGCTTTCAATGTTGCCTCTCCAAAATAATTCCTTATTCATGTTTTAATCAACGTTAAATTGGTTAAGTATGTTCTACATGACCTCTTTATGATCGCCTAAATGCTATTCACCAAACTACAGCTACAAATAATTAAGAATAAAGAATTACCTTGACCGATTCCGCGTATTTTATGTTGTCTCAGTGGTCCTGCGTCTTACATTGAAATAACATCAATAATGATTACTTCTATCAACAATTTTATCTGTGATGTCTAGTTTATTCAGATGAAAGAATAAGGTAAACGCCCTGAATTCAGACAGGTTAAGGAATTTTTGTTACATTTTTAACTGTAGATGTTATATTTATGTGGTGATAATGACTAAGTCAACTTTTTTTAAACAAATATTTTATTTCTAGAAGATAATCTGTATTTTAATTTTCCTTGCATATGGAATTTTCAGTGTCTTTCTTGGCGCAGTTTTTATTCTGTTCCTTTTTCGTTTCCTTTTTTATTTCTCTAGAATTATTTTCTTTTATGCTTTCTTCCTTTTTATTGACAAATATTCTCTCCAAGCACTAAATAATAATGTTATAGAATAACAGTTTCCTTTTTACATTATTTCGGTGCTACTGGCCAGAATAATGATTGTTTTAATGGAGATGGCATGAGTGTTAGTTCCAAAGGTGGTGTATTAACGCCAAAATCGCTACTCTCAGCTGCTAGTGTAATAATTAAGGATTATTATTGATGTCCATAATTCCGACACGGAATTTGGACAAATGCGGACAATAAATTGTAATATAGCAAATTTTGAAAATAATAGTGGTGAAAAGAATAATACACCGTATTATTATGAAAATATACAGCATATTTAGTGAGCCTAAATAGATATTATCAGAATTTTCTTAATTACTGTTATCCTGTAGTGATGTAAAAATAATGCGAATTGCAGTTACTTTATAAGGAAAAAATCAAGTTTTAACATAACACTCAATTATCAAGATCAGTAAAACTTTTAGGTTATATTCTCACAGTTAGAACACACAGTAGAATAAGAAACTATTGTGGGCTGGTAAGTGTAATGTCAAATCAACAAACTGGATGATCTAAAATAAAGTTCAATGTTGTAGATTTCTTATTTTATCCAACTAAACAGAAATGTCACGGAATTTAGGACAATGTCTGAATTTTGGACGTTTACCTTATTATGAACTTCACCCTCTTGAATAACCATGCATAAAGTTTCATATAATTTAACACCAGACTATGTTGACAGAATACGCCTTTGATATACATCCTGCTGCCTACTCATCATTGATATAATGATAAGACGTTAGATAAATCTATTCAGTGTTTGATAAGGTTGTCTCTAATTACATAGAGAAAGACGTCTTTGATGTCGATACGTGCCTTTGATATTTATAATTATAAGGAAGCTCCTCGGATAGTTGGTGATTTGACTTCTTCTTCTTTTGCAGATTTCTGCAATTATTAATAGTAAATGTAATGTCATCTAATGCCTTTGATTTATCCGAAATAAAATTTTCCGATATTATGAGGAGGTCCCACAGGGTGGTGCACAAGGACCACTACTTTACTTATTGCAGTCCAGTGTTGTGAAAGGGCGGGTCAGAAGCATCGATTGTTTTACATCTTATTATTATTATTATTATTATTATCTAATGTTCCTAATTCCGACACCCCTAAATTTGTAAATAATAGTGGCTAAAAGAGTAGTACACCGTATTATTATGAAAATATAAAACATTTTTAGTCAACCTAAATACATATTATTAGAATTTTCTTAATTACTGTTCTCCTCTAGCGATGTAAAAAGATGTCAAATTGCAGTTACCTTATAAGGAAAAATCAACTTTTAGCATAACACTCAATTATCAAGATCAGCCAAACTTTTAGATTATATTCTTAAAATAAAATTGAATGTTGTATATTTCTTATTTTATCCAACTAAACAGAAATATCACGGAACTTAACAACAAAAGTCACAAATACTTTAAACGAGGATTCACCAATCAAATTATTTTGCCTGAAAGTATCTGTTTATTGACCGATTACAACTTATGGCCGACGATTCACAAAATTAATAAAAATTCTGATACCCGCGAATTGCGAACGATGTTGCAATTTCAGTCCTTCAGGCCATTTTCGAAGACGCTCGCAACTAGGTAATTTTCATTAGGAACTGACAATGAAAACCGGCTTACCGGTGTACAACCCGAGGCGCCATTTCAGCTATTTCAAAAAGATTTATTGCACGGTACGTCCTCGCCGCCGTTCATTTCAGACGCGGCCTTTGTACAATTGTGGCCCGTTTTATTTCAATCAGCATTGCATGAAATCGCTCGTCGCCGCACACCAAAGAAACCCTAGAACTTGTTCCTTCCTGTTGCGACGAAGCACTTCTTTTGTGGCCGCTTTTCTACAGTCAGCTCCGGAATTCAATAGGTTCTTGCCTGGACAGCAGTTTTCCACGCCCCTACGCAATTCCGCCAAACTTAACGATATTGCAACTCCATGGGGCATACTATACCGTAAAACGTGCGTGAAGCCTGCTTAATCTGTATTAACGCCGACGCTGCTTCAGAAGGGTCTATCATACAGTGTCAAATGGGGTAAAAGTCGTGGATTATAAATTTTTATTATGATAAAAGAGACAGGGAGCTTTAGACAGCTTTGGACAACTATGACTTCTTGAAAATAATATCTTTTGTTACATCTTTATATTTATAGTTGTCTAGTCAGTATACAGGTGTCCGGTCAAGGTGTTCCGAAAATTAGTGAGCTGATAGAGGACGTCACTGCTATTCAAAAAGTGTATAAAGGTAATATTTACAGATGAAGCTACTTTTACCAGAAATGGGGTTGTCAATTTTCACAATTCTTGCATTTTGTCCGATGAAAACCGCATGCAATTGTACCACCAATTGTTGTGGGATAATAGGTAACGAATTGCTTGGTCCATTTGAATTACCTGCTCGACTGAATGGAGATCATTATTGTGAGTTTTTACGAAACTCTTTCCCTGATTTATTAGACAATGTTCCATTGCATCTGCGTGTGGATCCGTGGTTTATGCATGACGGAGCTCCGGCACACTTTGCTCATACAACTGTATCTTAATGAATAATATCCTGGAAGGTGGATTGGCAGAGGCGGTCCTGTGGCATGGCTAGCAAGATCTCCTGGTTTACATCCTTTGGATTATTACTTGTGGGGTCATCTAAAAGGTTTAGTTTATTTTATTAATTTCTGTTATTTGTAAGTGTTTTATAGTTTCTGTTAAAATAAACAGCGCCGACTTTGTGATCAGTTAGTTAGGGAATACAAAACTGAAAAATAAAAAAGGTATAACTTTTTAATGAAGCGTCGGAAGCCAAAAGTGCATATACACTTTTTGGATGACAGTGACGTCCTCTATCAGTTCCCTAATTTCCGGAACACCTTTACCAGACACCCTGTATAATGCTGGTGTCTTCAAGGAACCAAACAAAGAATTTGTTTGTAATCGCAACTACATTTGACGACCAGGTAAGATGTCGAAAATAGTGACTCTTTTCTGAAGCTTGACACCCTTATATATTTTGATTGGAGAACACAAATGTAGGAATTTTTTAGCATATTTGGATTGTCAAAGTGTCTCTACGCATGACACAATATAAATACTTAAATCTAATAATTTACAAAATCATCAAAATAGGGCGGTTGTCACAGGAAATAAATGAGAAACTAAACAGGAATAAATTTTATTATTAACAATATAAACACACTAATTAATTAAGACAAATTGAGTTTCGTTTCTAAAAAAGGTGTGCAAAAAATCTGCTGTGGCTAGGCACATGACTTTATCATACTATATATAAAATTAATAGTTTAGCTGCATGAGATGTGATAGTGTAGCTTGATTACTCAAGTCCAGTAAATATTCTCAGATCTTTGAAATTGCGATATCATATTTCATTTTAAAAAAATTTCACCAGTTCTTATGAAAATCTGACATTTTCAAATATGGACAATCAAAGGCGGACACAAAAAATGTACGAACTACATTATTATTTTTCTCGAAAGTGAATAACTAAATTTTCCCCCTGTACATTTTTTGCGTCTAATTTGCGTCTGTTTTGATTGTTTAATGCCCGATTGCACCACTTCCCCGTTAAATTTTAAGTGTGACTTAATCTTAAGTGTATGTAGCTTATAGTAATGTCATTTGCAGTAGTACAACAAATTCACCTTGACAACGTTTATTTTCTGGTGGTTTAACTTACTACTATTTTGTAGTTTAAGAGCCAGTGGCTGGGAGACTTACGATATTTTGTAAAACCCTATATATTTATAGTTTACTACTCTCTTATTATACCTTCATATTGAGTTACTCAGGTATGAAAGTACAGATAGTGCTTAAATAATTAATACAACTATCCACACAGAACAATAAGTAAAATTCTTCCGCTCTAATTTCAAAAAGCCCGCCGCGTCTCCTACCCTACGTTAGTATATTCAGGACACTCAGTGCCGATATGCCATTCTTTGTGGTACGCGTCAAATCATTGCCGGTCCGCGTGTTCAATGTTGTTGCTAATAAAACTAAACGTTGCACAGCCAAATATATTAAAAACCTGGTTATAAACCTTGAGTTAACGTTTCCAAAGTGATTTCTGTTCGTGATATAGTGACACAGTGATAAAGTGCGTCTATTCATCGATTGTGTTTGTGCAAGATTTCGAATTTCTAGACAAAAGGTGAGCGGTTATCATTAATTTAAGATGCACATATCATTATATTATGCATAGTTGAGATGGTATTTATTATGGTTTAGGCTGATTTTACTTGATATTTAGTGGGTAGAATTTAGCGGTTATTTGTCGTGTATTTGATCGCGCATGCGCAACGTCTGTAGTTTGGTTTTTGGGATTTTCGAATTAAAGGCTGCCTCTAAATGCGATTTTGCGTTTCTTGGTAACTGATGGACAGTTTTCCGAATTAAGTATGTATTATTTATTAATATGTGCATATGCCGTGCATTTATACAATAACTCCAATGTTTTTTATTTATTGTATATTGTCTTTTTATTATGTGCAATTTTATATACAACTTTATGCTACAATGACGCAGAAGCGGCAATTACTGACATTTTCGACAGTGACAGTAGTGATCAGTTATTCGTTATAAAGTGACAATTCAGCGATTATAATAATAACAAAACTTTTCTCAAAAGCCTATCAGGTCTGGTTTTTTGCGTTTTTTTTTTCTATGGGTAAAAGCTTTGTATAACGAGAATTGAAGTGAGACTACTTAATAAAAATCTAATGTGGCCAGAGACGTGACTTAATCATACTATACTGCAGGGTCAGACGCTGATGATCTGACAATACTCTCAATAGAATCAAAATATCTGTCAAATCCTGGCAAACTAGTTGTAATGCAGATACAAGCCATCTCACTGAAATAGGATGGTTTGATGTGTGTTGTTGAGTGCGCCCTAGTTCGACTAGAAACTGCTAAGGCCTGCATCACTAAACTGTTTATTGTATATAGGTACATAATTCACAGAGCGACCAACAGAGTTAACTGCTATGTGAATTTGCATTACTAAATATGAAGTTTCGTTGCGATAACTTTAGTAGTTTCTTTGGAATCATCGTCACAAAAACACTCACACACCTTGGTCTCTACCTTGATACCTTGGTACCTTGGAAGAGGTACATTGGTCTCTACCTCTTCTACCTTGGCCAAAAATATTCAGAGGACCCAAAAGGACATATTTCCGCTAAAATAATTTTTTTTTCGACACGGTTACTGTAGGTACTTTGTTATACAACGTATGATAAAGTAAAAATCGAAATAGCGGAGCCGCATTTACAGTAAATAAATAATTAAAGAATTAATTACTTAATTAATTTTCCATATTCGGATTCAGCGTCATTCAAAATCCCCAAATGTAATTTTTTAATATGACCATAACTATCTAAGCTAGTTTTCTCGAAACAGGTTTTACACGACTGGTTGGTATGATATATCAGAAACTATTGGGCCGTTCAACGTGAAGTTTCTATAACAACTCCAACAAACGTTGCTGAATCAGGAACTCAATACGTGGATGGTCCCGGGTGCTGTTATGATGGGACAGGCACGTTAAATGTCTCTTATTAGAGGTTAGAATCTCCTCAGTTTGACAAATTTACTGGGTATTATATTATTCCAAAATATAACAATAGTTTGTTTTTGTTCATTGTTCTTCATTCATCTTTTCTAGCATAATTAAGAATTATGTAAATATATTATTCTCCAAAATATTCTTATATGTAATATAATGCAATAAAGATCTAATATTCGCTCTCAAAAATAAAAACACACTGCGCAGAGGGGTTTCAGCATCTCCTATGTCCATAGCATAGAAGCATAGAGAATGTCAAACCACTAAATGCGTCGTGTGTTATGTTGGTATTTTCCATAGGATCGAAATATCCGATAACACTCGTCAACGCAGAACTGGCATAGTGCGCTTCTAGATAAAAACCATTATTTTAACCAGATTTTTTTGTGTGTAATATCCCACCGTGAGTTGTTGTAGCTGTTCGGCGTAAGTGCGCGTAAACCTTCAGGGATCCAGAATTTAATAACAAAAACCGCGTCGCAGTTTTTCTTAGTTATTTACCCACGCACCTAGTATCAAGTTACCATTCGAGGCAGGTGGATGAACGTAAGAAAAATTGTACCCCGCGTCCCCATAGGAATCCCAACAAAATATTATTGTAGGACTGACAGGCTGAAGTAATCTTAAGGATTATAATCACCCGCGGGCGGTAGGTCTCGAGAAGGGGTCGATATGTTTGTCCGAGGCAAATAAAACGGACGAACGAAAATATTCAAAATGTTTTTTGCTCAAGTTTGGCGGAGGAGACGGGTGGACTGAACGAAAAAAGGCGGATGAGACGGGAAAGGCATGCGGAGGAACACACGCACACATACACGTACAAACACACACACAAATACACACACACATACACACATACAAAAAATGCCTAGAAATTCGCTGCAGGAAAGTGTTTGTTCCGCTCCGCTGGCAATCACCTTTTCTCGGTAAGTGGACCGGGGTCGACGCGGAGGAACAAAAGCCGACCGGCGGACCGACCGCCCCCCAGTATATCTCAATTTTTGCGCGCAACGTTCCCTCCAAATTAAAACATTTATTTGCGATGTAATCTCCATTACTGTGCACGTCGGCCACCGTATAAATTATAAAGCAATTACATTTTCCTTCTTTTTGTGTTGTTCTCTCAAGTTGTTTATGCCGGGTTGTTTTCCACTCGAGGGGTTGTTTTCTTTCCTTAATCCCCGACATATTTTTTTAAGAAGCTTTTTGCTCTCAGGGCCGCTATACATCTCATCTTCACAATTGTTATATAAATTGGGTGAAATGTTTAGAGGGGTGTACTAAAGATAATGAGAGTTAGTTCTTTGCAGGAAGTTTTAAGGCCAGAATTGGACGATGCTTCCGGAAAGTTGTAAATTGCTTTTATAAATGGTCGAAATAAAAAGTTACAGATATGTTTTTTTTTTCATTGGTTTTCGAGTTTATAGCTTTTTGTAAAATGAATCATGTTGTATAGGGCGTTGAAAAATAACACAGATATTGAGTGCCCAACGTTCCCTGTAAATTAAAAGATTTATTTGAGATGTAATCTCCATTACTGTGCACGTCGGCCACCGTATAAATTATAAAGCAATTACATTTTGCTCTTTTTTGTGTTGTTCTCTGGAAATGCTTCCGGAAAGTTGTAAATTACTTTTATAAATGGTCGATTTATAAGTTACGGGTCATTTTTTTAGAAAATTTCGTGTTTTAGCTTTTCGGAAAAAGAATCATGTTATGTAAGACTGCTTAAAAAGATGATACGGTGAACAGTGCTAATAGAACGTGAGAGGTGCTGCAAATACAGCAGTTCTTGTGTTTAGCCAACTAAAGTGCTATGTTCGTAGTACGTACGATATCATCCACTCCCGGTGTCCGTGTATATTCTTCAGAATTTTGAAGGTATGTGTTTATGATCAAATCTAGTTTTCATTAGTTGCTTTATATTTGTAAGGTAGGGGGTCGCACTTCCCAGGTCAAATAAGGTGGTGTAAGAGCGTGCCCCTAGTGATGTAAGTGCGATCATCAACACGTCAAATTTGTATGGTAGCATTCATCCATATGCATTGCGCAAACTTTGATCATGAACCCAGTATTATTTTCTACTTGCCTGTTTTAAACGACCTTTCCACGCCACAATTTTTAGCAAAAAATCATGCATTACTATTATTATTATCAAGTATCACTGTAATCGGAAAAAATTTCACTATCTAATAATCAGAGCGTAGCCATAAAGTACAGAAGAATACTCCTTGGAAAAGGCCAATTATAGCACGCTATAGAGGGCGCTAGTAATACAATATCGACCAAAATCTATTTAGTTCCTACTAATTTCACAATTTTCGATTATTTTCACGTTTCACATCCACCTAGATTAAAAACAAAACAAATATATTTTTCTTTGCCTTGGGGGTAAAAATTGACGATCGATAAGCTTTTGTGATCAGAATGTCATCCTAATTAAAATTATGAGAGAAATAATGAATTATTACAATGATGACGTTTCCGGAAAACCCGGAAGGCAACAAACCCCAAAAGCATCCCAAAAAATCGCATTTTTCGTTGATTAACACAAAATTTAACACAGTTTTAATCACATATACGGTTGTAAAAATACACAATTTTATAAACAAAAATTATTCGATACCATGAAATTTAGCTTAGGTCTTTGATTTCAGGCGCTGAAATCCACAGTTGATTCTGAACTTTTTGGGAAACTTGACTTTTCAGTGGAGATTCATATTCATCGTGAAGAAATCTATGGTCGGAGTTATTAATATTTTACAACTATTTTTCTGAGCGACTGACATGATTGACCTGATAATATATTGATTTCCGGGTGGAAACCGCGTTGAGGACTTTGAAGCAGTCGACGTTTCGCGTTCTGTTGCAAGAGGCATCTTCAGGCATCTTCAAATGCTAAGAAGATCTTCTTAGAAGATCTTGTTAAATATATCAATAGAGGAAGCAGAATACTTATTTCTGGTTAAAAATTTATTTACATACTTACAATATCTATTTGGTTCAAAGAAAGTATAGTTTTTACGTGTAATT
Organism: Melinopterus prodromus; assembly: GCA_964023965.1. Lineage (NCBI taxonomy): Eukaryota > Metazoa > Arthropoda > Insecta > Coleoptera > Scarabaeidae > Melinopterus > Melinopterus prodromus. Next base: position 53,149,066 of record OZ030394.1, read on the forward strand.
TTTGTTAAAACAAAGATTAATTCCAAATATTAAACACCGTATCTGCATCCAACATTGACTATATTTTTTTCTGTTTCAATGCAAAAATCGCGCAATTTTGCATTTTAAATTATTTTCCTTATAGTTTATCGTGTTAACTAACAATTTTTTACTTAAAACACGCAGTGTAACGTTAATGTTACATTTAAGAGCAAAAGACAATTATTTATATCCATGTAATGTTTGTAGATACAGCGCCTTTGGACGGCTGTATAAAAAACCATAACAAAACATTTATTGTGTCAAATAATATTTATTCAAAAGGTGGAATAAACCTTTGTCAACATTGAATCAACCTTTCCAACATGGACATTGGACAGTGTACATATTCCAAAATAAATAGAGCAAAACAATTAATCTCTTCAAGATAACAATGTTGAGTGTTCAATATTATCAATATTTATGTTATTTATGTAAAATAGTTATGTTTTGATCACCATCACTTAAACGTAAAAGAATATCTTTGTATCCAAACCAAATCATAATCATATTGACATTTTTTTATCCAAATGCTTAAGTTGGTGGAATTTTACGACAACGCCAGTATTTGGTTCTAATCGGTACCGACCCCCCCCCCCGCCCCCCCCCCCCCCCAACTGCTTCGCGTATGATCCGCTTTGCATCAATCAAATTCTGGTTGCGTTAAGTATACAGTATACACTGGGTGAACAGAGCACACTGAAGAGGAAAGATAGTTAATGAGGTCTCCCAAATACTTCCAGCCGGCAAAATGGGGTTAGCCACACCAAGTTATTATGAAACATATGATCTTGTATGCCCGAAAACCATTTGGATGGTAGATTTTTTATTGCCAACCTTCGTGGAAAAAAATGATCTACCAGACATCTCTGACCATTTCGGTTTTGCTACACCAATGTTATTTTTGAGAAGACTCATGGCCAGTTGCAGAAAATCATGTTAATCGCTGATAAACGCTAAACGACTTGGACTGGATTATTAACCAATCATAATTCAGATACTTGTTTAATCCGTTGTTAAGGAGATAACTAGTTATTAAGAGTTGACGACCCCTTGTGCAAAGTAATATATTACTTTATTGTAAACGTTGTTAACGTTTTTTAGTTTCTCATTCACACACCGTTGAGAAATCAGACAAGTTCACACCATTTTCATTCTACCTTTTTCCGTTGTTTAATTTAACTTCTAATACTATTTAAACTAACAAACAGCTCTAAGCCCGTAACGGCTATCTAGGGATCAGATAAACACATATTGCATCACCCGGCCTTCCTCGACTCCTTCCGATTTAACACCATCCGAATCGATCCTGCCCCATTTCCCGTAATACCATAAACATCTCAATTTTCAGGTTGATATCGAGCCGTAGTCATAGCGATTGGGTGACTAAACGCAAATGACGTAGGTTAAACGGGCAATAATCCGTTCGAGGAGATAGGCCGCCGGATCATAAATCACAACTGTCCGCCGATATCAGATCTAGTTGCGCGTCCGGCTATCGTAGCGCCATCTAGACAGGCGCGACCGGTGAAATGGCTGGCCCCTTTCGCTCGGTCTTAATGAGGGTTCTACGGTATGTAAACGAGACTTGGGAGATATCTGCAGCGTCGGCGGGGTCGTCCTTGTAACATCCTTGTAGGATCAGCAACAGGCTCCGATCTGCCTCCTACGACTTCTCATCACTTATATTAAAATGGTGTAGCGCGAATCGATACCCGATTTTTGCGGTAACAATGACGCAGAATCAAGTCTTTGATGTTGGAAGGATGTTTAATTAATATTGTTTATGTTGGGAAGCTTTGATTTGCACACATTGTTGAAATATGTGCCAGTAAATGGTTATTCAGTTTCTGTTATTTTGTAAATCCCTTTGACATCAAAGAATGTTAGTGCGGGCTGCTTCGCTTACTTCGATTATGTTACGTTTCTTTGAAAATTTATAAATTATAATATACAAATGTAGCAGAAATTATTGGTTGGCTTGACAATAGTCAATTTGTGCTCAAACACGCCCCTAGCGGGAAAGTTGTGGGGTAGTTTTGATTTCCTCCATTACGTATATTGTTTCAGGGTGCTGAATCCGAATCTTGCATTTGATAATAAAATTTTGGGACGCAACATTGAAGAAAATGCAAAAAAGTAAAAAAATATTTTTTGCGAGCTTTTCCTGCAAAATGCTGTGAAGAGAATAAATAAAACGAAAAGACATAAAAGACGGTTGCACAAAATTTGAATACATTGTTTTTTTTTTTATTTTTTTTATAGAAGGTACTGGAGACGACATAATAGTTTAAAGCAGTCTACATTCTATTGGAAAGAGAAAGTCACTAATTCTCATCAGTGTTTTGTAGTGGACAAAGTGGGTTTTTGCGGATAAAATACAGATAAAACACGTCAATTGTCAACTATCGCTTTAGGTAGAACGGATTGTCGGAGAAAACGCTAAATAGTGAAAATTGTAATAGTTTATATTTGAAAAGTGGATAGTTTTCGAGTTATAAGCAAAACCCCTTAATAATTTCTGCTACAATTGTATATCCATTTGGTTAAAATATATGCCAGTAAAAAGTTATAATGTTTCTTTTATATGAGAAATCCTTTTGACAACAAAGACTTTGTGCTAGCTACTTCGTTTACTTTACAACGTGTTACGCATTTTGAAAACGTTGGTAATTTTGTAATGTAAAGGATGAAGCAAACATTATTAGTAGCTTGGTTACGACTTTTTTGGAGTGTAAAATTGTTTAATAATACTAGTTTACGTTTTTCAACTTCCGGCTTGAACCGGAAGTTGGTGATGCTGGTACCAAGTTGAGATAGTACCATGAATGAAGCCAAATAAATTTCGCTGACACTTATTTTTTATTTAACTTTATTGAAGAGAGTTTAAGAGAAGACAAGAAACAATTCATCAAGCTTATTAAAAAATGGCAAATAACTGTCGCACTCATTGAAATTCCCCCAAAAAAGTAGACATAAAGGTTGACCTCAAGGCACTAAAAAAAAAACCTACTTGAAACCAAAATTACCACGTGCGTCATAAAAGCAAACCTGCTCTATATTGTAATGTTTTATTACTTTTTATCACCAATTTTTTGTATGAGTACACACATAAAAATACGGAGTTGGATTTAACACCGATTCAACACTGCTATGGATCTCCCTCGCGACCGTTTGCGCATGTAGTTAAATCAGACGGAGTTGAATTTTTACAGAGCTCATTCACTCTTTTTATAGTTATTATTATTTGTAACGGAGTTGAAAATATATGTAAAATATAATAATATATATAAATAATATATAATAATAAGTAATATATATAAAATATAGGGAAATGCAGGTTTACTCCTTTATAGACATAAAATAATCTCCCGGCGTGTCAAACTTCCGCGTTCCGGAGTGCAAAAGTTCTTCTGTAGTAGTGAAATACATCCGTGGAGATGTTACGTAACTCCTTTATTAGTGTTAAAATTACCCTGTTGCGGGGTGCTTTTCTTTTATTGGCGAAATTATTCTTTCCCTAAAAGAGTTGTTTGTGTACGTAATGAAGTTAAATATGTACCAAATAGAGTTTTTTTTTCGGTTCTTATCTTTATTAGGAATATGACAGGGACCAGTAAAAATCAAAAATACATTTTAACAATTTATTTTTCGAAAAAACAAGTAAATAAATATACATGTTTGCACAATACTCAATAAATAAAATACAGTTTATCCTAAATATAACAATAATCTCCGTATAAATATTAATAATAATAAATTAATAACTAATATCAAATATAACAAAGTACATATAATATAATTGGTAACTATATACATATCATTCGCCTTATTATAAGGAATGTGTATAAGGATTTGTATTAACATCGTCATCCTCTTCGCCCGTCCTTATTACCAAAGTAATTCCTCGTTGACTGTGCCATATAAAGTCTACCAATAACTCCTTGTCGATTCCATAACTCGCGTCATCATAATACTTGATATCTTGATATTTTGTCTCTGCTATTTTAAATAGCTTGCCAACTGTACATAAAAAAAAGAAATATCTGCAGAATTGTTGTATTTTTGTATGTTGTAAGACAAATAGAAAAAATAAAAAAAACGCATTGCCGGACAAAGGAATACACACTACTTCATAAAAAAACACAAAAATCGACATGCATTCTGTAGGTACAATGCAGTGTCATACTCGGTATGAAGGTATCACAAATGCGGCAACAAACGTACTGCGCATTTGACTAGCCGGTATCTTCACAAGCTTTTTTCTATAGTACATTAGTAGTGTGCGTAACATTTTTATAAACTACAAAATTATAAAAGCATGTGAGCACAACGAATAAGTAATGTACACGCATACATATGTCTACGTACATACATACATTTGTAGTAATATCAGTAACTTACCTGTAGTATTAATTGTGTCGAAATTTAATACATCGTTGATAACTCTGACCCATTTTTTTATTTGTCCGTATTTAACGCGTATGAAAATACACTGCTCCATTTGAAATAATAATGTAAGTACTTACATATAAAATATTAAAAGTAATGGAAATGAAACTCACTCTCAACTGCACCCCGCAAACTTAGGACTATAAGTGACGACCACAACTAACTGCGAAGCAAACTGCAAACCGTCTTGATGGCGACATGTTGACGCCTGTTGTTGTCAAATCGTAAGTTTTTGCCTTTACAGTATAAATCTTACCTTTTTGGAGATTATTCACTCCAAAACGGAGTTAGAAATCAATATTACACAGAGAATTAATGTTTACTTTTAGGAGTTTTATCACTCCGTCACAATGTTCAGTCATATCAACTCCAAAAAGTGTACTTTCTCTCATTTTGTCAGTTATTTCAACACCCTGCATGGTGTTAATTTTCATTTCACAGCTCCAGTGAAAATTTTCACCATTTCGGATATAAACTATTTTCAACTCCGTGCTGTGTAGTTAAATTAACTCCGATATTACGTATATCAACAATTTTTAGCACACAATCAACTGATTTTCGGAGAAAAAAGCACTCTTTTTTGTGTACAACTAACTACGTGCAAATTCTCTCCGTAAAATTTTTATGTGTGTATAGTTCCTAAATAAGAGGCCCTATTGGTATAAGATGACTTGTATAAAAAGCTTATCAGAAAGACATCATTTCTATGACCTAGAAATAAATGTTTTAAAATGGCCTCCACGGGAGCAGTACCTAATTCGGCAGATTATGTTCTGGCTTACGTAGTCGCATCACGTCCATTGTCTGACGAATATACTTCATATCATGAACTGAAATACAAAACATCCATATGCTGAAATCGAAAGACGCTGTCGGTCACGCTACAGGTCTTGCACGGCCAATCTATCTTGCAGGATATGCTGTCTTTAAAAATGCACGTGCTACGAGAGTAAAGTGGGTCGGTGTTCCATTATGCATGAACCGCATCCTTCAATACATTTTCTATATCATTTTTAAAAATATCACTAATTCTGCTAACAAGTGGTCAATGGTAGTAAAAATCTGCCACTTTTTAGGAAAGATTATTTAGATTTATCGATTGACCGACACAATTAAAGGAACGTTTAAACCAATTTAGTTAAACTTACCTACATAAACGGATATAAAAAACTTTTGTAATCTTTCACTGATTTTCATTATTTTTTTGGAACATGTAAAGAAAATTTACCAAATTTATCATACATACTTTGAAAATTAAAGAAAATAAGAAGTTCTAGCTGATTATATTGGAAGATAAAAGGAATGGTGTTTTTAGTCTTAGTTGGAAATAGGGGACCTAGGAAACATTCTCTCGCAAGTTCACATGTACTTTCTTACACAACCATGCCAATTTCCAACATCTTGTTTTATATTATTTTTTCAAAAAAAAATTTACCCGTTGGATTATTTAATTGCCGGTCATAATATTTAAATTAATTAGTTGCTGGTACTAACATTTGCGGCAAGGTTTAACAGCATTTAAAAATTGCAAAGTTGCGAATTTTCGTTAATCATTATCATTAAATGGTAGTATTTTGTGTTGCATAAATTTGGACAGCTTAAAATTTGACAATATTTACAATTCTTGAAAGCACTGTAATAATATGCAAAATACTCTAGCAGTTGTATAATACACGGATTGGGCAGAATTAATAGAAGAGTCAATTTGATAGTTATAGTATGTAGGTATTATTTTTTAATAATTATAATTAGTTGTCAGGAAAAAATAAACATTTCCGCAAAATAAAGCTATTTCTTATATAAAAGCATTTAAATTGAAATCAGCCTTCACATAACAAGTAAACATACGCAGCCTAAAATCTGCAACAAAAAACAGCTGCAACGACGGCATTTCAAGAACAACCAAGTAGGCCGGGCACCCCACCTAAGTCGCCCGGCCACATATTAGTGCATCGGCAATCGCAGCAATAAACTGGCAATCAACGGAGCAACTAAACTGGCTCCGTTTTATATTTTTTGTGACTACCACACGGTCTCTGACCCAGAAGGTTATATTTTTAAAATGTCTTACTGTTTGTTGTCGTTATCAGGAACAACTTTCAACCATTTGTTGGACATACGTGGGTTTTTGCATTAAGTTCTTGTTGTAAGTACCTAAGGATTTATCTTTCCTGTATTGACTTCTTGTAATTTTTAAGGTACACCCTTGATGAAGCGCGTGATTTGCGTGCGAAAATTTTGTGAATAAAAGAATTGAACTCAATTAACAGTGCTTTATTAACATCTTGCACTTAAGAGGCGTTTTCGGCGATTAACCAGAATTATTTTATAATTTATATTGACAAATGCGATGATTTTGTTAGGTTTTCCTGGCACTTATATCTTTTAAATGCTTCATCATTCATCAAATCGTTGATGTAACACGGTTATAACAATTTATTAGTGGTTTTAGTAAAGTTCCCTATCACTTTCGCGGTCTGAAGTCGGAATATTTAGGATAAATGTGGAGTATAAATATTGGCGTCTGTCAATCCACTTGGACAGATGGTAATGTTGTATTAGGATTATTCTTTTTAAAAAAATGGTCAACCAGACTTCTCTGGTCGTTTGGCACAACAATGTTATTTTTGAGAAGACCCACAATTTATATACTTTATTTTAGACTTTATTGGCGTTTTTAGTTCCTTAATCAGGCACCATTGAGAAATCTCACTGATCCTCATGCTGCTTTCATTTTACTTTTTCCATTGTTTAGTTCAACTTTTCACGATATTTGAACTAACAAACATAGCTAAATCTGTAACAGGTATCTAGGGAGGGACCAAATAAGCATTTTTTGAATTGTATAAATTAGTACCGAACATTATTAGAGATCAAGAATTTAAGAAACATAGCATAGCATAGCAGACTCATATCAATGTGAATATGTTGAAATCAAATAAGAACGTAGGCTTTCACGACCAGAATCATATAGAAAATAAACTGCTTCCGGGTTATGCCGTGTGTCAAGATTTGTTAATGCTGACGTTTCGCGAACCATGTTGCTCGCTTCTTCAAAGCTAATTGAATACTGAAGACCTACCAAGACAATCTCCCTTATATACCTAAGTTTACACCTCACTGCGCACATCTGGAGAACCGCTCCCATGTGCTTTTCCACCTGACCGCGTTAGGATCGATTTCCAGACCCTACTAATGTCAGTACCGTCCTCGCGATTGATGTTGTCAGGATGTTTGTAGATTTCGATTGCTTCTCTAATAAGCCTTCGATGATCATTACCTACCCTTGCCAACATCTTCGCGTCATCGAAATTCATTGTGCGTCCCGTCTCGTGGCAGTGTTGAGCAACAGCGGACTGTTGAATCTTGCGTAGCCAGGTGTCTCTACTGTGCTCCTTGACTCTACATTCGATACTTCGTCCTGTCTGTCCTACATAGCATGTTCCACACTCACATGTTATCTTGTATACTCCTTCGTTCTTCAGGAGTGGTGTGATATCCTTTGGGTTAGGCAAAAGATCCTTTACCTTTGCTGGCGCTCTGTACCTTACCGTGATACTCGATTTGTTCAGTATTCTACCGATTCTTTCCGATACCCCACTTACGTATGGTAAACAAGCGAACCCCTTTGACTCTTGCCGCTCCTCTGAGACTTGCGGCTTTCTCTGTGTGACACCCCGTATGTCAGACTTGGTGTATCCATTCTGACGCAGAGCCCACTCCAAGTGTTTCCGTTCGTCGTCCAAGCTGCTGGAGTCGCACACCTTCTCGGCTCTGTTGAACAGAGTATTAATAACACTTCTCTTCTGTTGGGGATGGTAGTGCGACTTGGCGTTCAAGTACCGATCGGTGTGTGTCTTTTTACGGTAGACAGTATGTCCAACGAAATGAAATCAAAGAACCAAAAGTAAGAAATAACTATAAATGACACAGTGTAAAGAAAGTTAGAAATTAAGGCTCCCGTATCCTACATCGAAAACGCGCCGATACACCACACAATATTTATTGTTTAAATTGTGAAACTATAGCAACTATTCGATTGAATAGGTCCATATGCAACTGCTTCCACAAAGAATTTCAATATTTATGCAAATTATACTTGCAAATTTCACTGTTAAAAAAAAAGTAAGAAATAACTATAAATGACACAGTGTAAAGAAAGTTAGAAATTAAGGCTCCCGTATCCTACATCGAAAACGCGCCGATACACCACACAATATTTATTGTTTAAATTGTGAAACTATAGCAACTATTCGATTGAATAGGTCCATATGCAACTGCTTCCACAAAGAATGTCAATATTTATGCAAATTATACTTGCAAATTTCACTGTTAAAAAACTAAACTACAAATATAGAAACGATTTTTGGTCTTACTGGTGTATGATTATTGTGTACTATAAAATATTATAAAAGTAAATTAAATGTTACGTATAACGATGGGAGTTATCGGATATTTAGCAATTATTAGAATTAGTTTATAATCTGAATTCCGGGGTCCATTGCTCTGGTCTATAATACAATAATAACGTGAAATTTATGTAACCTAAAATGGCTTGCGTAGAACATATATAATGTCATTTTATCTACTTCCGTGCTAATGTCCTAGTATCGACAACGGCGTAACGTATGGACTCCGGTAACCCTGTCCTGGGATATCTCGTCGGAAATTGCCCTCGGAGTAATCCGATTAAATACAAACGTTATCTTGAGCCGGGGTAGCGACGAACCTTTTGCAGATAGATCTCTTACTAATTGCTACATTCGAAAACCGGCCCTATCTCAACTAGCTTAGCTCACAGTAAAATGTCTGTCGCAATTAATGGCTTCGATAATTTTATTACACCTTATTATTATGGTAAAAGAACCACGTTAATGAATGGGGTAATGTAAAACTAAAGTAGATATTACCAACTACGAAATGAAATCAAAGAAACAAAAGTAAGAAATAACTATAAAGTGTAAAGAAAGGAACAAATTAAGGCTCCCGTATCCTACGTAGAAAACGCGCCGATACACCACACAATAATTATTGTTTAAATTGTGAAACTGTAATCTTTAACTTGGAATAAAACTAAATTTAGATAAGCGACCTTCAAATGCAGTATTTACGGGTCTTTAAAAATCACAGAGGAACTATAAAATAGTTTCCGATCAAAATGCGTTCATAACAAAACCCTCTGATAATGTAATCACAATGCCCTTTTCTTCGGAGCAAAGCTGATAGTATATAGTTATACCGTCATTGTAAAGCATTTTATTAGTTTTTTCTTTTCATTTTTTACATTCTTTTTTGCTGCGAATTTGACGTAAATAGTAAACACAATTTTAATTTATTTCTATATTTATAGAGATAATTATTAATCATACACCTTCCTACCCCAAGGTGGCAGATTTTATTACATTTAAATTGCACAAAGAATTATATTTTCTATATGAAAAGGTTGTACGGTAAGCACCATTTAAAACATAAATTTACCCTCACGATTGCGTAATGAAATATTTAAATATTCCAGTTGCGTGGAGCAACCAACAAACGACGAATGATACGATCTCAATTGTATGGCGTTATTTCGGAATGGGCTGCTGCGTTAAAGGTATGATTAGACGAGTCATTTTATGGAAAACAAAGGTAACTACGTTATGTAATACAACACAATTTGAGTTACCGTCTAATCGTACTTAAGGATATTTAACTCGGACCATCTCTAATATAAATTTAAACAAGCCGCTAATGACATATCGTGTATTCAGACTAAAGTATACAGAGCTGCTGTGCTTGGATGGTAACGTAAATTTCTATATGGAAATAGAGCACCTTAAATAATATTTAATTAGAAAATATGAAAACCAGTGAAATTGTGTAATTATCTATCAATAAATCCCTAATAAACAAATAATCGATCAATATTCATTTTGAGAGACACACTCATACATAACTCGTTCTCGAAAAGCACTGCTTAAATAACCGCTTCTTGATATTTCCGTAGTTGTCATGGTTACGAGAAATTGTATACGGTTAGATATGTGTGGTGGGGTGGATTTTTGCCACAAATAAGAATATACGGGATAATTAGAGATTTGGTAGATGTGTTGCCATCTACATCTAGTAAAACGTTTGTTTGGAAGCTCTGGACAAAAGAGCGGCAACTCAAGTTTGAATGGGGGATACGGGAGTCTTAACAACCTACACTAAAAATTTATGATATTATCCAGACAAGTGAGACAAGTGGGGCATATGACGATATAAAACCAAAATTCAACTTATCCTCAAAATTTAAAACAAATATACTAAAGAAAATAAAACTAAATCTGTGCCAATTAATCAGCACAGAATTAAAAATCTGATGTGGCCAGGCACATGACTTTATCATACAATATATAAAATTAATAGTTTAGCTGCATGAGAATCTATTTTATAGAGATAAATCGCAGGTATTGTCAAAGCATCAGCATTTGACACTACTTACACTATGTCACTAGAATAATAGTTATTTATGTCACAAGTGCCGAAAGTACGGAATAGCACGACGAGTAGTGATGGGGTGTGTCGCCTTCGCATGTGAGCGAGTGACATCAAAGTTTTTGTGTAGCTTTTTAAGAAATATGTATCTTTAAAAAAATAATAATTAAAAAATGGATATATTTCTGTATAGGAAATGTTAGGTAGGTACCACTTTAACGAAACGTCAAGGCTAAAAAGCTAATTCACATTCTGACATATTTATATTTGCTCATGACACTGTAGATATCATATCCGTACCAACATACTAAAATAAAACTACACTCATCGGTATACTGTATTTACAATTTTCTCAATTTATCGTTTTTAGAATTAGATATAATAACGGGTTGATATTTCTTATCAAGATACAATCAAATTGGTGATCTTATTTTATTTGAAATTTTAATTTTGTATTTTGCCGCACTAGAGTGGCAACGTTCCATAGCGGTTCTCCAACTTATGATGATATCAGCTGTTTTCGAGTGTGACAGCGCAAGAAAGTATTTGTCGAAATTGTGGCTACTATGTAGTTTCATATCAATGGAGATGCGACCGATCTCGATCAAATAGAATCTGCTTTTGCAACTAAACTATTAATTTTACCAAAAAATGTCATAGGCATAAATTATTCAAAATTTCTTCTACTTTAATTTATTATTTAGATATTTTGACGAAATTACAGAAATGGCGGCTTATTTGCAAAATCCTTGAAAAAGGCTTAGAATAAACTACCAGTTCCTGTGGACCCTTTGGAACCAAAAGCTTTTCAGCTCTAAGTTAGGTCATGAAACTTCTAAATACGAACTTTCGTCCCGATACCTTTAGTAGTTTCTGCGGAATCGTCACCACAAAAATCGTTTACACACACACGCACACACACACACACACACACAGAGACATTTTTTGTACCTTGGTCAAAAATGTTCAGGGGACCCAAAAAGACCTATTTCCGCTAAAATCTCAATTTTTTCTTTCGGCATGATTACAATACTTTATCTTACTGCGTATGATAAAGTAAAAAGAAATCAAATGACAGAAAGGTTATAATATCGTATAATATATGGGATATAATATAAGGATATAATATCACTAACGCGAAAAAAAAAAAATAAAGCGCAGGACTGAGTTCTACATCCAGGATACGATACCTTTGAGACCATTAGCCCGATTTTGGGTGCCCCACGCCAATCATTAGGTGAACTCGAAGGGGAATATTTTGCAGCCCACGACTTCCTGTTTGCTTTGTTGTTACTTACGTTTGAGTTGCTTATGTCGTTATTCCAAAAATAACCGACAGTGTAAACAAGCTGTTACTCATGCAAATTTAAATGTTAGCTGCTCTTAAATTCATAATATTTTCTCGTTTGTGTCGTGTTGTTCCGGAAAAGTATACTTCGAAGAAAAAGCTATAATAACGTCGATAAAAGTTTTTTTTTAAAAGATCAAGGATAATATGCAAATGATGTCAATACATATTTTGTTAATGAAAAGAAAAAGAAACCCAAATGAAATATGAATCTTACGAATGGCAATAAAGCAGGCAATATGCAACCCCTTCAGTATTAAGAAAGTCCGTGTGCCACAACAACGTACCAACACAAACTTTTTTATCGCTAGTTATTATTGCAATTTTTGATGAGGATTTTTATCTTAATTATTTTGACATCAACTTATATTAGGCTACTATCAACTGTTTCTGAGATATTGAGAAATTACGTCAAAAACATGCGTTTTTCAAAAAATCATTCTGGGGTAACTGACAAGGATAAGCATATTCAGAAGTTTTCCAGTGTTTCTGAAGCACGAACAATGCAAAATTTTACTTGAACTGTATATCTTCCACAAAAATTCAAATATTGTCATGGTCTAAAAAACATTTTAAAATAAAAATAATTGGTTAAAGCGTTCCTTTACTTCTACCGGTTGGTGCAGAAGACAAAGGAAAATATTCATTCTTTAATTTTAATTTAAAATTAAACTGGCCGTGTTTTTAGAACAAAATGGCCCTGAAAAATACCGTTTGAACCTAAACATTTTTTTCATTTTACGCGCTAGAATCCTGAACATTAAATTGATTAAAAAAAACTTTTGTTCTGGCCCCAACATTTTCTCTAATTATGTGTACATATATAAAATGCATACAATTAATTGTAATATTGCAACCGATGTAATTATATTATTTTCTTGTGTAAAGACAGCAATAGAGCCAGTGTATTACTTCTAACCATGTACACAATTCCTAAAATAAAGTTCAATGTTGTAGATTACTTATTTTATCCAACTAAACAGAAACGTATCGGAATTTAGGACAGTGTCTGAATTATTATGAATTTCGCCCTCTTGAATAACCGTGCATAAAGTTTCTTATAATTTAATACAAGTCTATGTCGACAGAACACGGCTTTGATATACACCCTACTACCTACTCATCATTGATATAATGATAAGACGTTACATAAATCTATTCAGTGTTTGATAAGGTTGTCTCTAGTTACATAGGGAAAGACGTTTTTGATGTCGATTCGTGCCTTTGATATTTATAATTATAAGGAAGCTTCTCGGATAGTTGGTGATTTGGCTTCATCTTCTTTTGCAGATTTCTGCAATTAATAATAATAAAAGTAATTTTATCTAATGCACTTGATTTATCAGAAATAAAGCTTTCCGATAAATAAAAACAATCAAATATAATGACTTTGGCATACGGTGATTGCTTAAATTTGAAAAACTCTTCTCCCTTAATAATATTATAAGGAGGTCCCACAGGGTGGTGCACAGGGACCACTACTTTAATTATTGCAGACCAGTGTTGTGAATGGGCGGGTCACAAGCATCGAGTGTTTTCCATCTAATGGCAAATTTTCTAGACCCATTAGCCATCTAGAAAGAGATACTGCAATCACACAAATGATAATCTGTATGCCAATATTGCGAATTAGAATCAGTTAGAAAAACATACCAAGCATGTCAGATCTGGTGTGCTTAATTCAAGTTATCCTGAGTGGACCACCATCATCACAATATGAAATCGAAGCGACCAACGCTATTATTCACATGAGGTCTGATCATTTGGGAGTTACTAAGTGGTTTACGCCAGCCTTTAAATCAATCGTGTGACATTAACCCAATATACACTCTTTGACCGGGGGATAGCAGGGTCGATTAGCCGGAATAGGCGTCACAGTACAACAGTGTGCGCTAAATAGTTTCCCAGAGACATAAAGCGACCGCACGGCTGCGGTGACACAATAGAACAGCACGAGCCAACATGCAATTAGAAGTGATGTTTGTAACTAGATTTTGGTAGACATAATGCACATGTCAAACGGTTTTATACCGTTGGGTCTATAGTTTAAAGGCTGGTACTTGCACCTACTTATAAGTTACTGAATAGTTATTTAACAGATCTGTCAAATTTGTTGCCTTGTTATCGATTAGCTCCGTTTGCTGAACACTAAAAATCCTTCATTAAGAGAAACGTTTTTGAAGAAATAAAGAATCTTGCTCATTGTGAGTATATATATTCAATATATAGGCTGTAAAGAAATTAAGGAATTACGACTATACCTTTTGAGTATTTCTTTAGTTTGCTTGCAGTTTTCACATTTTGTTTTCAAATTATTATAGCATTATGTATAGGATTGGTCATTATAAGTTACATACTTAGCCCTCCATTTTTTGTAGTTACATCATTCTTTCATGATGTCATATTACTAACTAACTAACTAATCAGTCAGCATCAGATAAATAAAATATAGAGTAAAAATAAAGAATATATTTAACTATGTACGGTATTTATTCCAAGAGGGTATATTATCATACAAGTTTTATAAGACAAAAATTGGCGCACGAGTTGTTTTTTGCACGGCGAGCGTAGCGAGGAGTTCCCAAATGGAACGAGTGCGGCAATATGTCTTATGAAACGAGTACTACTATATACTATTTTTTTCTACTTTGCGACATTTATTTTACATACATTCGAAAATTGCGGTTGTCATCTAACAATCTGGAGTAATTTTAGCTTCAACAGTTGTTGTTGTGGTAAATTCACAAATACCATTGAGGCGAGCCTATAGCGATTGAGATGTCACCCTTATTTGACACTTGACGTCCATATCATCAATCTTGGAAAACTAAAAGTGACTAAAAGTTGGTG
Organism: Melinopterus prodromus; assembly: GCA_964023965.1. Classification (NCBI taxonomy): domain Eukaryota; kingdom Metazoa; phylum Arthropoda; class Insecta; order Coleoptera; family Scarabaeidae; genus Melinopterus; species Melinopterus prodromus. The sequence goes on from OZ030394.1 coordinate 53,164,196, forward strand.
ATATAGTGTTCTCATAACGACACCGAAAGCGGTTTCATTATGAGTTTATAACGAACACAAAGCTGAAAAATATATAAAATTGCTCAACAAATATACGTTTATATTGTTATAATTAAAGCTGTGAATTATATGCACTAAAAAACAGGGTTATATGCGCATATATATATATATGCATATCTTTTGTAAATTATATGCACTTAATCTTACTAAATATGCAGATATATGCTGACAGGTAAGGTAAAATACGAGCACAAAAATTAATATATTTGACAAAAATTAGTACATAGAACTGGTTCCAAAAATGAATGATGAAAAAATTAAATAAGAACTTCTTACTTACTTAATGTATTCCAGAAAATATTAAGCTATTTATATATAGCTATTTTTTATCAGCAAAAGGAACCACGTTATTTTTTCTTAAAATGTTCCGTAATTTGGTTTTTATCTTCTTTGCTGTTGGACCTTTTAGATTGTCGATTTTTATTTTCAAGGTTTGCACCATTTCTACAGATTCAGGGAGTTCTAAACCTTAATTTTCTATTTTAGTCAGCAAATAGCAAATAAATGCATAATTGGCTTTAACAAATGCTAAATATTGACAAAGAGTCGGATCATTATTCAATATAATTTTATAGTTCCAGATAGCCATGTGATCGTCGGATGATAAGGAGTTCTCAACTTCTTTCAAGCTTTCAAAATTGGTTGCATAAAATACACCCGCATTAAGCCAAGTACCCCACCTTGTAATACTAAGTTGTGGGGAAAAAGGTAACACGGCTAATTTATTTTTATAATATTCGATATGCATGGTGCTTTGGTAAATATTTTTTTGGTGGAATTTACGAAACTATTAATATCTAGAAATGTGTTTCGTATTTCTTCTGCTGTGACTCCATGGACAAAGTAACATGAATTAAATTATTGTAGAAAATCTTTAGACTGTCTGCTTTATTCTATAAAATGTGTAAAAAATGACAAAAATAAGCAAATATGCCCAAATATGCAATATTCTCTACAATATGCTTGAAAACGAGTAAATATGCTAAATATGCATGTTGAAATTAGGCTCAAATGCTTTATTTTTACGTAATTGTACATACACAAAATAACTTGTTCGCATATCAATATTACAAAATATGCATTTGGCATATAATCACAGCTTTAGTTATAATAAACTTATGCTGTTTGCGGAGACGACAAAATGAAACCAAATATTCTTAGTTTTACTATTCGTGATATTATTGCGAGTTGTAACTTGAGTGAACTTTTGACCAGTCGTTTGGGAAGCGTGGTCATTATTTTTTACTTGTTATGCAACCAGCGGATTTTGCATGATTTTGCCATGACAATAACTTGTAAATGGAACAAGTAATGAAGAAAAGGATAGTAGTATTGGCTAAATAAGCAATTATGTGGGAATATACATTCATAAAATCAGAAAATTAAAATCAACTCACAAGAATTTATAAAGACGGGCATTATGCAGTCTCATTAGCATAAAAATTTATTACTTACATATGTTCATATTATGTTTGTCATAATTTTAAGTTTTTAGCAATGAATTTAGAATATTGCTTTTGCAATTACATTTCTCAATATGAAGATGCCAAGTGAACAAACAAACTCTTGTAGGATGGTATTTTTGTTATCTTCATTAAATTATGCAAAAAAATACTCAAAATGACATTAGAGAAGATGAATTTTAAAGAAGAACTGTCAGTTCCATATCGTCGGACGCGTTATCAAGACGTCAGATTTTCATATGTTTCGTATAAACTTACCTCTATTTTGTATTCACTTAAAAACCTAATCTAAAACTCACTTTCCATTTGAAAATATCAATGTTATCTAGATATATTAAGAAATAGAAATTTCTTGAGGTTTCCAAGAATTTATTTGCTCTGGTATCGGTTTCGACTTTGCGTCATCATCAGCCAGAATCTGAACAGGACAAAAAGACAGAATACAGATAGAACACAAAATAAAAATAATAATATTAATTAACTCACAGTCAAAATTAGTTAATAATTAGTGTACATTCTAGCAAATCATTGGCACGTGGCGATCAGATTTAAGACGCGGAGAAATCGGACGAATACATCAATACGTGTTACCCCGTTCACCGCCGCAGTTACATAGGACACGACGGTAATCTGTATCAATTTTCCGGCGAGATCGGGTAAAGAGTGGGGGCGTTCTTTCGGCAACAGTAAGTAACAAAGAATAAAATCCCAGATAGCACCGTAAATGAATTTTTTTCGTCAATAGAGATAAAGTGGCACTAATCAAAATGACAACGAGCAATACTGACTGAAATACCCGTATGTTTGTACTTCCAAACAATTTTACCATTTAGGAACACCAAACTTTGCTTTTTCGGAAAGATCATCTGTAAATGCATTTACCTTCTATAAAATGGATGCTATAATAACGAAATTTTGATATGCAAGAAGCCATTATAAACTACTAATACAGCCACCTCTCGCCCGAACGAACGAGACTACTTCGCATAAGTAACTTAGCCTTAAGCGTCTTAAAAACTCGTTTCTTTGCGTTCTCGCAAGTTTTCCACGACGTCGTCGAAGAAAGTTGGTAATCGCGTCAGTTGAGGGCGTCGAGATGCGTTTACGACCGTGTGGGGGCAGCACTGTCTGTGTGTAAGGCTCATCGAGATTGCCCTTACGTAGGCGAGGAACCAATTTCTGCCGCTACCTCTGCAAAGGCCTCTACTCGAAATAATCTAGTTGTTATTACGCTACGCGCCTCGCTATACTCCACCCACCCTATATCCACCCCTCTGGCAACCTCCGAAAGTGGTGACCGGCATCAAAAGCCTCCAGGTAATAATAGAATATCGGCAGGGGGTTCCTCGATGCATCCTCAAACGCACGAAGTGCATTTCGCCGGCGGGGATTTGCTGAGCTGCACGTACAGATGGCGCCGAAACTGCTGAAACTACATCATCACTGGGGAGATGTGTCCTGTTGTATTAGGTCACCCTTCAAATTGAATCGCCTGTAGCCATTTAGCTTTCTAGCTTCATTGATTGGGGTTTATTGGAATTCTTTAATTGTAAATGGGTTTGTGTGGACATTCGATTGAATTGTGTAAAAGGGAATAATTCTGATTTGAGAAATGGAGAAATGTATTATTTCTAGCTGTATTAATGCTTGTTGGAATGCTATAATATAAATTTGCACCGTTTTTTTGGCCCACAAATTTTTAATCACTTGTAATTCCAATAATGTTTAGTCAACTAAAGTATTTCTTTATAAACAAATTGCTTGTAGTTTGACGATTGAAACCGTACCATATTCGAAATAGCAGAACGTTTCAATCCAAAGTTATGTTACTTTCTTTTTGGCTATGCTACAGTTCTGATAATATCATTGATAACATCAATTTAATGTCCAAAGAAAGGTGTATGAAAATCATGTTGTTATTTTGGAGAAAACGGACAGTCAGTGGAGATTTTATAGCATCGCATACAAGGTGATGTTTTTACAGGCTGAAGTTTTTAAACAATGTTTTTTACTGTTTTTCTAAAAAACAGCGGACGTTTGTAACATTCACATTGCAGCGGCACGAGAAATCTAATTGTGTACTTGAGTTATCTTTAATAATCTTGGAGAAAACATTGGTCTTGTTATGGGCGGCATGTTGGATTTTATCACTTTCGGTGGTCTTTACGTGAGTTTCAATTATCATGTATTACACTTGTTGTTTAGCTGTAAATTTTAGATGAATGTTTTTTGTTCTTATTCTTTTGTTTGTTTTGGCAAAGATTGGATCGGAGCTGGAATCAACGTTTTTTTTGAGTGAGTCACATCACTCCAAACCAGGCTTTCTTTTCTACTGTATCATGGTGGCTAAGAATGGATCAGAGAAGATACTGTCATGAAGCAGTCCTTCTCCATAGAGTTGTAAGGCTGGCCACACCACCGTACCTCTACAATAAAATAACATTCAGAACCGATGTGCACAATCTCAATCTCAATCTCAATCTCAACATCCGGCGGAAGTACATGATAGACATTCCTAGACATCGTACAGAACTTTTTAAACGTAGTTTTTCATACAGTGTAGCATCATTTTGGAATGAATTACCAGAAACTCTGAAAACGATACCTACAGGTAGATTTGGGTCGGTTGTGAAGCGCTTTGTGAGGGGGCGCGCTGAGACGGGGGCGGGGGGCGGATGGTAGCGCAGTGGTTTATGTATTTGTGATGGCAGGGGAACAAGTGTAAGAGCAGCAAGAAGGAATTGTTTTAGCTTTAGGATGTTTAGATTAAGTTTCTATGTCAACCACGTGAGGTTCAGGCCACTCGTAATCAGACGGCCATTGGCCAAATAGTCTGCTGGCCTGCGCCTATTAACCACCACAAGAAAGCTATTTAATGATGTACTAATAACATGCAATGGTGAAGTTAATAAAGGTATATTATTATTATTTATTATTAGCAACAAAACCTACAACGTTTCATTTTATAATATACAGTTGATGGAGAAAATGGAGACCATTATAGCAAATTCATATTTAGAAGTTTTATGACCAAATTTAGACCTGAAAAGGTTTTTGTTCAAAAGGGTCCAAAGGAACTGGAAGGTACATCCATTATATACTGTAAGCATTTTTCAAGGATTTGGCAAATAAGCCGCCATTTCTGTAATTTCGTCAAAATAGTTAAATAATAAATTAAAGTAGAGGACACTTTGTATAATTTGTATATATACAATTTTTTGGTAAAATTAGTAGTTTAGCTGACAGTAGGTAGTGTCAAACGCTGATGTTTTGACAATACCTACTGGCAATAGCATCAAAATATCTGTTAAATCATGGCTAACTAGTTTCGCTTGAATGCAGACACGACCGATCTTAATTAAATAGAATCTCATGCAGCTAAATTATTAGTTTTATATATAGTATGATAATGTAATGTGCCTGGCTACATCAGATTTTTGTTTTTTATGTGGTTTTTAAATGAAGGGCATCTCAATATCAGCCTGAACCCCGTATATTAACAAAATTCAGCGATATAATTTGTACGTTTCGTTTTTTTTTACCAGCGTCACCAACTCTTCCGTATCTGTTAAATCCGAACCCAAAACCTTGGTATTGCCCACCAAACTACACTGTGGGCCAAAAAAACGGTACAGATGTTCAATTACTCATATTTCCAAAGATTTTAAGTAAATTCAAGCAAGTATTTCTTTGAAAAACTAATTGCTTATGTTGTGAGGATTGAAACATACCATATTCGCAATTCCACTTCTTTTTTGGGGAAAAACAGCAAAAAACGACGGTTCAAAATTTCACCCGGTATACGTGAAAAATCACCCTGTATACTATGCTATAAGCTGCTCTTCTGTCCCTTTTGACCAAAATAAAACAAATGTCATTACCTATTAATTTTATTACACCTTTCATTTCACATTAAATTGGCCCGATGTTATCAGAAATATTGCATAGCCAAACATAAAGCAACATAACTTTGGATTGAAAGGTTCTGTTATTGCGAATATGGTATGGTTTAATCTTCACACTACAAGCAATATGTTTTTAAAGGAAATATTTGAATTGACTAAATAGTATTGGAAATACGAGTGATTAAAAATTTGTACCGTTTTTTGTGGCCCACTGTGTATTTACTTACCGACTGTTTATTCCATTGTTTATTTATGTTTTTTTATATTACTGAAGAACGCTTTTAAGGTTAATGACGAAGTAATGACAAATTTATGTTTACACTATGACGGATGTCTAGACGCTCCCAAAGCGCTAAAAGACTGAAATACTTGAGAGCGCTGTAACAGCAAAAATTTAACAAACGCTCCGGACTAAGCGCCCGCATACGTTCTTGGCTCCTGAACAACCCCGCTAACTGGTTTTACTCTCCGGTAAAATGTTTCAAGTTTCATTTTTCCTGAAATTTAAGCAAATCTAGATATTTACTAATTTACATAATTTTATAGTTAACACAATCTCAAATTTTGAATTAGGCTGAACTAAAATTTAAAACATATTTTACTTAAAAATTAACTTAAGTCTAAAATTCATAAATATTTATTTTAGAAACTGTATCCATATTATAATTATTAACAGTCATTTACAATACATTAATCACTACTACAAAATTATTACAATTGTTCCATTTTTGCATGAAAATCTGTTTTGTATTTCTTGTGTTATTTACCGTAATAAGTGAGATATATTGATTATGTTATTTATAGTTTAAGTTGTGTCCACGGCCGCGCTGCGTTCAGCCAAGGTGCTCGTTTTGGGAAACCACTTTTTGTATGTATTCAATGTGTATATCAGACTGCTTGTGTTCGTATTAAATATTGTATTATATTATAAATCTCAACCAGTGTTTAAATAACCTAAATTACTCCAGGGTTACACGCAGGGTTTCACGGCCAGAATCATTTAGAAAATAAATTGCTTCCGGGTTATGCCGTGTGTTAAAATTTGTAAATGCTGACGTTTCGCGAACCATTTGCTCGCTTCTCCAAACCTAACTAACTACTTAGTTAGCTCTGAAGAATCGAGCTGAAAGGAACAGTTGTATAAGAAGTGAATGTGTTCTTTCAGTTTTTCAGTCTAATTTTTACCTACTCTCATTTTCCGATCAAACATAATTAAAGAAATTAAAGACGTGAATACATAAAACATATTGGTATCATCAATGTATTTATCACCAGGAGTAAACGAATTCAAGAAAAACCAACTTGTTACATTATTTATTCCATGAGATAATCCACTAATTACTATTAGGAAGGAGAGAGAAAAAGACAAAGAAAGACATTTTGTATAAGAAGTAAACATTGTATAATAAGTAGGTCTATTTAAAATCTTATTTTTGCTTTCAATTGCCAACACTAGTTGGTTAAACATAATTAATTTAATAATAGAAAATTAAGATTTTTCAGTGAACTTCTTGTTGGGCAACTTATATTATAATCTCTACTGACTGCACTCTATTTCATAATCATGTAATGTAGCAAAAAACTTCAAAAGCGATTCTGCTCTTATGAATTCCGAAACAAAATCTGGCTTGACCAAAATGACTGTATCATATATGAACAAATTTATTACAAAGTAATTTATTTTCCATAGAATCATTACCAGTAGTAGAATTAGTAGAATTTATTCATTAAAATAATATACTTGGATTCCATAATTAAAAACAAGCCAGCTTCCAATACATTATTATGAATGTTGTTGTTCCAAAAAATTATTTAGAGAAAATTCATAAAGCAGGAAAAGGATGATAATGAAATGACGCGAAGTCGTCCTTAATCTTTCATACGATATCATATTTGCACGTACTAACATACATGAATAAATTTATCGTCGACTCTCCTATAACCGAATACTCACACGTTTACAATTCTGAGAACATAGCCTCCCTTCAGTAATGAGTAGCGCAGTCGCGTTTTGGCATTGAAAGTGCGAATTTTAATTAAAGTCTCTTCTGGGGCGCGGCAAGGAGCGTGTTTTCGACACCCGCCTCCCCCCATAAAGCGAATATTAGCGACGCCTCGTGTAATTTCCCTTCCCTTAAAACCTTTAAATATTAAATTCCATTTGTAAGTTTTGCGGGTCGCGCCGCCGCCAACCCGTCATGCACAAAACAAAATATAAATACGAACTCGCCGAACCTAAACCGACACCCCCCACCTCACCTTATATACACCAAAAAGCCACCCTTGGCCCCTCATCACCGCCACACTGCGAAGAGGGTCCCACAGTCGCCCCACAGTCGTATTTGTCGCGTTTCGCGCGTTCATTATTCAAAATCGCGACGAATTTCAGGACGATGGAGTAGTCGGAACGTTGCTTTGGATGATGGCGCCAAAAGCCGGGTATTCCTAATTCATAAAGGGAACTGGATTAACATCGACTTGAGGAGCACAAAGGGGCTTGTTACTGGCATAGGCCGTACTGAAACATAATTGGGATACGAAATCATAAAACGTTATTGGAATTTGTTGTTGTCATTGTTGTAAAAAACGATATTTTTGAAGCAGCTTTAAGGGGAGGTTCTTATGTAATCGGATGGAAAACGCATTTTTTTTCTTTCACATTTTGAAACCTTGAAGTGTATAAAATAAGCTCCTGAAACAGTTTTTTGATTCGCGCAAGTTTTACGGTTTTATAGCCTATAGTATTCTCCGGTCGAAATTACCTGCTGTAAGGCAAAGAGATGTTCTTATACAATTGATAATTTTCACAAACACTTTACTAGGAATGTTAATTATGGATACAGTATAGAGAACGTATAGGTGCTTATGTTGGGTAAATTATTATCTTTTAATGAATTCATATAGATGAGTTTTAAAAAGTATAATGTTTCTACCTTTTCTACCTCTTGTGGAGTTTATTACACCGATCACGGACGCATTTATTATTTATTATTATTATTATTATTATTTTTCTAGAAACAGAATCTTTCAAACAGGCATGCGCGATTACTTTTGAATCGTTAAACGGATCTAGTTACTATTTTTTTCTCTTGGAGAAAACACTTTTTATTTGAGGCTAAACCTTACAATAAGTGAAACTTTTAAAAATTATATTATTTATAACGATTTGAAAACAAAAAATAGCTGTAAAAAATCGATCTTAAAATTCAAACAGCAGCCATTTTGTCAATTTTCAACTTATTGCACTAAATGTTGGTTTAGCCTCCAACTAATTTCATTTATTTCGTAGCATGTTTGATATTTCGATTTCCATTGATTTTTATGGGAGCTATCAAGCACGTCGCGCAGAACCTGATATTTCGTACAACAGTGTCCACTTCTTGCATATAGTTTTTTATGGCACAATTTCTTTTTGTTTACTAAAGTATAAAAAATATATAGCAAAAGAAAACATATTGATATCTCTTATAATTTATTTGAAAAACTGTCCCAAAGTTGAGCTACTTTGTAGGTCTCTACATGAGAACCTCCCGTTAATTAAAAGTATCACTGTCAAGAAATACGCTACGTACTTTCCTGTGTTATGCAGGGAATTAAGCTGGATAACCTTGATTTTGTCCTACACACAGCTCATATATACGTATTTTAGGTTTACTTCGCAGATTTTTTAAGATAATTGCTAAAAATGTTTATTTTTATGTTTATGTTTCTGACTTCTTGGTGCTCTCCAATGAATAATGTAATAGATTTTTTAAGCAGGCTCAAATAAAAGCTTAAACTAATACAGCTATGATATGTATATGACCATGTGTTTGCTTCATACCGTGAGAGTTGACGATGTCGTCAATTTTTAATTAGCAAAAAACACATGTTTTGTAAAATATTATTTTCATCATTTTTTGCTAGTTATATACATTATAGGCATTCTTTAATGGATACCTCGTAACTATTTTTACTGATTTGCGTAGATCTCTAAAGCCCGTCTTCCGTTTTGTTGTATTTTAAGGAATTAATAATCGAAGAACCACACAAGATTTATAGACAAAGTTTTTTTTATTCTTTTGTGTTACCATCGATGTATAAAATTAACAATTTGAAAATTATTGTGAAGATCTCGGTGACCTTGCAGATTGATTTGTGCGCGCTTTGGTGCAAACATTAATGTGCAACGGTAACCACGATTACACTGATACAAAAACGTGAAACCTTTTCTTAATTGTTATTTCGTTGGCTATCGTTCGATCGTTCAGTTTCTCAATATTTTGATTTTTAGCAAAATGGCGGTCGTATGCGCAAAAAAGGTCCGTTTTCGCCGCTCTTTTCGCGATATATAACGCTGTAGAAATGAAACAAAACAAAATTTTAAAAAATGAACAATCGATCGAAAACGTGAGTTGAACATAAAAACAAAGAATTATCTTGATATATGAAATACATTTTCCAAAATCGTGGTTACCAGTTGTAAAAACACGACTTTTTGGAAATCGCGACCGGAATTACTTTGGTAAATACCGCAACGGCCGAGATGATCACGTGATGATCGGTTTAAAACTGACCGAATGGATGACAAAAGGTATAGATACCAGTGGTGGGAGATCTATGACTTGGTCGAGTCATATGCCATACGTATATAAATACGCACATCACACGGTCGGAGGGATTTCTTCCTACCTTATCACAATACTGATCGACGCACACACAAATCACCGGCTACAACTCCAGAACTAGGACAAATTTTTCCAAATCCTCTTACAGGTACAATTCTGAGACCTTCAAGATTAGAATAAAACAAAAGAAGAAAAATTGGTTTTTAAAACCAACAAAGCGGAAGACCTGCTTAGCTAATTGTCGAGGTAAGGACACGAAGGACCTTGATAACTCTGGGGAATATGGATTTCCTGAAGGAAAATGTGTTTGGGTAGAATTATTTGCCCTGAATACAATTCGGACTTTTCTCGCGCGTTAAGATTTCGAAAAAGGTGAGGCCAATTATTGTATGGCAGCTCTCTTATAGTAATTTTACACTTTCTATTTTCACCTGATCTCCTGAAAATTTATATTTACTGCGATCCTTTGAATGGTGTGTATAAAACAAACAATACGCTATAACCTGAGGTGATATGCTGGGATATGATAAGTTTCAGGCTCAGTAGTCAACAGTACTCAGGATAGTACTCAGCTCAAAGAAGTGTACCAACAACTCGAATTTGCTTTTCATTGGCAAACAAATGTTATAAACATTCCTTAAATTGAATAACATTTTTATGCTACTATGAAGACAATTAGAGGTGTATCATAATTAGTAAGAAAAAGTAGAGCAGCATCACGTCCAGAACACCATGAAACCTGACGATATCTTTAAAAAATTGCCCAGAAATTGAAGTTATTTGTGTATCTCCATCATTAGTTTATCATAGATAGTATGATAAAGTATTGTAATCGTGCTGAAAAAACTAATATTTGAGCGGATAGGTCTTTTTGAGTCCCCTGAACATTTTTGCCCAAGGTACAAAAAATGTCCTTAGAACTTAAAAGCTTTTGATTCAGAAGGGTCCAAAGGAACCGGATGTTTCCTCTAAGCATTTTTCAAGGATTTTGTAAATGAGTCGCTATTTCTGTACTTTTGTCAAAGTAGTTAAATAATAAATTAAATTAGACTCAATTTTCTATAATTTATATCTATTACAATTTTTTTTTTAAATTAATAGGTATCTGTATGAGCAAATTCTATTTGATCGAGATCGTGTCTGCATTAAACCTAGTTACCCAGGATTTGACAGATTTTTTCGTTCTAATGACAGTAGGTAGTGTCAAACGCTGATGTTTTGACAAAACCTACTATCTATAGTATCGATATATCTGTCAAACCCTGGCTAAATAGTTTTATTTTAACGAAGGCACGAAAGCTGTCGACCAAATAGAATCTTATGCAGGTAAACTCTTAGTTTTATATATAGTAGGATGTTCCTGGGCACATGAGATTTTTACTTTATCATACGTAGTATGACAAAATATTGTAATCGTGCCGAAAAAAAGAATTGAGATTTTAGCGGAAATATGTCCTTTGGGGTTTCCTGAATATTTTTGACCAAGGTACAAAAAAATCTCTCTTTGTGTGTGTATGTGTGTGTGTGTGTCTGTATGTACCTGTTTTTTGTAGCGACGATTCAGGAGAAACTACTAAAGGTATCAGGACGAAACGTTATATTTAGAAGTTTTATGACCAAACTTAGAGCTGAAAAGCTTTTTGTTCAAAAGGGTCCAAAGGAACTGGATGTGTACTTTAGGTAGTATTCAAAGATTTTGCAAACGAGCATTTCTGTAATTTCGTCAAAATAGTCAAATCATAAATTAAAGTAGAGGAAATTTTTTATACTTTATTTCTATCATAATTGTTAGTTAAATTGATCGTTTTGCTGCATGAGCAAGTTATATTTGATTGAGATCGGTCGTGTCCGCATAAATATAAAACTAGTTAGCCAGGATTTGACAGACATTTCCATTTTTATGTCAGTAGGTGGTGTCAACCGCTGATGTTTTGACAATAAAAAACAAGGCTACTAAAAACAAGGTAATTTAGTCACTTTGGTTACAATATTTCCAATGATTGCTGCATTGTCCTTTTTTGTTTGTTGATTCAATCCTATAACAAATGGAGCAACACGTCCAGCACATCCTTAAACCCGTGAGATGTCCAAAAATGTACCTAAGATTGAATTTATGTGAATGTCTATCACCCCACCCCACCCTATATACATCAAAAACCCACCATTAGCCCCTCATCACCGCCACACTGCGAAGAGGGAAAGCCATTCGCGGTCCCACAGTGGTATTTGTCGCGTTTCGCGCTTTCATTATTCATAATCGCGACGAATTTCAGGACGACAGAGTAGTCGGAACGTTGCTCTGGATGATGACGCCAAAAGCCGGCTATTCCTAATTCATAAAGGGAACCGGATTAACATTGACTCGAGGAGTACAAAGAGGCTTTTTACTGGCATTATCATCCACGGAATGCTGCAGATACGAATGTATAATAGGCCGTACTGAAACATAACTGGGATATGAAATCATAAAACGTTTTCGGAATTTGGTGTGGTACAAAAACGATACGTTTGAAGCAATTTTTAATAAAATTACTATTGTAAAAAAATTTGCAGGGCTGAAATTCTAAGACGTCTTGACGCCTCTAGAATGTCAAGCTACGTGTTCCAATTATCTGCTTTCTTGTATAATGGAGGTAATTCCTGGGCCAGGAAACATCCTGGCAAACCTAGATTTTCTCCTGAAAGTTCTGACAGATGATTTTTTTTTTGTAAAATAATTAAGAAACTATTAAATGTTATTTTAATAATGTTAGTATTAATGTTTATTTTGACATCCTTTTATGTTCTCCCAATGAATTATGTGACGTTATAGATTTCTTTAGGCAGTCTCCAATAAGTTTAAACAGACAAAGGTTTGAGAGATTGAAACTATGTGACCATGTGTTTGCTTAATAGTGTTAATATTCAAGGTTTAAACATTCATTTTAGCCTACTTAGATAACTCCGTTATGTCGCACCGCTGACCACCTTCGCAAAATGGCAGGAAATGTAAAATTATGATAGAGAATTTTATAGAAAACACTTTACGACACATCGGTTTTAAAAGTTACTTTTCTCTCTAGGTAGACTTGAAAATTGATGGCGTAGGAGATACCATTGGGTAATGTTACTTTACACTGTTTACAGTTACATTATTAAGTGAAGGCGTAAAGTATGGAAACATGAGAAAATATGTGATATAGTTCGTTATTTTAGAACAATTTCCGATGACGCCAACTCTTAATTATCAAATAACACTTTTTTATATATTGATACCTCTGTGGAACATGGGGAACAATGTCGTGAGAAGCTCAAAAGGGTATCTAGTAAACAGTATACTTTGTATGTTTGCCTATAATCGTGACAGTCAGTTTACAAAATATATTTTTTAAGTATTTACAGGTATCTTTAAGTGGTGTGCGGGCGTTTCCATAAAACAACAAAAACCGCGATAAGTTGACGTGATATCGCTTTTCATTCTCAAACAAAATAATACACAATTTCAGAGATTTTTGTCGTGTTTCCATACTTACTCGCTTACTGTATGTAAAATGTTGAATTATAATTTCTACCATTATTGGTTTTAGCAAATAAAAGTTGATAACGCAACGCAATTTGTTTATTAAATTTAAAAATATTAATTCGATAAAACCATTTTCTGGAATTTTATGATATTTTTTTATTTAATTTGTGATAAAAATAAGATGATTAATTTCTGGTTAATCAAATTTCCAATGTTTGTTGTTTCGTGCCTTTTTGATTTGTTCTTTTTTTTTATTGCTTGTTCTGAAACCTGTGCGATATCGTTAAAATATTGTCCAAAAATTGAATTTATGCGTGGATGGCCATAAAAATACGTAGTTGGTAGTTTTTAATTATAATAATAAATGCTTTATTTTCGCAATGGAAATGTTAAATTACAGTACATAATACAAAAACATCGACATAGTATTACACACAAGAATTAATAATGATACATTTTCTTGGACTATGAATTATTACCAAAAATTATTGCCAAATTTCCTGGGAATCAGCTTCAGATCTATAGTAATTAATTGTTAGGAAGTATTGTGTTCAACAAAGTCCGCAGCATCTGTGACGTTACATTTGTTCCAAATTTGAGTAGCTTTAGGGCCGTGTAACGAAAAGATATGCCCTAATGCGAGAACTAGCCATGATCCCAAAAGGCTATAAATTTGGCTCTCATTATCTCACTTCAAAGACTTTAAGTCGAATTATATAAAATAAAAAATATGTAGTTTCAACCGAAAGTTGCTTGGTTTTTAAAGAGTTATCATATGATACCTCACATGATAACTTTCTTAAGCTATTTCTATGTTTGTACCATGGTATGGCATTGTATAGAAATGTTTAGAAATTGCAGCGTTTTTACCAAGTTTTATCGGTGTCCAGTGTTCACTACTGACCATGACACGTGTAGCTCATAGTTCAATTCAACTGCTTTTAGCTGATTTTTATTTGTGTTTTTCTTATTTGTGTTGCCTACTCCCTATGGACGTTAAGCTGAAAATATGTATATAATTTTTATAACGATAAATATTCAATAAATTATAAAAAAATTATGTAAGTTAATAATAAACAATTTTGTCTATTTTCAGCAGTATTTTTCAATTTTATGATTTCAGTCCTAATAACTCTTGCTTTGTTATTTGTGCCTTTCGAGAATGTATGTTTAGCCAATTAAATAGACTACCTGTAGAATAAAATTCAATATACGCATACCGATATGGTAATTAAGCAAAAAATAAATTCTCTGAAGACATGATATAGTTATATATTGTATACTTTATAAGTTCTCAGGCACTCGTAGGTGATACATTGGAGAATAATTTATATATTTATAGCTTACACCCTACACTTAATTTCCCACAAACTTAGATCACTTTATTGGAACTTTTCTGCAGCGTCGTGTGTGAGGATGACAATCTAGAAGCTGGGTTGAGACGCGTCTAAAGTTTTGCAGGCTCATCCAAAACTTACCTGTCCCTGTATAGTACAGGCGAGTAAAGTTTAGAATTTAATTTTGCTTAGAATACGCTTTTAATTATTCATTTACATTTTATGACGTTGACAGGCGCTTAGTTTATAGCACCTCTGTTATAGTTCATAATATTATCTCCGCTATATAAATTTCTATTAGCAAGTGAAATAGATAAGCAGTATAGTGTAGAGGTTGACGACTAAAGAAAGTTTATGAGTGGAGCAGCAAGTTGAACGCAATCTGTGCTTTCGAAATTAATTAATTATAGCCTTTAGTATTACACCCTTACTCCAAAACACTTTCCCATTGAAACCATCATTTCCTCAGTGGAATCCTCTATCTTTAAACTTCCACCAGATATTGCAGATCCCATAGGTCACGAAATCAAGAAAATCCTTAAACATGCCAAACACCCAACTCCAAATTACTCCCAGTCCGAACTAACCGCTCTCAAATTCCTAAAATCCAACACTGACATCGTCATCCTGAGAGCTGACAAAGGTAACACCACTGTCATCCTTGACAACTAATCCTATGAGGAGAAAATGAATTTTCTGCTCAACGACCCGTCATACCGTATCCTTGTGACCCTACTTCCCGCCAAATTACTGATCTCATCAAACACACTCCCATCTCAAAAGACACACAACAAGCCCTAATTCCGAGAGACTCCCAACCTCCTAGACTGTATGGTTTACCTATGATCCACAAACCTAATATTCCGCTACGTCCTATAGTCAGTTCAATTGCCAGTCCAACCTATGCACTTTCCAAGTTTCTTGCCAACATCATACACAAATACACCGGTAACACGGACTCCTTCATCCTCAATTCCCATCATTTTGTGCAAAGAATCTAAAACCTGTCCCTTGATCCTCAAGACCTCCTGGTTAGTTTCGACGTTGAGTTTTTATTTACCAGGGTTCCAGTCTAGGATACCGTCACCTTGGTTGCACAACTCCTTACATCTGATAACCAACCTTCCTGTTACACTGACATGGTAGGTGCTTGTCTATCTTCCACTTACTTCCTGTTCCGAAGCAAGTTCTATGAACAAGTTTTGGGAGCTGTCATGGGAGCACCCTTATCCCCTGTTGTTGCCAACATTTTCATGGAGGCATTTGACCAACAAATCCTTGAGTCACACAACCTCAAGCCCAATTGTTGGTTCAGATACGTGGATGACACCTTCGAGCCACATGGACGGCAATCCCTAAACAATTTTCTCGACTACCTCAACCAGCAACTCCCAGACATACGCTTAACCATGGAAGAGAAAACAGATGGCTCTCTCCCTTTCCTCGGCGTCCTAGTTTCTCGCACTCCATCCGGCACCCTTGAACATACCGTGTATAGGAAACCCACTCTCACCGACAGATACCTCAATGCCAATTCCCACCATCACCCAGCTCAGAAACAAGCAGTGATCAACACCCTTGTGAAAAGAGCAATTTCTATAATCCATCCCACATACCTCCAAAACGAACTTGACCACGTAATCAATGTCTTACCCCAAAACAACTATCCCAAGTCCTCGATAATTAAAACCATTTCCCGACACCTAAACCCAACCGATAACACACCTCATCAGCATCATGACGTCCCAATAGCAACAGCTTTTCTTCCTAGCGTCCAGGGTACGACAGATCGTATTAGACGCTTCCTCCGCTAGTACAACATAAAACCGATATTCAAACCTCTTTCCACACTATCGGACTTACTTCCTTCTACAAAGGATAAAATCCCTCCTCTTCTTTCCGCTGGTGTGTACCGTATTCCATGTGCTTGTGGACGTGTCTATATTGGCGAGACGAAGCAATCAGTTAGCGTCCGAGTATCTGAGCACGAAATCTGCACTAGATTGCGACAAATCACTGGTTCGGCTCTCGCTGAACACAGATATAACACGGGACATGAGATCCTGTTTACACATACCAAAGTCCTCGTCCGCAAGGTTGGGTTGAATTGGATTTGTTTGGGTCTGGTTGGGATGGGTTGGGTTGGTGGTAAATCTCCCGCTCTGGTGTCTTAAAATACCTATTATATTAAGTAATATCTAAATAAATATACCCCTACGGTATGAATGTTGAGCTTGCTGGTAATAACGATTCCACTATAGACTGTTCTAGAAGTAACACATGTTGTTTTTTCGTCATTAATTTATTTTACCTATATAATGTGTATGTGTATAATGTATATAGCTATAATTTTTATTTATTTATGATTCACATGTGTAAGTTTACTATTTACGTATCTTAGACTATTTAATTCCCAGCATGATGCACGCCGATGATAATGATGACAGTAACTTTGTATAATAATGACATTGCTTTTGAATAATGATTTCTCTCATAGAAACTATCATGATCATACAAAGCTCCTGTCAACGCCTACGTGGTTGACTGTTCGCCACACTACCATTGATAAATACAAAATTCTATTATTAATGTTATAAAATATTTTGTATAAAATTGAGTGTGTTAGTCTTAGATAAAACGCCACATTTGATTCGCACATGACAGATATAAAGATATAAATAACACAGTATTCTATCAAAGTTTTGTATTTTTGTTCACGTCGGGGCAGTAGATATTAATATTTTTATCTCAAATTTGTAAACACTACTTATCACGGCATAGAGCACCGACTTTCCACCTACAAAATTAGATTAGTAAACAAAATAAATCATATGAATAAATACGAACCACCCTAATGTGTATTATTGACAAATATAATAAAAATATTTGATATAAAATGGAAGTTATGAGTCGTAGATTAAACGTCGTATTTGACTAGTACACAATGGATATAAACTTAATTTTTAACATGAAAATTGGAAATAGTTAATACAAGATGGCGGTAATTTTTTAAGTTAAAAAACTACAGCCACGCCTGGGATTCGAAATATGTCTAAAGGTAGAAACTTCTACTCATATTCCTTTAGTGACAAATAAACCTACTGAATGTCATAGGTCACGTTAGTCTAATTGGTAAAACGTCGGACCGGCAATCCGTATATCTGGGTTCGAATCCCAGGCGTGGCTGTAGTTTTTTAACTTAATAAATTACCGCCATCTTGTATTAACTATTTCCAATTTTCATATTAACGTATGCAGATTTCTGCGAGAATTCACTCCCTTTTTAATTTTTAACGTTCAAACTTTTTGCTTTGAACCAATCCCTCTTAAACTTTGCAATATTTTTATTAGATATGTTCTGGTACCGGTTTCGACATTACATCATTTTTAGCCAGAAATCAGTACAAGACTTCTTTTCTTGTACAGATTTCTGGCTGTAGATGACGTTATGTCGAAACCGGTACCAGAGAATATCTAATCAAAATATTGCAAAGTTTAAGAGGATTTTATATGTTAATTTGCACATATAACTGTTCTTGAAGTAATGTTACTAACAAATCGATCACATAAATTATAAATAAGATCGCATCAAGTACCGATCCCCTATGTGTTGTGGAGGGTGTCCTGTGAGATATTATTTGAAAAGTTCAAACGGCACTCCTCTGATTTATCTAATCTAATTTAACTCTAATTTATTTAGTAATATTGAATTACTATTGCTTTATCTAATCCAATGGCTACGCTTTCTATCAGTCTTATGAGAGCTTTAAAAGTTGATCTATTTCTTATTTGTCCATATTGGCTTGATTAAGAATATTTAAGAATAGATTAATTATTACTTGATTGTATTGACATGTAGCTATTTCTAGTACCTATTTTGTTCTCTAATTCATCCATATCGTTTGCATTCAGTCATGGATTGTTAGGTATACAAGTTTCTTTATGTTTCCCGAAAAATATAAAATTATATATAAAATTAGTTCTTTCGGGAAAACAACATTATAATAGCTACGTGAATTAGTCCAGTCAAATCGTTTCCGAGGGTGCCTGTTCCAGGAAAAAGATATGGAAGTCTCTTCTCTCATTCTATATGTTTTTGGGGGTGTTAACTCCGAATTTCAACTTTGCTACTTCCCACGGATGTGGGAAGTAGCAAAGACGTCACAACGAAGAAGTCACAACGAGAATCACAAAAAAATAAACATTTAAAACCTTTTTTCAGTTTTTTGCGAAAAAGTTATGAAACTATGCTCTTTTCGAGGTAGACCATCCTATACAAAATAAAGTATATTAAATTTCCTATAAGAGTACCTCTGAAAAGTTTATTTGGCTGAACAGTTTTGCCGATGGAGCGTGCTGAAAAAAGACAAAATTTTCCTACTTTGTGTAAAAACCCAGTTTTCGAGTTAGTTAAAATAGCCATGATTTTGATTAAACTACATTAATTTCCCTACAAATTGCACATCTTAATCATTTATTTTGGCCAAACCGTGTAGCCATGATAACTGGTTGATATTTTATGTCATATTAAGCTAAGCGAAGCCACTAAGTCAAGAGCCCGAACGTTTATGTTTGTTTTTTTTACAAAAAATTACATAACCCATTAGGTATCAATTAAAACGAGCAAATATATGGTTATAAATAAATAGTAGTAAGGCATCTACTGAATTTTTGGTGACGGGCTTTTGACTTAGCAGTTTCGCGTAGTGTGACAAAATTTCAACGCGCTCTATCAGGTACACAGTTTGGCCAAAATAACTGATTAAATTATCGAATTTGTAGGGAATTTAATGTAGTTTTCAGAATCTACGCTGTTTTGCAATTGCACCTACATTACATAAAGTAGGAAAATTTTGCCTCCTTTCAGCGCGCTCTTGCGGCCAAACCCTTCAATCAATAATATACACTTGACGATGCCTTTGATAGGTAATTTAGTGTACTTTATTTTTGGATATAGTAGTCTACGTCGAAAAGTGCATAGTTTTATGACTTTTTGGTAAAAAAAAGCTGTAGGTTTTTTTGCGATTTTAGTTGTGAAGCCATATCCGTGGGAAGTAGCAAAACTGAAATTTGGATTCAGCACCCCAAAACACATATAGAATCAAAGAAAAAAACTTCTAAATTTTTTTCCAGGCCAAAACACCATTTCACTGGAGTAAATAATAAGCAGTATACTAGGTTATATTATGTAATTTTGGAAAACGTTAAAATTATTATTTGTATGAAATCTCAAATATCACGTATTGTATAATGACAGATAAACACGGAGTTTGAAATGTTAGTGTTTGATAGATATTTTTTGTGGGCAATACGTAATAGATACGATAACGTAATAGGTACGACAATTTGTCGTAATACCAAAATGCCCCATAATATGACGATAACGTTCACTGCAACCCAGAGCTATTCAAATAAAAGCAAGTTTAACCTCTGCGGACATCTCGCTTATGGCCAGCGATTCCCTCGCAAACGGCCATAATACGCGATCGTTCTAAACGTATTATCCTGATCGTTTTACTCATATTCTGTTTATTTTCTATCACGTTCCCTTTAAATCATCCCCGGTTAAGCGCGTATATGCGGAATATGTAGAGCGGAATTATCCCCGGTCCAGTAATTAGAGTAAGTTTCAACAAAACCGCCCCCGATATCCAGTTTAAGCTCGCACAGCTTACGGTGAGTCTCGCAGTTGTTTGAGCAGGACGTACACACACATACAATATAGATATACACGTGTATGCACAACGGAATATAATCCGATTGTGCGGACTATGTATCTAAGCGGTTAAATCCGGCAATAAATACGAGGTACGTCATAAAATTAAAGTATCAAGAGTAGTTAAGTAGGTATAAATTAAGTAACAAGTTATCCAAATACAGGATGTTTCAGAAATAGCGGCTAACCTTGAAGGGGCATATGCCCAAGGACGTAATAAGCATGTTTTCTCAAATAACGTATGGTCTAACCTAACGGATTCTAGAGAAAATTAATGAAGAAAGACGGAGTCGATCCCTGACCATCGGAAGACAACCGACAACACTCCACTACAGTTGTGTTGCAACTGGTGACAAATCAACGCCGCCGGGAACATATCGACCTCCTACCACTCCGGCCTTTCTCACTGAGTTTGACAATGACTTACATTCGGCAGGTTGATATGAGCGTAGTCAAGCTTGGTCAAAGTATTTTTTAAGCGGCTCATTATATTTTTATAGAGGTAACGTTTGTATTGCCCATTTATTTAGTTAATAATACAAATACAGTATTAAAGTGACGTTCAAATATACAAATGCATAATTATTTATTCTGATGTACATTTATATAAATTTATTGCACATTTATTTTTTTTAATGCGCAAGTAATTTTTACAATTACTCAAATATTCTTGGTTTTGGACAAATGTTTTTGGTATTGGTCAAATATTTTATCGAATGCTTACAATAAATGCACGTTTTATTTTATATATTGCGTATATAATTTATATTGAATCTATAAGTCACTCACATTTATCGTTCGACATGAATGATTTTTAATGGGTGTTTGATATACAGAACCACTGACAACCAGCGTGGTTCAGATCAGTAGATTACGTTTTTGAGATCATAGCAAATAGACACATAATTAGACACATAATTATTAAAAAAATGTAAATATCACAGCTAACAGTAACGTTGTAGTCAGTAGTGGATATTATTAGGGATTTGTTGTTTACCAAGTTAATATACAATTCAATAGGTCCAATCATAACTCAAAGAAATGAATAAAATCATAATCTGATTTAACTTGTGGACATTAGCTATTTATACACCAAGGGCGTTCCTTAGATGAAACCCGGAAGACAGCTTCCGAGTCCAATCCTGCAAGAGGGATGGATGTAGTCCGATGCGCTTCCAAACTTCAGTTGTCAAATTACTTTTGCAATCATGATGGAAAAGCGAGTATTACCAGATTATATAGGGAAAATGGTTGATAAAGCAACAGAAAATTTGTTGCACATAAATCTCAGAAGAAATATAATACGAAGAAGGAAAGTCAGGGGCTCAAACCAAATAAAGCTTGTCTGAATCATTCTTTTTTTTTAAATTGTCATTAATATGACCCAGTTAAATAACAAAACCAATTAAATCACGCTAGAGGCCACCAGTGATGCAATGTCGGGCAAAATCGATTTAATTCGTGTTTATTTGACAATTTTCGACTATTTTCACCAATTCCTAGCCACCTAGATTAATACACGAAAACGTTATTTTTGCATTGCCTTGGTGATAAAAATTGACCATCGATATGTTTTTGTGTTCAGAATGTCATCCTGATTGAAAATATCACATAAAGAATATAGAGTGCCGTTTAAAATTTCAATGATGACGTCATTTCAGGAAACAATGGCATTTTTTGTCTATTAACACATTCCCAAATTTCATTCGTCCAGCTTAATAGACAACAAAAATAAACGGAAGTATCTATTGCGTGGGTCACCCTGTATATCAATAGCTTGAATTTTATGAATGTACTGGTGATTCAATACATATCATTTTCTTAATATTAACCATTAAATTATTGTGGCACCGTAGCACCGCTCGCTAACGGGTGCTACAAAATGATAAATTAGTCATTTTCTTTTTTCGCAACATTTGCTCTTAAACTGTTTTGTTTTTATCTGGCTTTTGTTACAACGTTCTAAGTATATTTAGGTATTCATTATTATTATTATGTTACTCTCTTATTCTCGTTTTACAAACAATTCATGAATAAGGTTTAACAAATAAACCCAAACGTAAAACTAATTAAATTGTTGTTTCTTAACCTTTGACCAAAACACTAAAGGCTTATAAATTGCTAAAAGCTCTGGACAGAAAATGATATTTTATGAACGATATGAACTTACTAATAATACTATTAAAATACCTTACGTATTGATCTGATGAATGGAATATTAATTTTTTTAAATAACTAGTTGAGGAAGCCTTTCAGAGTGTTTATTTAAGGGAACATAATTGAGTAAATCCGATTAATATTGTCTGCTCTGTGCAGCTATATACAATATATTATGCACCCTATATAAACCCCTAACTTCCCACCAGAGACAAAGCAAAAGCAGGAGCACGTCAAGCTCCGTCTTTCAAATTATTTTCGTTTTAATTGTAAATAATATTTTTGGGGAGTCGCAAACCGTCTGCAAACGACCAAACGATTAATTATATAGTTGTTATATTTGTTTGTAAATATATTAAAGTTTATCTTAAACAATTTTGATAATATTATAGGTCCCTGGTTCAAATCCAGGATGTGGCTGTAATTTTTGATTTATTTAAAATTTACATCCCTCCTGTATATCACCATATTATTAACCTATAATATTGATTTGACTAAAATACGTCGTTAAACATTTTCATTTTTAATTTTGATAATTTTCAATCCATTTAACCAACTGTATAAGCTTTGACAGCCTCGAACCAAATCAAACATATAATTGCTTAGTTGGATTAAAACTAAACAAAATTTCTTAAGAAAAACTTTAGTTTACATTAAAGTACGGTTTTATAGGATAACACGTTCATCCACTCACGTTTTCAATTATTTTGTAATGTATTCATAACTGCTCTAAGAAAATATCAATAGTCTAAATGAAGACATTCTTTCAAAAGGAAGGTAGAACTATATATCTCTGGTACCTTTGTGTAGTTTTTCACTGCTTATACTTTTATAACGTTTATTTTAAGAACGTTTACTGCCGAAACTTTTCCTCCTGAAAGTCAAATATTTTTACAGACTTCATAACGTGAAACATACTATTTCCCTAGTATTAATCGTACGTGCGAATTGAAGTCGCATTACCGTCCAAATAAACTAAGGTTTCACAAATGAGAATTGGACATCAGCGATGCAGAGGTAGTTTATAATTATGTTCCCCGTTTTCCACTGTTTTATATAATTAAAATTGGAGATTTCGTAAGCTACTCTCCGGTCTCGGCTCGGCGGTACCGGATTTTGTGTGTATTTCTGAATAGGAAATGAGTAAGAAAAGTCGTCAACTGCGGCGAGCGAAAACAGAAACTTTCAGCACCTCCGCGAGCCGAAGCTTAACTTTAACAGCGATCGAATTTTAAATTCTAATTACGTATAAATACACTCGAGGAAGCGACCGATTTCCTTCTCTCAACGACCGATAAACTTCCAAACTGAAGTACCTTCCTACTCTTTTATCGTATTTACCTTTCGAGTGATAATAATCAATCGTAATTTAAGAGCCACACGTTCGGTAAATAGAAAGGTTATTGTCGTGGTAATAGGAAGCCTGTTCTGGTTTTCTGAATCAATTACTAGTGATGTTTATGATAGTTTGTAGATATATACAATATTGTCGTTTGATGATTGATATTCTACTTATCATATAGTCACAGTGAGTGAGACAGCAGTTTAATCATGCTGGCCATAACTAAGGACTCATATACATATGATAAGTGACAGCAACCAAAACTATAACAGATTTTTTTTATTTCCGTCAATATTTTGCGTAAGTATGTATTTTACGTATAAATATTCCCATTCTTATCGTAACAACGCTAATTTGTTTTGTTTGTAGTTCTATCTGTTAAGATACATTTCCACTGAACTCGACTATTATTCAAACGAAGTGCATTTGCGTTGACGTAATTTTGTTGTAATCTGTTTCTAAATCACTCTACTTTCCTCAGCTGAGTGTTTTCTTATTGTATTGCTTTACATGATCTCAACAATATACTTCGATATTTAAATTAAATCAATACTTTTTCTTTTTCGGTACTGCTAATCGAAAATAAATCATCCTCTATGTCTAACTGACTCACGCTCCAGATTCCTATAAGGCAAAACTGGAGGATTTTTGCCTCAATGTGAATCGAGATGGCTACCGAACATAAAGCCGACAATATCTGTGGACAAATAAACATATAGTTAGATAAGTAAATAAGAAAAAGTAATGAACACCAAAACTGACGTCATCACAAAAGTCGAACATCGACAAATTCTTTGGTTTGGATAAACATCGTAAAAGTAACAAAATGTGACATATTTCTTTGTTTTAAATTTTGGTGATGGTGATCAAAACATATCTGTTTTATGAACCTATATTTACTTCGTTACTCGATATTATCTTTATTTTTAATGACTAATTGTTTTGCTAAATTTATTGAAGTTAAATAAATATTGTTTTATTCAAGATATAGAGATTCAAGTACACAATTCTTCAAACATTTGTCGTTTGTACGAACCAAGTACGGCAAATAATAGTATATTATTATACAAGTTTTATTAGACGTTAAATTGGCGCATGAGTTGTTAAAACAATTTCAATCGATGCCACGTCGACAACGTGCTGTGATTACAATACGTTATTAAAGTGTCAAGTACAAGTTAAGTTTCACGAATTAAATTTTAATTGTCTACCCATCGGTTTACCGGTTAATTTCTAGTCATTATCTTTAAGGTAAATGGTTGTTGGAATTACTTAATCAACTAACACTAGCTGCAATATTTAACCGCATTTCAAATTGCAAAGATTTACTTGAAATTGTGTATCTTCTACAAAACTTAAACTTGGAATGAACCAATAAACAAAATATTAAGAATATAATTGGCTGTGTTATTACGGTTCACCACAGGGTAGACCGTAATACTGTGATTTTACACCTGATTACACAGGTAATCAGGTGTAAAATCACAGTATTATAGGTAATTTAATATAAATAGTTGAACGATCACTTAATTACATTGCTGCGTTGTTGGAATGTAGATCAAAGCAAGGTCGGACGGGGTTGTGCAGTATGTCTGAGGTAGATGGCGCAGCCGCATGTCAGATGGAATATTCGAGAAATTTAAAAACATTCCGTTATTGTTGAAATCTGTGATGTCGTTGAGGATATTGCTGGGGTTTATTGTATTGTGTTTGTGTATTTCTAATTCCTCAAATAGGTCCATCTTTTGCAATTTTCATATATGGTGACGTAGCGAAATATTGTCATTTGATAAATTGTGACCTGGAACCCAATTCTCGTCATCTTTTTGAAGCGAATGCGTGACTTTTCGAATGTAGTAGGGATATCACCGGTTGCCCTCTGGTTCGTATCTAGGGTGTTGCTAAGAACAATAACGCACGCGCCGCGCCCATACTTTTCAATCAAACGTATGGGAACGTATAGGCGTGGCGCGTGTGTTATTGTTCTTAGCAACAAGCAAACTTGCTCATAGATACGGGCAACCGGTGATATCCCTACTCCATTCGAAAAGTCACGCATTCGCTTCAAAAAGATGACGAGAATTGGGTCCCAGTACCCGTAAGATGTAAAATTAGTTTACACCATGTATTATTTGATGAGATATTTGCGTTTCTAGGTTACTGGAGTTTCAGAACTTTTTTCAGAGTTTTGAGAAAATCAAAAGGACAGCATCTCCTAGTTCTCTGATATCATCCTGTTAATTTACCAAGGGAATTTTGGGGCTGAACAAGCAATTTCTCTCGGCTAGTATCGGCACTACTGGAGAAATTGCATAAGTCCGCACATTAATTCCCTTGAAAACTTATGAGGACGTCTTATGAGGAAGTCTTGGCCTAACTGCATATATTTGCAATGCCTGAATATAGCTGCTATTGACGCGACAGTAACTTTACGTCTAGATTCATCGGAGATGACCGATAAATCGGCCCGTACGCGTCAGCAAGCCCTCTAGTATCTGTGAATTTCAATGGTCATGCCAAGTGATGTATTCAGGCGATTATTTCCTGCTCTCTTATTGGAGTAAAGTTACCAGCCAACCTGTATATTGTAGTAACCTTGTATGCAACTATTTATCTAACCATGAAAATCATACCAAAACATAAATTAGAATCTCCACAGAAGTTTTGTGAATAAGTTTGACACATTTACGTCGCAGGAGTTCCTCGTCACAGTCACATCCCCTAAACATATTCTATACACCCTTTACGAAATACTCATTCATTTTAAGCATAAATTACCAACGCTCGCATCTCCGCAAACTTTTAAATATTTAAAGGCCATGAAACTGCTTTACCTTGCTATAGAGCCGAGTGTGCAAATTCAAAGCTTTTAAGTAGGTAATTATGATGAGATTTATTGTAATTGCACGGGTAATAAGTTTCGCCTCCCTTCTTAATAAGTATAAATTACCCAAAGTATAGCGAGCGGCGTACATCGTAGCGCTTCTTTCGCCTGTTATTATTACTATATAGGCGGCATTAATTCGTATTTACGCCATTGTATGAATATGTGGGAGCGGCTCAGCTCCGCGAACGGGTGGAAAAGGTTTTCTCTGCTATCACGACAGTATAATAGTGATGATGTATGTGCTTACGCCCGCTTCGTGCTGGTATTTTGGATAAATAATGAAAAATTTCCACCTGGTTACCAGCCTGGCTAGCTGGCAATTTACAAATTTAACAATTACATTATAATGCTGGGTTTTTACCTACTGTAGCCACGTCAGTCCGTGAACGCATTTGTTATGCGATAAATACGGTTTTGCGTGACGAGAAAAACCGTGAAATAATTGATTTACTCTACGGTAATCCAAAAAGGATTAACTATATTACAGTCGTCGCTTGATGTGTTTAGATTTAATTGGAAATATCTGAATGTGAAAATACGAGAAATGTATTATGATTTACTACACAGTCTAACTAGTTAAATGAAATAAGAATAAAGAAATAATTATTTATATAATTATAATATTTTAAATATTAATACAAAAATTGTCTATTATTTCAGTCTGTCAATCGAGCGTTATTAAAGTAACTTCGTTTTTTATCATGCGTAATATTTTCAGTGCAATATAAAAGAAATAAGATACGATAATTTTAAATGAATAGTTTTTGTTGCTTTGTTCACGCTCTACAATTTAGGTCCTATACAATTTCTACCTATTGTTCATGATTATTGCGATATCGATTGAAAAAGTCAAAAATTTAAATCGGGTTTTTTGGTTTTTTCTCTTTTCTCGTGCAATTCTGTTTTTTTATTTTTTCCCTCCGACCGAAATTACGACTTCTACAGCGCTGCAAAGCAGCCCGCAGCGTCGCCCGGCGCTACAAAATGACGTAAATTATCAACACTCTCGAGAAGAATCCGGAGCTACAGGAATCGGTAGAATTATTTAAGTAAGAAAAGATCGATCCGGAGGTACTAATTTGTGCTAGAGAGCCATTCCTCATCGCTTCATAAGGCGGTGATAAACAGGAGAAAAATCGATCAATATTTTGCGATTCCACCGCTTTCCAAAGTCAATGACGACAAATAAGTTGAATTACCTCTCACTACTCCCACCAACAGAAAGCGCAGTCCGCCAACACATTTTCCGGACATATCTACAAGTACAAACGTGGCTCGGATTTTTCAAAGGTCCTCAGGAATGGGGTTGACGACAGACTAATTACGGGCTGGAACCAATTTGCACCACAGCCGAACCGGCACCTCTTGAACTTTTAAAATTCCCCTCGTGCAAATGTAAAGGAAAGTGTGAGGCTGCTTGTGGATGCAGAAAAGCAGGACTTAGTTACTGCGTTATTTACCTGCATTGTCATGGGCAAACATGCGAGAACACCGCCAGAGTCAACATTTTATTCGACGACGACGACGACGATGATGATGTTTCGACCATCCCAGCAGCTTTCCTGCTGTACGAGAGCCTCCACCACTAGAAGAGTGTGCCGAGGAAAAACTTCTTCAGCCAGGACCATAGAAACGAGAAAAAATATTAAATAAGGGGCCCCTTAATTATCGTTTTGGCTACACAAAAAATTATTTGTTCAATAAATTTCATGTCATTGTTTCATAGTTTGTCTGGTTTATTTATTTATTTTGTATCCCAATAATTCCCCGAACAACCTTTCATCCGTTTTGACGTGTGCATGCAACCGTGCGAGCGGCTAAATCGAAACGGGACACGGACTTCCCGACTTTGCGGCACGCTAAGGATCATAATTTTGGTCGAATGGAAAAAAAAAACAAAATTGTAGGTCTGAACATGCTCTAAAAGTTTCATAATAGACATATTTTCGATATCTATCACGAGAAAAGAGCAAATAGCAAAAGAGAAATTTCACTACCTCAAAATTTGACAACTTCGATCGATATCTCAATAACGATGTAAGAGACCTTAATTGTAGAACGTTACAAAAGCAACACAAAAGTATTAATTCAAAATTGGTAAATTGGAATTTATGAGTCTTATATAAAACGTCGTATTGACTCGAACATAACGGATATAAATCGCTTGGTATAAATATAAATATACCAAGCGATTTAAACATAATGGATATAAATCGCTTTTTGTATACACTCGCCTACGGCTCGTGTGTAAACTTCATGCTCGAGATTTATATCATTAGGTATGTGCTCGTTAAATAATATACTTTTATACCAAGCATACTGTGATTGTGTTCTGAGTGACACCAATACTGGCAGACAGTATTATATCAAAGTTTTACATCTTTGTTCACGTTGGGGCAGGAGAAGTTGTTAATATGGTTTTCTCAAATTTGTACACAATACTTGTTACACCATAGAGCACCCACCTTCCAGCAAGCAAATTTGATTATTAAAAAAAATTAATCATGGGTATAAAAACGGTCCACCCTAATGTGCATGCTCAAGTTAACCGATGTTAAAGAATCCACATTCAAATTTACATTTTTTTATATACCTATCACTGCCATAATGCTAAGTATGCTCGACGAACCTTAATAAAATACAATCTTAACATTGCTCACACAATGTTTTGGGATAATGTTTAAGAACATCTATAAATCGAAAAATATCCACAAGCCCTATCAAATGTCAATATTAATTTGATCCCACATAAAAGAACGTTGGAAATATTTCCCATGGTCGTGATAAGAGTGCATCACATGAAGTGCAACCTTCAAAATACTTTTTATAAAGTGAGCCATTACAAACAGTGAGCCATGTAAAAATTAACAAAATAACCCTGCTTGTTATAGATATTAGCCGATATTGAAGATATTTTATTAGAAGTATACCAGTTAGCTATTTTATCTGCACAGACACAATATAAAGTATTTTAAATTAACGTACTTACTTTAAAATTTGCACTGCAATCAAAGCTATGATTCCATCATGAACATTTTGAACAATATTTGTCTTTTTGTTAAAACACTGAAATTATACTTATGATATAGGTTTTAGTATGATTATTATATAGGTTATCTGTCGAAATCTGATATCAGACTTCAGAAATTCAAAATACGTGATCCAATATGGCACCAAAATTTTTAAATTTCTTGGATTTGCGTGAAACTTATTTCTCGTAATCTTACTTGAAGACTGCAGATTAGAAATATCATGTCAGATTTTGAAAATAAATTCATAATGGCGGATTAAATATGGCGACAAAAAAATTTAAAAATCGGATTTGCTTGAAACATATTTCATGTGATATTTGCTACTTTCTGATTAATTATATTGCCAACATTCAAAATGGCGCATCCAATATGGCGACAAACCCTGTACAAACCTCGTGTTCGCATCAATCTTTTCTTAAGTGATTGATTTGATTGATCTCAATGATTCCAAATTTAAAGTCAAATAGTCAACATATAAAATAGTGGAATCAATCTGGCAATGAATAATGGAAAATGAAAATTGCCTGAATCTCTTTTATATGTGATATTTGAAGCTCACTGAATCAAAATATAAAGCCAGATATTCAAGATGCAAAATGGCGGTCCATTATAGTCAAAAATATAGGACTGAAAACGTAAAACCTCAACTTTGGACGAATCTAATTTACTGAAACTTCCTGATTCCAAATCTAATGCACATTACCAAAAAAATGCTCAGCTCAAGTTTTAGATCTTAGCTATGGCATATGTTTTTGACATCGTATTAAACTAGTTGTCAGTAGTCTTTAGTCGGAAGTCTTTGCTGTTGATTTCAATAATGTCTCACATTTGATTGGTATCGGAGTTTAGGGGCAATTTATTACTTGTTTTTTACAGAAAGTGCTTTGGAATTGGCAGATGAACATGTTATATATGATGTTTCTTAAAATTGTGCCACTTTTAATGTGTCGAAGTTTGTCATTGATCCAATAAATCATCTGTATAACTATATAACAACAAATTCCTTGTTAGACAAATATAAATGTTATAAATTGGTGAACTCAAGTCAACAAAGTAGAACAATAAAAGAATAAACACACTAACATTTATTAAAATAACAATTAAAAAATTCTAGTAAGCAGTGGAATAATTAGGCTATAAGTAACTAGATTTCGCAATTGTTTTTAAGTACTACACTGATCTTCGACTAAATCTTGATTAACTTGTTTGAAAAGAGACGAGTTTACAATAATCGTTTATAACAATCGTTTATAATGATAGCATAGAATATAGATACAGATAAAAGAAAAGAAACATATCTGCCATACGTTTCTATGGTAATTGATATACCTATCTAGTAGGTTTTGTATATAATATAATAATAATAATAATAATAAATTTCTTTATTTGCAAGAGAGACCACATTTTATACACGACAATTTATATACCAATAATAATATAAACAATGAATCCCCTCACAAAAGGCGAAGTCCACTTTGCCATTTGTTAAATGACAATTGATCTACTCAACCTCAAAAAAAAACATACCTTACATAGCTAACTAATACTACCCCTAATACCCATATTAACTTAAATCAAAATACTCAAATAAGGGACAGCAGTAAAAAATCAAAGAAACAATATAAAAATATAATAAGATCGAAAATTTACAATTGAAAGGAAAATAAAACAAAAAAGGAATCAAGGAGAGAATTAATATATTAGTTTGATACCCAAATATTTATAAAATAGGACATGCAGTGGTAAGTTTCATCATTAGGCGCACAATAAATTTAAGATATTTGCAATAAAAATGCTAAATTAACAATTTTCACATTGCCAAATTCGCAATTCCGTCTGCTTTCTGAACAGAATTAATCCGTACAGATTAACAGCAGCGATTGGCAAAATAGACAAATAATAATTGCAACGACATCCTCCGCAATTACTCATGCGGTAGATAAATTGCAAGTTATCCAGTTACGCGGAGCTTTCCAAAGTGAAATTAATTAACAGCGTTCTCGGTAATAGACAAAAGGGGTGATTATATCCTATGAAGTGTTGAACAACGCCGATACATGTGATCGCATATTTTAGCTTTCAAAGGTAGATTAACTTCCATAACCATTTATAGCTTTCTCGGGCACTTTTCAATTAAAATTTTGAAAATAAGAAGGGTCATATGAGCTATCGATAAAACTGGTTAACCTTTCGGTATTCAATGAACTGAGTTAATTAAGCGTCCTCTTTTGAAATAGCTTCGAAGTCAATTGTTATATCCTTTCTGAGTGCGTTATCCACGGAGTGAAATCGTTATCCACGAAGTGAAATCAATATCCACTCGTTTTTTTTTCTCATGAAAGCACAAAGCTGGACTTGTGTTCGTATCGTGCAATATGCCTATACGCGTATTTATGATTGGACGGTGTAGGCATAAATCAGCTTCACTTTTAAATAGGATTACGTTTTTATATATCTTGTGCCCATAAACAAAAGATAAACGCCCCAAATTCAGACAGGTTAAGGAATTTTTGTTACATTAGTAACGTAAAATTTATATTTAATGTTGTTAAATAAGATTTATTATTAAGAATGTTAAACATTTGTTTTAAAATTTTTATTGAAACTCAGTATAAAATAAGTCCTTAGTCTGCTTCAGTCTGCCCTCTCTCCCTCCTCCTTCTTCCTCCATCTAGAATTTTGAGTGTTCTTCTTGGCGCAGCTTTATATACTGTTCGTTTTTCGCTTCCTTTCTTATTTCCCTAGAATGATTTTCTTTTGTGCTTTCTTCTTTTTAATATTCTAATATTTTTTTTACTTTATCATACGCAGTATGGTAAAGTATTGTAATCATGCCGAAAAAAAAAATTGAGATTTTAGCGGAAATAGGTCTTTTTGGGTCCCCTGAACATTTTTGACCAAGGTACAAAAAAATGTCTGTGTGTGTGTGTGTGTGTATGTATGTCTGTGTGTGTGTAAACGATTTTTGTGGCGACGATTCCGGAAAAACTACTAAAGGTATCGGGACGAAAGTTCATATTTAGCAGTTTTATGACCAAACTTAGAGCTGAAAAGCTTTTGGTTCAAAATGGTCCAAAGGAACTGGCTATTTACTCTTAGCATTTTTCAACGATTTTGCAAATGAGCCGCCATTTCTGTAATTTCATCAAAATAAATAAATAATAAATTAAAGTAGAGGAAATTTTGTATAATTTATGTCTATAACATTTTTTGGTAAAATTAATAGTTTAGCTGCAGGAGCAAATTCTATTTGATCGAGATCGGTCGCATGTGCCTTGATATGAAACTACATAGTAGCCAGGATTTTGACAAATATGTTTTTGTGCTGTCACACTCGAAAACAGCTGATTTCATCAGAGGTTGGAGAACCGCTATGCAACGTTGCCGCTCTAGTGCGGCAAATAGATAGCGCGCCTCGCTCACATGCGACGGCGACACTCCGCCTTCGGTGACGCACCGCATCACCGCTCGTCGCGCTATTCCGTACTTTCGGCACTTGTGACATAAATTATTATTCTAATGACGTAGTGTAGGTAGTGTGAAATGCTGATGCTTTGACAATACCTACGATTTATCTCAATAAAATGGATTCTCACGCAGCTAAACTATTAATTTTATATAATGTATGATAAAGTCATGTGCCTGGCCACATCAGATTTTTTAATATTACAAGTATTCTCTTCAAGCATTAGATAATAACAGGAGAAGAGTTTCTTTTTAGTTTATTTGGGCGTTTCTGGCCAAAATAATGATTTTTTTAATGCAGATGGCATGAGCTCAACTGTTATCTCCAAAGGTGGTGTATTAATGCCAAAATTGCTACTCTTTGCTGCTAGTGTAATAAAATTACAGATTTTGATGACCGTAATTCCGACACTCGTGCCGGAATTTGGACAAAATGCGTCCAATTAATTTTAATATTGCAAACGATGTAAAATATGTTATTTTCTTGTGTAAAGACAGCAATAGAGCCATATGACTTCTAACCATGTACACAATTCCGACACGCATGTCTGATTTAAGGACTTGCTATATTTACTTGTACCTAATTCTTACACCACTAAATTTATAACTATTAGTGGTTAAAAGAGTATAGCACACCGTATTATTAAGAAAATATAAAGCATTTTTAGTCAGCCTAAATAGATATTATTAGAATTTTCATAATTACTGTTAACCTGTAGCGATGTAAATAGAAGTCGAATTGCAGTTACCTTATAAGGAAAAATGTACTTTTAGCATACACTCATAATACTCAATTATCAAGATTATTATCAGTCAAACTTTTAGGTTATATGCTAACCGTTAAAACATTGGTAGAATTGGAAAAGATTCTGTGATGATAAGTGTAATGTCAAATCAAGGACAGTGTCTGAATTTAGGACGTTTACCTTACCTAAACCACAAATGTATTATAAAATTAGCAATCGTGCTACTAACAGGACTACAATAAAATGACACAGCTGCGATGCATATTGAAATGTTGACAATAGCTTTGAAGCATTACGAGAAAAAATATAAAATCAAAAAAAATATATAAAGCAAAATAGCTAAATTTTAATACACAATTTAAATTCATTTTATATTAAATTAATTTGCAGTTGTAGACATGTCACGAAACATGACTTTGGACTTAACAAAGCAATGCATACGAATCAACTCATCCTGGCAACGTGTATTTTTCTGGTGGTTTTCTAGTTATTGTGCTGATACGCCAGTCAGAGTTCGGATGCCGGATTGCGTAAACACTGTTCTCATCTATACAAATTTGAAGCAGGATCATACACTCTATAGTCTATGGTTTTTGTGCAATTAATTATGAAACCTTTTTACATCAAAACGTCAAATGATCGGCTGTCTAGTCCACCCTTATCCACCAGACCAGCATTTCCTAAACTTTATTTCCCGTGGCCGCATTTCCCGGTAGCATTAAATTTAATCTAAAATTAAAATAAAATAATTTTTTCTCAATCTATCAGTATTTTTTTATCCGTTATAAAATTATTTCGTGGTTTACATAAATAAGGCTAACCAGGTTGTCAGTCCTAAGAAATTAATAATAATAATAATAATTTCTGGAGAATTTAACGTTAAAATGGAATTGATTTTGATGACAAAAAAAATATGTTTAGCATTTAATTCCTTGTCGAGCTTTCTGTCCTTTTTGAAATTTCCGTCTAGATGTTGAACATCATATGGATATTCCAAAATTACAATAATTTTCCCAACACTTCCATGGCAGTGTGTATCCATTTAATTTAAATTTGTTTTAAAAATGATAGATAAACTTGTCCAAATAGTTTTACAGTATGTCGTTAATAGTAAAATCTACTCAAAGCTTTATTAAATCTCCGTTACACTGCTGCTACTCGGTTTAACAAGTTTTGTTTTGTTTTTTTTTTGTTACAACTTTAAAATATAATTTTTTCGACTTTGCATTCACAATGAACACATTGTAACACTGTTTTCGGTGTTACAATTAACAAATTGTAATACCGTTTTTAGTAACTTTTTCTAAGATTGGTACACATTGACACATTGATATCAAATGTCATTGAATGCCATATGTCAAACGTACAACACAACCACACAGTGCTTCTTTTTAATCGCTTGAAATCGCATAAACTGCGAAATATCAATATTCTATACATATTTAAACATGCGTGTAACCTGCTATAGTATGGCCAAAGGATTGGGGTTTCTCGGTTTTGCGGTGGTCATCAAAGTACGCCAGCATGACGTTTTCGGTTGTTTTGTGACTCCGGTAAGTAATCGTCATCATTCTTTTCAACTAAACATCAAATCTCCGTTTCAGATATAATTCAAGGACCACATTTACTTTAATACGGTATTATGCGAAGATCAAACCTACATCGTAGGTTAGAATACCTATATATCTTTATTGAATATTTCTTAATTTATGCAACGTACAAGTTTTCGGTAACATTTTGGACCGTATTCTGCTCGGTTCAATACCGTCCTCATTTTTGTCCGTCGCTTTTGACTTTGTCTTAGTTCTAGTTATGTGCAACGTACTATTACCTCCATCACTTGTAATTTTATTAAGTATTAATTATTGCAATAAATTATTACACCGAAATTACAATTTAGTTTCAATTATATGTGCGTGTAAAATTGAATACGCCAGTGGTACTAGGTATAAGGTACTAGGTATAAACTGCCATTAAACGTTAACCGTTATAACATTTCTTCAGTAAGTTCTTATTCTTTGAAGTAACTAATCAGTTACCTCCAAACACGTCTGTTCTGATTATGATAAGTATGAAACCACTATTTTAAAGGTAACTTTTTATGTTATGTTTCATTTATTTATCACAGTAGGGTTAAAAGTGTTGCCCCAAGCTACATTATGATTATAGTTGCGAAACTTTGACAGGGGCATGTGGTTTTCACCGTTCAGTTTGCTTTTTAAAACAGAGACAATAACTAGAAAACATGCAGGATGTTCCATGACTCATGGCTCGTGAAATGGTTGGGCATATAAGTCGTTGTAGTTTATTCAACTTTATTTGTATGGTGATCGTGCTGGTTTTTGATCACCAGATAACCGATCGATAGGTGACAACTGGTCTGATTACAGTATAATCTACTAAATAAAAATTCCAAATTCCACATTGACAGCGTTCTGATTCCCAAATACCACCTATCTCTACCACTGTTAAATATCATGGATGAGTGTACCGCTTCACAGATTCACCCTGTATATTAATTTCTTTACACACACCCACATACACACAGAGAAAGACACTACTTTTAGCTATTATATGTTGTTTAGCTATTATTGTTTCACCAAAAGTACGAGTTCCCAACATAAAAAATCACGATGTCTCCTGTGAAAATAAAAGTCCTGAACTCTCCCACCTCACCCTGCATGGGTAGTTTCGTGTCCTTCGCTATCTTTTTAGGATACTACACGGTAGACAGCCTGTCAAGTAAGATTGATTGACGGCAACACGTTGGCGTTAAATTTAAAACCTGCTACAGGAGATTAAACGTAATGGCGTTACGGACAGCTGTCGATATCATCAATTCCGGCACTGAAATGCTTTCCCTACCAATCTACGAATTAATTAACATTAAAATGCCATTACTAGCCCGTTTGTTCATAATTAATATGCACGCCGGGGATATTTGCAATCCGAGAGAAATTTGAGCGCCGCTATGTTTCATTAGGGCTCAACGCTGATGTGCGGAGCTTTCCGGATTACACCTTTATGTCATTAAAAATACGTTCAACGTTCATACTGGAATTGAAGTGGTGCTTCGCGCTTTGAAAAAAAAAAATGAACTGGTATTGATTACAGTTCGTGGGTAACACGCCCTGGAAGGATATAGCATTTGGGTGTGAAGCCATTTAAAAAAGAGGTTGAAAGGCTTCATTAACTCATTAATTGAATTTCAGCTGCGTAGCGATCAATGTAGGTACTTGGATCTTACATATATAGATTCTTTTTCTTCTGCTTTTACTACCCATAGTTTGCTGTCTGCTTTTCTTATGGTTGTTTATACACGGTTTACACACTTCGTGCTCGTCAAATAAACTACTATTTTAGCAACATGTACGAATTAAATGTTATTTGAATATATGGACTATAATAAAGACAAACTATAATTATATAATTATTGATAATTATATCGAGGTTTCTGCACACGAAACAACTGACATTTAAGGCCGCTGTCTCTAAAATTTCATAAAATAAAAAAAAAACATAAGAGAATCATCACCATCAAATATACCAAAAATTCCGGATAAACCTTACTCGTCAGGTATCAAAAAAGGGTTCATAATTTGTTCCATAGTCAAGGAAAAATGTAAAAGGGTACTTTTGTTTCGCGTCTGTGTTTGAGACACATTTCCAGATGTGTCATAGACATAAAGTGTACAAAATTATGTTTACTCTAATTTATTATTAACTATTTTGACGAAATTACAGAAATGGCGGCTCATTTGCAAAATCCTTGAAAAATGCTTGGAGTAACCATACAGTTCCTTTGGATCCTTTTGAACAAAAGCATTGTCAGCTCTAAGTTTGGTCATGAAACTTCTAAATATGAAGTTTCGTCTAGATATCTTTCGCCACAAAAAACACACATACAGATATACATACATACATACATACATACAGAAAGACTTTTTGATTGATTTTTTGTACCTTAATCAAAGATGTTCAGGGGGCCCAAACGGATATATTTTTACTAAAATCCAAAAAAATTTGATGTGGGCAGGCACATAACTTTATCGTATTATAAAGCAGTGTCAAATAGTGTCAAACTGTGACAAACGTTGATGCTTTAATAATACTGACAATAGAATCTAAATATCTGTCAAATCCTGGCTAACTGGTTTTAATGCAGACAGGACCGATCTTGATCAAATGGAATTTGCTCATGCAAATTATACAAATTTTACTCTACTTTAATTTATTATTTAACTATTTTGACGAAATTACAGAAATGGCGGCTCGTTTGCAAATTCATTGAAAATACGAAGAGTAAACTTCCAGTTCGGTTGCACCCTTTTGAAGCAGTTTCTCCGCAATCGTCGCCACAAAGAAACGGGTACCTACACACACATATTTTTTGTAGCTTGGTCAAAAATATTCAGGGGACCCAAACGGACATATTTCCGCTAAAAATGCATTTTTTCCGGCACGATTCCAATACTTCGTCATACTACGTATAATAAAGTAAAAACAAGCCACATTTACAAAATTCCGAAGATTCTTTAAAAACTGAAGTTGGGCGCCGCCATCTCGGAGAACGCTTGTGACCGGTGAGGTCGTAAACTACACACCAACCTAGATGTTTCCACTTAGTTAGTCACTTTTTCACTCACTATTATGTTTTTATGAAACACTAATATCAGGAAGCGAAAAGAGTTTAATTGTATGTAATAATAGTGTAATAGTCAATATGCAACGATCTATGACATTTAATTTAACAAAATAGCATCATTTTCTCGCGAATTGCAAGCGCAAGTCGGCTATACGGTCTGTAGTTGCAGCAAGGCCGCAACCGTCTGCTACCGCTATAGTACGTATCGACGCCTGCATGCTAGCGGGCTTACTTCGTCCGCGCCGACCGGTTTATATACTCTAGTTAGGTTGCAAACATCCCGTACACCAAGAACTACCGGAGCACGCCTCCAGTGGTATCTAGGAGCGTAGCGATGCTTACGCGACTGGCGACGTGCATTCGGTGTTATCAGATGGGAGGGAAATTCGTTTTTGGTGGGATTTTTTACCCATGTAGGGATAATCGGATTTATTGTATAAAAGAGGGAATTAAAGGAAAGTAAGTAAATTTAAAATTATTAAAATGAAATTGTATAAACAAATGAAAAAACAATATCAATTTTGCTGATGTTATTTTAGAAAGTAAATGTTGTTCCGAGTAACAAGTTCCATGTGGACTTATTGGTTTTCTCAATTGCTTAAGAACTTGGAGACGATTAAATGTCGATTTGTTAATATTTCAAACGGCTGTAACTATTTAATGAATTGAAAAAAGTGATAAGTCCATATGTAAGCTTTTACTAAGTATGACATTTAATACCTGAAAAAAAGTTTATAGTACTAAATAATAACAACAGCGATGTGAGACCCATGGGACGTAGCAGTCAAAGATAATTAAAGTTAGAGTATTTAGAATGAGTCATTTTTTAGTACACAAATATAGATATTTTTCTATAAAACAGCTGACAAAGGCACCTAAGTGTTGCAACCCCCATTTTTCTAGAGCACGAGCCGCCACTGACTAATATACCAGATACTATACACACGAGAATCTTTATGACTGAAGGTTGGTTACGAAAAGTCTGGTCCAACAAACATTACGTATTTAATAAGCCTCGTGTCTTGTTTGGTCTTCTTTTGCGCCAAATTCGCCAGTCAATTTACGGTATATGTATCTTGTAGCGAGCAGTGCGTGGTAGGTTTCATTTGCATTTGGGGTGAACTACATTTACGGCGCTATTTGCTAATTTGATCTAAGCTGGGCTGAACTCTAGAGTAAGCAATGTTTGAACTTTACAAGCGGTGACAATTATATCGTCCGAGTTTACACTACACATATACAAGTTTGCAACTGGAAACAACAGCGTGAAGATGGTACTGAGGGTAGTCGAGAGCTGAGTCCCTTGTGTAATATTAGCTTGGATTGCTTTGTTTTTGGTCAGTTTCTTTTGGTCTACGGGGAATCATAAAACAGGCATTTGCAAATATCGACCCAATATAAAGGTTTTACATCCTTTACCGCCCGTTAAATACATAGTAGTCAACAAGATTTATAGGTTAACCGCGTTAAAGGTGATAATTTGACATCCACAACCGATCTACTTTACTTTTCTGGCTACAGAACAACAAGAAATGTATATTTATATACGATTTTATGTTACTACTTACATCTAAGTGGCGAAAGTTGGTCGAACAGAATGCGACAACTTCAAGGCGCACAGCCTGTGGCGTTTTTTTTTTTTTTGTAAATTAAGAACGGGATTGATTTCGACTACCCCTTATGATTAATAATGCCAGTTGTGTTGAATTCGTGATGCAATATAGTATATTATTTGACAAGCACATAATTAAGGATATAAATCGAGAGCATAAGCGTGTAATCATGCGAGTGATTTATATCCGTTATGTGCGAGTAAAATACGACGTTTTTTCTATGACTCATAAATTCCATTTTATGCAAAATATTTTATATGTATTTGTCAATGATGGCGAGGCGAACTCTCAAATAACTGTCATCCACGTAGGTTTTGACAGACTTTGACACTAGCGTTGTATAATGATGACAGTTCGCTCAAATAATTAGACCATTATTTGAACGAACTGTCATTATTATACAACGCTAGTGTCATTATAATCATCGGCGCATATAATGATGGGGAGTATATAGTCATAGATACGTGTGCAATGAACTTATTATATGTGGGGCGTAGTTTATTGCATGTAGAATTAGTATATTAAGAGTTAAATGAATCTTTAAAAATATAAATAAATAATATCGTGCATAAGTCAGTCTGAAAAAGCTTTTTATTTAGATTTTTCTGCGTTGCTTAGTGTTTATACGCAAAATCTGTATAGACAGACGAAAAAGTCGAAATGATTTAGCTAGGCTTTTATTTTATTTATTTTTACTTTATCATACGCAGTATTATAAAGTATTGTAATCGTGCCGAAAAAAAAAATTGAGATTTTAGCGGAAATAGGTCTTTTTGGGTCCCCTGAACATTTTTGACCAAGGTACAAAAAAATGTCTGTGTGTGTGTGTGTGTGTGTGTGTACCCGTTTTTTGTGGAGACGATTCCGGAGAAACTGCTAAAGGTATCTGGCCGAAAGTTCATATTTAGAAATTTCATGACTAAACTTAGAGCTGAAAAGGTTTTGGTTCAAAAGGGTCCAAAGGAACTGGGTATTTACTCTTAGCATTTTTCAACGATTTTGCAAATGAGCCGCCATTTCTGTAATTTCGTCAAAATAGATAAATAATAAATTAAAGTAGAGGAAATTTTGGATAATTTACGTCTATAACATTTTTTGGTAAAATTAATTGTTTAGCTGCAAGAGTAAATTCTATTTGATCGAAATCGTATCTGCATTAATAGTAGCCAGGATATTTTGAACTTTTGACAGTATTTAGAACGTCAGCGGTTGCGAAACGTCAATTCAACACACAAATGTATGGAGAATGCGATTAAACACGCGCGCACGTACGCTATGTGAAACAATACATCTTGGTGTTCAAAAGTCAATGTGTATTTCAAGTGCGGATAGCAATGTAGTTATGTTTTCGCGAATAAATGCAAGAAAGATTGTAAGACGGTATGTTAACATTAAAACTTATTTGTAATATTGAGCATATTTTTTTACGATCTTTTGTAGTTAGCACTGAAGACGTGGTAATACCCTAAAATATAGTATGCTAGAAGCCAATATAATATAGTAATCATCATAATCAACAACCTTTTTACTTTATCATACGCAGTATGACAAAGGATACTAATCGTGGCGAAATTATTTTTTTAGATTTTAGCGGAGGTATGCCCTATTGTGTCCCCTAAACAGTTTTGAGCCGCTATTTCTGGAATTTCGTCGAAATAGTTAAATAATAAATTAATGTAGAGGAAGTTCTGAATAATTTATGACTATGACAAATAAATAGTTTAGCCGCATGAGCAAATTCTATTTCATCAAGATCGCTCGTACTGCATTAAAACACTATAGTATTAAAACTAGTTAGCCAGGATTTGTCAGATATTTTGATTCTAATGACAGTAGGTAGTGTCAAATGCTGATGTTTTGACAATACATACTGTAAATATAATCAAAATATCTGTCTAGTTCTAGTAGTTTTATTTTAATGCAGACGTGGCCGATCTTGATCAAATAGAATCTCATCCAGCTAAACTATTAATATATGGTATGATAAAGTCATGTGCCTGGCCACATCAGATTTTTATGTACTATAATGTACATGAGCAACAACTGGCGTTCAAACCAGTGCAAGAATTTACTATTATTCATTTCTCAGTGATCATCAGTTTTTTGCTCTTGAACAAAATATTACCGTCGCGCCTGGGATAAAACCATTCGCATTTCCAGAGTAACCTTAAAGGGAATTTGAAAAAATACTTATATATATATATATAATATTTGATATAAATACAACATTCAACTACCCAGAATATTCAACCTACGGTGTGCCACAGGGAGGCAATATACCTCCCCTGTTGTACATCCTATACACTAATGACATCACAGAAATAGGTATGAAAGGAAAACTGTACATTTATGCAGATGATGTCTGCATCACATATGCAAAGACGTCGTCAAGCGCCAAAACTCTATCAATGCAGACATGCTCAAACTACAAACATGGTGCGAGAATAATATACTGACAATAAACGAAGCCAAATCTAACTACCTAATTTTCAACCCGACCAAGCCCAAAATAAATA
Organism: Melinopterus prodromus; assembly: GCA_964023965.1. Classification (NCBI taxonomy): domain Eukaryota; kingdom Metazoa; phylum Arthropoda; class Insecta; order Coleoptera; family Scarabaeidae; genus Melinopterus; species Melinopterus prodromus. The sequence goes on from OZ030394.1 coordinate 53,207,189, forward strand.
TAAACGTCAAGATAAACAAAAATATAATTAATGAGACAGCAGACAAAAATTATCTTGGACTCCAAATTCCAAAAACATTAAAATGGGACAAACACAAATACAAATACTACACATAAACTCCACCACGATAGCAAGAATATACAAAATTAGTAAATATGTACCTGACCACCTCACGAAAACCATTTACAATGCACTTTTTGTCTCAAACATAACATATTTACTAACAATATGGGGAAACACAACACAGACAAACATAAACAAGATACAGAGACAACAAAATAAATTATTAAAAACGCTATATAACATACCAAGACTGACCCCAACAACAGACCTAATGAAAGCAACACACGAACTAACGATTTCACAACGAATAACTCTCAATTATCTACTCTTATTATTCAAGATTAACAATAAACTGACAATAACGGAGATTGTACTTATGGAATCTAAGGACATCGACAACTACCAAACAAGAACAAATTCAAACATCAGTACACAAATATAAAAGAAGCAAATACTCTCTAACTATAACCACAAGAGCAATAGACACATACAAAATAAAAATTAGACATATGCTCATGCATGACCAACTGATGAGATGATCGACAGCGCGTGACCATCACCCACACCATAGACAAAAGCTCTAGACCCTTCAATACCATCCACAGAGAAAAGGAGTACTCACCACTCTGACGGAAGCATGAAGGGAGGAAGAGTACGCATATGTGCATAATTTATGTATACTGTATACTCAATTTATAATGTATTAAATTATTATTATATGCAGTATCAATAAAAACAATAAACTAAAAAAAATACCATATAGGCAGAATATATTTTAATAATTTAAAATGTACCTTTTAGTATCAGTCTTCACCAATTTTCACACTTTGGCAACTATTCTCTTGCTATGAATTAGTTATTTATGTACCAACGGCATTACACGGATGAGGGTATAAACATCAAGTAATGTCTGAGGTGCATACAAAATTTTATGTCCTACAATGGTTGTCTTTCTCCGTTTGAATAATATTAATAAATATTTTGACGTTATTAAGAAACATGCGTATCTACGGAGTTGAAAAACAATACAAACAATTCGGAGTTGAGTGACAAAACAGACAATTAATTGTCAAACTTATAACCTTAATCACCAACAACTGACATTGACGATTTAAAATTTACAATTTGTATGACAAATATTTGATATATTTGTCATATCTAAGATGTAAAATGTCACTTTATGATCATGTAGGACTTAAAATAATTTACAGATTCATTTTCAAACTCCATGTTACGCCAAGAAAAACATATTGCCAAAAGTGATTATTGTGATCAATACTCATAGAGGACTATATGTTTTACAAAATGTAAAGTGAAAATAAAACGCCAACATTAAATGTGTGTAAATGATCCATTTCTTTATCTTAATTTTTTAAAGAAATACTAAACAAGATTGTGTACCAACATAATGAAAATACGATCATTTACCGATTTGTAAAGTTTTGTTTTGTACGTGATCACTTATAGATGTTGTACGTGATGGTGCAAAAATAAAATTAACTGCCGAACAGTAAAATCTCTTAAAAACAGTTGTTTTATCGCTTGTTTTGCCAGTTTGAAACTGCTGATTCTTTTCAGCCGGATTAATTTATTTGAACGGGAGCTTTAATGGCGTAAACAATTATATAAATTACTTCATTTACGGTGGTAATAAATCAGTACTGTGCACAATGGAGAGCGCGCGAGCGGCCAATGTTGCCAATATATAACGTTTAAAACTTTAATGACGGTAACGGATCAAAACGTTGCTTTTTCATTAATCAAAATACACAGCGGGAAAAACAACTGCACAAATCAATAGAGCTTATGCTATGGCATTGTTTGCAACACAGATGCAATGATTAATAATACCGCAAATAATGTATGCTGCTTTTACTTTATCACATGCTGTATGATAAAGTATTGCAATCGTCCCGAAAAAAAAATCTGATGTGGACAGGCATTTGAGTTTATCATACAATATATAAAATTAATAGTTTAGCTGCATGAGTTTCCATTTCATCGAGATTGAACGTGTCTGCATTAAAATAAAACAAGTTAGCCAGAATTTGACAGATATTTTGTTAGAGAATCTACTAGGAGTCTTCACCAAGCTAGTAGTAATATACATCAAAGTATCAAAAAATGGAAGACCTATCCCAAAAGAACTGAAATCTGCCCACATTAACTTAAAAAAAAAAAAAACAACCCTCATGTCAAACTTAACGCCATAGTTCTATATTATGCAAACACTACAAAGTATTTGGGTACGACTGTGGATACAGGTCCACAAATCTAGTCATGTACCTAGTTTGAATAATTCAGATTCAAATTGATTAAATTATTTTTATATTAGTTTTTGTGCGTTAAGTATCTTGTGCTTAACATATTGAAACTAAATACTAACCAGACCGAACAGTAGATATACAAAAATCGCTAAATCTTGGAAAATGTCAAATCGCATGAAGATTAACGTGGCTTTCAATTTAGAAGCCACACACAAACATACCTATAAACCTTAAAGTTTCTCTTAAACTTTTCATGTTACCACCAAGAAATTTCTTGTCTACAATTGCAACTCCATTAGGAGATTAAAAATAATGCCGTGCGAGGGTGCAGACGGCGTAAGTTCTGATCTTCGAGCGACCGTCGCGACGTCTCGCGACGCTTACGATGTTTACACGTGCCGCAAGCGAGCATTTACTATGAGATGTATGTGTGTGTTAAAGTGAACGCCTTTGCGAGTGCAACACGAAATTGTTGAGATATTTTCCGTCAAACGGTTTATTCTACGGTCTGCCTTCGAATATATGAATAATGCAGTCATCCATTTGCACTCCAGTGCAGATGTTGTTGCACACGTCTCTGGATATTGAGATATCGTACCATAAATTATGAAAGGGTACATTTTTCTACGACGTACAATAAAAAAATAAATGTTAGCAATGGTGTACTAAAAATTTTTCTTAGGTTTAATAAATAATTTAGTTATTAATTCTATCAATAAAAACTGTTTCCTTTGAAGGAGAAGAGAAACAATTCAATGTCACCTGGAAAGATAACTTCCTCACCTGAAAAGATAACTTTTAACTTCCATCTAAACAATTTTAATGATTGTCGTTAACTTTTCTCGGCATTTCAATTTTATCCTTTTTATGCGGCATACATTGTTATTAGTCATCAAATTAATAGCCAGCCGCTATATCTCTTTACGAATTTGAACTCATAGTTTTCGCATAAGGCTATCAAACTGAATATTTTATTCAATTATTCCTAAAATGTTGCTTTACTTTCAGAGTCAACAACTCAAATATACAGGGTGTCTCAACAGTGCGATCTCGGAAGATTGTACCTCTGTGAAGATATTTTAAAACTGATTTCTCTCATATTTACAGAACTCCGAGGCGCACATTTTAAAATTATTAGCGTGTATACAGGCTGGTCCATAAGGTAGTACCAACCCAAACTTGTTTTTTTTTGTGGATCATCCTATATTTCGGCACAATTTTGAGTTCCTCGCATAATTTTACGACAATGAAAAATAACTTTACCTACCCTAAACTTTATACTTTTTGTTTTATTGGCATTTTTATGGTAAAACAGTAGTCCAAGAAAAATTGTGTGCAGGGTGATCTTAATCTGCAGCTAAATAAAGCAAACAGGTTATCCTAAGAAAGTTATTTTTTTAAATGGAACACCCTGTACCTAATTATTTTTCTTAATTCTACGCATCATTCTGCACAAAAAAGTAGTACACGCTAGTGCTAAAATAAACCATTGCTGAGATAACTAGTCTTCTTAATAAAAAAAAACGATTTTTCTATCAATAAGTGCTTCTGCAGCATTCGCATTGTTTAAAATGTTTTTCCTTTTTATGTTTATGTGATTTGTCAATATTCCAACCAGTTTTTTAAGGAATTGAGAAAAAGTATAGCATTTGCTTTAAAAAAATTGCTGCATAAGCTCAGGAGAGACTATTGAAACATATACTAGGTAGCAATATATCTTATGCTTTTACGTTTGTCGATATTCTTACAATATCACAAATGTGTATCTATACGAAATTGTTGAAATATTTTCCGTCAAACAGTTTATTCTATACGTACCGCCTCCGATGCATGTATGAATAATGCAGTCGTCTATTTGCACTCAAGCACAGACGTTGTTGCACACGAATAGGGACGTATTGAGATGTTGCCCCATAAATTATGAATCGGTTCATTTTTCTACTGCCGACGTCGCGCTAGCGTATCGACAATTTTGAATTAAACTCGAACAAATCTCACACAACTCTTCTACATAGAAAGTAGTTTTGAAAATGTACGTCTTCGTACATATTTCAACGCTGTACACTCAATAGTTAAAATAACTTGTATTTGGTTTGAAAAGAGCTATCATATTGTCACATAAGGTCATTCAGAGCATAAAACATAATCTGTCGCGAGGTTAATTTGTGTTTTGGGAAGCTTGTTCTAGGAATGTGCAGCGATAAAACAACAAACATAAGTCGACACCAGGAAGGCCGGCTACAACCCAATACCTTGGAGCGCTACTATAAAAGATTAAAACTATTTTGTATACCAGTTAGTTATTAAGAACCATACCATTGTAAAGTACAACAAATAAATCAACTGTATAAACGTTGTGAAGAGTCTTGAACAGAACCCAATCAAGCCATTATGTGTAGCAAAGAGAGCGACAACGATGAAGCAACCAAGACGAAAGAAGCAGAAGCGGTGTAGAAAGAAGAAGCGACAGAGCAGCAAGAAGAAGCGACCAACAAGAATTTTGCATCTTAATGGAGGATGGTGGTGTGACCTGTCTGCCGACAGAACCAGAAGAAGATGGAAAGATTTCAATTTCCATCAGATCAAGCGGCAATAATCGGACAGAACAACTACGGGAAGGGGCCTAAAGATGAAAAAATTAAGGTTTCTCAACATTAGATATTCGACCTAAAGTCATAACGTAGAAGCGAGGTAGGAAATATCCATTTTAACTATAGTTGACTAGATTTTAATTCATATACAACAATGCACATGCAAGGTAATTTTATTGCTAAATAAAAGATGGACACGCTCGACAAAAACATTTGTCTTACACATTGCGTTTTCGAAGAATAGGGTTCAAAGACATTGTATATCATAATGCCTAGCCAAAAAATTGAATTCAAGTTTATGTGATGAAATGTGATGCCAAGACCACTGGTAGTAACGAATGAATGTTTTCAAAGAAAAATAGGTATATGTTATTAAACAATTAGGTGTGTGCATGCAACAATAATAAGAAATCTGCAAATTGATGGCTGTGTTTATCGTAACAAAATTATGCTCTGATAGTTTTATGAATGTTTTAAAGTTTCTTGAGATTGCAGCGACATTTTGGATAATGACGTTCGCAGATATCTTCATGGCCTTGCCAGCTATGAAATGATAATGGTACTGATTAATCACAAGAATTAATCAGGATATAATTACATAGGAGAATTAGTGAAAATACTGAATGTGTTGTAATCAGACTTAGATCGGTGTTAGTACTAATCTGTATTACACCAGTATGTAATCAGTAATTAGTCATCATCAGTTCTTAGTTAGTTATTAAGAACCATACCATTGTAACGTACAGCAAATAAATCGATTATTTAACAGTTGTGAAGCGTATTTATCCCCTCGGGGAAGCTACCATCTCCGCTGCAGCCCCATAAGCGATGCAAAGACGTAATGTGATTACCCACAAAAAGGGTAGCCACATTTCTCTATAATGTCACAGTATGATATCTAAATTAAAGATCTACTTTCCTTGATAAAAATGCTGTTTTTAATGTTGATACTATTATTGCTGTTACCATTATTACATATTAATTACTCGGTCTTATTCCATACTAGACGATGAAAGCTTTATAATGAAATGATATCTCCAAATTAGACTATTATCCTCCAGACTATTATCACAAATTTTAAAAGTATGCATCGCTTTTAAGTTTGTTTGGAATAATCGAATCGCACTGAGAACAATGAAGGACATAATTAGATTTAATTTCACTCTGCATTAATGTTGAATTGGATCAGGTTAAATCGTTGCATAGATACCCGAAGCAAAACGGTTTTGCTGTGTGGTCGGTACAGACTAAAAGCAATTAAAACGTAGTTGTGAACAAGAGTGAACTATTCCGTTGGCACGCCGTGGCACTCCTATTCGATTGCGTTTATCTGCACTTCAAAGGCGCCCAACAAAGGCTCAAAGTATAATTAGATCCTACCATTCAGTGCGCTTACTTATCTGAATGTGGATACAGATAATTGACAACGACGCTAAATTCTAAATTCATAAACTGTGCATGTATTTAAGTTATTGGTGCAAAAGTTTCCTATTACTTCACGATAAAATTAATCTACATATTTTACTAAAACATTTGCTTATATTCAAATGTTGTCTTGATTGTTGTATTTTGTCTGGATGTATTAAAGTTTACAAGATAAAAATGTTATAAGAATTGAATAAGCGAACCTGATCATAATACTAAATATATATTTTAAATATTTCAAAGGTTCTGAGGTTGTCATTATTTCCACTTTGAAGTGGTATCATATGTATCATATGGTATCTATCATATACTGCAACAAACAGTCTACAAACAGTTTACAAAGCAATAACACAAACTCACTTACCAATTTCTTAAAGGTTTACAAGTGTTTACCGTTATTACGGTAAGTAACCTAAATTCTAACTTAAGACAAGCCTAGGAGACTATTCAGTGTTAAATACACAATCGAAAATACACCGAACCGAAAACCTTTGTTTATTATGAAGTAAACTTTCCAAACTTGCGTTCTAATTTTAGCGCTCTAACAGTTTTATTATTATTATTAGGATAATAATCAGATCCGGCTCAACATCGTTACTGTTTTACTACCCAAATTATATTGTTTTACTTTTTATTTAATTTTTCGATTACCTCATATATATACGTCAGACATTAAAGAAATCGAACACTGATAAGAAAAAAAGGAGAAGACACATATGGTATAAGCACAAACATCCTAAGGAGTGTAAGCAGAATCATATCAATGCCACTGCCCGACATATTTAATACAGCACTCAATGAGGGAATATTTCCGGACAAGCTAAAAATTGTTCGCGTCACACCAATCTACAAAAACAGGAATAAACAAGAGTAACAAGTTAATAACTATCTCCCAATCGTTTCCTCTCAGCTGTCTCCAGCGTAATGACCTATGAACCAGCTAAAGGGTCCAATAATGCGCTGAAGTTGTTAACTCGGAAAATGTTCAGTGTCTTGGAAATTGGAATGCGCTATTTTGTTAATTTGGAAGAACATCAAAGATGACGGCGTAACCATGGCCAACTTTTGTTTTTCTTATGGGCACCATGTTGCATTTTGTCATTTTCCGATAGTCGTGTTTTTTCTCATTTCCGCAATGTATAACATGTTGGTATTATTTCTTAAAACAATGTTGTAATAATAAAAAAACTTTTGGTTTTTTCTCGTTGTTTGTCGTACTTACGCTTACAGAACGCCGTACAGATCAAAAGTGCTTTGGATTAACAACATTCAGATTGTAAAAGAAGCAAGTTTATACAACAAAAAAGTAATTTTTTAAGTAAATGTTCAAAATGGTCGCCATTTTCACCGTGCATAACACCGTGCCCGCTTTTCTAGATGTTGTAATGCTCTTCTAACTGTTCTTCCCGGAATAGCATTGACCGCAGATTCTCGATATTTCTGCAAGTATCGTGACAGTTCCCCATAGAAAATAGTCCAGAGGACTTAAATGAGTGGATCTAGCAAGACATTCCACCACTCCACCATTACCAATCCAGCGATTTGGGAATTGTTGATTCAAATAATTTCGTAGAAGTGTGGTATTGTGATGCGGTGCTCATCTTTGGTCCAAAGCAACATCGTCAAAATAGTCTGCCTTTTTGGTGCGCAGAAGTTTTAAATATCGTTCTCCATTCAAGTTTTCTTGGAACATGAATGGCCCAATTAAATGGTTCTGGTACATCCCCATCCAAACATTAATTCCAAAACGTTTTCTGTCACTCAATAATGCTCATTGTACCGATTAAACATTCTAAAATTTGTAAATTTCGATTCATACGACCAAATGATGTGGGTATTATAAATTTCTGTCCATTGTTAGGAATATTGTACGATGGGGCATTTCTATGAGAACAATAATTAACCCTTATCAGTTATATGAAAACGAAAACCGTTATACGTTTTCGTTCTTGGTAAAAAGCATTTCACATCCATAATCAACCCAATATTTGGATAAATGTCAAACACAACGCTGCGCGCGCTGTTTGATCCAAGTGCATTTTGTTGACGTTGCTTGGCAACGAGTCCGGCGGTCTGTAACCAAGCTCCCGTTGGGTACCTGAAGGTTTTTTGATTATTACACCATTGTTTTATAAAATAATGATAACATGTTATACAGGGCCGTGTTAACACAAAACTGCACCCGGGACGAAAACAGAGCAAACGCGCCCCCCCCCCCCATTTTTGCCAAAATTACTTAAATTGCTAATTAAAAAATTGCTGTAAATGTACAATAAAAAATAAAAGTCCGAATAAAGAATAAATAATATATTGCAATAGGTACATACGCTTACATACCCATCCCACCGAAAAAAATAAAACATCTTTCTACACATAATAAGATAACATTAATGAACAAAAAGAACATGTTACTTAATGAAAAGAACAATACTCTTTGTGTATTGGGTATATTCTAGTGTAACAGTTTCAAAAATGAATGTTCTAGTTGCATATTTTGATTGCACAACATTTAAAGCATACACTGGAAAAATTTCAGAATTTAATTCGAAACGATTAACGAATTAAATTAATTTGGCGATTTCATCGCCAAAACGATTCCATCGCCAAAAGTCGAGCGGCTCGCCGAGACCGATTATATCTCGATTATCGGAACATTTTTTAACCACCTCTAATACGCACATATTTCAATATTTTTCAGAAATTCTTTTCTGTAGTATATCCTCATTTCTCCTCTTTAAAATGACGTATCATCTATTGTGATAAGCTTAATAGTTTTGGAGATATCGATAAAAATATGAGTGGACAAGATTAACTGTTTGGAAATGTCACTACACGTCTACAATTAAGCACAGTTTTCACGAAATCTTGTTTTGTCGGGCGGTCGAAACAATTTCGCGAAAACTGACGGGCCAATTTAAAAAATCTGATGTGGCCAGGCACATGACTTTATCATACAATATATAAAATTAATAGTTTAGCTGCATGAGAATCTATTTGACTGAGATAAATCGTGTCTGCATTAAAATTAAACTAGTTAGCCAGGATTTGACAGATATTTTGATAGTCAATAGTATCAATCGAAGGTATTGTCAAAGCATCAGCATTTGACACTACCTACTGTCATCAGAATAATAGTTGTTTATCTCACAAGTGCCGAAAGTACGGAATCGCAAAACGATCGGTGATGCGGCGCGTCACCGATGGCGGAGCGTCGTCGTCGCATGTGAGCGAGTCGCGCTATGTAGTTTTCGGCAGGAGTGAGATCAACGTTTTTTGTATTGCTTTTTGAGAAATACGTATTTAAAAAAAATCAAAAATGGTTATATTTCGGTATAGAAAATGTTAGGTTGATACCACTTCTACGAAATGTCAAGTTTAAAAAGCTAATTCAAATTCTGACAGATTTATAGTCGAGGGTTCTCCGAGTGTGACAGCGTGGTGACAGCCATAGACATTTCTGTGGTGACAGCACAAAAAAAATATTTGTCAAAATCCTGGCTACTATGTAGCGTATCAATGCAGATGCGACCGATCTCGATCAAATAGAATTTGCTCTTGCAGCTAAACTATTAATTTTACCAAAAAATGTCTTAGGCATAAATTATTCAAAATTTCCTCTGCTTTAATTTTTTATTTAACTATTTTGACGAAATTACAGAAATGGCGGCTCATTTCTAAAATCCTTGAAAAAGGCTTAGAATAAACTACCAGTTCCTTTGGACCCTTTTGAACCAAAAGCTTTTCAGCTCTAAGTTTGGTCATAAAACTTCTAAATATGAACTTTCGTCCCGATTCCTTTAGTAGTTTCTCCGGAATCGTCTCCACAAAAATCGAGTACACACATACGCACACACACACACACACACACACATACACACACACACACACACACACAGACATTTTTTTGTACCTTGGTCAAAAATGTTCAGGGGACCCAAAAAGACCTATTTCCGCTAAAATCTCAAATTTTTTTTTCGGCATGATTACAATACTTTATCATACTGCGTATGATAAAGTAAAAATTCTTGCGGCATTGTATTCGCACATTGACTTGCTATCGCGCAACCTAGGATTATAAAACATATTAATAGTTGTGGAAGTGACAGGGCCTTTTAGAAAAAAAAAAGATATAAAAAATGAAAAAAAATATATAATAAATATATAAAAAAAAATCAAAAAAAAAACCTTTTTTTTTGTCCAAATAAGTTGGATAAAACATTTAATTATTGTTGATACCGGTTTCATTCTAGGTTAATAATATGCTCATATTATTAACCTATAATATAAATTTGATAAATATGTCGTTAAACATTTTCTTCTGGTGTTTTCTAGTTTGCTCGATAGCGAGTCAATCCACGAATGCAGGAATCCACGAATCATCCCGTAAGTTTTTGCGAAATCGTGTCAACCGCCCAACAAAACAAGGTTGCGAGAAACCTGCTCTTAAATTGTAGACGTGTACCGACGTCCCCGAACTTTTAATCTTGTCCACTCATTATTTTTATCGATATCACCAAACATATTAAGCTTATCACAATAACTGATACGTTATTTTGGGGGGAAATGTGTATACTACAGAAAAGAAAAAGAATTTCTGAAAAATACTGAAAGCCGTATTGGGGTGGTTAAAAAAGGTCGATTAATTTTTCGAATTTCTTCTTGAAATTTTTCAGTGTATTCTTTAAATATTGCGTAATAAAACACGCAATCAAAATCTTTTTTGAAAATGCAAAAGCAGAATGTACCCGTATTAATATAAAATAAGGATAAATATGTCTCCATGACTGTAGCTAATGCAACTTTATTTTCCTAGCCTTCAAAGCAGCAAAATCATCAATTATTTTTTCCATATCTAATAATCGAGCAACACTACATTCGATTGAAAGGAAACTTAAATTGGCAAGCCTGTCCTGACCCATTGTAGCTCTTAAATAATTTTTTACCAATTTAAGTTTACTGAAAGGCCTTTCAGCTGATGCAGCAGTATCCGGTGTACTAAGAAATAATCCAACCAAATGACACTGCATTCCTTGTTAAAAAAGTAGCTGTAGAATGTTTTTGTTTCAAATGTCTAGCTATATTTGGTTTTGAATAAAAAATTAAAAACGATATCTTTACATTTCAGTTTTTTGCGGATATCTTCAAACTGGGAAATGATTAAATTTCTTTTCAGATAATTGATCAACACAAAAATACGAAACTTTGCCAATTTTAAACATAGGCACTATCTCCACTAATAAGCGAGATCCCCATAGTGAGCCTCAAAACTGAATAACCCGGTATATTTGTGGGCCTATTTCTGTGTAGTTTGATAATAAGTTATTCTTATTTGTAATTCTTCTTATTGTGTAAACCGCATATATACACGGTTGGGCAAAAGTTTGCTTCCGTGAGTATAAACTTTTGCGTATGAAGACCATTTCCATTGTACATCCTGTTTAACTGCAAATGTTTTATTTGAACTTGAGGACCACCATTCTTCTAAATTCACAGTGTGAATACAGAATACCAAAGAAAGAACATAATTTGGATGTACAATTTCACTGATTCTGACAGGTCAAAAAACTATATCTACCGTAAATTCACATCAAAGATTTCTAATAAAAGCTCGCCATGATACAATAATGATGCTTATGTAACATCATTCTCATTTGTATTAAAGCAAAGCATTCGAAAGTCTATTGAATACATCCTTATATTTTACATTTGCGTCATCACATCACAGTTTAAAAAAAATTACCTACTCAATTATATTACCTTAAGTTTACATTCAATTCGATGGCATTTCACTAAATTCCAATTCCGATCCCAGCCCGATTGAGGACAAATAGCGTCGCGGTACCCGAAGGCATTTCACCGGTGTTTACATTATGCAACCCCGAGTCGCGGAACGCGCGGAAAACTTGCCAGCCAGAGACGGATTTGTCCGCGAAAAGTTTTTAAAGTTCGCTGCACCCCCGCATCCCTCGCCGTGGAAAGAGTGCATATATAAAAATGGCGTTTGCCCGCGGCTATTACCGCCGGTTGTTTCCATATATTGTCGGGCTGGGGCCTAGGGAAAACGCGCTGAATAAAACATAAAGCGACGTATATGCGGAGGGCGCTGCGGTCGCAGTCGGCGGCGTCATCGAATGCCATGCCGACGCGCACGCCGAATATCCCGACTTTCGCGGATCCAAACCGACGCTGGTGAGGTAAACACATTGAAATATGGCGCACTGGAACATTTGAATACATTACCTTGTACCGTTCGCCCATTCGAATCCGGACGACGCTAAATGGGAAAAAAATCTACGCTTCGCTTGTTTGAAAATTGCTATTTTCCAAAATGCTATAACCACGCGGTGTAAGTAAACACCGATAAATGCAGCGTTTTGCGTGTAGAATATTGCTCTGAAAGCGTTTTGAATAGCTCGCGGATCGACAAGCTTTTTAAATAGCACACTTTGGCTGGATTTTACAAATATCGTGCGAAAGATTCTCATCGTTATCGTGGCTGCGTGGCGAGTTATTTACGGTCAAATATGACCGATTTATATCCTTTTAACAATATCTTTCTTTTTTTATATGTATTGATTCCGTACCAAAAATATATTCGTAAATTAAGTACGTTTTCAAGTTAGAAACTATGGCATGCAGTTAACGCTTGACAATTTGAAATCTATGTACTATCGTGGCCATATATTATGTCCCTTCTTTTGACGTCCATTTTCTCAGAAACCTAGGGGCAAAAAATTTGAAAAAATTCTGGTGCTGTCCTTGATTAATATGCTACAACACATAAAAATTAGAAAGCTGTATGTGTTGGTCTTTTCCCGATTTTTCCAAATTAAGAAGTATTGGCGCTGTTTTTGCCCCGTAAATTTTATTCGTTTAACTTTAGGAATTAATTACTCCGGAAATAATCTATAGATATCAACGAGTTAAATAGTAAAATCACCTGCGGAATGCTACCTTTCAATGTGCATTTTTGTAAAATCAGTGGATTAGTGGTTGACCCACAAAAGCTATATTATGCAATGCCAGCCATTCCGTTATTAGAAGAGCTAGAATAATGAAATATAACCTATAGGCTACCCAATAATTCATAGGTTTAAAGTTTATTACATAATCATTGTTTATCTTGCATTTTTCATACAAAAGATCGTGCTGAAACTCCGCGTGAATTCCGACGCTCTACGGTCTGTGGGGTGCTGCGGGGAAGAAAGGCGTTAGCGATGCTGTCATGTCGGAGAGAACCGACACAGCTGGGAGAACCGGGGCAGCTTATTATCAATACACAAAAAAATAACTTGACAAGGTAGTAATTTTAACTAACAACTAAATTCTTAATATTTGCATAATTTTGATTATAATATGTGACCCGGTAGCATTTAGGCAGAATCTACCATTGATTAGCAATAGACTATAAATTAAGGTTGCTCATTGGTTGTTGCTAATCGTGGGTACGTTTTGTACAAACGTTGCTAATCGCGGGTAGATTTTGTCGCCGCGGTAATAGATCATGTACTGTTGCCAATAGGGGGTATGATTTGCCTTGCCATTGCTAATCAGCGATATGTTTTCTCTACATACGTATTTGCATCATATTGTTTTGTGAGTTGTGCATAAACGCATTTCTATATTATTTTTCGGACGGCGTGGTCAGTGCCCTTTAATTATTATTATACGTGACACAATGAATACTGATTTGAAATTTTCCAAAAATTGTTGATATGAGGTGATAAATCAATCTGAAGGACAACAGTGTTATGAGCTGACATTATTTCTAGTGAAAAATGTAGTCAGTGGATAGCAGAATTTTCTGCCGAAACTAATACTTCGTGGGTGTTACGTAGATCCAAGACAGCATCAAACAAGATAGTATGCAGGTAAGTAGGTATATTATTTTGTGTGTCGACACATCGTTCCCCAATCCAACGACTCGCAGTGGATTCGTGATGGAAAATTTGCAATTATATTCGTGTGAATAAATAATTTATATTTCACCCTGAATGTTGTTTAATAAATTTCATTTTGCCAAGCATAAAATTATAATATAAGGATGCACATTTCAGGAGATTTTTTTTGTAGATTGGTTGAAAATTTTTAATTTTATTCGTGTTTAAAATTAGACGTTCAATTTTCATATATCCTAAAATTCTGAAAATATTAATCAATTTTTAGTTTTACTAAACTAATTTCTGCACTTAATATTTGATAATGAACTGACGAACATTGGTTTGGTTGGCGCAGACTCTGATGAACTCAGTATTTTGTATTCCTATAATGTAGACATTTTAAATTTCAGAAGGCAGTACGTCTGCTACCATACGTCTTTTAATAAATCAAGATCCACTCAAAGATCATCAAAAAACCTAAACTGTGAGGTGTGAATTTCTATTCTTGTAAAAGTACAGACAAAATGGTTATAGAAAGTAACAATTAAAGGTAAATAATATACCTACTCAGGAATAAGTGTATAGGTATTTATGAAATTATACGTAAATACGACAATTTTAGGACTTACCAGCTATAATAAAAATTAACAACATTCATACTCATGCACTGAGCAATGCAGAGGCACTTGGTTATTTACCTGCTACTAACGAGCTTAGAAATGTTTTCAAAAAATACTTTAATGATGGCATGGGTGTTACGGAAGCTTGTAATTTTCACAGTAATAAATTAGAGCTGGAAATGGACGAAGGTGATATCGCAAGTGCTTCTGTCAATCCAAAATACAGAACAGTAAAATATTGGTACACTGAATAGAGAAAAATTAATTTAGTCTCATGCACTGGTCTTGGGTCATTAGACCCATTTATTATATATAGTTTCAGAAGCTTTCATCACCTGTATTTCTCCCATAAGCTACAGTACAACATGATGTGTATTAAAACCTAATATATTTTTATTACGGATGTCCAAAATGTTTGAAACATTATCCCAAAATTAGTATCGCCCTGTAGAGTTGTGCTGGGTATAAAAACAATATTTAGAAAGAATGGAAGAAAGAATTATTGTAAACTAGACTTTGTCTGATAGTATATTTTGTATATCGCTTTCCTAGCTCATCTAATAAAAAAGATATTCGGTTTTAATGTTCTATACAGATCATGTTTGCGTTGCGCTTATAGGGGAATAATGCAAGCGATGCAAAACTTTTGAATCTATGTGTATTATGCGGTATGTAGATGTATAATTCGAGCTACTTATTTTACATATTTTTTGTTTTAAAATTGAAAGAAAAGATCCCCGAGTATGAAACTTTAGGTGTCTCCTTGCACATTAACGAGGATCCATTTAGTGTGCTAATCATAACACCAATAATGAGAAGAGGTCACAATTTACCATGTACAAAAAAATTTATAGGCAAAATATACCGCTGATTAGCAATGGCAAGGCAAATCCTACCTCCTATTGGCAACAGTACATACGCAAATTACCGCGGCGGCATCATCTACCCGCGATTAGCAACGTTCGTACAAAACGTACCAGCGATTAGCAACAACCAATGAAAGACCTTAATTTATGGCCTATTGCTAATCAATGGTAGATTCTGCCTAAATGCGACCCGGTACGAGAGAAATCTCTTCTATCGATTGGCGTTTATGTTTTCTTCAGTTTTTATACAATAAGGTTGTAAACAAGATTTTGATAGAAGCGGATAATTCTAATAATATGGAGTTAGCAGATTTTCCGATTAGTGGTGAGTACTAAATTAAGCTTGCTTGATAAACCCAAACAATATTTAAAAAGTATGCCCGATTTTGTTATATAAATATTCAAACTATTATAACAGTTTCAACAGCTTATCTATTAATAATATTTAAATACATGCAGAAACAATATAAAATAAATACAACTCTTGATATATTATATATATATTACAAACGTCAGCTCTGAGCATATAAAACTTAAAAATATCGTAAAAAGCATCGTAAATTTGTAGACACATAGAATATTTTGCAGATCACTCATTAATTTTAAATGCTAAACCCGAAACCCGATTTAAATTGCCAAGAATTCCCATGGGACTTCCAAATGCCTGTTCGTGGTTCTGTTATCTTATTGACTCATTTTGCCATTATTTTTTAATTCGGTAATCTGTCGCCGGGTACCCAAATTTCTTTGGCGAGGCATAATCGCCGTGTCGTTTTATGTATTGTCTCCGTAAACACTATTAACTATAGTAATGCACGTGCGATCCGCCACGACTGGCAGCGTCGCTGTCGATCCATTCCCCCGCTCGCCCCAAGGACCAAAGAGCGCCGCGTCAACTGCAGCAATCATTAGATGCTTCAACTCGATCTTTTGTAGGGAAAATGCAAGCATGATTATGTAATAAACTTTAAACCTATGAATTAGTGGGTAGCCTATAGTCTATATTTCATTATTTTAGCTCTTCTAATAAAGGAATTGCTGGCATTGCATAATATAGCTCTTTGTGGGTCAAGCACTAATCCAATGATTTTACAAAAATTGATTGCACATTGAAAGCTAGCACTCCGCAGGTGATTTTACTTTTTAATTCGTTCAAATCTATGTATTATTTCCGGAGTAATTAATTGCTAAAGTTAAACGAATAAAATTTACGTGGCAAAAACAGCGCCAATTCTTCTTAATTTGGAAAAATCGGGAAAACGCCAACACATACAGCTTTCTAATTATTATGAGTTGTAGCATATTAATCAAGGACAGCATCAGAATTTTTTCAAATTTTTTCGCCTCTAGGTTTCCGAGGAAATAGACGTCAAAAGAAGGGACATAATATATGGCCACGATAGTATATATAAAGATTAATAGTGCCCTAGGTATTACCTATCTTGTTTATTTCTGCAGAAACGAAACATAATTTCAGTAACTATATATTCAACGCTAGTAAAGAATATTAGTTTGAGATATTAAAGACGAATAAAATTGTGGTCCTCACAGACATATTTATTACTACTACATAAAATAAATATCCAGGGACTACGACTTCTAATGTAAATAAAAATATAAGTAACAATACTGTGATATTTTATTATGGTATATGTTTAAGAAATAATAAAATGATGTTGCAACGCCGCCGAAAGCAGCTACAAGAAAGCGGCAAATATGTTCAGAAAACCAGTAATGACTACAGGAAAGGTCCATGCTCTCCCTGATTTGGTGACTGTGTGACATAGTACCATTTATGAAACGCTTTAGTATAGCTCACCAACCACATCATGGTACCAGAACCGTCTGGCAGTTTTGTGAAGACTCAAACCAAACTTTAACTATAAAATATTTTGGGTTGATAAAATAGTCAATTTTCTAAAATGTTTGAATTGTTTGAATCTTAATTAAATAAATCGATTGAAGTTTTTATTGGTTTATAGGCACATCGTAAAGATTTATTAAGATTATCACATACTATTATATAAAAAAACAAATTTTACCTTGTTATACTGGGTAAACCATAATGATGTTTTTGATCCTTATTTGAGATCCGCTCTGCAATACCTAAGAAGCTTTGGGAAGTCAAACCCATATAAATTCTCATCGTATTGTTTGTTTTTGTTATTTGTAGAAGATTATTTCTAATTCCACTTTAAAAGCACCATTGGCAAACAAAAATCATTGTAATTTGAAGAAGCTACGTTTGAAAATATCAAAATTATTTGATTAGATGTTTACATTATACGTGCTGACTGTAATACTGACAATAAACTAAATTCAGATTTCAGTGGTTTTTAGGATGAAGTACTGTGGGCCACGTTGTAAATCGTCCAACAAGCAAATAAAATCAAAACGCATTTCAAACCAATTTAAAACTAAAACTAAATGAATTAAAACACACACTATAAATTTTGTGCAGTTGAGTGTATCCTTATGCAATAAATGCATTTAATATTATGCAAAACTACAAATGGACTTATAAATACCACGTAAAGAAATAACGATCAGTTTGATGTTTACAATAACCACTAACATATTTCCAATAAACTTAATAAACAACATTACGCAAACATAAGGCTTGTTTCTAGTCACAAATTACAACAGTATTGTATTTCCACTTTTCACTTTTCACCCTGCCACAGAAAAATACATGGTGCACCATGTATGTGTCCTCCGAATGGGGGTATGCAAAATAGTTATTTATGTACCAAGGGCATTACATGGATGTTTATGCCCCGACCTGCCGACATCGCCCGAAGGCATAAACATCAACTAATGCCCGAGATGCATACAAAATTGTATAACCTGCAATGGTTTTGTTCATCCGTTTGAATAATATTAATAAATATTTTGACGTTTTCAAGTGACATGCGTATCTACGGAGTTGAATAACAATACAAACAATTCGGAGTTGAGTGATAATACAGACAATTAATTGTCAAACTTATAACCTTAATCACCAATAACTGACATTGATGACTTAAAATTTACAATTTGATTGATAAATATTTGATATATTTGACATAATTAATTTATGTCCTACATGATCATAAAGTGACATTTTACATCTTAGATATCGTGACAAAAGATGCTTCTTAACGCCCCGGGGGCATTAAGGGTTGCCATGGTTATATGTCAAATATATGCCATTCAAATTGTAATTTTTAAATCGTCAATGTCACTTATTGGCGATTAAGGTTAGAGTTTGACAATTAATTGTCTGTATAGTCGGGCACAAAGGTCAATTTATGAATGAGAGAAATGAGAGCAATATGTGCGACTGTCCATGCCCACAAAGTTGTCGTTTCGGCCGGTACTTATCATGCAGTCATACATGTATAGTATCTGCGAACTCCTCGCTTCCTACTCTGTCTTGTACATATTAGAAAAACAAGATATGGCCTGGGTTTTGTAGCCCTATTTAAATTGATCGCACTCACACAAAACTACAATACTAGCTACTCCACTGCAAAAGCTTGTTGGGGATATTCTCAACATTACGGTTAAATTTTTGATATGTTGTTCATGAGCAATTCTCAGTTTTGTTGAATTTAAAGGTCTCTCTATCTAAATGTTAATCACCTTTAATAATACAACCTATAAATAAATTTAATGTTAAATTTGTTGGTTAGTGTGATATATAGTACATTTCCTTTAATAGACTATGTGGTAAGCTGATTTAATGTAGACATTATTGAGAGCTTGGAAGCAAATCAACGCTGGCAGAACATAATTAGCCTTTCCCTTAAAATATATAATTTTATGCTTTCGCGTGGTTTTCACGTGTACACTCCAAAACCGACCATGATGAAACACCTAATTACACAAACACATCTGGATTGTTCACTCCTTATCTACAATGCCAGTTATTATATCAGTTTATATATTTTTCTGCCACGCAGCTGCTAGTACAATGCAAACTTTCATTCCAATGGCAATGGGGCGAGCATCCATGTAAATGACTATTTTGCATGAATGTCGGATCTGCAAATATTTCATACAGTTGAGTGAATATTTTTGCATTCATGATGTCATACCTCCAGGGGCAGAAGCATTTTATTTTTCACATTTTTCTACGATATTTTGCGGAGTTTTCTAGTTTCAATAATGATGTGGATCCTCGTGTCAGTGGACACAATTTTTACGGTGAGCGCTCACGGAATTTTCATATTATATATAGGTACCAACGTTCCAACGAAAAAAAATAACGCGGAAAATATACACTGTATATAAATCAATCAGCGGCGAGCGAAATAGATAACGCTCAAAGTGGTGAGCATTTCCGGTTCGAATATGGTTCGCTGGGTTTGTCCACGCACAGAGCCGGAAAATATTTCAATCGAAATGACGCCCATAAAGTAGGAAAGGAACAATTTTTGTTGCTCCCGACCGCCTTTCCTGCACCGCGCGTCCGAATTTATTGTTATTAGCGATACGGTTCATATTACCTCAAATAAGACGTAAACGGGTGATATATATCGTCGTTTTTATTTCCTCTCATGTTGCTCGGAATGTCCTGGATATTACCACCCACTCATGCTTTCTTTGCTAGGGTGCGGCGGACCCAGTTATATATCGTTTTATATGCAGGAGCCAACTATACAGTGTGTTTCATTTAATTGGAGAAATTATTCATTACTTCATTACTTTTTGTACGAATAGTCAATAATTATTATTAATTACTATTAGTTAATAATAGTAATATTTGTTAACGATCTGTTTTTGTTTTTTTTTATTATTATTAGTTTGATTATTTGTTATATTTGATGATACAACAGTTCTATCTCTTAAACTGGGGGTTGATTTGGTACAATTCGGAAAACTGTAAAGTAAACCAATAGTTGCATTTTGTAGAAACAATCACGTGATAACTACGAAAAAACGGACAGCATTTTCATCAAACAAGTGAAGTTTTCGCAAAAGCCAAAAGTTTATAAAACATATTAAAAAGTTGAAACTATTGGCATAAATAAAACTGCTAGACTATTACCGTAATTTCCCCTACTCATATTGTACGCGTAGCGGACTTGAAAAAAGCTGCGCTGAACAATTTGTATCTAGTTACTAATCACAAATTTTATTTTTACTCAAAGTCGGTAGAATTAGTAACTAGTAACTTATGGCTGAAATGTTATTTCAAGTACTTTTTTTAGGAGAAATCTAATAGGTTCAATTGGATTTAAGTAACCCTAAAAATCGGAAAATCCATCTTTTGTCAATTTGCGTTGTCTCCATGTTTGGCAGTAAGGGGATTTTACTTTTATTTTTTTTTTGTTTCCTAATATGACTAACTTGGATGATGCTTTATTGTTTTAAGCAAATGTATGACAGCTATTAGCTTAGAAATGTTTGAATTAGGTCTGAGTTTCTAGAAAATCGACAACCCGACTCAGCGTTACTTTACACTTTGTTACTAGAGTGTTCCCAAACATTTGCAGTATTTATAACATGATTTTAAAATAATATCTAGATGTTGCTGCCAGCTTGAATAACTAAATCATCTAGATTCAAATAAATTTATTTATTTATTAAAAAATAATAAAACACTTTTATAATTGGAAATTATCAATTGACTCCAGTTTTTGAAGAAAACAAATACCAAACGCGTTTTAAACATTTTTGGCAATGAGGTTTTAAGAAACTAGGTTAATTTCACAGTTCCTACAGTTCCTACCTTCATTATAAGATATTAACGCTTAATTGTTTTTTAATAGTGGTATGCAAATTTAGTAATATGAATAAACAATCTGCTATTAAATACAAATATCAGGAATTTTAATATAATTAAGTTTGACAGCTGACTAAAATTAAATAAAAAACAATAATTGTTTTAAAAGTAATCGAATACACTTCATAATTGGTTAAATTCTATTACAATGCTTTATTTGTTCCGATATTTTCAATTTAAAAATCTCGGATACTATACGACATACACGACATACTATACGACATACAATTCTATCATTAAGACATTTATTTAACGATATATGCCTAAACTAGATTTGCTGAAAAATATTGAAGATTTGCAAATTGATTCTACTACTTTTTTAATAATAATATTAATAGTAATTTTTTGTACATATTTTAATTTTTGGTGACAATGGTTTATTCTAGTTTGCGCGATAACAATACAAATTCTAGCCAATCTACAAAAGCAATGCAAGTTTGCGAAAGTTTGAGAAAACTGCTTATAAGTGTCTGATATGTAACAACTTTCCCAAACTTTTAATCTTGTCCATCCATGCTGTTAGCGCCTATGTACAAAACTTAGCAAAACAGACACACTGCCCCAGGTTTAAATCCAGACTACGAATTTTTTTAAATTATCTTTTGTCAGATTATTTATTATTTGCATCTTAATATGCAAATAATTTTTAAAAAATACAGCAAATGTTCAGTTCTAATTTATTGGTGAATGTAACACCAATATCTACCGTTCGGTCGCAATTATATTACAAAAAGTTATTTCTTATATTTCATTTATAGTTTGGTAATAAATCTATATTTTTTTCTTGAAGTTATAAATCACAATCTATAACTTCTTAATTTATCTCGAATTTATTTTGAAATGCATACATTCCCATTTAGTTTCAGTTTGATGTTTGTTCTCAGTTTGCTATTTCTTTCCATTCTGTAATCTAAGATGATAAAATAGCATGCTTTTTATATATTTATATATAAAATTTTTATTTATATATAAATATTTATTTGTTTCCGCATACATACAGGTATCTGTTTAAAAAACAATTTTTAAATATCTTCATAAATAGATGCACTATATTCGAAGGTCGCAGAATTGACACAAGTTTATTGTTTATCAAAACCTGTCAAAAGCTCGAAAGAGAGAGACAGACAAAGAATAATGTCCTATTTATTATTTATCATTTAACGGGATATGTTTTGCTTGTAAACCTGCTAAACGCTTTTATTGTTATTGTTGTTATTACTGTTATTATTCTAGATTCCAATTTTACGATACGGTCATATTGCCGCAGATAAGACATAAACGGTGAAATATATCTTCGGCTTTATCCCCACTGTAACTTCCTGCGAATATCCCGGATATTACCGCCCACCCACTCCTATATTCTTTGGCAGATAGGTGGCGCCAGCAGCCGCAGCCCGCACAAATTTCGCCCGTCAAATCTGTCTTTATAGTTTAATTAAAATTACATCAAGCCGACACGCCCGAATCCTCTGCGCCGAGATCCTCACACCACCGATATGACAAACGGTGCGAGGACATAAATAAATTTGAAGAGCAACAAAGCAAAAAGTTCCTTCGACCTTAACAGTTCAATTGGGTAGAGCTCCGGACTGGAGACTGTAGAGGTCCATTGTACAAATTCACACCCAGGACATTTTTCAAAAATGTGTTTTCACCTGGAATATTTATTATTTGCATCTTAATATGACAGCAAATGTTCAATTGTAACTTATTGGTGAATCTATAGCATTATAGAGATTTACAATATTTCCTTTAATACGAACAAATATTAACAAACTATTTTCTTGGTATTTCTTTTCGTTTATTAAAGGGAGGTTCTCCCGTAATCGGTTGAAATTACCAGTCTATTACTCTTAGCATTTTTTAACGATTTTGCAAATGCGCCGCCATTTCTACAATTTCGCCAAAAAAGCTAAATAATAAATTAAAGTAGAGGATATTCTGAATAATTTATGTCTACGACATTTTTTGCCATAATTTATAGTTTAGCTGCATGAGCAAATTCTATTTGATCGAGTTCGGTCGTGTCTGCATTAATATAATTCTAGTTAGCCCGGATTTTACAAATTTTTCATTCTAATGACAGTAAGTATTGTCAAACGCTAATTTTATGACAATACGTACTGTCAATAGTAATATCTGTCAAATCCTGGCTAACTCATTTTATTTTAATATAGACACGATCAATCTTGATCAAATAGAATATCATGCAGCTAAACTATTAATTTTATATATTATGTATATGATAAAGTCATGAGCCTGGCCACATCAGATTTTTTTTTTAAATTAACACGCAGTTGATGATTTTCATGATACAATCTTGATACTTTATCCTCATATTGAAATTTTGATATGAATCGTCATTACCATTCAGTAAATGAATAAAAGTTAAATCACTCCTGCTTAGTTATTCCATGATATCCATTATTTTGTTATAGTTTCGTATTTTTCCATGATACCTATATTTCTGTTATAGTTTGGTACGAATATCTATAATTTTTTCTTCAAGTTATAAAGTTAATCTATAAATTTTTGAATTTATTTTGAAATGTATTTTCATTTAGTTTCAGTTTGATGCTTGTACTCATTTTGTCGATTTAGTTTCGGTTATTCCGTTTTGTAATCTAAGACGATAGTAATAATATATTTTTTGAAGTTATACTGTTGGAACAAGTTTATACAATAAGAAGTTATTATATCTTCAACAAACGCCTTCATTGTTTTTGTTGATGTTATTGTCATTATTTGAGATTCCAAATTTATGATACGGTCATATAACCATATAATCCTTCAGCTATCTTACTTCTCATATAATAAACACCGAACTAAATAATGTTGGTTTTAAAAGCAAGCTAGGAGCTTGAAAAACAACTTAAATATAAGGATCTCGCAATAGAAGTTCGACGTATGTGGGGAATGAAAGTGAACATTGTTCCGGTGATTGTAGGTGCATTGGGAGCAGTTAGTCTAAATTATAGTAAGCATGTTAAAGAGTTGCCGTGCAAAATTTCGCCCTGGGAAATTCAAGAAATTGCGGTTTTGGGAAGTGCGAATATTTTGAGGAGAGTTTTATCATAAAGAACCCTAAATTTGCTGCTTAATATTTCATCTTTACCTTCTTTTAATGTATATTGTCTATTAATAAATGTGTGTCTGTGTGTGTGTGTATGTATGTGTGTGTGTGTTTTTAATGACCTTTGCACAAGGCTGCAAGGGTTTTCTGCAGTTTTCCTTTGCTTTGCAAAGAAAAATGAAATTTTTCTTTGCAAAGCATAAATGGCCTTGTGTTTTTCCAAATTGGGTAGAGCTGCAGTGATACCCGCAAAGGGAGTACCCTAGGCTTCAGCGAAGCTCGGTACTACCAATTTGCCCTGATCCTCTTTATTACTTTTCAAAATTATTAGTGTAATTTTAGTATTTATATGTTGTATCTAAATTATATTATCTAGGTTTCAAATATTTAATGAGATGTATCAGAGATTTTCAATAAATAATAATAATGACTTTATTTCCACCAAAAAGCACATCACAAAGTCATATCAATATACAAAGAAAAAGAAAAATGCTTCCGGAGAAAACAGGCGGAGTTCAGGTAGCCACACGCAGTGACACCTGCTCTACCACTCATACCTTAAAACAAACAAACAAAATAATATATGTTTGATGATTTCTAAACTAATTAATATATACATGTATATGATGTGTAAATGACATGTAAATGATCAATGGAGATCTTCAACCAGAGATTCTCTACTAATTATTAAAAAATTTTAACTTCTTCAAATCTATCAAGTTATAGTATGCAGATAAATGGTTATATTTCAAATCACAATTTTTGTACCTTTAGTAATTTTTATTTATTGCAATAAAGAATATTTTTATTATTATATTATATTGCCGCAGATAAGACATAAACGGTGAAATATATCTTGAGCTTTATCCCCACTTTATCCTGTAACTTCGTGCGAATATCCCGGATATTACCACCCACCCACTCCTATATTCTTTGGCAGATAGGTGGCGCCAGCAGCCGCAGCCCGCACAAATTTCGCCCGTCAAATCTGTCTTTATAGTTTAATTAAAATTACATCAAGCCGACACGCCCGAATCCTCTGCGCCGAGATCCTCGCACCACCGATATGACAAATGGTGCGAACACATAAATTCGAAGTGTGGGCCCCCCAGTTTTGTCTCACGACCCGGCGCCGAGAACGGGGCGCAAATTGAACACGCAGAGATATAATTCAGAGTTGCGGTTTTCGCAGGCAGTGTGTGCACTGTCACGGATGACACATTTTTTTCCATTACGACGCCGTCGGCGTCGCACCATCGCCGCACCCTCTCCCAAAACAATCCCTTTCGCGTAATTAATGAATTTTCATTAAATCCGCGATCGGCCCTACAAATACTAATTGTTGTTTCGGAATGCGGATCCGCGTAATTAAGCGATTGTTTTAGTTGTGTCAAGGTAACAATAGATATATTAATTAGTGTCATGGACTAATAGTGTAATGTACTTAATTGATATAATGAAATACGTGGATGTCTCTGATTTTCATACCGTTTCCCCCTAGTTTCCATGTGACGACTCTGTGAAGTTGTGGAGGGACTGGTTAATGGGTAATTTTAGTCGCACTTTTGACTGTAGTCAAATACCAGTTCACAGATGTTTTACTAGCTATGAGTTTATAGATATGAGTTTAAAGTTCAAAATTTAATTTCATCCTTATGTCAATTCGCCCTTGCCTTTTGGAGAACAAACAAAAATCAGGTTTTCTTTCAAATTTGTGATGTGACTGAATTATTTAAGTAGGCTTAGATGAAAGTTTGATCCTTGAACATTGGAGCTATAAAGATTTCAAATGATCTAAAAATATGGAAACAAATCTACGCCTTAAGGGGATTGTTTTTGAGTGGTTAGAAAACCGAAATTAAGTTTTAAAATTCTGAAAACTATTAAAAAAATCAATCCACCAATGGGGTACTTTTGGGAAGGTTGAAAGAAACATTTGGTTTTAACATTCTGAAACCTTGCGAATATACATATTACATATACTTGCCAATACACAGTAAATAGCAACAAATATATGCAGGTTTTGAGCGGGTTGAAAGATAAATTTAGTTTTCGTTAATATTGAAACCTTGCAAATATATTATTGTACTTGCAAATACACCAAAAAAAAATAGAAAATAATCAATGGTAGCAATGGGATAGTTTTTAGTAGGTTGAAATGTACCTGAAAGATCTGAAACCTCTAAAAATGATTATAATTTTGTGATATACAAAGCGTAACAGAACTAAAACTTATGCAACAAAAATATAACCAGCTTGCGTTGCGTATTTATTTAATTTTTAGGTCAAGCAACCCTTGACGCACGAAAAAGTGTGTTTAATTAACTATACAGAGTGATAGATGACTTTAGTGTAATTTTGGATCGCAAACAACATGGAGGGCTAAATTGACAGCTTCCTTTAATATCGCCGTGAATTTTCAAAACAGTTTACTATCTATCTTAGCACCACTGAAATTCCGAGATCAGGAACTACGTATGTTATCAAAACCATATTTATAATTTACATGTAATGTCACAAGTTGTTGACTATTTTCTAACAAAAATTTAATAGTTTTAATGTCGGAATAAGGTTTGCAAACCCGGAACTATGAATGTAAGGAAAATAGTTTGGGATATTATTCGTCCATTTAAAACGTATTTAGAAATTTTTATCATATTTAAAGAAAATAACGTCCACAAAAAAATAAATGACAGCTTGTGACGCATGCACAGATAGAAATTTTTGTTTAACTCAAATAAATCCGTGCTTGAATTGAGGCAAAAATATATTTATTTACTACAAAGAATGTTTATTTGACTTAAATAACATTTGTTTGCAGTAAAGTAATATTGTTTTAGTCAATTAAACATTCTTTGTAGCATACAAATATATTTTTGCCTCTCATGAATCTAATATTTATTTTACTTAAACAAAATTGTCCCTCTGTGTGTGAATTAAAAAGAAAAGTTCGTCACAGTATTGTAGTATTTTGATTCTAAGTCTTGCTTCCGTATCACTTGCGAGATTATCGACACACCCTGTAAATTGCAAAAGATGCAAAATCTTTAACTTTCAATGTTCGATTTCTACTTAAAACTTGCGGTCTATTTACAATGCTATTTATAGTAAAAGGAATAATTTTGATAGGTACTAAAAAAGCATATATAACTCACAATTAACCTAAAAAAATAGATATATGATCAACACTAACCTTCGCCAACAATATATATTTTTTCAACATAACATACTAGTTTGATGAGGGGCAAAAATATACTTATTTGTTACAAAGAATGTTTAACTGAGTCAAATAACATTTGTTTGGAGTAAAGTAATCAAAATATCACCGTTTGACACTACCTACTGTCATTAGAATGAAAATATCTGTCAAATCGTGGGTAACTAGTTTTATATTAATGCAGACACGACCGATCTCGATCAAATAGAATTTGCTCATGCAGCTAAACTATAAATTTTACCGAAAAATGTCATAGATATAAATTGTTCAGAATTTCGTCTCCTTTAATTTATTATTTAACTATTTTGGCAAAATTACATAAATGGCGCAAAATTGTTGAAAAATACTAAGACTAAACATCTAATTCCTTTGGACCCTTTTTAACAAACAGCTTTTCAGCACTAAGTTTAGTCGTGAAACTTCTAAATATAAAGTTTCGTCCCGATACCTTTAGTAGTTTTTCCGGAATCGTCGCCACAAAAAACGGATACACACATACAATACACACTATACAGTGTGTTCATGTCAAAAGTATTCACCCTTAATAACTCTTGACCTGATGCGATTATTGCTTTGAGTGGAAACAAATCGATTTAGATATCAAGGGGGAAGTTCAAAAATTTTACCTAGAGAATTTTAGGTTTCATTCCTTCACCCCCTAGCCACCCCACTTTGACATTTCAAATAGCACCCCCTACCTTGTGATATAACATTTGAAAGGTCATAAATTTCTATACTCAACCATGATAAAAAAAATCGATCGATTGATTCTTAAGATACACTACACAGAAGATGGAAGGTATGAAATCAATTATTATTAGCGAAACATGGCGGATTGTATATCCTGTTGAAGAAATAAAAAATTAAAATAAATAATGAAATAAGAAATTATTTTATAGCATGTTCGAAATGGCCGCCATTATTTGCTAGACAAAAATAATTTTTTTTTCGAACTCTTCGCGAACGCTAATAATGGTGGCCATTATTCTAGTCTATCTTAAGAACCAATCGATAGATTTAATTTTTTTTTTCATTGTTGAGTAGAGAATTTGATGCCCTTTCAAATGATGTATCACTAGGTAGGGGTGCCATTTGAAATTTCGAAGTGAGGTGGCTGGGGGGCAAAGGTATGAAACCTAAAGTACCACTTTTGAACTTACTCCTCGATATCCTAATCGACGTGTTTCCACTCAAAGCAATAATCGCATCAGGTCAAGAGTTATTAAGGATTGAGTACCTTCCATCTTCTGTGTTGTCTATCTTAAGAACCAATCGATCGATTTCATCTTTTTATCATGGTTAAGTAGAGAATTTTGTGCTCTTTCAAATGATGAATCACAAGAGTTATCAAGAGTTATTAAGGGCGGATACTTTAGAAATGAACACACTGTATATAAAGCACCTGGAACAAAAGTCACAGCATATTGACATCGCCAAACGACGCTGAAAATGTTTGTTGTTGTGAATGGCGAGCAAATATCTGCATTCTGCAACGACGTCGACAGACTCAAGAGAAATGGACATCCAATACAGAGCAGATGAGTGTATACTATTTATCCGCTATTTATTGACATCATATATCACAAAATAAGTATGAAAACAGTGTTGCTGTTTCAAACAAACACGAAACCACCGATACTAATCACCTCATTATTAAAACGAAAGAAATGTACTGCACATTTAAAAATACTACAACATGTGAAATTTTTAGTGTACTATAGTTATACCTAACAGACACCTATTGTGAAAAGCTAACAAGTAAAATTTGTCTAACTGTACGAAGGTTTAAAGTGTGCCCTAGTGAACGTACAGAATTACCAACATTGAAAGTTTCTTAACTGTGACAGCGACTGGTGGGGAAACAAAATGAGGGTCCGAGACCTAAATTTCGGCCGGGCAGCTTTTCATAACTCACGGTCCATGATTTTTTTCCTTTTCCTGCGACCGGAATAAGGCCATTTGTCAAACGTTCAAGTGGATACCCCAGTCAATCACCATAAATCCCACAATATTTTTACTGCGAAGCGAAATCCCCGTTTAAATATCTATAGGAAAATAGAAGGCAAATCAAAACAGAAAGGTACGAATCGGAATCAGTAAAATTTATCCCCGTCGTGGACCCTCAAAGGAAAATCAATAGACGGCAGAGGCTATCATCAATACCTTTCGACGTAAAATTAATCGCTGTCCCGATACGTGATAATTTATAATGTCGCAAACATTTTCCTTGTGTCACCCCCATAGTGATGATGACCTCGTCAAAAACACATTTTAAAGAATATCTTCGCCTGTCTCCTTCAACTTACAAAGGGAATGAGAGATTGACCTCTGCCGAAAACCGCAGTGAAGAAATTAATTATCTCGGAGTCCTCTTATCGTAACATTACAGGGGAAATTTATGGGACGTTAATAGCCAATTTCGCCAATATTACGACTGATTTAAAACGGGACCCGTTCCGAGGTAAGAATCCACCGAAAAAGGAAGGAGATTATTATTTGTGCATATAATTTTAAAGCTGTCATTAAAGGAGAGCCGAAAAAATGAGGGAGACCCGCCGACGGAGACTGCCGAGCGCTTTTCAATTTCCTTTAAAATTTACCGGCAGAATTACGGCCTTTTATCGCTAAAAGAATGACCGTCGTATCTTTTGAAGGTTTTCGATTGAATATTTTAATACCTCCGTAAAAGGAATATTGCGTTTCAAAGACTACAAACGATTCGCCCATAAAAATCTTGGTTAGAATATGGGGGAAATGACATGCATGATATTGATTGATAAATATATAAGGTCGTGGATAATCTATTCTATCTTCAGAAAATACAGGCCACCCAGATTTGTTTTTGCGAGATTTCCAACATTGACGAAGAATCTATTTACTTCATCTCTATGTTGAAGTTAGATATTTTGCCTTTGATGTTCTTGTGTTTCTGTCGTTATTATATTCTATATCTCCAGCTGAAAAATCGTTTTTGTGAAAGACGTCTATTTTCTTTTCCGATCGTGGTATATTCCTTGTCACAGGGTCTCTACGTTTTTCTTTTGACATTGGTGTTATTTGGATTGTTGATGAGATTGTGTAATGGCGACCGAAAGATACGTTTGCATGTTAAAGGTTGCGAAATTTAAGCATAGCGGATAGAGTATTGAGAAGCCGGAGGAATTGCACTGTCTATGTATGCAATGATAAAATAATGTGTGATTTTTCGTAGTATTGTAAGGTGTTTCGGAGATATATGTACACTCCCGCATGTTTAAATTTGACACGAGTGAAGAAGCTAAACTATAATTACATTAAAAATTTAAACTAAAAACAAGCCGGAAAGTTGATAACAAATTGATGAATTCCATTGAATTCTTCTATAGTGTATTTTACTTGAACATCAAATCAACCTTGTCTATCGCTGTTCATTCTCACAGTATGTTCAAACTAAATCATAGCTTCAATCACATCAGAAAATAATTGACATGGTGATATTTCTACTACCCAGTCAAATCACTACTATTAGAATAAATACATTTTTTTCACAAATCACTTGAATAGTGTGTAACACATTAATTAATATATTTTTAGTTTTTATCCTGTTTGTTGTAATTTTGTTTTAATATTGAACACATAATGGAATACTTGTTACCAAATCCAGTGAATATGAAAAAAAAACTACTAGTCATACAATTTTTAACAGAATACAAACCTTAACAGTTTACGTTTTATTTAAAAAAGATGCCATTGTTTTGATTTTGGACAATTCTGAACCCTTTTAATTATTTTTATATCGCAACAGCTTTAGATTTGCAGAGGTGATTTGGTTTTCTTAACTGTGTAGATTAGGCTGGTTCTCATTTCATAATGATAAAATGATAAATTAATATTTGTATTAAATAAAAAATAAATAAAAAATGTTCAAATGTCCAATAACAAAAAATATCGAAAAGAAAAACCGTAGTTTTCTTATAAACTGGACAATAATCAGTATGTCTGTGTTCGGATTTAGATAGTATACAAATACACTCAACCTGTATGGTTTATCATTGTCGTTTTGATCTGTTAATTATTCACTAACAACTTCAATTGGCTTGTGTTAAAAAATAATAATAAATTAGCATTATCTTTAAACTATGTTAATGAAAATTTCAAGTGATCTAACAATATCAATGAAAATCCATATAATAAAAAAAATATTCAATATTAATTTGATGCGATCGCGCCCCGGTCTCACTAATATCACGACAGTGCCATCACAAAATATGACAACTATACTCATGATGAAATGGCTCTCTTACTGTCCATATAGTACTCAAAAGCTTTTCAGCTCTAAATTTGGAAATTACAGAAATGGCGGCTCATTTGCAAAATCATTGAAAAAGGCTTAGAATAAACTACCAGTTCCTTTGGACCCTTTTGAACCAAAAGCTTTTCAGCTCTAAGTTAGGTCATGAAACTTCTAAATATGAAGTTTCTTCCCGATACCTTTAGTAGTTTCTCCAAAATCGTAGCCACAAAAAACGGACATTTTTTCTATCGTTGTCACAAATATTCAGGGGACCCAAACGGATATATTTCCGCCAAAATCGCATTTTCTGTTTTTTCTTTCGGCACTATTACTATAGTTTATCATCAGAGTTATGCCCCCCCCCCCCTAAATTGCGATAATTTTCGTTCCTATAGCTAACGTATTTCAATCAGTTTCCACAGAAAACCGGTGTTAACTTCTACAAAAATGTTTGCATAAATTTCTATCATAATTTAAATTGTAGGTAGTTAGCAGATCTAATATACCTATGACGTTCAGAGTTTTGCCCCCATAAACTGCGATAATTTTTGTTCCTATAGCTAACGTATTTCAGTCAGTTTCCACAGAAAAATCATTATAACTTCTGCAAAAATGCATAAATTTCTATCATACCTCAAATGGAAGGTAATTAAGGGACCTAATATCCCTATGACGTTCAGAGTTTAGCCCCATCTAAATTGCGATAATTTTCGTTCCTATAGCTAACGTATTTCAATCAGTTTCTACAGAAAATGTTTATAACTTCTGCAAAAAAGTTCGAATAAATTTCTGTCATACCTCAAATTGTAGGTAATTAGGGAGCTAATATCCCTATGATGTTCAGAGTTTTGCCCTCCTAAATTGCGATAATTTTCGTTCCTTTAGCTAACGTGTTTCAATCAGTTTCCACAGAAAAATGTTTATAACTTCTGCAAAAATGTTTGCATAAGATTCTATTATACTTCAAATTGTAGGTAATTAAGAGACCTAATATCCCTATGACGTTCAGAGTTATGCCCCCCTAAATTGCGATAGTTTTTGTTCCTATATTAACGTATTTCAATCAGGTTCCACAGAAAAATGTTTATAACTTATAACTACCTATGTTTGCATAAATTTATATCATACCTCAAATTGTAGGTAATTAAGAGACCTAATATTCTATGACGTTCAGAGTTTTGCCCCCCATAGATTGCGATAATTTTCGTTCCTATAGCTAACGTATTTATTTCACTCAGTTTCCACAAAAAAATGTTTATAACTTCTGCAAAAAGTTTGCATAAATTTCTATCATACCTCAAATTGTAGGTAATTAAGAGACCTAATATCCCTATGATGTTCAGAGTCTTTCCCCCCTAAATACCGATAATTTTCGTTCATATAGCTACCGTATTTCAATTATAGTTTCCACAGAAAAATGTTTAAAACTTCCGCAAAAATGTTTGTATAAATTTCTATCATACCTCAAATTGTAGGTAATTAAAGTAAAAATTAATACTTGACACTTGGATGTGGTTCATAATTAAAATATTTTAACTTAATTTTATTTATAAGTCTGTGTATTATGTAAACGGTATAATTATGACTTTTAAAATCACTACTCTTATATCAGTATTACACAACACTAACTATTTACCTACTGTATTTATTGGTTAATAGGGCTTCGTGAATAAAGCATGCGCTGCCTTTTCCATAGTTCATACATATATTTTGTCAATATTATTGAATACTGAACTTAAGGTTAATGATGTTAAGATACTCTCAAAGCATTGTTTTCGTGAAAGGTTACTATCATATAACTTCTACAACTTCGTATTATTGTAAACTTCAATGAAGTTGGAAAAGATTGCCAACAGCAGTTAATTTCTGAGATTTGTGCATTATATTGACAATGTTTTCATCGACATCGCCGAAGTTACAGTGTTTCTGTATAATTTGAAATAAATGCAGATGGAGTTACTGAGCTACACATTCAGTTGATACTCTTGTTTTGTGATAAAATCGGGCAAATTATTAAATTAATAATGCTTACACGGCTTGTCTTAAACGCTTTCGAAAACTCACGTGAGACGTAGAATCCTTGAATAGGAATCTTTACCGCGTTTTGCATCCCTGAAAAGACACGTAACGTAACATTAGGATCGTAACTGAAAATTTCCCTATCTAATTACGATGTTTTCAGAACGGATCTTAGCACTTATTCAGCAATAAGCTCTCCACAATTCATCCCCACCACTTTATTCCAATTTTATTAATTTAACCAGCAGATAGAGACGTCCCGGAAAGAATCGGCGGTTGTTCGAGCCGGGTGGAGGCAAAGTATTTCAGGGTTCATTAATGTCTAACGAACACCGTCGACGGGCGCCGATCCATTAGTCGTGCCCCGTGAATTACCTCGGCACGCCTCGCGCGTGAGATTCAATTAAAAAGTTGAGTAGGAATTTTTATTCGAGCGTCGATTGTTTCAGGGCGCCGCGAGGGGAGCGCGCACGAGCTTTCAACTTAATTCGCGGATTCCCTTATCGAATCAATCCACGGGAAGGAGGCTCGCAAAGTGCTGACGGCGACGACGTTGGCGTCGCCTCGCGGTCGCGTATTCAAGTAACGCCGAACACAATGAATAAGCATTGTCATGTTCTATTCAAGAGCGGCCCTTGTGTTGCCTTGTGCGCCGCCAACACCACCGCCGCCCCACGATTGTTACCCCGCTATTAGATTGTCCGATCCTTTGGCTCGCCTCCATCCTCCCTCGCTCAACCCCTTATCGGTTCAGCCAAAGAGATAAATACGGTAAAGTATGCGAGTATGGCCTGGCGGCATAAAGGTATTTTTAATGCTGGCGCACCCCTTTCAAGCCCTTAATAACGCTACATTACACCCCAATACATGTATTTATCCCACTATCTTGCGTGCCAAAGTGCTCAAGGAGTACCACGCTTGCGAGGAAAGGACGTGATTGATTTTTTTGTTGGATGTGGTAATTTTATACAATGCGGTTTCATTTTATACAAATAAAAGTAGGTTACATGGGGGTACGTTGTGGGGCTACCGGCTTTTCAAGCGAACAGCTTTATTCTAATTCCGTACTTAGTTTACAGATATTTTGAAACTAGATAAATTACGTTGTTATTAAAACCTTCAACTAAAATATACAAAAAATTGACAAAAGAGAAAAACAATCACTTCACTCAGTGTGCTCTGCTTTTTATACATTTGCCTGGTTCACTACTTGGAAGGGTTTAGTTCTTTTTACTCTACTACATAGCAACATGTGCCTGTCATAAGAAATTAAAGTAAAATAATATATTGTTTTTTTTTAATTAAATTTAATTTATCGTAAAAGTAAAGTGACGTTATTATTTCTTTTATAATCTTCATTTCCAATTGTTCCATCAAATCTATTTTTATAACAATTTTCACATCAGTGTATCAACTTGGGTGTATTATAATTAATATGATTACCAGTGTTTAATTTATGTTGAAATAAGTTAGATGTTACTGTTTGTATGCTCCGCTATCCATTTTGCTTCCCCCGGTTTGACACAGTAAGCGCATAAAGTATGGAAAAATGAGAAAATTTCAAGACCGGTTTGCTATTTTAAAAAATCCTCGAACATAGATTTGTAATTATTAAAATAGGTACCCCTTATGTTAATAAATTAATTTTTTTAGATTTAGGGAGTTTGACATTTGTGAGAATGTAATAAATAGTATTATTACTTTTTAATGCAGGCTATTTGTTGAGAAAATTTTGTTGAATTTTAAGTTACAACAATCCTTGTTACTCTAATATTGCAAAATGAGTCGGATATGTGGATATGTGTTTAGGTTATGGAAGGGCAACAAATTAAACCTCAGTAATTTCTTAATTCACGTCAGTAACATCCCTAATAATTTAAAATTCACTTAATAAATTCAAAATAATAACATTTTAGATTGAACTTTGACAAAATCTAATGATACCATTCAATATATAATATACAGAAAACAACCCACTTTAATTCCGCTCACAGTTCTTCCTAGCGTATAGCTGCCTTCCATTTCCCATGAAGAATAATTTCACATGACATGAACAAAAGTATATCTTTGCCCTTGCTCATAATAACTCTTTTCCTGAAAAACATATGACCCTTTACACACAACTGAAAAGCCAATTAAGAGAAACTACAAACCTTTTACTTATAACAGTATTAATTTAAAATAGAACAAAATTTTGCCCAAAACGCCAAGTTGTATTCAAGCGCGGCTCTTGTGTTGCCTTGTGCGCCGCCCACACCATCGCCGCCCCACGATTGTTACCCCGCTATTAGATTGTCCGATCCTTTGGCTCTCTTCCATCCTCCCTCGCTCAACCCCTTATCGGTTCAGCCAAAGAGATAAATAGGGTGAAGTATGCGAGTATGGCCTGGCGGCATAAAGGTATTTTTAATGCTGGCGCACCCGTTTCACCCCGGAATAACGCTACATTACACCTCAATACATGTATTTATCCCACTATCTTGCTTGCCAAAGTGCTGAAAGAGTGCGAGGCTCGCGAGGGAAAGACGTGATTGATTTATTTTTGTTCGATGTGATAATTTTATACAAGGCAGTGCCTGCTACGTATATGTGTGTCCCAAATGAAAGTAGGTTACATGGGGTACGTTGTGGGGCTACCAGCTTTGTTTCTAATTTCGTGCTTAATTTAGTTCGAAGGCTTTAGTTCCTTTCAGTCTTCTCACTAGATTCTGGCTGTCCAGTAGCTACAGGGTCTCTACGTTGACGTGGTGGCTTAGGCGAGATTCATGCTTAGCGGCTAATCTTTTAATCTCTTGAATAACTTGTAGGACACCACATCACGGTGCAGGTCACTGTTCTGTATGTACCAAGGAGCATTATTCCTTAGTACTTAAGTTTGAAATGTTTAGATTCCGTGTACATTGCCTTTTTAGCGCAACCACAAAGTAGGATGCCGTATAACCAACTGACAACTCTGTACTGACACCTGAGAGTTTCTTCTCAAAAGCCAGTACAGTTCTCTGTTCTTGATGCCAAGCTCTACTCGTTTTTTTCTTAACGTGTTGTTTCCACCTGAGCTTTGTATCCAAATACTTTGCAGTGTTCGTATACTGACCTATGGCATCGTTAATCTTAACGTGATGTTGTTCCTCGATTCTTTTGTTTGTAAAGTTAATGTGGACAGATATCAGTTCGTTGAGCCGTTTTCCGCGTTTTCAGCTTGTTGAAGATTCCTTGTAGATTCTCCAACTGTTTCAACAGATCCCACTGTCATTAGAGCCGTGTCATCTGCGTTAGTGGCGATAGTCACATTTTCCCGCTGTGCAGATAGAAAATTGGTCACAATACACTACCCTGGGGTACCCCGGCTTTAACTTCTTTAAGTTCCGAGTATTCATCGATCTGTTTCATTCTGAATAGTTTATCTGATGTATCGTAGTATTGTAGCTGTATCCTTGGATTCCTCACAGATTTGTCAAAAACGAACAAAAATATCTACTACTAGATGGACTTAGACATTATTATATACCTTTTATCTTTAATTTGGTGTATTGCTTATACGATTACGCAAACTAATAACTGTGAATAACACTCAGAACTTTTACGTGTTCTGCGGCTAGAAAGTTGGGGATACGGATTGGCCTTACGATGTGGAAACGACTTCTACAAACATCTCAGTAACAAAAATAAATATGATTTCTGCTCCAATCTTAAAAACAATAATCAAAAAGCGAGCGAAAACAACGTGTATAAAACTCCTTAAAAATGTCAATAAATGTAAAATAAACAATTATTTGAGGTCGACAACGTAAAGATGATGGGACAATCGTGCCATCTGGTTATTTTAGGATTTTCAAACGACTAAATGTTCGAACCCAGGTTGTGGCTGTAATTTTTGATTTATTTAAAATTTACATCCCGCCTGTATATCACCATATTATTACCCTATAATATTAATTTGACAAAATATGTCGTAAACATTTTCATTAGTAGGAAATTGTTCAAAATTATATTATGAATGTCGTTATTGCGAAGTCAAGTGAACTAGGACAGTTGAACTACATCAATTTTGAGTGTATTTTTTTTCATGGGTGGCCAAACTTACGTTTAGTGCAAAATTAAAATCATAATTGAAGGCGAGTTTGGGACAAATTTGAACTGTGAGACGGGGAAGAAATTGAGATGTATGTGGGTAATGCATTGCATCTGTGTAGTACCTCCGCTGGAATGGATGGAGCACATCGTATCGTTCTGGATGTATCTGCTCTATGGGGGGTTGTCTATTTCTCGTTCCATATTTATGCACTTCTTCGGATTTTTTAAACTTTATTTTAGTTTTTATTAAGTTGTTTATTTTGTGTACTAGTAGAATTTTATTTTGTAATATTAATTGAGGAATTGTTAATTCGTCAATCTGTTTATACACATCAGATGATGGTGTTCTTCGGTCAAGACCATAAAGAGTCTTTAAAATTTTATTTTGCTGTCATTGTAACTTGCTTACCATCAATTTCGTTGTGTTACTCCAAATTGCTATCATGTAGTTTATGTTGGATGTGAATAAGCAGTGGTATAGCGATTTCTTAAGAAAGTCAGGAATTATGGTTCTTACTTTGTGCATTGCGGCTATTGTCCTTGCGTTGGTGGTAATTAGATTTTGTATGTGTTTGATTGACAGATTTGACAGATTTGACTGGCAGATTGTCCGCCAGTCCTAGATATTTTATTTTCCCAGCTCTCCTAATTTGTGTTTCATTGAAAATAACGTTTAGTTCTATGTTTTGTTTTTTTTTTTTGTTGGAGAATAGGATATATTCCGTTTTGGCCTCATTGACTGTTAACAGATTGTTGTTGAACCATTTTTCTAAAATTTTTATGACATCATTGATATTCTGTTGCCGTTGTTTCGCTGTTTCGGCCGAGTAGAGGATACAGGTATCATCAGCATACATATAGACTGTACCCTTAAGATTAAGATCGAATAAATCGTTTGTGTATAGGTTATATAAGAGGGGTGGCATTATTCCTCCTTGTGGAATACCGAAGTCTGCGTACGCAATTTGGCTGCACTTGTTCTGAATTCTGGTAATTTGTGGCCGTCGATCGATATATGTTTTTACTAAGGTTAAAAATTTACCACGTATTCCAAGAATTTTAAGCTTTGCTACAAAATTATCTTTTGATATAGTATCAAAGGTTTTTTCAGGTCGATGAATAGGCATGCTGTAACACTTTTGAGCTCCATTCTATGTTTTATATCCTCAGGTACATCCAGGGCCGCTGACGTTGCTCCAGATCGCTTTTGAAAGGCGTATTGACGGTCGTTTATGATTTTGTTGTTGTTTATGTGTTGTTCAAGTCTTCTGTTCAATACTTTTTCTATTATCTTGCTTAGGGTTGATGTAAGCGCAATTGGCCGATAATTTTCTGGTTTTGTCTTGTCTTATAAATAGGTGTCATAGTTGTCTTTTTTAGGTATTCCGGAAATATCCCCAGATCAAGGACGTTGTTTATTAATCGTACAAAAATTGGTGTAAGTGTGTTTTTGTTTTCCTTTATGGCATTTGTTGATATATTGTGAAAACCAGGTGCCTTGTTTTCTTTTAGTTCATCTGTTATCTCCTTAATTTCCTTTTCGGTTGTGTTAGTTAGATCGGTTTTCGTTATAGTTATAGTCTTTTAGCGTCGTTGGCTGTGTTTTACGGGGTGTTGTTGTTGTTTGTTTTTGTGCGAGTTTTTTTCCAATAACTGCGAAATAGCTGTTGATTTCTGTAGCCATGCCCTCAGTATCGTTTATTTTCTCTCCGTTTTGTTTCGTAATCTGAACGCTTTCTGCATCGACTTTTGCTTTTGTGTTCATATACGTGTTTATTACTCTCCACATCTTAATTTGATTGTCAGTTACTTTAGAGAATAATCGTTTGTAGTAGTCCTTCTTCGTTTGCTTTATTAATTTTGCTGTTTCGCCTTTTTTCTTATGATAGTCTTGTTGTAGTGTTTGGTTTGTCGGGTTTTTCTTGTGTCGTTTGTATAGTTTAGTTCTTTCCTTTTTGTTTTTTTACTACTTTTTCTGTTATCCAGCTACATCTTTCTCTTTATTCGTTTTGTTATTGTATTTGTTTCTGCAATGTTTTGGAGCATTCTGGAGAGGTTTTCAAAATCTTTTATGTTTTCTGAATTCATCTTATCGATGTCTTGATTCAACTTTGCTTTATTTATACGTTTGTGTTCATAGTATTTATATTCATCTTTTTGACTTGCATCTACTTTCAGAGTGGTTCTAACAATATTGTGGTCGGATATATCAGTTGGAATAATTTTTATAGTTTCTAGTTGTTGTTTAATATTAGTTACTACATGATCTATTATTGAATGGTTTCCATTAGGATTTCGTTGGGTGTGGTGTTTTTTAGATTTTTTATTTATTATTTGGTAGTTGTTTTCTAATAGAACTTTTTTGTAGTCTTTGGTTGTTTCGTTAGTTTCCAATATATTTATGTTAAAATCTCCTATAACGATATGTGGTCGTTTTCTGTTGAACACATCATTTCTAAAAATATGCTTCGCTATTTGGTACGTGGGGTGGTTTATAAAGTAGTGTTATACCTTATTATTATATATACATTTGTGTAAATGGAGAGAAAAAAATGCTCGAATTAGATGAAGAGCAAATGCTATACGAAACAGGAGAAGGCGAAGTATGCTTGAAGATCAAGAAGAAGAACCTGTGGAATTTGTTGACAGTGGTTTTACCATAGTCATAGTTAACGTTAATTGAAGATGATGAGATGTTGAATACATTTCTAGTACGTTAAAAGGATCGATGTAAATGGTATCTTGGAGCACCCACATAAAGTTTTACCCACTTACCCCGTGTTTTGCATCTAATACAATAAAGAATTTAGGGAGTGGAAAACTATTTAAGTATTGCCATTTGAATAAACAAAAAAGAACAATAAAGGCAAAGACAAGAACAAAAGCCGGAGTCTAAATATGGAAAACAGGGTTTCGATTGGAGGCTATTGGTAATTCAACACCATTCAAGTGTTAACCTCAGATACAGCCTCGCCAGAATGAGATAGTCATAGAGAGGAAGGAGTAGGTAGTTGGTGATATTGTGATTTAACTTGGCATATAAATCGATAGTTAAAATTCATAGGCTGACAGTGGGTGGACAATCTACGGGCGCGATTATACACAATAGTTCCTGGGGGGGCGGCAGTACAGTTGCCGGATTAGGGGGTGTTTTGAATTGGCCGGTTGCCCCGTCATTGAGCCGGCTAAATCCCGGTGTTTCCACTAATAACAATACTGTCTGAGCTCGGTCGGCCGTCCGGTCCGTCCGAAACACGCCCCAATAACCCCGTTCTCGATTACTGTAATAGCTTGTACCACCGACACGACTCGTCCAGCCGTAGTTGCACACTGCGCCACTACCATCCAACTTTTAATGAATTTATTTCTATCCCGCACTAAACGATTCTCTGCAGACTCTCTAATTGTCACAACGATCAAAAAACGATGCGGTAAATTCAACGGTCAATGCGAGCATTGATCAAAGTAAAACAAGAATAGTAGAGAATTCCCCTTCACTTTTTCTTCTATGAACTAACGGGTGTTTTTCTAAAGGTCTCTAAACATTCTAAAATGAAATAAAACACAGATAAATTAGATAAATTCTATTAACTTCCATAAAATTCTTTACCATTATTATTTGAATATGATTTCTGGCAAATGGCCACCTCGGCTGGCTCGGATGAAGTCCACTCACATATAGTAGTAGTTTATGGTGGTAGTCTTTCTAGAAGGTGCGCTCTCATTAGTGGTATTGCTAGTGGTAATAGACGCTATTATCGTATTTCTGGTTAAAAAGTGATAGTGATCATGTTTATGTACATGCGAACATGCGTCTGCTACCACTTGTCATATTACTAATGAGAACGCCGGTTAACGGCGAAATTGTCATTAATCATGTCAATGTCAATGTCATTGATCAAGAGATAAATATAAAATTGTATGTCATTATTATTCCTGCTTACTTATTTACATCTAAGAAAATAGTAACTTGTATGTTTTTGTGGGTCTCAAATTCGACAGTACATGATGCGAAAAAGCTCAAAGAAAGCAAATAATTCAATAGTTTTTTGTTGAACCTGATAACGATGAAAGTCGAAGCAGAAATGTTTTGAATGCTGTCGCGAAAGATGTTCAATGCTATAAAGGTCTTCATACGATGCGTAATATAAATGCAAGACAGCAAACTTTACAATTTTTTAAAAACTAAATCGTGAATCGCAATGACTGATTTTTATTTGTTAAACTTCTGTTACAAGAATGTTTGTATTTCTTTATTAATCTAATGTTTAATTTTTACTTTATCATACGCAGTATGATGCAGTATTGTAATCGTGCCGAAGAAAAAAATCATATTTTAGCGGAAATAGGTCTTTATGGGTCCCCTGAACATTTTTGACCAAGGTACAAAAAAATGTCTGTGTGTGTGTGTGTGTCTGTGTGTATGTCTGTGTGTGTAAACGATTTTTGTGGCGACGATTCCGGAGAAACTACTAAAGGTATCTGGACGAAAGTTCATTTTAGAAGTTTTATGACCAAACTTACAGCTGAATAGCTTTTGGTTCAAAATGGTCCAAAGGAACTGGCTATTTACTCTTAGCATTTTTCAACGATTTTGCAAATGAGCCGTCATATCTGTAATTACGTCAAAATAGATAAATAATAAATTAAAGTAGAGGAAATTAGGTATAATTTATGTCTATTACATTTTTTGGTAAAATTAATAGTTTAGCTGTAGGAGCAAATTCTATTTGATCGAGATCGTGTCTGCATTAATATAGTATTTGCCAGATATTTTTATTCTA
Source organism: Melinopterus prodromus (assembly GCA_964023965.1). Lineage (NCBI taxonomy): Eukaryota > Metazoa > Arthropoda > Insecta > Coleoptera > Scarabaeidae > Melinopterus > Melinopterus prodromus. Next base: position 53,250,111 of record OZ030394.1, read on the forward strand.
ATGACACTAGGTAGTGCTAAAGGCTGTTTTTTTTTACAATACCTACTGTCAATATCTGTCAAATCCTGGCTAAACTATTAATTTTATATATTGTATGATAGAGTCATGTGCCTGGCCACATCACATTTTAACTTTATCATACGCAGTATAATAAAGTATCATAATCGTGCCGAAAACAAAAATTGAGATTTTAGCGGAAATAGGTCTTTTTGGGTCCCCTGACCATGTATTTGTGTGTCTGTGTGTATGTACCCGATTTTTGTGGCGACGATTCCGGAGAAACTACTAAAGGTTTCGGGACGAAATTTCATATTTAGAAGTTTCATGACCAAATTTAGAGCTGAAAAGCTTTCTTTTGAAAAGGGTCCAAAGGAACTGGAGGTTTAGTCTTAGCATTTTTGAAAGATGTATAGCAAATAACCTGCCATTTCTGGAATTTCGTCGAAATATTTAAATAATAAATTAAATTAGAAGAAATTCTGAATAATTTAAGGCTATGAAATTTTTTGGTACAATCAATAGTTTAGCTGCATGAGCATTGAGATCATTGAGATCGGTCGTACTGCATTAAACCTAGTAGCCAGGATATGCAAATATTTTGATTCTAATGACAGGTAGTGTCAAATGCTAATGTTTTGACAATACCTACTGTCAATATAAGCTGCGTTCAGATATAGTGCACCGTTACACTTTTATACACCCAATACCACGTAAGTGTCGGTGTACCCGGTGTCAACGGATTACAATATCCGAACGCTGTTTTAATCGACTTATCTGTCCAGTTCTACTGGTTTTATGTTAATGCAGACGTAGCCGATCTCGATCAAATAGAATCTCATGCAGCTAAACAATTAATTTTATATATAGTATGATAAAGTCCTGTGCCTGCCCACATCATTTTTTTAACATAGGTACGTACCATAGTCGCAAAATTATCTTTGTTGCTGAATAGTTTCCTCAAGTACTTCTCAATATTGATCCGAGGAATGATTTTGTATAAGACATTATATCATATCAAATAGTAAACATGACGTCGGCGGAACGCATCTCGAAAATTAGTATGGTGTCTTATGGCAAAATCTGATTCGACTTGCGTTTGTTCGATGTCCCTAGGGCCTAGTGTAATACAAAATTCGACATTATCATTTTTTAGTATGGGCCACTGATATATCGTTTATTTCATAAGCTAGAAAATTGTTTCAAATAGGACGAGCTTATGCATTTGTATCTGTGTTTATTTTTGTTTTGTTTTTAAGATATCAATAAAAAGCTCAAATAGAGAATGTTTACGGGTTTTGTCATTTTGATACTTCGCATAGTAAAACGACTGTGGCAATTACAAAAAAGTGAAGAATTGAAATCAAAATCAAACAATTTATTTATAAATCAACATTTTTTAAACAACCTAAACGTCTCCCATGTGTATAAGGTTTTGAAGTTTTACACTACCATGCACATATTGCACATGATGGAAAACGTTAATACACTGTCAGGACGAAAACCCACAATGCCCCTATATAACTTGAAACCAATGATTCCACATCCTGATAAAATCTAAAACTAGAATATTTTGACGTGATATCCCTGTACTCCTACTAATGCAAATTTTTGTGTTCCGATATCCGATAGATATCTTTTCCCAGACTGTATTACATATTTCAAGTGCCAACATCTGAAAAAAGCGAATGAGAATCAATATTGACGTTTGTTAATCGGATACCCTGTATACTTTACTTTAAAATGTCATTGTGAGTTACAGCCGAATTTCATAAAATAGACATGGATTGAAACATTCCTGATGCTAAAAGGCCTTAAATTTTGTTACGTTGTTCGCCTGAAATGCCCATCATTCCTTATCTCACTTATCAATGTGTTACTGTTAATTTCATGACGCTCAGCATTTATGGTATCCCTAAAATTTAATCTGAAGGAATTCAACTAATTGAGCTGGATTTCTTCTAGGCGGTCGCAGCAGGAAGCCGGACGGAGTGCCCTAATTTATTAAAACACTTATTAAACAATAAATCTCCCTCCGCAGAGCAGCAGCCAGAAAAAAGATCGTAGCGTTGAGCTGAGTGCCCGATGCCAACGGGTGCCAACTGCGTTAAATATATATTTTACGCGAAACTTTCTTCCCCGAATATTATTTTACCCCCTTGACTTATTAAATTCATTTACTCTGGGTAATGCTACCCCGTCCTCCCTACCTCCCTACTCTCCTGGAAAGGTCATAAACTTAAAAGGGCGCACCTTTTACGTGCTGCCGCTTTTTTACCCCTCGAGCGACTTCAGCTTAATCCTGTCATTAGAATTCTCTCAGTCGCGCACGTATGTCCAAGCAGAAAAGGGAACGCTCTGTTTTTATCAGTTTTCTTTACTGGTCTCCGAGAAGGGAGCCTCTACCCTGCGAAGTGCTGTTTTATTGCCATCCTAACAAGCAATAACGCGTGATGTATACAGGGGGTTTATGTTACGTTTTTTGTTGGTGCAGCAGTAAAATAAAATGGACGGACGCTTCTGTCATCTCGACGACTGCTTTCTCCATAACAAATTAGATTTCATTATTAGGAAAATTCAGGAAAAGGGGCTGGTTTTATTGGAGTTGAAGACCAGCTATGCATGGATTAACAGAATAATTATTGCGAATGGGAAATGATGAAGACAGTTTTAGTTTTACTGGACTTTTCATGACATTTCATGAACTTATTCAAACATTAAATTAACCTACTTTATCCCCTTCTTAGAGATTTTTCTTCTTCGGAGTTGTAGGCATGTAACTGCAACTATTCGCAATTTAGTATTAATTGGTTTTCGATGTGCCTTTTTCAAATATAATTACTTTGTTATTCAGAAGCAGAAAATAAGATTCAGTCGCAAACTGCTTACTATGAAGCATCTAGTATGTTCTCTATTTCTTTTATCTCCACCAGCACAGACTCTTAAGACATTGTGGAAATATTTACATTATTTCTCACGTCGTGACTGCATCATAGTTGCCAGATAATTAAATTTTAGCTTTGAATTGCTCCAAACGTCCTCGGAATCTGTAAGACAGAATTGTACAGATATGTTGACAGTTGACAGTCATACCAATTTTCTGATGTGGCCAGGCATATAGCTTTATCATACTATATATAAAATTAATAGTTTAGCTGCATGAGATTCTATTTGAACGAGATCGGTTGGGTCTGCATTAAAATAAAACTAGTTATATTTTAATTTTATTAGTATTATTAATAAAACTAGCCAGGATTTGACAGATATATAGATGCTATTGACAGTAGGTATTGGCAAAACATTTGCGTTTGACTCTACCTACTGTCCTGGCTAACTAGTTTTATATTAATGCAAACACGACCCATCTCAATAAAATACAATTTGCTCATATAGCTAAACTTTTAATTTTACCAACAATTGTCATAGACATTAATGATACAGAATTTCCTCTACTTTAATTTGTTATTTAACTATTTTGACGAAATTACAGAAATGGGGGCTCATTTGCAAAATCGCCAAAATATGCTAAGAGTAAACATCCAGTTCTTTTGAACCCTTTTGAACAAAAAGCGTTTCAGCTCTAATTTTGGGCATTAAACTTATAAATATGAAGTGTCGAAGCGATGCCTTTAGTAGTTTCTCCGGAATCATCGCCACAAAAGCAAGTACACAGAGACACACACACATACACAGACATACAACGACTTTTTTGTATCTAGGTAAAAAATGTTCAGGAGACTCAATACGACATATTTCCGCTAAAATCTCAATTTTTTTTTCAACACGGTTACAATACCTTAATTAATTTAAGAATCAGCGGTACATATGGCATTAGTCACTCAGATACTGTATTTATGCCACATGAGGATGATAAAAAATATTATTTAATTTGAATTTTTATATATGAAATGATGATATGAAGAAATTAATGCAATGACACATCTTCCCACAAAATAAGTTATTTCTGATTATTACATAGTTTTCTCTAGTCTAAACCACGTTTTAAATCAATAAATCACCCTATTAAATTATACCTCATACAAAAAACCCCAACTGACTACTGGAATATAGAGAGTTTGTCAATTACCTAAAAATATTTATTAAAAAAGTTTTTAAGAAAACAAGAAATCTTATATTTTTAATTAAATTTTATACTTATTACTCAAAACCGGTGGAGTCGAACTTGTTCGATTTAATTCTGACATCCACGAAGGGTAGATTTTTTTCTGATTTGAGGCAAAATGAACCCGAATTTTAGGCTGGGTAATTAATTTTCACTTACGAGTTTCACGAAAAGTGACATTTTTAAATTCAGTACATCGAGATATATTATGTGTCCTATACAAATGTACAGATTTCTTTGGAAATATATTTCATCTACTTTAAGGAATCACCATTGTTCTCTATCAAACGCTGGAGAGACACGTTAATGGAAATTTATTATTTATTAACAAAAACATAAATTTTGTGTTGGTATGTTGTCTAGTAGAATTGTTTACTCTTGCTTATTTTTATATTGTTAAAACCTTGTTTGGAACCTGAAATTCAAACCCAATAATTTCGGTCGGAATGCAGCTTGTCAAAAGTAATTATGATTAATTAACTTGTATTTAACAACAAAAGAAATCTGTTGTGGCCACGCCCTTGACTTATCATACTATATATAAAAATAATAGTTTAGCTGCATGAAATTTGATCGAGAGCGGTCGTGTCTGCATTAAAATAAAACTGTTAGCCAGGATTTGACAAATATGTTTATACTATTGACAGTAGGTATTGTCAAAACATCAAAACACGTTTGACACTACCTACTATCATTAGAATAAAAATGTCATAAACATAAATTATTCAAAATTTCCTCTACTACATACTGTGTATGATTAAGTAAAAAAAATAAATTGTTTGTATACATACCACAATTACCAGTTTAATCCAAAAACCATCATAATAACATAGATAAAACTATTAAACCAAACAAATAGAAAGGAATGGAAGACAAATGGCTACAATTGCCAACGAACAAACATTACGGACAAATTACAACTGATTTTGGCGTATGTTTTTTCCATAGTATCTGAATTACCTGAAGCATCTGAGATGTCACCTTTCAGAAAACATCAGATCTGATTAATTATACAATAAAAATTGTAACCGAACTGTCATACTTTTGCTTGAAACCTTAAAAACCTTTGGCCAATCTTTATTACAACAGTAGTTGATGATTGATTCTCCATAGTTTTTCAATTTATCTTAAATCAAATTACACTATTTCTCGTGAAGAATGTGCAACAATAGGTCACAAATTGCTAGTTCTTATGGGCTTGCTGGCGATTTTTTCTAAACTAATAAATATAGATTATATTTCTTTTTAGGTAAAATTGATCAGCATAAAACGCGCAACTTTGCTCCAATTCCCTATCTATATGTATTTTATTGTAATCGAGAATCCATGTCACACGTATATAAAACTGTTAAAAGTAATATTAAATTCTGTACGTTATACGAGGACAATGGTGTCACGTCGAGGACGCAAGGGCACATATTTGATCACGAGGACAATTCTAGCGAAACGAGAACGGATGGCAGCCCTAATACTTCAATATTTAGCCAAGCGAATTTAATGTGGCAATAATATAAATAAATGTGACCCCGCACGAGACAATCACCCTAACTGCTATCTCTCGTTTCGATAGTATTAACTCCTGTGTGCTAAGGCTCATAGCTCTCAAACTACTGAATAGAACCTATTGAAATAAGGTGTGTCATACACCTGAATCAATTCTATATAAGTGATATGACTATCAAAATCTTTTGCTTCTCGGTGTAAACATGAACGCGCAGAAATGAAAAAAGCTACCCGATTTTTGCGGTTTTAAATTAACGCTCGCTTTTCCGATTTTTTCCTAAACTGCTTACCACAAATCGTTTAGAGTCTCTAAATTTTTATGTAATAAAGGATGTAAACAAGGTTTTGATGGAAGCGGATATCTCTGTAACGAACATTACCACGATAATGAGATATGCACGTAAACAATCGCCATCTTTTATTCAATGTTGGTGCAGAAAAATATTCGAATAGAAGTTTTACGTAATTTTCATGCAGCGGACTACGTCAATCGTAACGGTAAATGGTAACATATAGCTGGGACAGAACCAGCAAGATCGTTTACTTAATACGATGGAAACAATTTCGGAATTTTGAACAATAGTGCGATTTAAATATAGTACAATGAATTGAGATGTAAAATTAGTTCTAAGTAATGATATTTTACAAAAACGTATTCAGACGGATTCACTGAAAACGTCAAAACATTCACAACACACGCGAGGGAAAGCCGATCTGCGCAAAATATTGTTCATTGTTTATTTCGGTGTTAAAATTAACAAATAGTCGGAATGCTATTACATTCAAGGGATTACTATAGCAGTAAATAAGGATTATTTGTATGCTAACTGCGTTGTGCTACTAACAATCATTTCAGAGCTAACTGCTTCCATCAAAATTCTGTTTTACTTTTACTTTAATTTACTGTAGAAAATGTAGTCAATCTATAGAAGAAATTGTAAATGCAACTAGAACTAAATTAAAATTTTTGAGGTAAGCGATATAGGAGAACAAATCGGAAAAACAAGCATTAACTTAGAAACGCAAAAATCGGGTACACTTTTTCACTTCTCTTGCGATCATGTTTACACCGAGAGGCAAAAGACGTTAATAGTCAAACAACTTATGTAGAAACGATTAAGGAGTATGACACACTTTATATTTTTCCGTTCAATGCCGTCAACTGGGGAGAAGCGAATATAGTGGGGCCAAGGGAATCACTGGGTAGTATTCGGAAATCATGCATTCATGTGATTATAGTTTTATGTTTTTCTGTTGGCTTAAAATATATCTATATTACCGACACACCCACCACACATGGTTTGCGGAAAGTTGTGACACTGTCGCTGCTCAAGCTAGGTGTATAAAAGATTAATGAATTCTTAATAAAATTAAACAAAATTTGAAATCTAGTATAAACCGATTAGGATATTAATTGTTTTTAATTAATTCCAATTGTTTTATAAGTTAAATCTCATGCACGTTGCTTGAGTACGTTAGTTATTTAGAGTTTGCCACCAACGTAATAAGTTTAGGTTATATTGCCCAAAAGTTTAGCGGGATTTTTAAAAATGTTAACTTATGGTAGGGTGTTGAGGATCACATTACGACGGTCAACGGTCAACGGTTTCCTATACAAAATTCCTAGAAAGTACATAAGAAAGGTTTGGCCGGAAGCAAATCACAATTATGACATGAAATATTTGGAACAAGCCGTTAAAATGGACGGAATGTCTATTTGGGAAGCCTCCATTCCGTATGTTGTCCCAACCACCACCGCAAGAAGGTGGGTAAAACCGCCCAATTTGCTTAAGTATGGTGGTCAGCTGTCTTGGACTGAAGAAAAGAGATTGGAGATTTCCTCAACATCACCAAGACTAGACTACGGGGCCGATATCTGTTCATACAAGATTTGACTAATCTTCCAACTCTGCAATAATTTCTACTCACCTTGACACGTTGTGCCTTAAGAATTGAAGTATTTGATTTATTTATTATTTATTTTTTATATTAATAAGCACAGTACAATTATTGTGATATAAACTATGGATATTGAAAAGATGTTGTGATAAACCTTTCTACCGAGAATTTATTTTTTGTTGTTTTAACTTTAAGATACATATTTGTAAACAATTAACCTTTTGTTGCCAAAGAATCAGTGGTAGGATCAAAACCCACGCAATAAATTAAAATGTTTAAAACTTCAGTAGGTACATCTGTTATTTTCTGCGATTTTTTGTTTTTTTAAAATTTACCCTTCACTTTTTTAAAAGCTTTTATTTTTATTCGTTTTACCCTATAGAACGTGTAAAGTGGTTATTTCTACGTTTTAAATATGATTCTTCACCCCACATTGCGGGGTGAAGCGAATCACAATTCAGAAATTTTTTAAAGTCGTTTTATAGTTATGAGCTTCGAACATAGAGTCCATACTATCGAAAACTATAGAAACGAGATGGCAGGGCGATTCTCTCGTTCTCGGTCAAATATAATAATCAGAACTTATAATAGCAATAAGCTCTATTTGCGAGATATATTTTTTAAATTACTGGTACTTACAAAGAGAGAAACAAAGAAAACCAAAAAGTATAGGAGCAATAAGAACAGATTACATGCTTACGTCGAATCTGGCACATACTGTATACACAGTACACGCCTTTATAGGGATATATAGAACTATATCCGGCCATATTAGCTCTAGTTCCCCGCATGCCGACGAAATGTAGATCTTTGCAATAGCATTAGACCGAAGCCGAAGGAACTTCCAGTCGTAAAAGAAATCCTTATTACTATTAACGCTAATGTTCACTTAAGCCCGCGCAAAATTATAAAGACATTAGCCCGGCGGGAAGAAAACATTAGCCGGCGTAACTCCGGGACCGTTATTGTTATTATAACGCCGCATTCTTCTTATACGACCGACGCGGACCGTGACCCGTTAAGAGATTGATAAATTATGAAGAGGCGCAAACCCTTATGGACGGGGGAGAGAGGCGTCGCGTCCCTCCATTTACTGTTTATTTACTTGGCACTTCTTCGGCTGGGAGTGCGTGTGAGGCCCCATTTTAAGCCGGCCCGGGAGACACCAGTAAAACGCGAACGGCTTTTAACGGGCGCCAAACTTTTGCCGAACAACTCTCGAACAATCCTTCCCCCTACCACCCCGGCCGAATTCATATACCACGCCGCACAGTGGAGCCAAAATGACAAGAAAGGACTAAGGTTTAGTCTGAGTAAAAGAAAAACATTAAAATGTTATTAATTTATTTACCTTGCTTTTGTGTCAATTATAATAAAACTTTTGTTATTTAAGGTGTGTTTGTGTCACTAATTATAAACTCGATATCGGAGTTTAACAATTCAAAATGTCGGATGCTTTATGGAGGACTTAAAATTCAAAATGCAAATCAAAGCGTGACGTTAAAGAAAAACTTAAAATTTAATTAAGTCTACGTTTATCATAAAAAAAAGTTAAACATTGAAACTACTGCAAAATATTTTAGGAAATAATAATTTAAATCCTCTAGTAAATCTAGAACTTCATCGGCATCTATGTGTTTTTTGAAGATTGGGTTCAATATATAACATTATAACGAGCATTAGCTCGTTATAATTGAATCCGATGTGCTTAGCAAATAATGAAAAGCATCTTCATTGGTCGATAATCTAGAACATTTCTGAATGATGAAGGTAAATTGTTTACATCTTCATATATAGCTGTCCAAGAGGTAAAATACACTCAGTTCGAAAAAAAGTGACGCACTTGATTTTTGCCCTAATTTTAATATCTTATATTTTTTAAACAAGCGGGCCATTGTTTGTTTGTTTATTTGCTGGAATGCAATTCATTCGCATTTAAAAAAATTACGGGTATTTTGTTTTTTATTGATTGATTTATCTGTAAGATTGTCTGAATTACATTCTTTTTTAATCCTTGAATATTACCAACTTTCTGAATTTATCGAGAAGCAGTTTTCTAGTGAAATAAACTAAGTGAAATCTTTAAAATCGTTTAAAAACAAATTGTTGTTGTTGACGTAAGTAGGCAGGCGGTATGAAGACGTCTAAAAAATGTTAATTTAAAAGCTAGCACACCTACAAACCTACCTAAATTATTGCCTGTACATCGTGCTGTTAGAAAAATTTTTGTTACAAATTCCTGAATGGTCGAATGTCTTGCTTTCGGTTGAGTCCAGGTTTTGCCTTAACATGGTGGATGAAATAAAATTAGTGTGGAGAAGGCCTGGTGAAAGGTTTAATCAGAATTTGCAATCCCTCCCTACACCATAATCGACTCACCATTGTAACTTTTCTGTTGAGTTACAAATGAACGCAAAGACCCCCTTTATGTTTTGCCGGTGAGGGGTCGATGAGAGCCTAAATCTACATAGACATTTTTTAGCAGTAAGAGGACTTAGTGGGAACTAACTTTATATTGATGCAGTATAATGCCCAACCACACACCAAAACAATAGTGCAAAACTTCTTTGAAGCTACGGGTATCACCATATTACAGTGGCCTGCAAAAATCTCCGATATGAACCCTATAGAACGTTTGTGGGATGAATTAGGAAAAAGGGTAAGTTATTTTACAGAAATTGCTATATGTTAGTGGAAGAATGGGATCGTATGCCAATAGAAACGATAAAACACCTGATTTCCAGTATGTCGCATAGATTAGAAACTCCTAAAGTTGCTAGGGAAGGCAATAAACGGTACTAAGCAGTTTTCCCAGTTTATAATTTTGTATTTATAAAACATTTCTAAAATTGTTTAATTGTGTATCAGTTTACTTCACTAGAAAGCTGCTTGTCGATAAATTAAAAAAGTTGGTTATATGCAAGGTTTCAAAAAAACCTGTAATTATGTCAATTTTAGAGATAAATTAATGAATAAAAATAATCCTTGTAAAAGAAGCGTCTTTCATATTGCGTGGCTGCACTTTCAATACTATTGCTTGATTCGCACACAGTTAGAGTCAAAAATGAGGAAAAAGACATGGTTCCAGTTTCTTCAATACTATCCAGGATAGATTGAAAAACTGCCTCCTATTTAATTGTTTGTTAATGATAATGGGATAGCCTACGATAAAAAAAATCATCCTGTTGGTTTAAAAAATATAAGACATTAAAGTATGGCCAAAAATCAAGTGCGTCACTTTTTTTTAACTAAGTGTATTAAGGTAGCTAATTATATTCTCTCCGTGAACAAGAATTTTATGAACTGAAGAGGACATGTTGTGCGAACTATATTTGCTGACGGTAAGTTATGCAACACTTCGGGAATGGTAGATTATAGGATATGTGAAGAACTAACTCCAGAAATCTAATCCAAGCATGTAACATTGAAGCCCAAATCTGAAGGTTTCACAACTTTCTGTTTCTTTTGCATTACACGTGCAAAATCGTTCATTACTATTGGCTTATATAGGTATACATTACATGTGGAACTTGATGTTGTATTTGTTAAGACTTGAATCACTTTACAATCTATCACAGTGACGTGTAAGGTGTGTCATTTAAACATACATAACATTTAATAAGTATAATAAGCCACATATTCCCGGGCAATCCAAGTTTTGCGAGCGGCTGTGAAATAATCTTTTTTTTTAATGTTAGTGCACAAACTCCGGTCATGCCAGACGGTTGATAAGGGTGGGAAAAGGGAGAGAAAAGAAGGGTTGAGTATATATAGTAAAGATTTCCATAACAAACAATATAAACAATACAAATTACACCACTATGCGACTCAAAGGTTATTGCCGAATTTGCAAGGTAAAGTTGGTCACACGGCATAATACTTGCGTATGTGTATCACATTACAACACAATGTCAAGTTTACTATAACTGGAATTTAGGATTAACATTGTTTGTAATTAAAAGAAATATACTGTTGTTTAACTGAGATTAAACAGTTAGTATTGATGATAAATAACGGGAAATAATGATTTCATGTTACTAAAGATATTTTTGCCTATTAAACATCTCAAGAAGTAAATAGCCTAGAAAGACGCTACCTGTTAGAAACCTGCTATCATACACTACTTCAGAATTTTTCAATTATGGCATAGTTATGCAATCCAATGCAGAATAAACCTGCGGCATTCTATAGCTAGATAAAAAAGTTATCACACGTAGCATGTTAGACGGCGGAAGCAGATGGAGGTAAATAACAAAAGGTTAGTAAAAGCTTTCTTTATTTTTAACATTGTCATAGTAAATTTTTTGTGCGGAAGCTAATACGCATTAGAAGTTAAACAAAAAAATTTTTAAATCTAGATAAGGTGCATTTTCTAGTAATAATAGGTTAGAAAAATAGAGAACTTCAAATAATAATATGTTTAAGCAAATCAATTTTTAATGTATCTACTTTATTATAAAAATAGTTTCTACTTTGTAGGAAGCATTTTTGTCCCGCCCGTATATAGCGGAGCCCCACTGTGCGCCGGCCGGATTCGTAGCCCCCGCTACCCCATCAAGCAAAGTATTTTATATAAACGCAACAAAAATAAAGCGATAGAGGGGAAAGGGGCCGATCGACGGTGAGGAGGCCCTCCGCTAATGGCGGAAGCGAAAAGTTTAGATTTAACGACATCCGAGAAAATAATATTCCGCGACCGACCGACGAGCTCTATTTTTGTACTTAGTTGGCGAGTTCCGCGCCCCTTGAATACACTTTATTACACTTTTGCGTCGATGATCGACGCCGCGCCGCACGAAACCGGGATATAACTTTCAACGGCGACTTTTGGAATTTTCTTTTATGGTCGGTTCGAGGTAATAGGCGGATATCTTTCGTAAATCGCTCCTCTCGGCGATAACAAACAGAAACGTAACGGCAAGTTAGGATATCAATTTTAATTTATGCTGAATAAATCGTGAAAACAAAATCGATGAACACTTAATTGAATAAATTGGTGTACATTACTAGTTTCTACAGAGATTTCTTAAAGTGTAAATTCGATAGTAAATATTATACAAGACGGTCTAAAGAAAGTAGAAAGAAATTGTTTTCTTTTTAAAGGAGTAAACCTTCATTTACATTTACATTAAAATGATCCTGGGAATAGTTGTTGCAACTGTAATTTTAACTCAAATATCTAATTGCAATGTTGTATCTCAAATGTCAGATAACGGATATCAGAAATTTTTTAATCAGGAATTTGAATGAAACTACAACAAAACCATGTTATAAATATTATTGTTTTAATTCACAATTAGCATGTGACGTCATCAACTATCAACGTATGATTTGATTTGATTTGATTTTGATTGATGAAGTTGTTAAGCAACTGAAATCTGCAAACAGAAAATAGTTCAATTTCTAGAGTCTAGAAATTGAAGTATTTTCTGTCTAGAATCTGGACAAACTAGTCAGCATAAGAAATTCATCATAATTTCAGTTTAAGGTGTTGTTGTACCTACTGACTGAACGAATTGTGTATTAAAGTGCGCACTAAATTGCGTGGTGTAAAACGGCTATAAATCCATATGGGAACACACTGTATCATCCGATCTCATAATCATCGTTTCTGGATGCCAAATATATGAGATTGTTATTTTCCAAAATAAACACAGAATGTTGTTGAGTAAAATAGATCAGTCAGTAGTCAGTACTGTCAGTACAGAAGAAAATCATGTACGGGTGTAAGATTTGGGCTTTCATTTGACAATACGTAAAAGAATTTCTATAATCAAACGCTTTTGCGTTATAAAACCTTGATTTTTGAATGAGCATGGTTCCAAAAAAATTATAGCATATTTTGATCTAGACTGAATCTGCGAAAAGTTAAAACTCCTTAACACACGAATGTCCGTCCACCACCCTGCGAAAGTACGGATCTGATAGGCAGCAAAGTTTAGTTTGCAGACCGTGCTAGCGGAACAACTCTATCAGGCCATGCGCAAACAAATGACACAACGCGTCTGCTCGGTTGATTGTAGGGTTGGAGTCGATAGTAGTTGATACCTTAACATAGTTTGCGAGAAATCTGATTACATAGTTTGCATATAATGAAAATAGTACAGGGCCTAAAATTACGGCCTGAGGCACTCCAAACCTGATCGGAAGTACAGAGGATCTTGCAGTCATGTGAGATACGAAGAAATCCTTTATTCGCGCGAGGGCCATGTTGGGCGTTTATGCAGGATCTGGTAACAATTTAGGGGAACAATTGGAAACTTTGATTCCACTTTTGATCAGCGAATCAATTTAGTAGAGTCAGTTTTGATGTTATCTTCTCGTGTGTTGATCGATTCGCTTTTGAAGCATGCTTTTATAATTCTTCACAGGATCTTTGGCTTTTTACCGTCCATTTGCTGACAGCTAGGATTTTCGAATGTAGTCCGCCATGGGCGTATCCAGGGGTGCAATCCAGTGGGGGGGGGGGGGGTCGCTGCAACCTTTTGTATTTTGTAATTATGTTTATTACATAGCACAAAGCTAAATAAAAATACGCTACGGTTTCTCAACAATTTTGTTGGAAAATATAAATTCAAAAAATTAATGAGATCATAAAGTCGATATAAAGTTGCAATTACAATTGAAAAACAAAATAGGTCTACCGCAAGAGGCCAAAACTTTACAATTTTCTTTGTAGACATTCTTTGTTAGACCATATTTGTTTCAATTAGATGAATGTTTTTGATGTTTTTTTTAAAGAAAATTGTAAAGTTTTGGCCTCTTGCGGTAGACCTATTTTGTTTTTCAATTGTAATTGCAACTTTATATCGACTTTATGATCTCATTAATTTTTAGAATTTATATTTCATTTATTTTATTTTATTTACACTGTAGACATTCTTTGTTAGACCATATTTGTTTCAATTAGTTTTTGATGTTTTTTTTAGTGTTTGGTGTAAAATGATGTTTTGCTTAGCATCACAAAAACTGTAAAATTATATCTGTTTCCAATCTAACTCAAAATCGTATTGTTAATAACGCAAGTATTTGGCTTTAATTACTACCCCCCCCCCCCGCATATGTCCCGCTTTGCAACAGTCAAATTTTGGTCACGTTAACCATACAATAAGATAAATTTAGAAAACTGACCACCCTTCAGATTTCAGCTGGATACGTCCATGTAGTCCACGAACATCTCAGCGCTGGTCGAGTGAAGAAAAGAGAAATTGGCAGTAGATGTCAGCTTCTGTAGCTGTGCACTCTGAAGTAGTAGTTCTTAAATATTTAAAAGAGTCCTTTAAAAATTTGCATCTCTCTGGCATCCATTTTCAAGCATTAGTAAGCCCTTTATTCGCGTGCAAATACATCGTCCTGCTGGAATTGAGCAGAGAGTTGAAATTGGTCAGCGTCGGCGACCGCACAGGTCAACAATTCGTACTTGAGTTTACACGGCAGCCCGCTGGGGGCGTCCGCGCGCCGCCGGTATGCAATTCTCTCGGCGCAAACCGGAAAACACAACAGCGCCGGACGTGGCCGGACGCATAAATCAGCAAAAAGCAAAGTGCGACGACCTAATAAACCTTTATCTTAGACCGAAACTTGCTTGATTTATCACCAGGCAGCGGTGTTTCGTTCTGCAAGTTGAAATGCATCGCCTTTCGTATACATTATCGCGCGCGAGGGGTCGGCCGCGGTCCTGTTGTTGAGGTGACCGGGGCACTGCTGATAGATTTGCTGCGACCCGCAAAACAAACAGAAAAGTTGCGAGGGAGCGCGCTGGGCTGCTACTGCTGCTGCTGCTGCTGCTGCGGCATCGCTCGAAAACAATCCATTCTTTGGGGTCCCGCAATCCATTTGTCGTCTGCGAATGGAGTGCTCTAATGCAGAGCTATTTGTTATTATTTTCTCGCTCCGGGGTACGGAGTGGTTAAAACAATTATTCGTACTAAACGATCTGTTGCCTCGACAGGTGGAAATCTAAGGATTTACTAGGTAGGTATTCGAAAAACTGGCTATTCGTTTTCATGTCGATCAATTTAAAGACTCCTGATATAATATTTCTGGGTTTCACCATAGATTCAATCCTTTTAAGGCCTTGAAATTATATTTCCTTTCTACTCGTTTAGGAATTAAGTTGGTATCGTTTTGAAGTGGTCTTCAAGTGGAGTTGAAATTAAATTAAACTTTATTCGTTCTACTATTTACATAGCATTGCATTGAGTTTTTGAGTCATGTAATATAATATAACACATCCAACACACTGCATCAATCCTCCATGCGGCTTCCCCCCTCTGTCCTCGCCTCGAGTGGTGAAGTTCATCCTCTGGCTGACGGTATCAAGGGCAGTGGCGTAGCTACCATGGGTGGCACCCGGTGCGGATATCGTGGTGTCACCCTAAGAATGAAAAGTGAAAACCGTTAAAATTAACAAAAATCCGATTAACATAAAGTTTATAACCATAAGTTTATTTAATTAATACAAATGAGTGTTATTAATAACTAAGTTACAATATTATGATAATAATAGTACTAACGATTATAGGTACTTATTATAGGTTTATCCTTTCATATAGATGTATGAAAGTGAATATTTTCTTTTCTCAAAACCTCTTCTGTCTAGCTTTAACAGCCGGAAACTTGAAAAATCACATTTTGAATTTTTATATTTTGTGTTGCCTGATGTTTTGTTGTTAATATGCCAAGATTTTTAAGTCTAGTTTCGGTCATTGTTGCCCGAAAATAATTTTTAATTAATTTTAATTTGCTAAAACACCTTTCACACGCAGCAACTGTTTGTGAACAAATTGTCATAAATAACTTTAGTGCGATCGTTACATTCGGAAAAGATTCTATAAAATCATCCCATTCCACGATGAATTTCAAGTCTAGAGACGCCCAAATTAGAAACTGTAACTGGCTGCTTTTAAATGTCTGCTCAACCTTTTGGTATCTCTAAGAGGAGTTGTGTTTCTGATACCTCCTGATACCAGTAAATTTGGATACAGTTAATTTCAACTTTTCAGTGTTCGCCAAAAGAAAAGTGTTTGGTTGCACAACCGCGAACAACGAAGCTACATGTTTAATTGACTTCGATCTAGTTGGATTTCAATACTGAATCGGTCAAAACATACCAACGTATCCTTTTCAAGTTTAGATCTCTGTGAAAGTGCTGCATCTGTGGCCAAATCACCGCCCATTCCGTTCTTTTATTGGAATGTCGTAATCCTCCGATTTTTTCACAGCAAGATCTATTGCCTCTTCTACAATATTAGTTTTCTTTAATACATGTATACATGCCTCTATTTTTATAGCTAACTGATCAACGCTCAAGCCTTTACTTTGCAATGCAATCTGACCACACTTTATTTCCCTTGGAAAAAAAGATAGCAACAATATCACACACAGCAGACATAAGGTTCTGTGTAGCACCTGTGGTGTCTAAATTTTCGTGATGATCACACAATTTCTAAATTGCATCCCCAATCCCATCAAAATTTTCAGAAAATACTTTTACTGTGATTAAGAAGCACTTCCAAGCGGCTAGTAGAAGCAAAAAAATGTAAATATGGTCTCTATCATTCCGTAAAATGTTACACAAGATGCATTTTGTGCAAATGAGTGTTGGCCACATAAATTATTGAATGATATATATATCCAACAAAAAATTGTTTTGTGGTAAACAAAAAAATTGATTACAAATAAATCATAACCATATGTACACATCAGTATTGCCACTTATAAAAATTCGCAAAACTGTAGTGATTGCATAACTGCCACTTGTAAATATTTTAATCTGCTGTAATTATTTATTTAATAACTTACAAGCATCTATAAATTATCACAATTGATAACTAAATCTTTTGCTATGGATAACTGGTTGAAATGGCTTCAAGTCTAAGTGATTTATAGTTGAAAAACATTGTGATGGTTTTATAAGTTTTTTCTTTCACAGTCTGGTGTCACCCCAAAGCGGGTGGCACCCGGTGCGGGCCGCCCCCCTTAGCTACGCCACTGATCGAGGGTACCTTGTCTTCGTATCTATACTGTCTGGGTCGTCGGGGTCACGCCAAATTGCCCTCATCAGAATCATTTGCATTATTTTTTATTTGAAAGGTTTGTGTTGCAGTTTCTTACTATTGTCTTCTAGTTTGTTATATTTGTTTATTGTGTCAATTGTTATACTCAATGTGTATTTTTTTGTTTTTACTTTCTGAGTTCGTATGTGAGATCGTTGCCTGGTGTTCTTGTCGTGAATGTCTTTATTTGTTAATAGTGTCAAAACCGTTTTATTTTTTCTATTTAGCGCTTTATGCAACCGCAAAAGGTCGTTTAGTTGAAGGGTCTGTTTGAGTGTTTGACGTCCAGTTCTCGAGTGAGCTCGGACAGTGCTTTTGTCCGTATGAGGCGGTCAAAGTTGTAAATCAGTTTCAGAGCTTTATTATATATGTTTTGCTGTACTTGTAGTTTTCTTAAGTTAGTGATTGTTGTTGAGCCCCATATGGTTCCTAGGTACTTTAAGTTGCATGCAAACATGGAGTGGTATATTGTCTTCCGCATGTGGTTTGGTATTAGGGCTCTGATTTTTGTGCTTTTAGATATTGCTATCGCGTTTTGCATTCTTATGTGGTTGACATGTGTGTCCCATCTCATGATATGCGAGATCCTCAGTCCTAGGTATTTTGCCTCTTTAGTTTCTTCTATCGTGTGGCAAAAAATTTGGATTTTTTCCTTTTTACCGTTGGTGTTGTTCATTATCATGTAGTTTGTTTTGTGCCCGTTTATAGTAAGATAATTACCTGTGCTCCAATCCTCTAATATCTTAATGTCGGTGGTCATTTGTTCTTGTATTGTTTGTAGGCTGTTGTTTGTGTACAATATGCAAATATCGTCGGCGAACACAGACAGGCTGCCTCTTAGCGATAATTCATGGATATCGTTCGTATATAGAATGGACATGATGTGTTTTATTTTTGGTCTCGCCTATTTGCACTTGTTGGGTTGGGTTGGGTTGGGTTGGGTTGGGTTGGGTTGGGTTGGGTTGGGTTGGGTTGGGTTGGGTTGGGTTGGGTTGGGTTGGGTTGGGTTGGGTTGGGTTGGGTTGGGTTGGGTTGGGTTGGGTTGGGTCGGTGGTCATTTGTTCTTGTATTGTTTGTAGGCTGTTGTTTGTGTACAATATGCAAATATCGTCGGCGAACACAGACAGGCTGCCTCTTAGCGATAATTCATGGATATCGTTCGTATATAGAATGGACATGATGTGTTTTATTTTTGGTCTCGCCTATTTGCACTTGTTGGGGTCTGTTTGTGGTGTATGTTTTTATCAGGTTTACGTTGTTTCCGGTTATTCCGAGTGGCTCATTTTTTTCCAATAATTTTTCTTTGTTTATGGTGTCGAAGGCTTTTTTCATGTCTATAAAAATTATAGCTACTTCTTTTTTTGTCTAGGTCCTTTGTTATTTTCGCTATCAAGTCCAGCACTGCTTATATGGTTCCAGTATGTTGTTGGAATGCGTATTGCCGTTCGTTCATTAGCTTGTTGTTTTGTATATGTTGGTCCAGGCATCGTTTTATTATAGTCTCGGTGATTCTGTTTATTGCAGATAGTTTTGAGTTACGTGTGTAGTTCGCTTTAAAATTTTTCCTTGCCTGCCATACCACCTTAACTGGTTAACTGGTATATTTCTCATGTATGCTCGTGAAGGTCGACACTATTTCAGCTTAAAAACATGTCATTCCGTTCGGTACGTAATGATTGTTCCGTTTAGTTAATCCGTAACGATAAAAGCTTCCACCGTGTCCAAGTTCGTTTGATATGGAAAATAAAACAATGAGAAGCGTGGAGACACAGTTTTATTGTTAAAACTTAGTATGATACGGACGACTTGGTAAACTCAAATTACAACGTCCAGATTTGCTAGAAAAACCCAAGGTAACTTAATAATTCAACTAACTGTACATACTAAAATATTCCAGTCTTGGCATCGTGTGTCTAATATGTTATACACGCACGTGTTTCAAATCGTTTCACAAGCAAAAAACACCGACTTTACGTGCTAATGGAAATTTAGAACCGTTTTCAGGGACGCAAACACGATAGTGGGTCCTATTGAAGGATACTACGCTGCGTGGGCAGGGGCGCCGATACATATGGACAGGGAGGGCGCTTGCCCCCACCTGAGTTTCAAACCCAACCATATTAGCAAAATTCTCGTTCCGGGTCCGCTTTATTGTGCATCTGCGTTCCCAGTCCTACTTTAGTACAATAATGGTCACTTGCCGCAAGTGTTTTTTATTTTTCCAATGCGCTTCAAATGTACATATGTGTGTATGTTTGATTTCCTTCTCCTGAATAAGAGACATTTGGATAGGCAAATAAGCCATGTCACGTCTCGTTTTAGTAAACTTACCATATATTTATATGTTATTAGCTGTTTTTTTTTTTTTTTTTTTGGTGCACACTGGACCGAAAAGGCTCCGCTGGCTCCCGCAGCTCGCTGTCGCTACTGTGATGTCTGTGAAGTGTCAACGTTCGCTTGGTTACCGCCCGATCTGACAAATTTTCTAACGTTTCTCGAGGTCACTCAAAATTTCAACCGATTTTAGTGAAAATGGAAAAAAAATATCGCCTCTCGGACTACATTTTTGCATTATCATTTCTGCCATGGTTCAAAGAACGGATAGGAATCGACGGTAGCCGGTCGGGAATTATAAAGCCAAAATCCGATCACATCCTTTCCGGCCGCAATATTCGCCCAAAATTGTCCCCGATTACTTAAAAAAAACATCTTGTGGACGCACTTCTAAATATGCATAGTTGTAAAAGCAATGTACACTGTTAAAACTTTAAATGTTGTTTCGTAATTATAGGTAACAAAACATTAATTCGAAAGTTTCCTTAGTTTCTTGAATGGAAATTTTGGGTGGCACATAGCGCAGTTTTTTGGTTAAATCTCTGGTGACATTTTTGACTTATTATCCAAATTTCTCAAGATGGAGTCAACCGATGAATTCAACAAATCACCGATTTACTGAAACGAAAGTAGAAAACAAATATGAATATTTCAAAAACCACTCAATGTTGGTATTGGAAACAACAGTATGGAATTAACTCAATATTTCCTTTCGAATGGTGTGTTAATATACGGGATATTCCATTTAAAGTAAATGAGTTTTTGAAATTTTCCGACAAAATAGAGTTTTAACATTAAAATTTTGTTAATATTGCGATATTATAAGAGATGTGGCTACCCCTTTGTGGGTAATCACATTAACGTCTTTTCATCTTTGTGGGGCTGTAGCGGAGATGGTAGCTTCCCCGCGGGGATAAAGACTCTTCACAGCGGTTATACAGTTTATTTATTTGTTGTATTTGTATTTGTTGTACGTTGTGTCTACGTATGTTTGTTGTTTCATCGTTGCACATTCCTAGAACAAGGTTCCCAAAACACAAACTAACCTCGCGACTGATTATGTTTTATGCTCGGAATGAACTTATGTGACATTCCCATTTCTACAAAAAGACATTGCCCTCAATGTCAGTGACAATGGGATGACTGATGCAACAAACTGCGCAACCAAGCAGCTCGGACGCCCCCTTCCTTTAATATCTTGGAACACACTATAAAAGAGAAGCCATGTAAATTTTAAAAAAATTACAACCTCTTATCACAACTATGAAAAAAAGAACAACGCATATACCAAAACATTCAATACATCCATACTTCTATAATTACTTTTCATTTTCATACATACATAAATATTTATGTATTATGTAACATCAATACATTCATCTGCATGTTTAAAATCTGTGTTCTGCTACTTATAGTCAATCATCTGCTCCTGACACTTTACGTGATTCTCCATTTCTCAAATATACTTCAACTTCAACTAAGTATTGTCCATAATTCTCCTCTGTAACTATATCCTGATTAATTCTTCTGATTAATCAGTACCATTATCATTTCATAGCTGGCTAGGCCATGAAGATATCTGCAAGTGCCATTATCCAAAATGTCGCGGCGATGTCAAGAAACTTTAAAACATTCATAAAATTATCAGAGCAGAATTTTGTTACGATAAACACAGCCATCAATTTGCAGATTTCTTATTATTCCTGCATTCACACACCTAATTGTTTAACATATATACCTATTTTTATTTGAAAACATTCATTCGTTACTACCAGTGGTTTTGGCATCACATTCATCACATAAACTTGAACTCAATTTGTTGACTAGGCATTATGATATACAAAGTCTTTGAACCCTATCCTTCGAAAACGCAATGTATTACACAAATGTTTTTGTCGAGGGTGTCTTACTTTTATTTAGCAATAAAATTACCTTGCATGTGCATTTTTGTATGTAAATTAAAATCTAGTCAACTATAATTAAATGTATATTTCCTACCTCACTTCTACGTTATGACACTAAGTCGAGTAGCTCATGTTGAGAAACCTTAATTTTTTCATCTTTAGGCTCCTTCCTTTAGTTATTGTGCCCGATGTTTGCCGCTTAATCTAATGGAAATTGACATCTTTCCATCTTCTTCTGATTCTGCCGGCAGACATGACATACCTCCATCTTCTATTGAGATAAAAAAAATCTGATGTGGCCAGGCACATGACTTTATCATACAAAATATAAAATTAATAGTTTAGCTGCATGAGAATCTATTTTATTGAGATGAATCGTGTGTGTATCAAAATTAAACTAGTTAGCCGGGATTTGACAGATATTTTGATAGTCAATAGTATCAATAGTAGGCATTGTCAAAGCATCAGCATTTGATACTACCTACTGTCATCAGAATAATAGTTATTTATCTCACAAGTGCCGAAAGTACGGAATAGCGCAACGAACGGTGATGCGGCGCGTCACTGATGGCGGAGCGTCGCCGTCCCAAGTGAGCGAGTCGCGCTATGTAGTTTTCGGCAGGAGTGACATCAACGTTTTTTGTTTTGCCTTTTGAGAAATACGTATTTAAAAAAATCAAAAATAGTTATATTTCTGTATAGGAAATGTTAGGTTGATACCAGTTCTACGAAACGTCAAGTTTAAAAAGCTAATTCAAATTCTGACAGATTTATACTCGTTCATGTCACTGTAGATGTCACATTCGTACCAACATACTAAAATATAACTACACTCATCGCTACACTTTAATTACAATTTTCTCAATTTATCGTTTTTACAATTAGATATAACAACGGGTTGATATTTCTTATCAACAAACAATCAAATTGGTGATCTTATTTTAATTGAATTTTGTATTTTGTACTTTGCTGTACTAGAGCGGCAACGTTCAATAGCGGTTCTCCAACCTCTGATGAAATCAGCTGTTTTCGAGTGTGACAGCTATAGACATTTCTGTGGTGACAGCACAAAAAAATATTTATCAAATCCAGGCTACTATGTAGTTTCATATCAATGCAGATGCGACCGATCTCGGCCAAATAGAATTTGCTCTTGAAGCTAAACTATTAATTTTACCAAAAAATATCATAGGTATTAATTATTCAAAATTTCCTCTACTTTAATTTATTATTTAACAATTTTGCAAAATTTGCAAAATCCTTGAAAAATGCTTAGAGGAAACAACCAGTTCCTTTGGACCCTTTTGAACCAAAAGCTTTTCAGCTCTAAGTTTGGTCATAAAACTTCTAAATACGCACTTTCGTCGCGATACCTTTAGTAGTTTCTCCGGAATCGTCGTCACAAAAATCGGGTACACACATACACACACACACAGACATTTTTTTGTACCTTGGTCAAAAATGTTCAGGGGACCCATTAAGACCTATTTCCGCTAAAATCTCAAAAAAAATTTTCGGCACGATTACAAGACTTTACATACTGCGTATGATAAAGTAAAAAATTGTTTGTCGTTTCTTGTTCTTTCTGCTTGTCACTTCTTCTTCCTTCATCTTGGTTGCATCTTCTACTTTGTGCTTCGTGGTCGCTCTTCTTGCTGGACATTATGGCTTGGTTGGGTACTTCTTCCGTTGTCGGCTATGTTAATTTTGAACCGTTTCTAGTTTTTTTACCATCGGGATAACGGCGCATCCACCATTGTGACATTAATAGGGTGGTGGGTGGGTGGTTACCCTTTGGGTGGATAACCACCTTTACTTTCCCCGAAGGGATTAAGACTTTTCACAGCGGTTAAACAATCGATTTATTTGTTGTTGTCTAACATATGCGTGCTTCTTAATAACTACATAATAACTAACTGACAACTGGTTAATAACTCGATGATAAATTGATTAATACAAAATACAAAAATGAAAAAAGTGATTAATAGAGAATCAATCCAAAATGTTTTAATCCTTTATAGTAGCTCTCCAAGGTATTGGGTTGTAGCCGACCTTCCTGGTGTCGACTTATGTTTGTTGTTTTATCGTTGCACATTCCTAGAACAAGGTTCCCAAAACTCAAACTAACCTCGCGACTGATTATGTTTTATGCTCTGGATGACCCTATCTGACAATATCTCGAAAATATTTTGCCAACTCATCGTTCCATTATTTGCTACATTAAAATGAATCGTTTGAACTTAGTGCAGCCGTAAAATCGTCCGCCAAAATACCGTATTGTGTAAACTACTATTTTACAACATCGACAATTCATCAGCGCCAATGTGAATAACAAACAAGCCAGTTGTTTCCATTATTCTATTATTGTCGAAGCATTTTTTTCACTCCCGAAAACTTCATTCGCCAGAGTTTATTCTAGTATTTGTTGCACACAATCGAAAACATTTTTTTCGTCTCCCAACAAAACAAATCTGCTCCCTTTATCAAACATTCATTTATATTCGTTGTTTTCGTTCGAATAATAATTGATAAATGGGCAGTGATGGCGAGATAGGCGGCGCGCGGAATAGATTCGTTTCGCTTTTGTTCGCTCATAGTTTTGAAGCGTCGCCGCTGCCGCCCCCATCAGGGTGCGGCGCTCAACCCTCACGTTAGAGGTGCGAACCTCTGAAACGCAAAACACAAAGGTGCTGCTTAATTTCCGCCCCGGGAAATTTACTTTCCTTGTTGCGGCCACCGACGACTATCATGTATAGATTAACTTTAACGATGATTAATGGGGCCCATTCTATACGTATTAAAGGCAGGGTACCGTTCCGGCACCGCCGCCATAATGGCCGTATCGAAACCGTAAACCGTAGAGAAAAAAAGTGGGCAAAGCGTATAAGAAATATCGTTCTGCGGTATGGTATAATATAAGGGAACATTCAACACTGGGAAATTTTAGCAAGAATGTTATTAATAAAATTTGTGAAGGTTACGCGTTTTTTTGTTTGTTTTGGAATGTTGATTATTAAAACATGTCATGTTGTATATTAGTTTACATATACATTTTAGAATTCTATTTAAAGAAGATCAAGTCGGCTGTCATCACATATGAATTAGTTTTTCGTTTTCTTTTGAGTCCAGTCTTTTGAGTTTTGAGTCCAAATTTTCAGATCAAAGTCCGGGGCGAAAAAAAGGACACCAATATTTTGATAAAATTTAATATAATTTGAAATAACTTTTCTAACATTTCACCAATTTTAATGATTCTTTTAGGGCAGTGTAAATGTTACGAGCAAAGCCCGAAATTGTACAATGTCGACATTGTACACTTTTTTTTGTACAATGCTGACATTGCACGCTCTAACCGTACAAAGTTCGTCAAAACAAGCAAATTTTGAACTTTGTACGGTTAGAGCGTGCAATGTCAGCTTTGTACCAACAAAAGTGTACAATGTCGACATCGCACAATTTCGGGCTTTACTCGTAAAAAAATCTGATGTGGCCAGACACATGACTTTATCATACTATATATAAAATTAATAGTTTAGCTGCGTGAGATTCTATTTGATCGATATCGGTCGTGTCTACATTAAAATAAAACTTGTTAATTCAAAATTTGCTAGTTTTAACGAACTTTGTACGGTGCTACTAGTATATTGTCGACATTGTATACTGATAATTGTACTGTATCAACATTGTAAATAGTCGCACATGTGCAAAATGAGTACCTAGTCCTTGTCAGAATGAGAATAGTTATGTTTTAATAGAGTATTAACACTTTTTTATAATTGCATAAGGAAAGTCAAAAAACTAAATATGTGACTTTGCATAAAGAAAGAGGACTGTCAGTGAAATAAGATCATGTTTATAAATTGTTTTCTTACTCGACTGTTAAGTTTATCTCAAACTAGTTTTTGTCACTAACCCTCTTTCTTCAATCAAGGTTACATTTCTTATTTAATACTGATTGTTTATTTAATAGGTACTACCATGTATTATAACAACATAAAAGCTAGAAATTAAAGTGTGTCCCATATAACAACATAAAATAAAATCATGCTAGACATAAACAGTATATGTAACGGTTAAATTAAATAATATTCTAGTAATAGTAGTTCACATTAATAAAGAATAACTGGATATTATTTATTGGTACAATCCAATGCTTTATGGCATTTTGAATTGCATTTCAGCTTTTTTCTGCGACAAAGGCACTTCCCATCGCCACATTTTCTGGAGCAATTGCATCGTACGAACCCTTGTCCTCCAAATTTAGATTGTCTATTGCTGGCTGTCCGCAATGTGCAACTGCTTTCTGGGACTGATTCAGCGTTCAAGGAATTTGATTTGCAAGCTGCAATTTGATTCCTGCTATATAATTGCGGTAGTACTCCACTTGGTGTCCCAATTTTATAGTAGTTGTCATGGGTAACTTCCATAACTACACCAATGAGGTTTCTAGGATCACCTTTACCCCTATCCAAAGCAGGAACTGGTATAGTTACGTTCGATCCTTTTTCTATTGGACAATATTTTCTTTCGCTGCCCATTTTCATACGTTTGGCTTGCTTATGCAACCCAGCTACAGCCAAACGTTGGTTTCTTAGAAAAATGGTATGGCTTTCATCAGCAATTTCTGTGACGTCTGTTTCGAGTGGAGTTTTTCCAGCATTTATGGATTCAATTTCTTGGACGTTGGTAAATCCTTCTGAAATGTTTATGTTATTACAATCTATTAATTAAATGAAACTGATCTCACCTGTATTTGTTTGGTCTTGGTTTTCAACAGTTTCAAGGATTCCATCGGGGCAAACTACATAAACTCCTACTACATGTTGACCTTCATTTGACTGTTGATGAATTTTAGTCAATACAGAAGTGTTGTTTTCGCGGTCATTGTTTTCTTCGAAAACATTCTCGTTTTCATTATTAAATTCAACATTTTCGTCAGCATTGTCTTGTGCCCGAACCAAAACTGCATTAGAGCGTAGTCCATTATCCCGAATCTCGTCCAAAATCTCAACTGACTCCAGTGCATTCTCTATATCGTCTTCAGTGTTGAATGTTTCGGTAATAGCTTTAGGGAGGCAGCTTGAAGCCAGACCCAACTTAGCTTTTCTGCCGAACATCACTTCAAATGGTGTTTGTCTAATGCCGGAGTGAAAACTGTTATTTTTTTGAAATTGACAAAAACGCAAACCCTCACTCCAGTTTTTACTTTTATTGTCTTCCATCCAAGCTACAATCATGTCTTCCACGTCGCGATTAGCCCTTTCGACACTGCCTTGGCTTTGTGAATGCCTTGGCTTACCATGCACAATTTTTAGTTCTGGCCACATACATTTTAATTCTTCTATAACGCAATTAACAAATTCTCGCCCATTATCGGATTGTAACACAGAGGGTGCCCCGAAAATACAGAATAAGTCCACAAGATGACATGCAACTTCTGCTGCCCTTTTGGTTTTTAGTGCTCGTAGGCTAACATATTTACTTAAATGGTCTTGGTAGTTCAAAATAAACCTATAGTTCCCATCTGCACAAGTTTGAAAGTCTATTAAATCAACCTGTGCTCGCATGTACACTTCGTTGAAGAGCATAGGCTTGACAACCATTCCTTTTTTCGGGTGTGCCCGCTTCCTTAGGCATGACTGGCAATTTTCTAAAAACAATTTTAGTACTTCTCTTGTTATGTTAACATATTTTTCTTTCAAATTGTGCTCTAATTTGTGGATACCCCCGTGCCCAGTTTCAATGTGAGCTTTCTGAATGATTTCGAATAATTCAGAATCATCAACGTAATATTTTACATTGTTATCACCTGTTTTACCCATAGGTAAAATTAGTTTTGTAGTTTCACCAACTTTTAAGACATCATAGCGTTTTAGTCGTCTGTAATCCGTTGGTGTTTTTGTTTTCCTATTTTTAGCGTCAATCACTTCATTAATAATAGTGCTGTAATGTTCGCGTTTAATACGGAAACTGTTAACACTTGATTTCAATTCACTAACTTTTGCGTTAAATAATTCCTCAGTACTCATTGTTGCTTTCACTCCAAAACACTTTTAAAAACTCAAACATAACCTCACTCTCTCGGAACGTCAACAACGCACAGGCGCAACAGCACTATATTGGCATTGTACAAGAATCACTGTACAATGTTGACATTGTACAAGTAACACCGTACAAAGTCCGTCAAATAACTAAATATTTAACTTTGTACGGGTCGGGCGTGCAATGTCAGCTTTGTACAAAAAACATTGTACAATGTCGACATTGTACGATTTCGGGCTTTGCTCGTAACATAAATAAAGATATCGAGATTACAATACTTTCCTGCTACCTTATCTCAGTATATTATTTATTTAATCAATCCTCTATTACCAGTTTGGTGTAGGGTTGTTATATACAATATACCTATAAATCAAAATATTTCATCCTTAATTATAATATAAATACAATTTTCACTCAATCCACTATTTTGTTTCTTTATGAATCTTGTCCACAGTGTTCCATCCGCTGCCAATGCCTTTGCATCTGTCCATGTTTTTCCCCTTGCTTCAATGACTTTGAAACTGTGTCGTCCCATGTGTTGTGTGGTCGTCCTCTACCTCTCTTCCCTGGTACTTTTGCTTCCCACACCTGTCTCACTTCTCTCGCTTTGTTCATTCTCTATACGTGGCCCCACCAGCTCAGCTGTCTCTCCTCTATGAACGTTCCCACTGGTTGTATATTTAGCTCTGCTCTTATCTGTGCACTATGCTTTCTTTCTCTTAGCGAAACCCGTTGCACTCTCCTCAAGTCTTTCATTTCCACTGCTTCTAATTTACCTTTATCTCTCTGCGCTGGTAACCAGGACTCGCATCCATATGTCAGGGTGGGTCTTACAATCGATCGGTATATACGATCGATTCGTTTCGTTTGTAATTTCTTTTCTATTGAGAAAGTTGTCATTAAGACCATAGTACAGGTTGTTTGTTTTTCGTAATTGTAGGACACCTGTATATATTACATGTATGTTGTACTCGCTCACACACCTGTTTTAGTTTTTATATTTTATATATGTACCAGTATGACCGTAGAAATAAATCAGACATAATACAGACGTTGTACGAGTATCATTTACATATCCAATAGTAATCTCTCATTAATGTTAAGACCCTGCTTTCCTGTTGCATGTATTTAAACACCCAGATAGTTACAGAAGAAATGCTGTTCCTGCTCTATATTTTCCCCGTCTATAATAGTTATCCCTATCACTGGTTGTGGCTCTTTACTTGCTACCATAACCTTGGTTTTCTTGGCGTTTAGTGTTTACCGTCATCCCATATGTTTTCATTGTGTCATTCCAGAGTGTTACATTGTTTTGCAGGTCTGTCTCGTTTCCTGTCATTATTACTGTATCATCTGGAAATACGCACTCTGATATTTATACCGGTTAAAAATTTTTGTATCGCACAAATAGCTGTTTCAGGTTTGGTCGACGTTCCCTTATAATTTGATCCATAAAAATCGTGAACAGCATGGGGCTCATTGCTCCTCCTTGTCTTAGTCCTTGAGTTGGTGTAAACTCTTCCGATGTTCTGTTCTCCATTATTACACAGTTTCTTGTAGTCCTGTATAAGCTTTTCACGACACGTTGTAGTTTTTTCTTCACCCATCTACCCTGCAGGCCTTTCCATACTTTCTCCCTTGGTACTGTATCAAACGCCTTTTCGAGGTCTATGAATGCGAAGTCGGCTTTTCTGTTGTGTTGTACTGTTTTCGTGATCACTTGTTTTAATGAAAATATATGATCATGCACGCTTCTGCCCTTTCTAAATCCACTCTGAGAATCTAGTAGTCTGACGTCAATTATTTTTCTCAGCTTATTTTCAACTATTTGTTCGTACAGTTTCAGTGGTGTGCTCAATAGTGTTATACCTCTATAATGACTGCATACTTTCTGACCCCCTTTATTGTAGATTGGCAATATTTGTCCCACCTCCCAGTCTCTGGGAACTCTTTCTTCTTTCTATATTTTGTTACACATCTTCAGCAGATATGGTCTTCCATATGGTCCACCATCTCAGTATATCGAAAAATGAAAACGTGAGAAGAGATTTTCTCAGGATTTGAAAATTATAAGTGAACTGAAATAGTGTAATTAGCAATTAGGATAAAAAACACTAGGCTGTGCAGATAATCTAATAAAAGTATACATAAAACATAAAAATGTTTTTTTCAATTCACATGTGCCGTCTCAAACTGCAAAATTTTTTAAAATTAAATTAATAACTATATACGAATATGTATACAGTATTTAACTTGTTGTTTTTATACCATAAAAAGTGCCCACCTTGATTTTTTTAAATCAAAACCTGCAGAATCATTTAGACAATAAATTGCTTTCGGGTTATGCAGTGTGTCGAGACTCGTAAATACTGACTCGAAATACTAACTGAATATTCGTATATACATTGCTATGACTTTTATTTTATCTCATATACTGCTCTTAATTTCGGAGTTTACCTGTTAAAAAATCAATTTGGTGCAAGAAAACTACTTCACCATCAACATGTTAACAGAATAACTTTAGAAACTTTAGTAAAAATTCTAAATAAGTTTAGAAGTATTATCCTTCGAGAGGAAGTTTCAAAATTGAGTTAAGGTACAAAGTGGAGGAAAACTAAATTGTAGATTTTTCTATTTTTTTTTTTAATTTGAGTTATTTGAATTATGTAAATTTGAAAAGTTTTTCTTTGAATGACTAACTTTACATATGTTTAGGTTATTGGGACAAATCAAGAAACAATTTGTATAGCCTTGTAGATAGTTTTTGAGTAACTCGCCAAAATCTTTAATTCTTCATAGGATGTCTAAAAGTTCAACTACCATAACATAATTTTTGTTCACTGCTAGGTATTTTTTTAACTGTAAGGTTGTATTGATATATTTTTAATTGCTGTAAGCTGATTAGTCAAAATCGGTTAAAGTTTACAAATGTTCTTCAACATTAAATTGAAAGTTTTCACATGTTATGTTTTCTAATCTCAAAATCCATTGTAGATCCTTGATAAGACCGACAACATTGGCCTAAATATTGGACTACAAAAATAAGAACAAAGCCTTTTACTTGCCCAAATGCCCAAATAAAATACGATCTGCAATATCTTAATTGTTAACGACCAAAATTTCTCCGGGTATTGTGATTAAATAAAAAATTGCAAAGTAAATCTGCATCTTTTATGAAAATTCAGATATTTGGCTTTGTAACAGACTTGAGAACTTAAGACTATTACCAAGTTGTAAATTACACCGTATGTTATGTCAAAGTTAGACCAACAAAATATCATGTTTATTCAACTTATAAAAAGGAAGATTTGGAATATTTTGGAAGACTTATTAATTATATTATATAAATATATCCAATGCGTTTTTTTTTTTCGTATTTCGTCGTGTATTTTCGTTTCCATCGCCACAATTAGTTTTCGTTATTTTTCCTGTTAGCTGGTATAATATTTATATTTGTGAGGTTTCTGAATATATGAACCATTTATTTTTCAACTCATCAAAAACCATCCTACTGATTAGATTTTCTTATTATTGCTTTGTGTCGTCTAACGACCAAATAATAGCATGAAAACCTCATTTATCATAAGAAATAAGAGTCGATTAAACAGATACAAGTTTTCTTATGGGAAGCAACAATCTGGAAACAAATGTGATACAATTTTTTATGTGATACCAACAAAAAAGCTGAATTATTTGTTATATAATATATTGGGTGTAATTACACTCGGATATTTTATGCGATTCGTATTATATTGATTTTTACTTCCTTGGAATTATAATCAAAGTTCGTTAATGACATCTCGTTTTTTTGAGATTTGTGATTAAAAGAGCGCTTTTGTACATTCAGGTGGACAACAAAACCGCTCATTTGTTATAGAATCTAAATTGATATGGAATAAAATGAAAACAAATTAAATGTTTTTAAACTTTATAAATTGTTGAGATCTATTTTTAAATCAGAATCACGAATCAGTATACAGCTCGATTATGTGGCCAACATCATTTTCAATGACAAATGTGATGAATGGCTTTGAATGCATGAAAAATGTTTATAAACAACAACATATCTTTTACAATTTCTTCAAAATACAAATTAAAAATCTGTTTTTTTAATAAGCCAGTGTTTAAAATGTATAATAATGATTATATATCATACTATATTTAAAATAACTTTATCCTTAGGGTATCCAAGTAATTTAAAATTTTATCTATGGCAATTATCAAACCAATCTCCCCACAAGAAAAGAAAAACGTGAACGATCCAGTAGCTTGGCCAGATGTGGGTGGACGCTCACGTCCGCGTAGATAAATAATAAATTCGGTTTTATGTCCCTTTGTATGAACTAAACCGGCGGTGTTTCTTTTAATTTACTGCCGGCGTCCTGGATAAATCAAGCGTGGCCTGGGTCCGATAAGTAGATATTCCGATTATATTGCGTCCGGATATAAGATCGTAAGAGAGATATAAATCGCACGGTCGAGGGCCCGAAACGGCACCGCCGAGACCTGTTAGCCCACCGTATAACAAACGCGATAAAACTGTTTGATATGAGTTGCCGCGCCGCTCCTCTCCCGTCCAGCTCCGCTCGCTCCACTTCCGGAAAATTAACGCCAAAAATATTGACACAACTTTCCGTTCGGATCGCCCATTTAGAAAGTTTTACCAACAATCGTTTTTGTCCTTCCGCATTCGCCCCATTCCGAGCATGCCTTTAGATACATAACATAATACATAATATATATGCGTCAATGTATCTTCTTCCCATTTTGCGTATACTAAATTGGAAACAGCAAAAGCGCGCGTTGGAAAATGACTTTCAGGAGGGGAGTTTTAAGAGAGAAAAGTGAATTACTGGTACGCGTCGTCGGCTGGAAAAAGTGTCTGAAGCCTGGAACATTAAATGTATGTATGTGGTGACCTATATACGATGAAATGACATTGCCATAATTACTGAGATCAATTAAAAAAAATATAAAAAAAATTATAAATGCAATTATAAATTATACAATGCAATAATATACTATTTACGAGCACATAATTAAGCATTCAAATATTTCATCCCTATAAAGTTAAATTGGTCCATGAATTAAGGTAAACGTCTTAAATTCAGACGCTGTCCTAAATTCCGACATATTTCTGTTTAGTTGGATAAAATAAGAAATCTACAATTGATTTTTTTCTTATAAGGTAACTGCTTTTCGACTTCTTTTTACATCGCTACAGGATAGCAGTAATTAGGGGTGTCGGAATTACGTACATGTAAATATAGTACGTCCTTAAATCAGACATGTGTGCCGGAATTGTGTACGTGGTTAGAAGTAATACATATAGTTCTATTGCTGTCTTTACACAAGAAAGTAACATCGTTTGGTATATTACAGTTAATTGTACGCATTTTGTCCAAATTACGGACATCAATAATTCCCAATTATTACACTAGCAGCTGAGAGTAGCGATTTTGGCATAACAGATTGAGAACAGTTGAACTCATGCCATCTCCATTGAGAAACTCATTATTCAGGCCTAAAACACCCAAATAAAGTAAAAAGAAACGGTTCTTCTGTAACAGCTTATCTAATGCTTGGAGAGAATATTTGTTAATAAAAAAGAAGCACTAAATAAAATCATTCTAGAGAAATAAGAAAGGAAGCGAAAAAGGAACAGAATAAAAAGCTGCGCCAAGAAAGACACTAAAAATTCCAGATGCAAGAAACATTAACATACAGCTGAGGGAGAGAGGGCCGATTTCTTAATAATAAATCTTATTTACTATATTTAAAACACTTAATACTTACTTGAATGTTTATATTTGTCGAAATAATGTACCACCAAGTATCTGATTTAGGATCACTGTCTGCACTAGGTTCACTGAGGTGTCGAATTTCGAGTCAAAATATACGCTAAGTGTCGGAATTAGGGGCAATTGGTGAGAGCCAATTGATCTCAATTGGTCACGTTTTTCTTGCGCACTACGTAGCACTGTCTCTGTTTTTCGAATTAACACCTACAACTAGCACTTACTCTACTTTTCCACTAACTCACAATCACACTAGCTCAAAAGGCTTCTTTCTCTTGAGTCTTCGGATTAATTCGGTGTTGTCGAGGAGCTGGATGGCCTCAACTTTTTCGCGATAGCCTTTCCTCGTGACTTCTTGCTACTTTTTGGATTTCTTTGCACACAAACTCCATTTTGAGGTCCTTGTGGAGATCATCATTCCTAATGTACCGTGGCGCATTGACAATGCATTTCAATACTTTATTTTGAAAGGTCTGGACAATTTTAATGTCACTTTTTTTGGTGCAACCTCAGAGTTGAGCACCATACGTCCACACGGGTTTTAGAATTTGCTGGTACAAGAGAAGCTTATTATGTACAGACAGCGTGGAGTTTCTTCCTAGCAGCCAGTACATCTCTCTCTCTCTCTCTCTCTCTCTCTCTAATGGATTCCTAGTTCCTCTCTTTACTTTTTGACATGGGCTTTCCAGCGGAGCCTGGCGTCTAATGTCATGCTGAGATATTTGGCTGTATTTGCGTTCGGTACTATTTGGTTATTAATAGTAACCGGGATGTGTTGTATTTTCTTGTTCGTGAAGTCAATATGTACTGACTTGAGTTCGTTCAGTTTAATTCTTGTTTTCTTTGTGCAAACCTGAAAATGACCAAGAGCTGTTTGGAGTTTTCTCATCGTTCCTTCATTGTTGTTCCCGACAGGTAGGATAGCCGTGTCGTCTGCAAAAGTTCCGACAGTATTATTATCTAGTGCTGGGAGGTCGCTGGTGTAGAGTAGGTAAAGCACCGGTCCTAAAACACTACCTTGCGGCACTGGTGCTTTTATTTCCTTAAGGACAGAGCATGCATCACCTTGTTTGACGCAAAAGTATCTCTCAGTCAAGTAAAATTTTAATAGTTGTGCAAACTCTTTTGGGAGAATGCTTCCTAATTGATTGTTCAGTCCATCATGTCAGACTTTATCAAAAGCCCGTGCCACATCTAGGAAGACTGCCGAACAAACCTTGTTTTCCTCTAACGATTTTTCAATTTTGTTGGTTATTTGGTGTATCTTATCAGTAGTAGAGTGCTTATCCTGAAATCCGAACTGATGGTCTGGAACATGCCACTTGCTCTCAATTATTGGCTTCAATCTATTGAGTAGTAATTTTTCGAAGATTTTTGACATGATGGGCAGCAGAGAGATAGGTCTATAAGACGTTGTTTCATGTGGAGGTTTCCCAGTATCATGATCACCTCTGCTACCTTCCACAATTTGGGAACATACCTTAGTCTGAAGGAAGCATTGATAAGATTTGTAAACTATGGCCTTCCTTGGGAGTTCTTCAAGCACCTCTCCAGTTATTAAGTCATAGCCTGGGGCTTCTTTCCAATTAATATCCTTTTTTATTAAGTTCTGAACTTCTGTTGGTGTGGTAAGCATGATTTGCGATCCTTCTTGGTCACTCTCCTCCATATGGATTTCATAATAGAAAATGACTTAGATCATGCCCAAGAATTCAGTAAACGAATGATGGTCATTTGTATTCGCGATACAATGTTCTCGCGGCCTATAATATTTTCTGATTAAGCGAATTTTATTTACATGGAACTGTCAATAGGCACTATTGTCGATATTAGACTAGGGAAAATACTCACTGTTTGCAGGGAGCCCGTACCCAATATCCACAGAAGCTTAATTTATGGACACGACTTGTTGGTGCCAGAATTGTAGGACCATTCTTTTTTGAAACCTTTATTGAAAACCTGTATTAGCAATACTATTTCCGAATGCAAACGATCCGAACACCAGTCGAACTCAAATCAATTTTTTGTAATTTTCTTATTTTTGTTTAAATTCCTCATTAATTAAATTTCACCTTTTAACCTATTAAAAATTTATTGTCGCTTTTTATGGAGTTTTTTGTTATGTAACCTATTCAAAATTAAATACAAAAAAAATATCCATTATAGAAGAAGAAAAATGATTGACGTCATAACTTCCAAAAATAATAATGGAAAAATTTGCAAATCGCTTATTCATATGCGTTGTAATTTCAATCGCTATTAAATTTTGCTCTATCTGTCACATTATCGGAGTTATCGATATTATAAGTAACTTAATTACCAGCCTGTATAATCATGGATGTCATGATTTTTCCATCGCTATGAAGGTCATCCGGATAGTCAATATTAAGTAAGGTAAAAGTGGATCAATTTATCACAAGTTTTCGTAAAACGCTATAAAGACCTTACTAAAGGATCCGTCGCGGTAAGTGGGTTTTCGAAATCATCTCCAAAGAGTCTTTTAATTGTTTAAATCTAATGATAGAAAATAGATTCGGGGGCTATATTATTAATTTTGCCAGAGCAAATGAATAAGAAATATTTTGGAAAGATTACGTTAAATTCACTATTGTTTAATTAAGGGCTGAAGGGGAATAATATTATTCCAAAAGGTGAAATGTTGGTGGATGTTTGCTTCAAGGAAACTAATAGCAAAGTTTTGATGGTTGTTATGGAAACTAGAAGGAAGTTGTAGACCTTTAATGGGGAGGGATATGCTAAACCACATCAAACCCCAACCCAAAGGTACGTTCGATATTTGTACCTTTATTTGTTACAGTATTTACTGATTTATTATTGTCATTCTCAAATGAGTTTAGAATTGTAACACCAAACATATGTTTGAAAACCAAAGATCATTTACAAACAAAAACTAATTTTGATCACCTAAAACGTCAAATCGACTCCTGTGGGGCGTACAAACTTTTCCTATTACAAGAACCAAAATGTTAGCAACAGTCATTGTTCCATTCTCACAATAAATTTTAAATCTGCATATAATCTATCCGCCACAATTAATCCTCTCTACCCGCGATATAGATTGTCTCAATCTGATATCTTCTTTAGTTAAATGATTTTAATAATAATGTAATAAGCAGGATGAATTTCATCTAATTGCTGTGGTAATTGTTGAACGGTTGGCAGATTGTTGACCCATCAAAAATGTTCTCCTAAAATAATGCTTGCAATTTTTTGGTTTATTTTGTATTTATAATATGTATCCACATTCTTCCTTTGATAATAATTATAGCATTCATTGTACGTACATATGTAGATGTCCTCTGACGTATTTATATCACTAATGCAAGAATTACGAAGAAATAAGTAAAAATCAATTTAAAATAAGTCTACAGTTCGAATTTATTGCAACATCAACACATTTTTTCCTTCGAGTTCCATTATTTTCGGTGTCATTCATCAGAAAGGGAAGAAACCCCTCCATCGGAATGGCGGAATTTCTCGTTAGGAATCGACAGTGATTTAGTTTGGGTCCTCCTCGGAGGAGAGCCTATGGAAAAGCCCTCAATTCCTTTTCGGTGGCACCCACTCGAAAAACAAGTGACAACGGTTCATTAAGAGGCCTCCAAATGATCGATTTAATTGCTGCATTTGGATAATTAACCAATTACCCAAATTAAGGGATTTTTTTAAGTTGAGCGAGGCTAAAAAGGCAATTAGGGTGGACCCAGAACGGCCGTAGGATGTTTTATTACACCTCTAATCAAGGAGTATACCCTTATTTCCAAGCTTCGAGCGCGCCCTTCGCGGTGAAATTGAAAATTGAACTGTCTTTTCCGGAGATAATAACGTGATGCGCTTCGGAACACTCAGCTTAATTAAACGAGTTTTTTAAGATTTTTTTAGATTAACCGGTTCTCGTTTCTTTTGTTATTTCATCCATTTCATCCGGTGTGAAATGTAGCGCAGACAACGTGCTTATTTCAAAAATTATGCATTTTATTTATGGTTGAATTAATTTGTGCATTTGTACAATTAATTACATTACATTGAAATGAAGAAAATTCCAAATGTTTTCACATTTTCATTAGTATTAATGAAATTTATGAAATTGTAACATTGAAAAGTTTTTATAAAACTTTTTCTGCTTTGAATACATACGTTCTGGTAATCTTTATTTACAATTAGGAATCTGGTTATTAATACATAGAACCCGTGTTGCCTACTACAATTATCTCGCTACTGCCAGCAGTTAATTAATTTAAATTAAGTGTTTTATATCAACAACAACAACATTACTTTGCTATCAAAAAATATTTTCAGTTTGTAAAAAAATAAAAAAATTTTAATTTATTATCACACATTTCCTCGTAATACCAAAAACTGAAAATGAACAGAGTCTCTTGTTCGATCAATTGTTGAATATTGAAGCGTCTCTTAGCAAAACTACTGTAATAACCCGGTGTCAACGTGTCTGACGTTCAAATATTATAATGTAATTGAATCGCTTATTATCAAAATGAACTAACTACATACGAAAACAGTATTTTGAAAAATGCGTCAAAATATTAAAGAGCATTAAATACGAAATCATTATTTCTTTTGTTGTTGCATGTAAATAAAATATCGAAGGTGACTATATATTCTATTTAGTGCCTTCCGATGTTTCGAAATACTTTTTCAAATAATATTTTTGCATAACATTGAAGATAAAAAAAATACTTTATCATTTTTATCTTGTTCAAATGCGATAAGTGCAACAGAAAAGGTGAGTATAACTTCGTATTTAAAGACCTTTAATATATCCAAACACATTTCTCAAGGAATATTTTGACACAGCTTTGAACATAAAGGTACTTTACTCTTCAAGTTTCTGTATAGTTTTCAAATACTTACATTCTAATATTATTTAATATTATATTATTATATATAATATTAATATAATATTAATATAATATTAATATAATATTAATATAATATTAATATAATATTAATATAATATTAATATAATATTAATATAATATTAATATAATATTAATATTATATTTAATATTATTTGAACGAATCTTCATCATTATACGAACGTACTGTCAAAAGTACTGTCAAAGTCAGTCTAAACCTACGTGGATGACAGATATGTGACAGATCGCCTCGCCATAATTTGACAAATACATTTAAAATATTGATATAAAATGGAATTTATGAGTCGTAAATAAAACGTCGTATTCGACTCGCACACAACTGATATAAATCGCTCGCATGTTTATACGCCCGCCTACGGCTCGCGTATAAACTTCATGCTCGCAATTTATATCCTTAGTTATGTGCGCGTCATAGTTATTTATGTACCAAGAGCATTACACGGATGTTTATGCCCCGTAGGTGACCGCCTTTTAAGTCGCCCGAGGGTATAAACATCAAGTAATGCCCGTGGTACATACAAAATTTTATGTCCTACAATGGTTTTGATCCTCCGTTTGAATAATATTAATATATATTTTGACGTTATCAAGTGACATGCGTGTCTACCGAGTTGAATAATAATACAAACAATTCGCAGTTTAGTGACAATACAGACAATTAATTGTCAAACTTATAACCTTAATCGCTAATAATTGACATTGACTATTTAAAATTTACTATTTGAATGACAAATATTTGATATATTTAACATATAACCATGGCAACTTTTAATGCCCGCGCGGACGTTAAGAATCGTTAACGCCCTCGCGGGCGTTAAGAAGTTTTTGCCCCGGTATCTAAAATGTAAAATGTCTCTTTATGATCATGTAGGACATAAAATAATATACTATTATCATTTCTTCATATAAATAATAACACATAATCGCGCAAATGCAGGCTAAAACACATCAGGTAGTTCATGATTATTACATGATGTTTTCTCTATCTTCCTACTTAGTTTTCTTTCTTTTTCTTTTCATATCTACGGTTACGCCGGAGTGGTGCTTCCATAAAAAATATCATTTGTTAACCTGCTTCCATGGGTGGCCATTTGGTATAATTTTAATATCAATAGTTTTTGCTTTTAAGACAAAAATTATAGAAATTATCTTCGCTATTCATGGTGTTTCATAGACTATATTATTGATGTATCACAAACGGTAGATATCTGTATAAACCACTGAATTCGCAGCGGAAATATTTAAATCTGATATTTCAATCAATACTATAGGCCAAACTGTTCGTTCCAGAGATTTTTTCTATGTGTTATATGTGAAAATAAAATAAAACATGAAATCAATCGAACAAATTATTGTTTATTTCAAAAGATATTTACATGCTACTTCATAATGTTTAATGCTTGAATATCCAATAATTGACATTTATTCAATTTTTATAGCCGTTTTTT
This sequence comes from Melinopterus prodromus, assembly GCA_964023965.1. Taxonomy (NCBI): domain Eukaryota; kingdom Metazoa; phylum Arthropoda; class Insecta; order Coleoptera; family Scarabaeidae; genus Melinopterus; species Melinopterus prodromus. The sequence continues at coordinate 53,290,136 of OZ030394.1, forward strand.
ATTATTGTTCGTTTAATTCGGGGGTAAATTTTGCTGAAATCGGATCATTTCAGGTCGGATTAAATGTTCGATTTTTGCCCCTGTGCGGAAACGGTCACACGTTGCTCGTTTATCAGGATTTAACTAGTAAAATATTATATTTTATAACAGTTTTTTATAAAAATGTGTCACGCAACGGGCGCGGGCGCCATCCCTCGCACAACGTTATTTATTGCACTGCGGACACAGCATATAAATATACTGCGAAATGTGTTTTGCCTCTCTCGCCGAATGGTGGCGCACCGCTCACGCTCTGTAAAAAATACGAATCGCACTGATTTTGTTTTTCACACACGCAAACGTGGATATAAGGAGATTTAACGTGTTCAGAAAATCAAGTCCACAGTAAGATAGACAGGAGCACATACTACCTATATTTTTACTTTATCATACGCAGTATGAAGTATTGTAATCGTGCCGAAAACAAAATTGAGATTTTAGCGGAAATAGGTCTGTTTGGGTCCTCTGATCATTTTTGACCAAGATGCAAAAAAATGTCTGTGTGTGTATGTATGTATGTGTGTGTGTATGTGTGTACCCTATTTTTGTGGAGACGATTCCGGAGAAACTACTTCATATTTAGAAGTTTCATGACAAAACTTAGAGCTGAAAAGCTTTTGGTTCACAAGGATCCAAAGGAACTGGACGTTTCCTCTAAGCATTTTTCAAGGATTTTGCAAATGAGCCGCCATTTCTGTAATTTTCAAAATAGTTAAATAATAAATTAAAGTAGAGGAAATTAATGTCTGCGACATTTTTTGGTAAAATTAATAGTTTAGCTGCAAGAGCATCTGCATTGATATAATACTATATAGTGAACCAGGATTTTACAAATATTTTCAGTCTAATTACTGTACAGGTAGTGTCAAATGCTGATATTTGGACAATATCTCACTATATCTACTGTCAATAGTAAAAAGATCTGATATTGTGATACCGTGTACGGTCCTTGCCTGACGGCGTCGGATAGCCAGCGTGTTCAGCGTATCCAAAATGCATGTGTTCTGTTTGTTTTTGGTTTGAGGAAGTATGATCATGTATCGATGGGCTGGGCGACTTGGGGTGGTTGAACATGGATAACACTAGGGTGTTGCATGCAGCAATATTATATCATAAGTTTCTATCCAAGAGGATCCCACAATACCTCATGCGGAAGATACGCTGTAGAACGGATGTCCATAACCTTAATTTAAGAATTAGGGGTTCGTTTGCTCCACCTGGTCATCGGGCTGAGCTGTATAAACGGTCATTCTCTTACCAGGTCAGTCACATATACAATGGTCTCACGGAATATATGAAAAAATTATCGTTAAACAGTTTTGGGGGAAAGGTGAAGCGTTGTCTGTTTGCTTTAGGCATTGAGCGCACATCGGAAGCTGTTTTAATATTTATTTTTTATGGGCATGTGCGATGTTTTGTTGAGTTGGATTTGCTGCAATTATTTTATTCAACTAAACAAAAATGTGTTGGAATTTAGTACAGTGTATGAATTTGGGAAGTTTACCTTACTTATCGAATATTATTATTAAACTAAAAGTAAATAGGAATAATTCTTCAGTACCACATGTATAATATTGCAAAATAAATCAAACATTCAGACGACTTCCATAAAATCGTAGGAACGTGTACTGCGTGCTAAATGACCGGAAAATTGCCGATCCCAAATTAATATCGCATGAGCATTTCTGTTCAGCTGTCGGAGGTCTGACACGAACGACTGCTTCTCTTAGTGTATTTTTCCCCAACCTATCTGGACGCTGGCGTAGGGTCGATATTGCAAGACAAGAAGTAATTCCTTAAGATTAAATATCAACGTCTAAATCCATTTTGTCTGCAAATTATTAGAGTGTAAAAAATAAATAATTTTTATATTTGAATTACATATCTTGTCAGACGTAAGTATAGAGTTTTAATAGCAAATGTTACATTTATTATGCCAATCAAAAATGTATTGAAACATCATCGAAATAGGTACAGAATAAATAATTAATTGTAGAGGTTTTCTGTTGGTTATGCAATTTTAAAGCAAAATTGCAAATTACACCAAACTGTGTATTGTTTGCAAAATTCAGGACAATATTGCGGTCGGTGAGTGGAATTTAAACAGCTGCAAATTTTAATATTAATAACCAAAATAATGCACGATTAAAACAGTAATGGTTTCCAAATAACAAAAATAATTTATAGATTTTAAAATCATTACCGGTTCGTAAATAAATAATTAACCGCTCGTTAATTTTGACCGCGCGCGGAAGCAGACAATATATGTATTGTTGTATAATTAATTGGACAAGTAGCTGCCAAAATATTATTATTTTATCATGTACAGTATTTAATGCAATCAAAACAGTTTTTACTTTTTCATACATAGTATGAAAAAGTATTGTAGTCACGCCGAAAAAAATTAGATTTTAGCGGAAATAGGTCTTTTTGGATCCCCTGTTCATTTTTGACCAAGGTACAAAAAAATGTCTGTGTGTGTGTGTGTGTGTGTATGTGTGTACCAGATTTTTGTGGCGACGATTTCGGAGAAACTACTAAAGGTATTGACACGAAAATTCATATTTAGAAGTTTCATGACCAAACATAGAGCTTAAAAGCTTTTAGCGACGATTTCACAATTATTTTCATTCTGACAGTAGGTAGTGTCAAAGCCTGTCTTTTTGCCAATACCTACTGTCAATATTATCCATATACGTATTAGGAATTATACGGAGTTTGTCCTATCGCGCCAATGTGTAGTCTCGGTTCCAACAATGTGAGACGGAGATATATATTTTGTCTATCGATGTGGTGCCCGGGATCAAACTGCGCATGCGTTGCCAGTAGTTATTAGGACCGTCGATAGATGGCGCTATTGTGCGCGGGCGGTATTACCGCGGCCGTTAGCTGGTAATATTCGGCATCACTAACGCCAAACCATTGACAGCCCATAGATAATCTTATATTTCTGGCAGCTGGTGGCAGCACAGTGGCCGCGTATGGATCCAATCCAATGCAGCCAATCGAATCCACGAACTTGACGCATGCGTAGTGTATCCAGTGGCACTACGTCGGATGAGATAGAGATATATGTCGCAACGCTAGTGTTGGGACACCCTGCTGTTATCAACATTCTTTATATCATTTTGTATTTATATGATATTATCATTAATTTAATGCAGACACGATCGATCTCGGTCAAACAGAATCTCATGCAGCAAAACTATTAATTTTATATATTGTATGATAAAGTCATGTGCCTGGCCACAACAGATTCTTTTGTTTAGGTGGGCACCCGTTGCGGTTGACGTTGTTTTCTTAATTTTTTAATTTATTTTTTAATTTTATAAACCAATCAATAATTTATCCCTTAGATCAAAAACAACACGTCTGATATTTTTAAAATGCCATAAATTTAAATAACCATTTGAAGAATCAAAGATAACAACATGTATTTCATGTCGGCTACGTGCAAACTGCTTTGTCCTGCTATCGTTCGTTTCCGAGATATCCGTGGCCACAAAAAAGCTCGCCTATATACTTTATTGCATAAAATTGAGAATAGAAAAACGTCAATCTATAGAAGAGGTTCTAAATATAACCTGAACAAAAATTCATAATTTTGTTCTTAGCGGTTTAGGAGTCAAAAAATCTGATAGTTAAGCGTTATTTTAAAACCGAAAAAATCTGGTACCTTTTTACACATCTCTTGCGCTTATCTTTAAGCCGCGGGGAACAAAATCTTGTGATTCCTTCATGATATATGGAAATGATTCAGGAGTATAAAGCACTTTACTTAACTTTTTTTGTGCAGTCGTTTCAAAGTTATGACCATTAAACACAGGGCTCAAATACTTTTGCAACCGATAATATATAGGAAATAAATACAAATACCAAAATGTTACAAAACAAGGCTATCCAAACATTTCTGGTTTCGAAATTTGTCTAATCATTGTAATATATTCTACAAATACCTATTAGTATTTCTTAGTATCAGTACAAGCTATATTATTCACTGTAATACTGCGTAGGGTATCATTATTATGTACATATTAAGAATCCTTCTAATACAAACCCGCATAAAATTAATATCCCGACGAATTATACATTATTGCCCGAGCGAACCGCATACTCTAACAATGGCAGAAACTCACATTTCCCTTACTAAATTTCTCATAATCGCGCCATTATACCGCCGGGGGCGAGAAGCATTACTAATGATTCCTATACAGCAAACCGGCGAAGCTCATGGATTAAACGTCTGGCAAAGCGTGAGCAAAGAGAGCTAACGCATTCATCTATCTTGAATTGGGTCTATATACGGATGCTGTACGAATGAACCAGCGGGGCTTTCGATAGCCAAGCTTTAGAACCGCGTCGGTACCGTCTTGCCTTGGCCTCTAAAATTCAACCGTTAAGATATCGACTGAAATAAGGTTGCCAGGAACTCCGCCAGGGTTCTATGCAGCGTCGATGAATAGGTTTTAAATTAGAGACGCTCGGTGAATAGAGTGCGGGCACTGTAAGTGGAGAAGCTGCAATTTACCACTACGCGCCGCTCGGTCTCTCCTTTTGCTGTTTTTCTTGTAAATGTAGTTTTTAATTCTGGTTAGTGTGCTAGACGTGGTGCAGTGCGGCGTTGAAAAATAACTTTAAGTAATTTCGCCACGAACAGGCGCACTTCGAAAGCTAATTTTAACTTTGTTAACGTTCAAGTAAAGGCAAGTTGTGCTTATTGTTGTTTTTATCTTTGGGGTACACACAAAGGAGGTGTATGTATTTGTAGATACTTGTTGCTCGAGATGAAACTTGAATGTTGAACTATTCTTAGCACCAACGTTTATGAAGAATGCAAATTTCTGATAAATCAGTACTAATTTGATGTATGTATAATGGACTTGGTTATTGTCTGGAGTGCGTGATACTTCCACATTAGCAGCATTTACGACCTTGATATTTTGCAGATATGTAAGTAATTGTTTTATTGTTTAATTTTGAAAAAGGACATCGAATTATTGGCTTACTAGATGCAATTCACTCAAGAGTCGAATCAAAAAGATCGTCCACTTTGTTATGGCTTCTCTGTGGGGGCATCACCAGAAACTTTTTACAAGAACGTGGAATTCAGGTCATAGAATCCAGCACTAACCAGACAGGAACTGACACAAGCCCTGATTGAGGAATGGGACAGCATACCCCAAAAATTTCTTCGCAGACTTGTGAGAAGTATGCCACGCGGGTGTGAGGAAGTGATTCGTGCTCGTGTAGGGCATACACTGTATTAAACCTCACCAATCCATGGAAACCCAACTGCCATCGATACTATGACAGTTATGTCCATTTTGTTTTGCGTTATTAATTTACATTTTTATGTGTAACTTAGAAGTAACCAAGATTTGTAACATTGTTTTTGTAATTTTCTTTAGTTAAATATATATCGTTGAAGTATACCAAAGTTGATTTGCCTAGAACTATTATTTAAAATGTTACAGGTTTCGAAAAAAGTGTTCTCCTAAAGTGTTATCCACTTTTCTTGTTTCCCTATTTAACGCGAATGAAAATAGGCTGCAGCATGCCATATACTCATGAGTAATACATTAAAGTAATCAAAAACTAACCTCACTCACTAACCTACAACACAAGTCCCGCGGCCGCACTGCAAAGCGACCGTCTTGGTGGCGACAGTATGACGTACGTACCAAAAAGTAGGTATATTTTCTCTCATGAATTTTCATTTCACACCGCTAGTGAAAATTGTCTCCGTTTCCAATATCAATTATTTTCAACTACCCGTCATGTAGTTAAATTAACTCCGATTTTTTAAGATAAAATAACTCCTTTTTGTGCATGATTATTGATTAACTACGTAAGTTCTCTCCGTAAAATTTTTATGTGTGATAACTAAATTTTTGTGACAACGGTTGGACGATTTGATGAGGGCGATCGGTTCCAGCAAGATAAATAAGTTCGGTGACCGAGTTAGCAACCGTTGGCGTTGTGGAGACGTTGTGGAGGCGTTCACTGGCCAGCACGCTGCTACGCTTTGACGTCGTTTTTATGGCTATTATTTTTATGGGGAAATGTTAAGGACGGGTGTTACTCCAACGATTCAAAAACAATTATCGCTTAGTAACCGACCATTCATTGAGCTATTTGCGAAATAGAACCATAAATAATCAACAATGTTATACACAGGATGCGCTATTGCGAAGCCAGCCGCGGTAGCCATGTAACTGAAGTTATTTTTTTATGAATAATCGGAATGTACAGTGTACACTCCCGTTAATACAGCAGGAATCATTGAAAAAAATAAATAACCATTTTTGCAAAACTGGTTTTAGTTGTATCGTATTAGCAGTGCCTTTATTTTAATTTAATAGGTATATTTATGGACTTTTGCACTTACCAATGTCCATTAGTGTGTTAGCTAACTCCCTGTACTGATAATTTTTCGCAAATGTAGAACGCGTCCGGTTAATTGTTGTGAAGTAGAGTTTTAATAACCAGTAATAATTATACACTATATAATTGTGGTCAGGACACGACTTGGCTGGCAGAAGTGCATACGTCCTGATTTTAACGGAAACAGCACTTTCTTTTGTGGAGTGATTTCGAAACGCTTTTTTTACAATCTATTATTTAATAATAAAACTGCCAAATATCAAAAGAAACATGTCACACCAGAGGTTCTAACTCAAGAGATATGAACCCAACGGCTGGTAATAACCTATTGCCAAATTCTGTATAAAAGCAACGTAAAACTGCGTAGGACGAAAATCAATTAGTTTGCAGGTCCTTTCAGTATAGTATAGTCTAGCTCGAGTAGCCAGCCGTACGTCTGGAAGTCGACACCATCAACAAGATACCAATGTAAACAACTCTGTCTTTTATTTACATCTATCCTGACCTTGAGCCGTCTCAAACAAAAGACGAACAATATGTGACCCCTCACGAGAGACATGCCCTAACTGGCATCTCTCGTTTCGATAGTATTGGCGCCTGTGTGTGAAGGCTCATAACTCTCAAACTTCTGAACAGAAACTATTGAAATAAAGTGTGTCATACTCCTGAATCACTTCTACATAAGTAGTAAATTGTTTGTTGTACATTGACCCAATTAAAAAGGATTACTCCAAGTCCGAGCATATTAATAAACAATCAACAATATTTTTTTTCAAACAAAAATTTTACAATTTATGATTAATTATGGTTTAATGATTCTGGAATAGATTACAATTACTAATAATAATTATTAATAACACATTGATAAACGATAGAAGGGCGACAGATTTAGTTGCAATTCTCTTAGAATAGACAGAGAAAATGTTTAATTCAGAAAGTACAGTGACAAAAAAGTGTATATTAATAGGTGTCGTCGAGAAAAGAATGGCACAACTAAATTAGATCATGAAAAATATATGAGATTCTGATCAACTTGATCACGGTTTCTTGTTGCACAGAAACACAATTTATAATTTTTATTATTTTATTATTTTTGTTATTATTCTAGTATTTTTTCAGAAATGTTAAAAATCTATTACTCAATATTGTCACTTACGTATTGATGTTTCGTTGATATTTTTTTATATTTTTATTTTATATTTTATTCTATAATTTTTATTCATTATAATTTTTGTTTGTCTATACTCGATGAGAAATTTTCCTATCGAATTATGTAACATAAAGACCGTTTTGGAAAAAAGAATGAGTTACGAATCAAGTATACCGTAGTAATAGTAAACAACAAACTTATAAATTCAAACGTAAAATGGTTTCGGTTTTGCCCATTTTTTCTACATCAACTAACTCCTATCAAGTATTTGCTTTTCAATTATTGGTATGAAGTTTGGATTACTTTACATACATTGAATTAAAACGTTGTAGTATTAAATGTAGCAAAGTGGTTTCAAATTTTCGAAAGCAACATACAACATAGAGTCACAACCATATTCACAACAATAAGAACGATCCAGACTTTTTAGGATGAATGCAATTGGAGTTTGCTGGCTTTTTGGCATGTTAATTTTTTATTTTAATTTCTCTGGTCGTTGTGTGTACGAAAATGGTACAAAACAGTTACAATTAAAAAAAAAACATAATTGGATGCAACGGTTAGTAAATCTTCTATCATCCTAAGTTTCCTGGTTCTGATATAAAATTATCATATTTTCAATTTAATCGGCAACCTTTAACAGTGACAAAAATACCTTGATTATTCTTATCATTATTTATCTTGGTATAAGCGGATATCACACGTTACCAATACTATAACTTGTCAGTTACATTAACTTTTAGAATTAAATAGAAACTATCAAGAATCCGCTTGGGGAACTGTTCTTTTTTTACGGGCTTTCATCTCTGCGGCGAAAAATACCGAGAACGACATTATAGCAGCGCGAAGTTTTTCATCCGGCAGAAAATTGAATAATTGAATTTGCTTTTAACGTCACATTCTAGTATGCCCAGCAGCCAATCTAGTGCGAAATGGTTTACGGCAGCGGCACCGACCACATAAAGGAACACTCTCTGATGCTCTCTATTCCCATATCGGTAATTAAATTACGCTGCAGTTTGTATGACCGGACCATCGCCCCCTGACGGCCTAACGCCGCACCAACGGTGTCCCCATCTACCGGTCGCTACACGTGAGTCAATTTACCATTAACAGAAATGTCCGCCGACCTATTAGCATATAACCCAGTCGCTAGAAGTTATCGTTTATGTGTTTACATAATACATATTGAATCTGGTTTCGAGTTTAGTTTGTCATACGACCCGGTTAGTTGAATGTCTGTGATGGGCCGCTTTTGCAAATGTGTGCTTTAGGTATATTAAATATAACAGTTATGCTTTGCTGCACACTTCTGGTAGAGTGGCTGCACTGCAAGTTTTGCAATCATTTGATTGATATCGGAATCAATATTGCTGTGATATCGTTATACGATTACACTGTGTTCCAGTGAAAATATACTTTTCACGATACATAGTATAACTTCTTGAACTGGTAGAACTGAACATAATGGCATATACAAAATTTGTATAAAAAACACCATCATTTTCCGTTCGATTTCCAAAATAAATAATGCAGTTGAAAAAGTGAACACAATGTCGAAAAGTTTTGGACGTTCAAATTCCCATTACTTAAGTTTCCCATTACTTTCAGATTTTCTGAATTTTAACAACAGTTTGGTGACCTGTTTCAATCCATAATATTTTATTTATATTTTTTTTATTGAAAGCCCAGTTAAATTTGTATTTAATACGAGTTCGTTTATTAGAATCGCTTGAAATTTGACTGAGGTATCGAAGGTTAACCACCGTCTTGGCATTCACACTAGGCAGAACGAATGTACCTACGACCCGACCGTAAATATCCGTACTCTTGATTCACATTAACTAGACATTATTTTGTTTGGTTATTACCTTGTTTTATTGTATTTTAGTCTATTTAATATGTTATTAAGTACTATTTGACTTGTAACCAAATATCGTAAAATCATTAATCAACAATCTTAACCTATTACAATTGTAAAGTTGAAATCCATTATGCAAATTTTAAATAAGTAGGTGTTCACAGAAAAGCCTCTTGGATTTTGCATATAAATTTTATTTTACTTGGGACTAGTTTCGAATCACACGATTCTTCATCAGCCGACAAATCTAACATCAAAAAAACGACATAATTAGGAAAACGATGAACTTCAAATATCAAAAAAATGTACTTACAGTCAACGTCAAAGTTGATTGAGCACAGACAATTAAAACTTTGACCTTGACTGTAAGTACATTTTCTTGATATTTGAAATTCATCGTTTTCCTAATTATCTCGTTTTTTTATGTTAGATTTGTCGGCTGATGAAGAATCGTGTGATTCGAAACTAGTCCCAAGTAAAATAAAATTTATACGCAAAATCCAAGAGGCTTTTCTGTGAACACCTACTTATTACAATTGTGTATACTATTAGGACGAGGTAGGTCTTTAGTATCACTAAATTTCATTCGCTCTTTGCATTCACATTTGAATTTATTTCCGGACAGTCTTTGGCCAACTCAGTGACGAAGAAGGTGAACGATTTAATCAGTAAATGGAAGCTGTTGAAGGAAAAAACGCCATCAACATGATCGCAGACTACTTCTGGACACTTAAACGCGAAACATATGATGTATTGTATAAACGACGGAGATCGAGTAAACATTTTTAAGCTTTGTTGTATTTCCTGTTTTTTTTTTTTTTTTCATGAATCACGATTGTAACTCAGTACTGTTGCAATAAACGAGTGAAAATTTTACTGTTGGTATATACCAGGAAATGTGATGAACGTAAACTTTACTGTACTTAGGAACATATTGTGATAGTCTGGCAGGTAACAACAAAGAGGAAAAGAAAAAAAAACAGTGTCATAATTTGAAAATAACATTGTAAATATAATAGGTTAATAATATGGTGACATACAGGCGGGATGTAATTTTTACATAAATCAATTTCAATTGTAAATAGAAGTGCTAGTAATATCTAATTATTGTGTCCAGCTGGTCAATAAAATTTGATAATTCTGTTAAATTTCAACCGATTTTAATAAACAAACGCGCATTAGACGCAAATTTAAGTGGGCTTTCCATAAAAAAATATTACGGATTCAAACAGGTCATTAAATTGTGTCAAAGTTGAACAAATGTGAAAATAATTTAAAACTTCTGAACTTGGAAATTTTTTGGAACTTTGGAAATGTTATAGAAAATGGCGGAGTTACGAATTACACGTGCAAGTACCCAAAAACGTCTTTTAAACTCGAGATTTTGGGGATGGTGCGAAAATTTCAATTTTCAATGTGATTATGTTCATCTCTACCAGCTCAACAATTTCCGCTATATCTCGTGAAAAGTATATTTAGTTTTTTTTTTGTAACGCACTGTTATCAAAGGCGTAGATGATGTTAGACGATGTCAATCCTGGCACTCTTCCTAGGACGCCAAGATAATTTCAATGTCAATTGTTCAATTCAATTTGTAAAGTGTAGTTAGAAAAGGAACCCCATGGATATTAAATCTCTAGAAAAATTGCATGATAATTATGGAAAATTAAGATAAATCTAAAAATGACATATTTCAAAATCTATCTTTGTTGGATCTGCCAATGGAAGCTTTTGTAGATTCAGTTTCTAACTTTTTACTTTACTTTATTTTTTACTTATTTCCATCAATGATAAAACCAAAAAATGCTTCTGTTGTTTATTGGCACACTATGGTGAATATAATAATGAATTGTACCACTCATTACGTACTTTGCAAATTTGGTTAGATGATTCCATTGCAAAGTTAGTATTGTCATTTTTTTGTACTTGTGTTGTTATATAGCTTATGTTATCCTAACTGAGCAAGGTAGTCAAGTGGCGGCGCGGCGGCGCCGTACATATATTTCGCATAAACTGCCTCCCTGACCATAATTCTTATTTATGATCGTACTTTGCTTTTGAGATATGTGTTTATAAGATTCCCAACTTCCAAACCCTGCCTCTTTCAGAAGTACCTTATGCAAGACGCAACATGTTTTTCAAATTCGAAAAGGCATCCCTATAAAAGACGTACCTACATAAATGTATAGAATAGTAATGATATAAATTTAAATGTATTTTAAACAAATTTGATTAGTGCTTTTTAGGTACGATTACCTAATTACATTAATATCGATCTATCTTTCTAACAGTAGTAAATTTATAAGAAAAATCGGTCAGATGAAAATGTCTCCCAAAAAATCAAAGAACGATACAAATCTAACAAACAAAAATACAGAGAAGGATATGTCTAAAAGAAAACGTCAACAATAATAAATAACAAATGTATAGAAATAATAAATAAATTGTCAGGTAAAAAGACAATATAACGGTCCAAAATCAACAGATAACAAGTGCTCATTTAACGGATATTTGAAAAAGAATCCACATGAATTTGGCAGATAAAATACATGACAAAATACTAGCACAGAAGGGTGACGACCAGCCACATAACAGCAAAATTTTTATAATTTGCGACGTGTTTGCAAACTGTTTGCAACATAACCGCCCCTCGAAAAACACGTTTTCACATAAAGGGGTTATTTATTGTCACACTGTTGTATCTAGCCCAACTCCACAGGGCTAGATACAAAATAATTTTAAGCAAGATAAACATGAATTTTACTTCTACATCTTTTGTTTGTTTTCAAATATAATTCAACTAGCCCAACATAAAATTACATCTTTTATTTAGGTACAATTTCAGCCTAAACATTATAACTTTTCCGCTAACCGAGGAATGCGACAACAGGAGGAAGATGATTAATGTGTGATGAACTGATGAGCTGAAGATCTAAAACCCGTTACCAAAAAACATAGACGATATAAAACCACAACAATTCAATTGAAACAAAATATAGCTACGTACTTATTTAAAATATAACAATTTTTAAAACAGGTTTTAATCCTATCGGGGTTTTTAAAAAACTGTTACGGTAAACGTCCCACATTCAGACTCTGTCTTAAATTCCGACATATTTCTGTCTAGTTAGATAAAATAAAATAAAGTAAAAATCTACAACATTCAACTTTTTTTAGGACATCCAGTTTGTTGATTTGACGTTACACTTATCAACCCACAATCGTTTCTTATTCTACCAATGTTCTAACGGTCAAAATATAACCAAAAAGTTTCACTGATATTGATAATTGAGTGTTTATTTTTTCCTTATAAGGTAACTGCAATTCGACGTCTTTTTACATCGCTACAGGATAACAGTAATTAAAAAAATTCTATTAATATCTATTTACACTGACTAAAAATGCTTTATATTTTCATAATAATACGGTGTACTACTCTTTTCACTACTATTATTTACAATTTAGGGGTGTCAGAATTAGGTACATGTAAATATAGAACGTCCTTGAATCAGACATGTGTGTGGGAATTGTGTACATGGTTAGAAGTAATACATATGGCTCTATTGCTGTCTGTACACAAGAAAATATCATATTATACATCATTTGCTATATTACAATTAATTGAACGCATTTTGTCCAGATTCCGACACGAGTGTCGGAATAACGGACATCAATAATCCCTTGTTAGTACACTAGCAGCAGAGAGTACCGATTTTGACATTAATACAGCACCTTTGGAGATAACAGTTAAACTCATGCCATCTCTATGAAGAAAAATCATTATTCTGCCTGAAACACCCAACTAAAGTAAAAGGAAACTGTTCTTCTGTAACATTATTATATAATGCGTAAAGAGAATATTTGTTAATAAAAAATCATAAATAACTTCATCTAGTTTCACAGCGCTTTTGAAATTTCCATTTCCGTTCATTTTTAAAGGAGGTATCATGCAGAACCTGATACTTCCTACAACAGTGTCCACTTCTTGCATATAGTTTTTATGGCACAATTTCTTTTTGTACACTAAAGTATAATAAATATATACCAAAAGAAAAAAATATTGATATCTCTTACAAGTTATTTGAAAAACTATTCCAAAGTTGAGCTACTTTTTAGGTCTCTACATGAGAACCTCCCCTAAAAAGTGAGTATCCAGATACCTTTAGAAGGTAATATTTGTTTAAAAAAAGTTGACATAACTTACCACAGAGATATAAATTCTACAGTTACAAATGTAACAAAAGTTCCTTAACCTGTGTGAATTTGGAATGTTTACTCATTTTCGAAAGATCTTGCAAACCGGTTTCTTTCATTAACCAGCGCCATACTGCATAGTTTCCGATTGAATTTAATAATTATATCGTCGACGTTCGACCAACAACGCCGCGGTTGCAATCGAATACTGAACAGAACGAATCGCTAACAAAATTCCTATCCCCGCCCCTCCGCGCTGCCGCCGCTCCGCTATTGTGAGGCGGTAATATTATAGTTCGTACACCGATATGCAATTATTGGCTATTTGAATAATGCGGGGCTGTTTTGCTGGTGATGTTTTCGTTATGAAGATGAGTTTTAGCGAAGGCTGGCGGCTCTGCACCGCTCCCGCCCCTCTCCACCTCCCTCCCATCAATTTTCCTTTGGGCTGCTATTAATATCGCTATAAAATCGGGGATCACGTAAATTAAACTACTGGTACTATCGAGTGTAATAAACTTGTAAATGGATTTTATGTCGAAAATTACCGCGCCGCTATAATTAACAAAAGCCGGACGAGAAAATAACGCTCCAGCAGCGTAGAGTAGTCGGTTTAATTTCAAAAATGAAGAACAAATGACAAGCCTCGACGGTATATATTACAACGAGGATATTTGAATATAAAGAAGGTAATGACAGGTTCAGCGAAATGAATTATTACGATTTTTTTCGAGCTTTTTATAATCATATTGTTGTACGGATTCGCGTTATGTGTTTCACTCAGTATTAGCGTTGCCAGCCTATGTTTTTATCCATTCGCATTTTATCCATTATGTTTAAAAGCAGTGCGGCGCTAGTCTATAAACTTATTTCAAAATAAGTTGTTTCCGGGTCTTGTTGTTCGAATATTTAAAGTTAATTTAATTCTGAAAACCTACTATAGAACCCCATCATGTATACCACATTTACACCGCACTGCACACATCTGGAGCTACCACTCCAATGTGTTTTTTATTCACTTGACTCCCTAGAATCCAGACCCTCCAGATACTGGCAATAAATATTTCGGCTTGAATGCATCCTTTGTCCTATAGAAAATTAATTTTAACACTATTAGAATTCACAAACATTCAGACATCTATCTGTACCATTGGTAGTGGCAAATCTACAGAAAAAGCCCAATACTATAGTACGGAATTCAAATTTTGTTCGTCTACAACTTTAATTTTTTTCTCTAATAACTGCAGCAACTATATCATGAATACCTTCTAATTGTCCAGTTAATATTTTAGTTACTTAGGAATTAAGTTATTTAGGAATTTTTTATGGTCATTTAGCACCTATTATTCCATTTTTTAAATGATGTATATAATATTTGTTTGTAAGAATTAACAGATTTAGATGTTTTTAAGACGATTTAGAAGTAGCAATATATTGTTAAAAACCATAGAACCATACAAAACATCTTTGGCCGTGAATAACCCGCAACGCAGACACGATATCAATGGGGACTTTTGCACGTTATTTGTAATACCCAAACAAAGGTTTATAGAAAAATCTAGTTGGGTTGGATATTTTCCGAAGTTTTGCGCATTTTTGCTTGTTGCCAGTTTTACCAGCACGTTGAAATAGACTACAACAATAGTTGTGTGGAGAACTGCAATAATAGTTGAAATTTTAAATATTTCCAACATTCAGTTTAAAATTAGAGCAAGGAATAAAGCAGACGTAAAGAAAAAAAACAACTTATTTCATATAGGTGAGGGACTATCGACTGTGTGATGTGTTGAGAAAGAGAATAAAAAGCTTGGCAGTCTTTGATAATTTAATTCTGGCACTATTCATGGTCGTAACATACATAAGAGTAACATTAAGCAACTGTAATTTCAATTTCACTGATATAACTTTTAAAAACACATTAAATTAGACAACGGAACAACATATTGTGTATTGTACAACATATACAGGGTCCTGCAACTAAGCTCCCGTCTTCTGTAGCTCACTTACTCATTAAGCTAAGAGTTTGACATTTTGCAAGCTTACCCTGTACTTCAAGGTACAATTCAAGAAAATATTTTTTATTATACAGGGTGTTCCAAAAATGTGCAACGCCATGGTAATATAATTTTTAAATTGCATGCTATACATTTTTCTACACATTTGGAAGCCTTTTATGGTTGCCTACATATCACCAAAATTTTATTGAAATCGGTTGAATGCCCGCAGCGGAAAAAAATAAAAACAAAAAAAAATTGATTTTGCATCGTAGGCTTTAAAAATCAATAAAAACCACAAAATGCACCTCGTTAATAAAATTTTGCGACGTGCTTATTAAGTTAGATGTAATAGTCTCGTTAACCAAGTGACATTGATCCAAATTATACAGGGTGACCAAAATCGACTGTCAAACCTGTCAAACTTCAAAGCGTGTTATTGTTCTTATTTTAAATTGGAACCCATAAATTTTTTTATGTGAAATGATGCAGAATTAAAAAATAAATATTGTTTCTAAATACAACCCCATAACAATTCCCAATATTTTAAAACTTATTCGCCAAAAACTCATTTTAGGCAACGGCAATTTTAGAGAATAAATATCGTACGTGGCTTTGAAAAACTATTTATTTTATAAAAAAATAATAGACGTATTTTAGATTTGAGTGTACTTAATTAAGTAGTTATTCAAATGCTAAATTTACTGCATAATTTACATATAGCGGTAAGGACGGAAATGTGGCTATAGGTAAATTCTGCAGTAAATTTAGCAATTGAATAACTACTTAATTAAGTACAGTAAAATCTAAAATACCTCTCTGCGTTATATTTTATGTAATAAATTGTTTTTCAACGCCACGTACGATATTTATTACCTAAAATTGCCGTTGGAAACGTTGAAAAATGAGTTTTTTTAAAATATTGGGAATTGTGATGGGGTTGTATTCAGAAACAATATTTATTCTTTAATTCCGCATCGTTTCACCTAAAGAAAATTATGGGTTCCAATTTAAAATAAGAACAATAGCGCGCTTTGAAGTTTGACAAGTTTGACACTCGATTTTGGTCACCCTGTATAATTTGGATCAATGTCACTTGGTTAACGAGACTATTACATCTAACTTAATAAGCACGTCGCAAAATTTTATTAACGAGGTGCATTTTGTGGTTTTTATTGATTTTTAAAGCCTACGACGCAAAATCAATTTTTTTTTGTTTTTATTTTTTTCCGCTGCGGTCCCGCAACCGATTTCAATAAAATTTTGGTGATATGTAGGCAACCATAAAAGGCTTCCAAATGTGTAGAAAAATGTATAGCATGCAATTTAAAAAAATATATTACCATGGCCTTGCACATTTTTGGAACAGCCTGTATAATAAAAAATAATTTCTTGAATTGTACCTTGATGTACAGGGTAAGCCTGCAAAATGTCAAACTCTTAGCTTAATGAGTAAGTGAGCTACAGAAGACGGGAGCTTAGTTGCAGGACCCTGTATATTATACTTAATTAACTGCCGACCTAATGGGTATTGTTTTAACTATAGGCCCTGATGAAGACCAATCGGCGACACGTAGGCGAATGTGAATAGTGCCAGAATTAAATTATCAAAGACTGCCAAGCTTTTTATCCTCCTTCTCAACTAATTTCATGTCTTTGAACTCACTGAAATTATTTGTTGAGAATATATTATAAGAACTATACTATTGTTATTTTACTCATACATTGTACATTCATATAAAGAAAATGAAACAATTTGACAAACACAATTTGATAATACATATTTACTACCCTTCATACATAAGAGTTACAGACAACTGTAACTTCTAGTAGTTCTAGTAGGGAACTGCACAGACTTGCGTCATCCAACCGGCGAATAGGTATTAGACTTTTATCTGAAATACACAATAGCGACAATACAAAATAAAAAGGGTATTTTTTTGTCAATTTCTATATTTTAGGTATTAAAAAGGTAACAAGATAAATCTACTAACACCGACAGGGTGCATGATGGTGTTATAGGGAGAGCGTGGTGATAAATATTTATCACGAATAAACTACCGTTACAATACGTCCAGCTGCTAACACCCTATGTATCTTATAGACAATTCAGATAGAAGACATCGATGAATACTCGGAACTAAAAGAAGTAAAAACTGGTGTACCCCAGGGTAGTGTATTGGGAGCAATTCTCTATCTACTATATACAAGTGACCTACCGCAGCTGGGAAATGTAACAGTCGCCACATTCGCAGATGACACTGCTCTAATGGCAGTGGGATCAACTATTGGAGAATCTACTAGGAATCTTCAACAAGCTAGTAATAAAATATATAAATGGACCAAAAAATGGAAGATCAAGCTCAACGAACTGAAATCTGTCCACATTAACTTCACAAACAAAAGAATCGAGGACATACGTCATGTCAAGATTAACGACACCATAGTTCCATATGCGAACACTGCAAAGTATTCGGATGACTCTGGATACAAAACTAAGGTGGAAAGAACATGTTAAGAAGAAGAGAGTACATCTTGGCGTCAAATACAGAGAACTGTACTGGCTTCCGGGAAGAAATTCCCAGTTGTCAGTACAGAACAAACTACAAGTGTACAACCAAATACTAAAACCGATTTGGGTATACAGCATCCAGCTTTGGGGTTGCGCGAAAAACTCCAATATTCAAGGAATCCAGACTTTTCAAAATAAAGTACTAAGGAATATGGTTAACGCTCCTTGGTACATACGCAATAGTGACCTGCATCATGATCTTGGTGTCCCACAAGTCATCCAAGAGATAAAAAGATTCGCCACTAAGCATGAATCTCGCCTAACCCATCACGTCAACGTAGAGGCCATGCAGCTACTGGACAACCAGAATCTAGTGAGAAGACTAAAAAGAACTAAACCCTTCGAACTAGAATCGAATCGAAGAAGTGAAATGTTTAAAAAGCAGAGCACAGTGAGTGAAGTGTTAGTGCTTCTTGTTTAGGACAAACAAAATGTAAGACATCAGTGGATAGCCTATTAGAGACAAGTACCTAGTTTTATGAATTCAGATTTAAATTGATGGTTAATCTTTTAGATTAGTTTCAATATGATAAACACTTTATGCTGATAAATAATTAAATAAACGAATATACGGTTTAGGTACTCACCTAAGCAAGCAAGCTATGCGGATTCCAACAAATTTATTAAGAATGTAATTTTTGACGAATCAAACAGAGTTGGACAGCTAGAATTGGAGATTCTAATTCTCGGCTAAAGTTATTCCACATAATTCACTCTGAGTCACTCTGGTACACACACTCCTTAGTACACAACACACACACAAAAGCTATTTATGAACATGACGATTACAATTATGTCTGAATTTTGCAAATCATGTAGAGCGCTTTGAAGTTATACTCCAAAATTTGTTAAATAGAATTGTATGTGAATTTATGTAACAACAAATCCATGGTCTGATACATTTTTCTCAGTCACATACATTTTTAATAGATTGAGTCATAAATATTTGGAAAAGTTAAATTTGACAATTCTATTTCTGATGTTATCTGTCAAACTATTATTTAAGTCGTGCGTGCTGAAATAACCCTTGTTTGGCCGGAATAAAATTGGCAGTAACTGAATCAAACTATGCCTACAATCGTTAATAGAGTTCCAAATTAGTTTTAGGTTGTAAATTACCGGACGTATAATCAACAACAGCCAGACGAGAAAATAACGCAAACGCCCGAACGTCGACTCGCCAGATTAATTCAAAAAAATATAAAACAAATGGCAAGCGTCGACAGTCCATTCCATCGAGGAGATGCGAACATAAAAGAGGGTAACGTCACGTCCATGGAAGAGAATTTTCGGTTTATATTTTTATAAAACTCAATTAATTTTATATTCAAAGCACAAACAAAGCACAACCCAAATGACGGGCATATTTTACTGTTAACGCTGTATGTGATATGAAAGGGACGGTTGTTAATAATTAAATTTAACTAATTGAAGCTTAGCGAAATTTAATTATAAAAGCACGCTGACCCTCCTTTTAATATTCTATGTTTACTGCTACTGATACCTACAAGGGTTGTTTTGCAATTTTCTTTTTTCACTATTTCTTTCTTTTATGATTCCAATAGACCATATTTTAATAGAAAACTCAATAGCTATTGTTGTATGGTTTCACAGCTTAAGGCATTTTATCAATTCCTAATTAATTTAAGTAACATTGTTTTTTTTTTGGCTTTTGTATTACAGCCATCTACACAAAACTATAGTAAGATAAAAATCAAGAATTCCGAATGGATTTCACTTCATACGCAAGAATAAATAAGAGTCCGATGCAGACTGTTAGGGGGTATGGGTTTTAGGTTAGGGGGCTGGTGTATGTTACAAAATGACGTAAATGGACCAGGAAAAATAGAATAGAGCAATTATGTCAGTTGAAAAGGCGATTGCACAGTCCAATAAAAATGACCAACTACCAGAGAAATAAAAAAAAATTAAGCTGGATGTCTTCCTTACAAACAGTATATCAGCACGGATGGAGGTATACAGAGGAAACACATTTTTATTGTGATTTTTTTAAAATGCCAAACTCATAATTGTGGGCTATTCCACAGTAACGTGTCACACCCGTCACGCCAGTTTAACGACTATACATAAGCAATGGGGGTAGGTAGACTAGGTAAACAAGTTGAGTCGTAACTTTTTTATAAATTTATTAAATTTTTCGGATCATAACAAATTCATTCTTCGTATTATCATCCGCAGAGTAATGGAATTTAAGAAAGATTTCATAGAACACTTAATTCTACTTTTATTGCTAGAGGTAATTCAGCTCAATGGAAAAATGATCTACCAATTATTCTCCTAGGTTTAAGATCTTCTCTTAAAGAAGACTTAGGCTGTTCCTCAGCCGATTTAGTCTATGGTCAACCTTTACGTCTTCCTTGAGAATTTTTTCAATCAACCTCGAACGATTTTGATACGTTTCCGTTATTAATCATTTTACGCGAAATTTTTGCAAATTTACAGCCGACTCTTCCTCATCACCATTCTTCTTTTAAACCATTTCTACACAAAGATTTGTTTCAGATTTCGTCTTTCTTAAAATTGAAAACAAAAAATCCACATTATCTCCAAGATACGAGGGTCCCTTGAAAGTTACTGACAGATTTTCCAAAAAATTTACTATATTGCAAAATAACAGAAATTGTACTATCAGCATAGACCGTTTGAAACCTGCTTTTATCTTGTATGACAAATTATCTCCAAATTGTAACTCTTGATAATTTTTCGCACGTTATTTCTCAACGAAAACACAAAACAGTTACCCTAAATTTCACCTAAATTTTTATTTGGAATTTCCTTTATATTTGATATGTTTATTTTTTTCGGGAGGGGAGTAATCTGTGGCGTACTTCATGTTGCAGTTGGCCAATTTCCTGTGACGAGTGCACTAGCTAATTTTAAGGAAATCAAGTGACCAGACAGTTTCTAGGAAACGAAGATTATTTATTTTTGTAACATATTCATTACCTCTCGACAACCCTTAAGAACCTTTGCTACATCTAACCTTATAAAATATACTAATTTTGTTAACAATATTTTATTATTTTATGTGGGAAAACTCTGACCTACAGGGGGCTTTTAATATTATTTTGATGCAACATTATAACAAAAAGACAACCCATCTTTTAGAATTGTTGTAGATAGATGTTCAAAGTGATAAGTTTTATGAAAAGCCTTTTTAAAAACCGCCGAATGACCCTAGTGTAAAGTTTCTATTCAAATAAAGTTAATAAATAATTTTAGTTTTTATGTCAAATTTCGACTAGCTACTATTATATTGATTGCATCATGTGTAGTATTTACAATCAGCTTATAAATAAGCCACTAATCTTGTCAAACACATTCATAACAATAATGGGATTTAAAATCAAAGTACTACCTGATAATGTCACACAAACAGTTTCCTAATTTTATGTACATATTGTGACATCACAAGATGCCAACTTTATATTTGTAATTTTCGAAAAATATTAATATCTGTAAAAAAAAGTTGTAGATATGTATTGTAAACGAACACTGTATATATCAGAACGAAAATAAATTTACTTATTTACACCCTGTAAAATCCCATCATTTCCCGCACCATGTTTATTAAGATTTTCGACAATTTTGGTATCCTAAAATATCAAAAATCACTAAAAATCTCAATCTCAAGCTAAACTAGCTATAAAATGGCCTTATGATGAACCATCCTTAGGCCCCGTTCTTCGGAGCGGGACACACATTTCTTTAAAACGCTATTCTTTCTTGTTCTTCTTTCTTTTCAATTTTCCACCTCTGTGGCAACTGTTTTATTATAACCCAGGACTTTTGAGACGACGTATTATACAGACAGAGACAGTTGTGATACAGATTTACAATTAATGTTAGGTTGATTGTCTGATGTGCCTTATAATGTTTTATATTTCTTAGACGAAGTCATTTAATATCTTAAGCCCTGATGAAGTTAAAGAAAGTCAGCGAAACGTCGGCAAATGCATAAATAAAAACAAAGACTGAATTAGCGTTCAAATTAATTCACAAATACATAATAATTGAACATATAACTTACAGCCAGGCAATAAAAATACACAAGCAATAACGTGTGTCAGTGTAAAAGACGAAGTGACACTTGATATTCGGCTGGAAGTTAGCGTCAGAGTAAGAGGGACAGCGGACGTAAGAAATAGGCAAATTAAGAAACAAAGATTTTAATATATTGTAAAGTAAACGTGAACAAAGGTTTTTGTTGTAATGCTGGAGTTGATCGTTTTATAAGGTGATATTTGTGGTTTCCTTGAAGTTTTTCTATTTCAAGTTGTTCTAATAAATCCAATTTGTAATTTATATTGCATTTTAAAATTGCAGCAATCATTAAAACAAAAGTGACGACTATTTCTGCGCCATTGTGAAAGTTATATTAAGCAATGATAACAACATCCAGATGCGGGAAATTATGTGTTGGTATAGTCAGGAAAGATATTGGGCCAAGTATGCCCCCCTGTGGGAACTTATTTAATTTAGACTTAATATCTCCTATTTGTCTTTATTCGCAACTATCTGTCAGAAAGTGATAACTTTAGTAATTAGTAAATAATTAGTTTCATCTTATGACAAACCATGCCATAGAGAGGGAATTCAGAACGGAACGAAGTATAATTTAATTTAGGTTTTTGTTGACAACCATACAGTTTCGGTTTCCTGTTTAGATTTCAAGCAAGTGCCGCAAGCAAAACAGAACTATAAATAAGCGTAAGCGCTCGCATTACAATGAATTAGGAAGTGATACCATCAACAAGGGCTGTTAATGCCAAGTAAAATGCATGTTGCAGTTGCACGAACAAGATCGCAAACTACAAACAGTTCTACCTCCCTCCCGAGGAACTTAAATCCCGTAAATAACAATTGTTTTACTCGAACCACTCAATTAAGATAATCTAAACTAATTATTTTAATTAAATCGCGGTCGCCTGTTGGCGGTACAATCAAGATTGCGGTCGCGCTCGTGTGTTAACTCTCCAAGAGCAGCGCGTAAAGACTTATCTTAATTCCAGTTCGCGGCCGGTTCTACCCAATGACGCTTCATTGCAAATTCACCATGACTGCGAATTCTTTCCTGGATCTGAGTAGGTGACGAGATTTGATTTATTCGGTTTGATTTTCGAGCTAATTTACTTTCCATTTTCGTTATCTTTTGTCTGAGCGACCTGATTACAATATCGTTTTTCGATTCAGTCTTGAGAGGGTGGACGTCTCTTCATTAAAATCGCCGAGTATCCAGGAAAATGCAATTACGGGTCATTGGAATCTTCTTTTTCGTCTTGCGTTCTTTTCCGTTTCCATCGCGTTGGGAATAGCGTGTCGTGGAATCAAAAAGTCGGTTTGTTTCCGGAAGATGCTTTTAAAAGGTACATTACTCGAGGAATTTGCTGTAATATTTTAGAGATTTTAACATTGATGTTTCAATTTGTGAGATAGATCTGAAGTTATGGTTTCATTTTATAATAATAAAAGTTCAATTGCGAGATTGATCAAAAGACTAAGGTCAGATTTCACTTGGAAATAAACAATGGAAAAGTGAATTTAATCCATCCAACATTTATCTATTCCTTCTTGGCGAAATCTGGACTTAGATTACCGAAGATATTTAGTAGAAATATAATCAGAGCGACATATAAGAAATTATAAACTCACGGATTAAAAGATATAAAGACCCGGAAATAAATAAGCTTTAAAATGAAATGATTTTTAAATACGATTTCATGTCATGATGGGCAGCAAAAACACATTGATTTTATCATTTATTAGGAACAAGGCTACTGCAGAATCATGTTTTGATCACACCTCTTAATCACTAGGAACTCTCACTTTTTTTAACACATCACATTTTTTTTGTGAAGTGAAATAGCATTAAATGTCAAAATGCACAGCCTTTTTACACCAAGAAAATAGGCGATCTGTAGGAATCTCCTAAGTAACCTTAAATGAAACTTGAACCTTCAAAGCAGCGTAAAAATCAGTAACAACTTTATAAATAGTATTTGAGTACTGTCAAACGCGCCAACAATATTAGCACGCCCACAGCTCAAAATCCTACACAATTTCACAGAAGTATCAGAAGTATGTCGTTCAAAATACAATATTTTGGAATAACTACTTCCTACTTAGAAAATATTATACCATAGTATTATTAGTTGTAGGAAAATACAAATATAATAATGTCTTTTTTTACCTTTTACTCCATTTTGTTAAAATTGAACGTGATGGAGATACGTAAACTACTGAAAAGAATCTATCGTGTTTATCGTATACCATGGCATTGATTTTGGAACACAAAAGGGCAGGAATAATGTTTGTCAGTCATTCAATTCATATTTACATAAACAGATTAACCAACTTCATTTGTTTTTTGCAGATGACCTGTATGTGTTACAGAAATAACGGCCAACACTGAAGGGGAGTATATGCCCAAGGACGTAATACATAAGTTTGGTGAAATAACGTATAGTCTAACGTATTCTTGAGATAATTAAAATAGAAAAATCGATCCTGATCAGCGCACGAAAATCGTAAACATCCTACCACAGTTGTGCTGCGACTGCTATAAAATGACGCCACCGGCAAAATATCAGTCTCCCTTCACGTTTCTCGCTTACGGTGATATTGACCTACAATGGTCAGTTTATCGTGGTCAGCTGTTCGTTTATCTACAATAGGAATGGATTGGATTGTGGAACCTGATTGTGGGTGTGTATTTTTAGTGATTTGTATAGTATCAGAGACGGAAATTGTATGCGACGAATGACTCGTATGCGAAATAATTTTGATACACCGCTGCCCACAGCTGCGGCGTTAGCTTGCCTTTTTTGTCAGACGGGAATCACTCCGCAGCAACAATTTTTGTTCATCCGCATCACATTTCTGGATTAGGTACGTACCTATTTTCGTAACTTTTCAATTTGAAAAATATTCAGTCGTAAGATATGCTCCTTCAAAGTTAGCCGTTATTTCTGAAACATTGTGTGTATTTTGTATATTGTATGTAGATTTTTATTCCCTTCAAAATGGAGTCTTTAAATGAGATTCTGAAGGCAAATGCCACTATAGTGCCATTTAAAAAGAAAAGTAAGAATGGCTGGGGTGAAGGTGTGAGATTAAAAATTAGCAGAGGTTTTGAAGTTCACTCAGCTATCTCAGTGTAAAGATAAACATCGATATGATTTTGCAACATGCAGTGGAACCACGATGTCATCACATTCAAAGTTATTAGGAATGCATGGCTTTTAACTTTTTAGAACACACTTACAAACCAATATCAACAAAAAGCATGCAAAAACTGAACGTAGAGACCAGTAATACAGGGTGTTATTAAATACTTATAATGATGTTTGGAAGTATACAAACAGCACTTTACTGAAACGTCACTGAAGTAAATTTACGTCACTGGTTTGCCCTATACAATTAGGATTATCATTAAATTTCGGTTATCTATGACTTTACACTAATGTTAAATAAAAAAAAAAACACAAAACTGAGCTAGATTGAAAATAGCATGATACACAGAGAAAAATATTGTAAAATTACAATGCAATTGCATGAAATAAATCACAACAAAGATGCTATTTTCCTGTACGATTTTTACTACGCGTTATTTCCGTATTCTATCCGGTTATTATTAAATTTTACAAGTATTGCCAAAGCTGGTCACCCTCACCCTCATCTGAAGTTGTCTTTCAGTTTTAGCGTTCTTGTGTGGTTCAGTCCGTTTTATCATAATCTTGTCAATCAAATAAATGCCAGTGTGAGTTGCTTTGCGGATTCTGTGTTTTCAACTTTTGAGGTGGATCTACGGCAACGTTTCATAATTTAAAAGCTAAACGTCCCGTAAATCATGTGGATCTCGCGTACATGCGATTTATTTAGCTATTAACTTAAACTTGATTTTTGCATAAAAATTTTATAGGGCCCTAAATCACTTTTACGCGCGATTACTGTAAACTTAAGTGTTTACGCTTAGCGCGGTCCCTACTTTTATTCTTTGTATAGGTAGTCCAGAGAAGAAATAATAAATCATAATTGTAATATAGCTGTAGTACTAAAATTAAAAAAGGTGCGGTGAACATAATGAGATACTCCTGAGCGTAGATTAAAATTAAACATTCACAATATTGCAAGCATATCAAATTAAAAGGTCCTAAAAATTCCCTAATTTTCAACTGTAGGTATTTTCAGGAATGAATAAAGGTATTTAGTAAATTTTTGCGTTTTGATATTTTCTATCACTATACAAATAGACAAGATACTGACAGAAAACAAACACAATTAGAACGCAAAACCCACAACAACAAAATTAACAATCTCTTTTATAAAAACTATTATTTTATGATAAATGTTATTTAATTTGTAAACAACATTATTTTGGAAACATTGTCCACTCCGAAGCATCTGACTGCTATAAGCTTCACAAACTTTTATCTGAAATTACGATGGTTTGTGCCCAAGTGTTTCTGAAGCACAGATTTCCAATTACAAAAACTCATGTACCCGAAACTTACCAATAAGTTACAATTTTTTTCTCGAACATTATCTTACGTAAAGATATAAAATTACTGAATTCATTAGAAAAATTGTTCAGTGAATTTTACAGAAAGTCAATCTGAACAAACAACACTGACTGTACAGGAACCGAATAAAATGACAACACTTTACTGCAAAGTTTGATTAAAAACACAAAATTACAAAGAAAATGGCTCCATCAGGAGAAAACAACTAAAATATTCCTTATGAAATATGAAAATGCCTTTTGGGTAAAATAATTACCCTGAATAAGAATCTGGACTCAAAAATATCCCCACCAGTAAAATTTTCGAAAAAATTGAGGTAGAAATGTGAAAAACCGCGACTTTGGCATTTTTTACAAATTTATATCAGATGAACCAAGAGACCACAAAAGGATCTCATAGTCACTCTTATACATCGTTCTTTCACCTGAAATCCTAAATGTTTGTTCACAAATGTTTTCGAAGCATTTACACCGATTCTTTAGGTGATGTCGATTGCTTCCAAAAACCTGACATAATAAGCAACTTTTTAATATTCGCTAATTTTCAACTCTCTTTTCAGGGATGAATTTGTTATTTAGTAAATTTTTGCGTTTTGATGTTTTCTTCCATTATACAAATATACCAGACTCTGACAGATAACAAACATTATTTCGGAAATATGTGCAAATTCGAAACGATTGACGCCTGGAAACTTCACAGACTTTTACCTGAAATTCCGAAAGCTTTTTCCCATGTGTTTTAAAGCACCTCAAGAAATCTATCGACAACAGTTGGAAAGACATCAATGCAAAGCAATTTTCCATTTCCAAAAACTTTACTTACTTTTTTTTCGAGCATTATTTTACGTAAAGATATAAAATTTGAAGAACACTGAATTCATTAGAAAAATTCTTAGTGAATTTCATAGCAAGTCATTCCTTTTAAACCAACAAAACTGACTGTATAAGAACAAAACCGAATAAAATGACAATACTCTGCAGCAAAGTGACTCAAAACACAAACTTACAAATAAAATGGTTACAACAGGATATATTTTCGAATTTTGACATGACTACTTTTTTGCGTCTGTTCAAGTTGAAGACGCTGTCGAAGAGTTTAAAATAATATTGAGGTGAGTGACGAAGGCCACCCAATTTTCATCAGACCAAATTTGGCCGTTTATTTTAATCATCCATTGTTGACACCGATTACAATACTCCTATCTAACATATTTTGAAAATTCCAGTTTAGTGATAGAGAAATAAAACTTTATCCCCCTCCCACTAAATTACTTTTGTGATGTATACTTCTCGGTACGCTCGACCAGTTTTGAAAACGTTCTTCGTCTGTTTGATTTGTGGATGCACTTGCACGTGGATCGAACTCGCTCTGCCGCAGTACTGTTCCCGATTCGGTCGGTGTGTAGGTGTATGTACGTACATACGAACGGCTGGTAGGTGAATCTTTGCGAATGGCGGGCGACGTGATACGATTGCGGGACAACGAGCGCGTTAGCGAGGCCCACGTATCTGTGCGCCCTTCCGGCCGCATTCTGGGAGTCATTATTTAGGAAGGGAAAAATGTTGATTTATACAACGCTCCGGCTTCGAGCAAATGGAGCTGTCCGGCGGATAGAATTGTTATTCGGACGAGAAAATACTTTATCTGTAAATAGGATGCCTCTCGGCGAACCGGCGAGTATCTGCGCTGCCCGTGGACGTTTTTCTAGCCCTTGTTGACTTCAATGGAACGCCGACCTGATTTTCCCACAAAAGGAATTACTAGTTACGGATAAGAGAATTGTTATTTATGTGGTATAAATTGAGAGGTACATTTATTTGTTTGTTCATGAATAAAGTTGGGTTGGAGTTAATTAGCAAAAGATATTATCGTTACGTGAATGCAAATAAAATAATAGTGTTGATACAACAGAATCCTAACTAAGCAAAACAAATGAAAAAGAATTAAGAGAGGAAACAGAACAACGAACAACCTACAGGAGTTTGTATCCAGAGGCAACTTTTATTGTTTGCGTTTGCATTTGGCTCAAGAAAAATCTACATAAAATTGTCTCTCCACAACAATAATCCATTGGGTTCACCACATTGTATAAAATTATAATTTTGTTGTTGTATCAATCGGTCTACGGAAAAAGAAAACGCTGAGAAGCCAAGGATCGCACTCCTCGCCAAGGTGGTAGAGCTAAAATAGCAAATGTTTGTGGATCTAGTTCATAGTGAAGAAGATAGCCTGGGCAAAGCAGTCGTCGGTACCTGTTCCCTAAAGTAGCTTCAAAGAACCACCTAAGACACAAAATAGACAGACTATCAGAAAATTAAAATTAAGAGGAAGTAAATAAGTAGTTCAAGAAAATTTTTTCGGAGGGACTAAACCAGAAAGCCCTGTAGTAGAACGAAGCTACAGAGAAGATACGCTAGGAAGTCCAAAACGGCATTCTTCTGGCGAGGCACATGTCTTCTTGCATAACTTGAATGTTCTTATAATAGACGACAAACTCGTGGCCAAAAACGGTCAAACAAAATAGACGTTCTAGAAGAAGATGGCAGCAATACCTAAATCTAACTGACAAAACATTACTTAATAATGAATCCACAACAATTTAAACGGCGAATTCAAAAAATAATGATGCATCACTGGAATCCATAACAAAATTGACTCCTGTCGAAGAAACATATTACTCGGTAGAGAAAGCAGTGAG
This sequence comes from Melinopterus prodromus, assembly GCA_964023965.1. Taxonomy (NCBI): domain Eukaryota; kingdom Metazoa; phylum Arthropoda; class Insecta; order Coleoptera; family Scarabaeidae; genus Melinopterus; species Melinopterus prodromus. The sequence goes on from OZ030394.1 coordinate 53,319,571, forward strand.
GAAGTACAAAAATCCAGTGGTCCATGTCTACCAAATACTGGCGTTATTGTAAGCTTTTGGGCAATTATTAATTGTCAGTATGATTTTGATTTAGATTTGATACACAGATATTCTTTTACGTTTTTGTGATGGTGATCAAAATACACTCTACATTGTTTTCTTAAAGAGATTAATGGTTTTGCTACATTTACTTCAATTAACTAAGTATATGTGTCTGTGGTTGGAATGTGTCCATGTTAAGAAGGATTGAATCCATATTTACATCCATGTTTATTCAATCTTTTGAATAAATTTTACTTAATACAATAAATAGTTTCGTTGGTTCCCTATATTGCTGCCCGCAGATGCCACATCTACAAATATTACATTGATAGAAATAATTGCCTTTTTCTCTTAATAAATATAACTTTAATTGTAAAAACAAGCTAGCATGTTTTCGTAAAAATTGGCAGTACACACGATAGACTATAGGATAAATATTTTAAAATGTAGAAACGCATGATTTTTGCATTGAAACAGAAAAATTATTGAAGTTGATAACCACGTTCGAAAAACTATATCTTCTTTGTACTAAGTAGATATTGTAAATATTTAATACTTTTTTATCCTGAAATATGTATTTGGTTGCTCTATTGAAACAACTTGTTTATTTCAATTAAACAAAATTTCCTCTCTGTTTAAGATTTACTTTAAAGGATCATAAATATCCTCCAATGGGGATCAAGGGATGAAGAAAGAAAAATTATTTACTTAATAGGACAAATCTTGAAGTCAACGAGCAAATAGCAAACATAGGTTCTAATTTAATGGCTACAAAATACAAAAAGAAAATATGCCGGGGCCCGGTTTTGAAAAATATACTTCATTCTTTTGTCAGATTACGGTCCACAGTTTCAAAAATCAACAAAAATTTAAAAAATTCGTCCTTTTACTTTTTATCACTTTTTATCCCATCACAGTTGTGATTGGATTTTAAAATTGTCAATAAATGATATTCGTAACGTTAAACGTTTTCTTTTTTGAAACATGGTATTCCTATTACTACATTTTTTGGGTTATTTTTGCCATTTGCCTTTATGAAGGTTCAATTAAAACCAAATTGTGGTGATCTAAATTTTAACAATGTATGCCATGATCAGTGCCGGATTTCTGCCTAGGCCTACTAGGCCCCTGTCTAGGGGCCCAGCCTGCCTAGGGGCCCCGGTGGCGGAATCTTTACATAAGCCTAAAAGCCTGACTTGCCTTATCGAAAATAATAATAAAATAAAATTATGTTCTGCACTAGTGCATTTAATTTTCTAAATTTCCAATAGAGCTTCGATATGGTGGGGGTCCCAAATGTCAAGTGCCTAGGGTGCCTGCCGGTCTGGGTCTCAACTCCGGGCCTGGCCATGATGTAAAGATGCAAATAAACTCTACTCCACATACGACTTCTCATTGTATCTGCGCCTGCCTTTTTAACCAAATTATCTTAACATGAAAATGACAGAAATTGACTGTTTTAGTCATTCAACTGTGTCATGTTGTTAACAAGCTAATCTAATCTAAGTAATTCATATTTATCTTTGTAAAAGGTCCTTGATTTCATCTTTCACAAGTCAACAAAGTCAATAGCTACACCAAAAACTAATACTGTTCTATTTTTTATCATAAAATTTGAAAAATAATATTTTGATGAAATAAGAGCAAACTTATGATGTGATCTGAAAACGTTAAGATTTTCTCAAAAAACGAGACATTTTTACATCTCAGCGGGACGCGGGACAAAATGTGAAAAATCGGGACTGTCCCGCCAAAAGCGGGACGTCTGGTCATTTTATCCATGTCCCACATATAAGACTACGAGACGGCGCGTCAGAAACTTTGCAAAACATCTAACAGATATTTTCTAGGCCAAAACCATCGAATTACAGCCAATCACTGAGGAAGCTATAAAGAATGAAAAAGAAGCCAACCCAGCTAGTTGGTTTCAACAATGTCGCCAATTAAATCAAAACAAACCTGAATCCAAAGAAGGTACTTGGAAATAATCAATCACAGGGAAAGTCTTTAACAATTACCTGACAAAGGTATCGTTGTGCTGACATATCAAGCAGCTTTGGCTTGATACGTCAACAATTACATAAGACAATTACATTTTCTTGATACTCAACGGAGCTTTGGATTGATACGTCAGCACAACGATACATTTCTTAGGTAAAGGCTTTCGCTGTGATGGGATCATTTCCAAGTGCTTTCTTTTGACCCACGTTTGGTTTGATTTTATTGGCGACATTCTTGGAACCAACTTGCTGGATGGCTTCCTCTTCATTGTTTAATGAATACAGCAGTCATATTCAAATACTCAATAGACACTGGTTTTCGTGTAAGGTTAAGGAAGGTTAAGGTGTAAGGTTCGTGTAAGGTAGATTCTAAACCTTACACGAAAAACAGTGTCTATTGAGGACTTATTACAATTTCATGTGTAAATAATGGAAAGCCAAGCTTTTATATTCAAATACGTCTTTGAAATCTGGAAAGTAACAGAATTTATTATTATATCGAAACTGAGCATGTCACCGAATGAGGCTTCATCTTATCGTCCAATAACACTGTTACCAATGATATAAAAGATATTTGAGTGACTGCATCTAAAAGCTATAACAGAAAAAAAACTAATTCCAAATCATCAATTTGGTTTTAGGGAAAACCATTCTACTATTGATCAAGTCCATATAATAATGGAGATAAAGAGAAAACATTGCAAGGCCTATTTGCTCAATAATCTTTCTTGATGTGACTAGCTGTGACTGGCTTTCAATAAGACTTGTGACGAAGGATTGATAAAAGTAAAGAGTATCCTTACAATACGTCGAGCTGCTAACAACCTATATATCAGTTAGGTCATTCAGAATAAAACATATAGATGAATACTTGGGCCTAAAAGCAGTAAAAGTAGGGGTGCAGCAAGGTACTATCTTGGGGCCAATTCATAATCAACAAGCCCTACTATACAAGACCTACTACTACTGTAAAATGTGATAGTCGCCAGCTAGTGTCAAATACATCAATGAACGTTATGTTTTGCTACAGAAAATTAACCATGAGGATGAAAATGATGGAAACTTTGTGATCAAAGAAACAATTGATAACAGGACTCATTTGATGGTCGAATTGGAATACTAGATTGAGTTGATGATAACATTACCTTCAACTATTGAAGATTTTCTTGACGCAAGAAAGTTATTCATGATTATACAATTTCGTGCAGGCAAATATAATTGTCTTGGTTAATTATTTTTGATTTTTTTACCACCCAAGTTCACAACTAGGTCAGTGTGGTCGGAACAGGAAGCAGCTCTTACATATCATGCGCTCCACCAAAAGTATTACATACTAAGTGTATCAGAAATGACTGAAACATTTATTGAAACATCATTATTTCAAAATTAAAGCATAAATATGAGCAAATTGTTTAATAGCTGAGTCATTACCATTCTGACTTATAAGTCTATAAGCAATTATCCGCAATCTGAAAGCTCAAAGTATCCGCTTACAAAGTATTACCATACCAACTCCGGTTTCATAATGAAACAGTTACAGCGCACTTAAATTAAAATACTGTATATCGGTATAGCGGCATTACAAAGATTCGTTCCTCGGGTATAATTTAAAAAATGCTTACCTGGCTTGCTCTCTGCCGACCCTACGAGAACATTACTGTCTCATTTCTGCTCCGGAGGAGAATTTATCCGGGCTTGAGTTCGCGGGCCATCGCGAAAAACGTAAATATATTTTAATACCTTTTAGGCGCCCACCTTTACGGACCGCAACGGCTACGGATGGCTCGTAGCTGTAGCCAGATTAAAATAAATAAGGCCGACGCGAGTTTTTCGAAAAATGTAAATTATTTCATATCGTTTAAATGCAAATGCGGCGCGGGACCGGAGACCCGTCGCGTCCGCATTCGCGCGCGAAATATAAAAAGATATCTGCCATGGGAAGGCGGCCTACACGGAACCGTTTAGGAGATTATATTTTTTAAAAAAGAAGAGAGATAGCGGTGATATATTGCGTGCGATTTTAAGGAAAGTGAGGCCAGCAATGCGAAGAAGCAACGCTACGAATAAATTAAAGCCGCTGTAATACCTAAGAATATTAATGCATCAATTTGAAAATTGGACTGTGCCACAAATTTGTGTGAGTTTATGTGTTGGATGTTTTAACGTTTTTAGTTTTCTGTGCGATTTTATTACGTTAATACTATGCAAAAGATATCAAAATATCAATTAAGAAAAAGCATTACTTTAAAGTCAATTTAAGAAATTTGTAATAAATAAAGCCGGAACGTTAGCAACGAAGAAAAAACAATGTATTATTGCTACATAGCTCCTAAAGCCGTCTCAAAAGTGTGTTTGAATTTGTATAATAACAATTGTATAATAATAATAATAAAGTATCATTATTTAGCAATACAGCTATACATTACATTAATATATTAATCCACTTCAATGCAATCAATACCCCCACATACATATGCATCACAAAAAAAGAACCAACATAACATCGTTCTTAACCTAATGGCGGCAATATGTTCTACCTAATATAAATGCTTAACATTTGCTTAAACTTAGAATATGAAAAAACCCAATGAAAAAATCAGCATTATGTCTAGTTTCATAATTGTGTATATCTTTGTCATATGTTAATACTTCATATAATATAAATATTCAGGTGCCACTTTGTTCTTTATTTTATAAACCATATCTAGTGTTTTGTACATAACCCTTTGGTTCACATTCATAAACTGAAGGACTTCCAACATAATTTTAATAGGAATGTATTTGTTGCAGTTAAGAATGGAACGCAATATTCTGTATTTTCTGCATTTTTTCAACAAAACCTTGGTTCAAATTAAACAAAACGGTCGCACAATATTCAATATGTAGAACTATTAATGATTTATAAAGTACAATATTAATGTATAAGCTCATGTGCCTGACTACTCTATTCAGAAATCCAACCTTCTGTGACAGCTTACACATTATCTGTCTACAATGTGATTTAAAATGTATGCAGTCATCCATCGTTGTTACTCCGAGATATTATCTCATTTATTTCGTTTAACATATAATTCGTTCCAAAAACAATATATTTACATTTATTCACAATTTACACACAAATCATTATCACCTAGCCACTGATTCAATGACTTAAGTTCTTCATTGATTATATTACCCAACTCGATAACATTTTTACCACTTACATATATCATCCTTTCGTCTGCAAATATTGCAACATAACAATTTTTCACATACTTGACTAAATCATTAATGTACATAACAAAAAGCAACGGACCGAGAACTGTTCCTTGAGGAACACCAGTGGGACATTAGAATGACAATTTTTAAATTTTACAATTTGTGTCCTATCTGTTAGATAAGACCACTTATAAACAGTACCATTCAACCCCATTTTCTTAATTCGTTTAACAACACCCCTTTTAAGTATTCTATGCAGACAATGAAATAGAAAATTTTCATAATATTGCCTGAAGGTTTGCGAGCATAATGAAGATTTTTTTATTAACTGCGTTTTACATCGTTATAACCCCTTATTTTTGTCGGATGTTTTGCTTCCAGCTCACAAATAAGTATTTATACATATGCAAATATAATGTAAAATCTAAATAGGTAGGCTATTTTAAACAGCAACATAAATAGATGTCTTTTTATTGACAACAACTATTTATTGTCGACTCTGTGCGGTTAGTCTATCCGATACTTATTTGTTGACGCAACGAGTTCTAAAAACTAAAAGCTAACCTCAATGTTGACAACAAAATCAAATTCTATTATTATATTTTACTTGAATCTGAAGGAAGCATTGGAAATATCCACAACAAGCTATGTGCTTCCTGCAGATCACAATTTGCAGCAAAATCTTGCTGAGGACCCATATTCCGAGCCCTTGTGTATCATCGTCCATTCTCCAAATATGTTCAAACTATCTTATCACACAATTATCTAGGTCGTTCACTACCTCTTGCGGCTAAATTTTGTAGTATTTTGAATAATTATTATACAAGTTAGGTAGTTACGTTTTACGTACATTAGCATCTAGAGGCACTAATAGAAGACATATCTGGCGGTCCCATTTAGCATGTAACTCTTGAAACTTGTAAACTTTGTTAGTATAAAGTATTCAGGAAAAAAAGCAATTCTTTACCTTTTTAAGTTCCAATGTTTGCATATGCTTTTAATATTATCATATGCCATCAACCACCGGTTATCCTATCCATGCGTATCGATTTCTATCCCTGAAACATCCTATCTAGTGTCTTTGCTTGTAAAACCATAATTTAAGTCAGGTGAATTTACTTTACTTTACTATACTATAGAGTACGAACAGAACAAATTTATAACTTAATACCTGCAACATACATTCAACATTTCGATTACTAAAAAGGAGCAACCTGTAGCTGGTGAAGGATAATGAATGTGTGGGAGTGTTCAAAAGAGACATTTAGTAATTTTTAATGCCCAATTTTGCGGCCGATTTCCGTGAGCCTTTGTCTACGCCCAATACGCTAATTAGTGACGATTTGAGAGGGAATATGCCCCTATTGTATCGGATTACAAGGTGCGCCGACGGGGATACCCATGACGCAGTGGGCGTACAAGATACCCAACGGAAAATGTACATGTTGTGCGAACACGCAATACTCGTGACTTAATCATAGCTATGCCATCAGCTATAAAGATTTTTTGTTAATGATACTGGAGGCTGATTTTGGATTTAATATGACTGGGAAAAGTAATATTTTAAAGAGTTTTTAACTCTTTAACAACTTAATTCTCTATAATTATATAAAGATATTACTACCAATTTTTGAAAGTTTTCCTTATGAACGATAAAAATAGGATTATACAAATTAGTAATTAATAAACCATATGAGAGTACAAAAAAAAAGTTATTATTATTAACAAAACAAAAATATGAAGTAGTTAGGGGAATGAAATCTTAGATGATAATTACTCACTCTTGCCAACAGTTTCCTGTTGAACCTTGACAAGCCAGATGGCCCCAATTTTATCATTTGGTTCGGCGTTTGATGCTATCTTGTATACCACTTTGGTGTTTTGGTAGTGTGAAATCTTTTGAATTAGGCCAAAGATGCTTCAATTTTTATGATGGATTTGAACATACTCGAATGTTTATAAGTCAGCACGTTATATATTACTTTTTCTTGCAAATATTGTTTGGAACTGAAACAGGCAAAAGTTTTCGTTTGGTTAACAGTTCATTTGTATTTATTTAGTTTTTCAGGTAATACTTTCAAGTGAAAGATGTTTTGATGCTTCCTAATGTCCAAGCGTCGTTTTGCGTCTATTAAATTCCCCAATCAAAGGAGCTGTTATAATATTACTTCATACCAAAAAAAAAAAACGCTGTTTTCAGATTTTTATAAATTTGCTTAAAGTCTACAGCTAAACAAGTGTAATTAATCATAAAAGAAAAGTACATTTTTAGGGAAATTCAGATATTTAAGGCGAAGTACTAACTAAATTAGTGTGGACCGGGCCCACCTCCTCACAAAATGAAAACTGGTAAAAAAATTAAACATTTATGTCAAAAGTTTCCAATAAATTTGCGCCATACAAAGTATTACAACGTATTTACACAAATGAATATTTTTAGTATTTACAAACTAAACCAAGTTTTTAACTTAAATTAAGAAATTTTTAATAGATTTTAAGATTTTGGCGCGCAGTCCGTTGATCTTATATCATGATTCTGCCACATACAATGATACGGAAATTAACCTTCTTCATGCTGTAAAATGTATTTCTTTCTTTCATTTGCTTCAACAATACAGAATATTATCAGTTTCCAATAACTTGAAGTGTCGTGGAGTTTTGTTTGCCTTTTAGATGCCAGATGTTTATTTTATTTTGATCATTTGTCAAAGTTTCGTTGTCGTTCGCACATGGCACCCGTACTTCGATTATGTTTTTAATTACCTGACCGTTATCTTATTAATTATTGTTTATTTATTTTCTTACCACTGTTTTCTAATAATAGATTTAGGCTGATTATTAATTAACGCAACAAGTACCTAAGAAATTAATAAATTAACCAAAGAAAAGAGGTTTCTTTTCGAGAATATTATTCTTCTTTTAAAGACTAACATTAATAAATAAGTGTTTTCGGCCATTTCCGGTTTGGTAGACCAATGTTTTTTTTTTAAGAACGCTGAATCTTTACTTTTTAATATTACTGTGTGGATACATATGTTCTTTTAAAATTATGAAAAAAAATCTTTTAGATATTATGAGAGGAGCTGGTATCTCTTTCTTTTTTCACTGCTTGTGTACCATATATTTCCGAGCATTTACAAACGGGGTTAGACAGATAACGTTATTTATCTGAATATAGTATAAGGGGCATTTCTTACTCTCCACATTATATACATCATATATAAATTCAAGGGATAATGGTTATTACGTAAACTCGTCAGTAATATAGAATCAACTAAAGAAGCGAATGATAATTAACCCAGGTGAGGATAATTTTTGGAAAAAACACCTCCGCTTGGATTTGAACCAGGAACCCTCCAATTGCCGGTTGAAAGCTCTCCCTGTTGAGCTACAGAGCCGATGGAAATTTATAGGTTTTATTTGTCACTTCAGGACTTGCAATCCGAGTTTTCGAATTAAACAAACCCGTCGTGACAGGTGTCACGACCCAATTAGGCAATTGGAGGGTTCCTGGTTCAAATTCAGGCGGAGGTGTTTTTTCCAAAAATTATCCTCACCTGGGTTAATTATCATTCGCTTCTTTAGTTGATCATATATAAAATTTCGTAGTGATGTTTGGAGAGGTAGAATTTTTGTTTCCGTCCGTTTTTATTGCACTGTAGGCTCGAAAAACATTATTCTAGAATCTAGAATTTTGAACCTGTTCACCCAGCTAGACGAATACGACCTAATCGAACGAAATAGAAGATCATGATGAAGCCAAACCAAATGCATACCAATATACTGACACATTTCTAATTCTATGTACCTACAGGAGACGTTTATCAACGTACAACATAGGATATTGAACGACTTTCGCCAGCGACTATACGATGTTGCTGAGAGCACGAAGATTACTTTATTCGTGTCGCCAGCTCGAAATCTGATCGAAACGTGGCTGCGGCGGGACATCGAAATTGGATATATGGATGGATGGATGGATGGATGTCGTTATTAACATTGGACCGCCACGGTATAAAATTTCAGAGGTCTCATGCAAATCCGCCCGTATAATAACTTTTCAGTATCTGTTGGGTGAGACGTACTCGTGAATATGAAGCGCTAACGCGCGCCCTTTTCTAATATACATCGATTTTATTTTATGTAAATAGGTATATCACCTTAACATGGTGTCACGAAATGCGACCATCAAACCTTTTGGTTCTGCATGTGTAGTAAGCTTTAGAACATGATTTTTTTGTTATTCGCAACTCCATGTGGTAGGTTTGTTGAAAGAGTCATCTGCATCATAATTTATAGGTTGGCATGAATTAGAGTTCTTGTGAACCTGACTAAATGCTTAATTAAATGATTCCATGCGGTATCTCAAACTTAGACCACCAAAACTACAAACTCGTGCAGCTACCAAAATCATGAAAACATGACAGAGCATCATATTTTATAATAAAAAATATCATGCAGTGAAAACTTGACCATTTCCAATCAGAAACTTAAGAATTGAAGAATTCACTTATCTAATACCCACGATGTTTCTTGCAAAAATGCAACACAACTTCTGCAACTTCAAATGTTCGATAGCAAAGGATACTATTTTTGGAAAAATCTCATAAAAGGCTATAGATGTATGTATGGAGAACCACTTTTTTTCTGAAGAACATTTCGAAAACGGACATCTTTTGACTACATTGATTTTTTTAGCAGAAAATATGATGCTTCTTTAAATTATGTAAATTTTCAGGATTCGGAAAGTGCCAATCTCTATACAAACTGTGGCGTGCTTTTCTTACATGTAGGTGATGTCTTGCAGCAGTAGGATTAGATAAGATCGGTTACTAAAAAATATGCACTTCACATTTATGGTGGATTATTAAAAGATGTGGAAATTTTATCCCAACTTTCACTCTCGCCAGACCAACTTACGGAAAAATAAATCTAACAACATAACGTAACAAATCCGAATCAAGAAGAAATAATTTTATTTTACGATATTTTATAGATTTTATCGCACCAAAAACACATCAAATCAAGGATATACGAATATGTTCAATATTGTTTTACAACACAATTTCTTTTAACTTAATAATAATATTTATAAATAAAATGGCTGGCAATTTATTTGTTGGCCACATAGAAAATAAAATATTTACTTTACCGAACAGTAAACATACCACATTTTGGTGTCGATATTTCGATGATTTTTTTGTGTGTTCAGTCCTGAAATAGTTTCTTTCAGTATTTTAAATTAGATGTTTTAAAACACTCACTATTTAATCACTATTTAACTCGTTATTTATTTATTAGACATTATCTTACCATTATCAAAAGACATCTATAACAATGAATACAGTCCTAAATCAGTTTTGTTTTTTTAAATTAGACTTTTTCAACACTCACACTATAGTAAATATTTCATTATTTATTTAATCGACTTATTACCTTACCATTATCAAAAGACATCTATAACAATGAGTATAATGAATACCATACCAATGAATACATAGTACCACACAAATTGCTGAAAATAATGCATAAAAAGGAAACCATCAATAAACTATGTAAATCAACTTCAACTTTTAATAAACATTTACTCAAAAATAAACATAAAATTAAAATTGAAAATTGATATTGTAATTTATATATATTATATCATTATAATTATTGAGATGACAAGTATATCCTGAAATATAGAAAATTTTATTAAGTTTATAGGAAGGAAGATATTGACAAAAAGAATACGATTTTGAAAGATAAGAAAAATCGTGTAAGTGATATTATCTTGCTTCCTATTGGTCTGACGGCAATGAAGATTAGATTAAAATTGATACATCTTTTAGGTTTCTACAATATATAGGTTATATTCATATTCTACGTACGAGTAACAGTGTTTACGTGATACAAGCGTTGTTTTCTTGTTATTTTTCTTATTATAAAATATTATGCTTTCATTCATATTTTCAAATAATTTTCCGCGAAATAGACCAACCAGCATAAAATAGAAGTTTCTTAATAACGCCCAATGTCTTCCAACTAATAAAAGCAATATATTGTAAAAAAAAACAAAAACAATTCGGTCATCCTTGATCGTGATTGACTTGCAACGCAGACACAATATCGACGGGGAGGTTTGGCACGTTGTTTTGGCAAAAAACAATCACTGCGGAAATTAGGCTATGAAACAATACATATACACAAAATTGAGCAGGAAAATCACTGTAAATGAAAGAGAATAACAAACGATCAACCCTGATAGGATGTCATTCGAGGAGTCATTTGAAAACCACATCCATTTTTAACTAATAATTGTTATCGATGCCAAATTAGAGTACTGAGCACCTACATCATTTGTGCAATCAATACGACAATGTCGGTGCGCCCGATTTGTTAATGACGGCATCCTGTGATTACAATATAGACGGAGAGAAAAATCGCTAATACCCTTGTTAGGGTAATTTGGGTTAGGTACAATTTGCGAGACCTTTGTTTGCAAGTTAGCGGTCGTTGATTGGCAACAATTTCCGTATTAATAACCGGCACCATTGTACCTGTGTGCCCCCGCTGCGGTGTTACGCGATTAGCCGGTATTATAGCGCCCTAGGCTAATCCCTAATAATCGGTTATTGATTAGGAAATTGCACCCTCCATCTTGCATGCGCACATAAAAAATAACTAGGGTGAAGAAAAATTAAACCTAGAAAATTTAAATTATGTGTTCTGCTTACGTAGTTGCAGTTACGTTAGTCTTCTCAAATCATTACTTAGGTATATTGTCAAATTAATTAGTATACATTTAGTATACATACTGTATTTCTGGTTCTCGACATACGCGTGTAATATGCCCTGACATTTTGAAATGGTGACAAGAATCTCCGATGAAGTCGAAATTATCAAAACAGTATAGTTGTCCCAAATGTATCGCTCACGTACATTGCAATTAATTGCTGTTCAAATAAAACTTTGTATTCGACGTCATATTCGTACTACTTCTTACTTTATCATATGACATGCCCAAACTTGGAGCTGAACGAAATTTTTGTTCAAAAGGGTCCAAAAGAGCTGGATGTTTACTTTTATTATTTTTTTAACGATTATGCAAATTAGTCGTCATTTCTGTATTTCGTCAAAATAGTTAAGTAATAAATTAAAGTAGAAGCAATTATGTATAATTGATGTCTATGACATTTTTTGTTAACATTAATTGTTTTGCTGCTTGAGCAAATTCTATTTCATCGAGATCGCTCGTAATGCATTAAAACTAGTTAGCAAGGATTTGGCGGATATTTTGATACAATTGACGTACCATCAGCATTTGCATTGGAAAACACTGATAAATAGTATAATAAAGTCATGTGTCTGGCCACATTTTAGCTGATTTCGAATTTGTCTATAATGTGTTTCAATCAGGTTGATGATACGACATATAAATTACCTTTTATCACTATTTAATCCGAGTTATTCTATACCTATGACAATAATTTTTAATAATACATAGTTTAGATTAGTATTTAATAAATAACAATCAAATAAATTAAATTTTTTATTATATCCATTATATTTAGATTTTAAATTTAGATCATGATACGTTCTTAAAAACTAATATCCACTCTTTAGCGCTGTACTGGCTTCATGCAAGTGTCTCTTATTATTATTTAGTGTAGTTTTATTTGTATTAAATATTATTATTATTTATTAAATATACCACGTTAATTGTATAGATAACAACGTTGGGGCGGCAATCCGGATATGAGACTACAAATCCCACGCGGGATATTCTGTTTTTTTTTTTCAAGACTTATTTGCTTCCCTTATCTATAATAGTCTCATAGTTTCTCATAAATGTCAAAATTTATACTTATCGGATCGAGGGGTCAAAATTTATACTTATCGTATCGAGGGGTCACAACACGTGGAATTTTGGGGCGTCTCTCTGTCTATGTTACGTGCTGGACAGAATCAAAACAAACACGACTAAGACGTAAATGCGTCTCATACAACAAGGAACAGTGTGAAATGACACTTGATGGTTGTTTTGGGATCATCTATGAGCCCTTATGTCCCATGCAGTTCTACAATTGTCTATTAATTGAAAACTAAAAACTGTGATTATTTGTCATCTTCGACATACTTTTATCATCGTGCATCAGAAATGGTAACTAAAAAGATAGGTTCATTTTCAAATTATAAACAAAAATTAGTAAAAGTTCTGGATTGGGTTCTGAAATTTGCATTATCTGTTAAAAAACAGTTTCGTTTTTATAAGATAGGTACAATAAACCCATTTATTTAATTTTTGAAGGGGATGTACATATTTATTGCAGATTGTCTTATTGCTCTTTCTGATGCATGTCAAAATAAACATACGTCATCAAAATAAGCGAAAAAATTCCTCTTACATCATCGATATGAAAATCATGGCAATTAATGACTAAATTAAGAACGTTTCCTCAAAAACGTGTATGATACAAATATGACAATGTAAGTTTATTGATTTTGAAGTTTATTGATAAAAAAATATTATCTGGTTAATGATCTATTTTTTGTCAGTATTTAAGGCAATAGACATAAAAACCTTGATGAACTTTGAACTGCAGTAGATCATTCCATTATATTCTAAGACAGTGCGTTTGACATATTCTATAAGCGAGCAATATACAGTCGACGTAAATTCATACATAACTTCATATGGCACAACACTGAACATGAGCAACCAGATTGGGCGATTATTGGTCTGGGTTATTTTAACTGTCTTAGGGTGGTCTATCAATGCAAGGTTAAAACACCTAACTTAACCTAACGTTAACCCTAACTACCACTTAAATACTAAATACTACCACTTAAATCGTGGTTAATTTTAACCGCCAGAATTTGTGATAGTTAAAGCGCTAACTCCTAGCTTACGGTGGCGCGCGCATACAGCGCATAATGCGCGTACAGTGGATATTCTAACCTAACGTTCCATATGTTGTGAGATTTTATTTATTTACTATAGTGATGAATCTTTTGGGTGATCCTTGTCGACTCGATGATGATGAAGAAATCAGCGATTTCGACTATCAAAAGAAACTTTGCTTGGTTTTATCTCGATGGGAGTATACAATGTCCATCATATATTATTTAAGTTCAGTTTTTATTTGTATGTTTTTGTGTTAAATGGTGTTTCTTTTTTAGAAATCATGCGTCCTCTATAAAAAAACTTCTGCTAACTCTCCGAGTCTACACTACAGTGGGTTGTTAATAGCAGTTCCTCGTCTAAAAGGGACAATAGACCGTACAAACATAGGTACTCAATCTCCAGGTATATGCAATACAAACAAGTAAATAATTTTTACTTTTATTAAACTATGTTTATTGTAGGAACTGACTAACTTGAGATTTTTAGAGACAGTTAGGGCTTCATCTCGATAAACGTCCCGACTGTGCGTGCGCCTAACCTACGTCGGAACAAAATTATTACGAAACTTGACTATGCGTTGTAGTATTGTCTTGCGGGGTCTCAAAACACATATTTCGTATTTTGCATTGAGGTTACGCCTGATACTACAATCTTGGTAGTAACTCTTGCAACATCGGTTGGGCATTGCCTTCGACCAAATGAAGAAGTTTTTCCGCAAGATCTGTACGTTACTGTTATACCAAATGATGCGGTTTGTTAACTAGAAGATTTAACCTTGCATTGATAGATCCACCCTTAACGGTTTAACGGTTAGAATACTTAACCAGTTTATACTAACAGCAAATGGTTAAAGTATAAATAGTTAAGGGTAAGGTTATGTGATCGTGATTGATGAAAGGATCCAAATGGTACTAATTCTTGGATTATGTTCCATAACAAAACGTGACCAATTTTTGTTTCCCATTTGGTCACATTTATTAGGTACGATTACAATGGTCACATAATATGTGACATTAACATTGACGTAGTTTAAACTCTGGCCATAACATGTACATCCTTAATTCGTCAAATCAGCCTAGCAGCTTTGATTGTTTTCGACGAATGTGGTAATTCTGTATCTATATACCTACTATACACATATTCTAACCAGTTAGTCTTGTGACATATCACCATTCGCACAAAGGCACGTCCATAAATTTATGAGAACATCGAATTCAAATAAACTAAGTAAGGTATTGTTTACAACGTTTTCTCCAGGAAGCTCAAGTATAGGCTGCTAAATCTGTAAGTATATATTTCAGCTCATAAGCTAAGCATAGAAGTAGTAGTTTGAAAATCGGTTAATAAAGGATTCATAAGCATTCAGGCAAAAGTGGGAAAACGGATGCGTGTTTAGTCCAGGCGTCGCCTCCAGGCCCGGCCTCATAAAATATTTATGATATTTAGAGAGCGCTTTGTATTCACTTTAACTTTTCTAAATATTTAAAGCATTTCAAGAACTTTACGGCCCAGGGCCAAAATGCACATATATTTTACCGACCGCACGGTCTATGATCTGCCGATAAACCTTTTTTTTTTGTTCGGCCAAGTAACTTTCAAAGTTTTATACACCGCACCGATAAAGAATATCAAATCGAGTTTCCCCAGTATCATCATCTGGGGTGAATTAGGTCGGACGGTGTGAAGCCCCAGGTATTACGTGGAAGGTTAGCAAATAACTCGATTTAAAAAAGTAGTAGGGATTTTTCTCAATTACTATTGCCCAGGTTAAAATAAACAATGAATGTCGTATGTAATTTACGTTGCTTCCAACACTAAAACCTACGCTAAAACTATAAAATATATCTGGATATCTCTGTAAATATCACAGAACAAACATCTTCTTGCTTAAATGCTAACATAGGTAGTTTGCTATATCGCTAAGCAATATCTATAATTGTGTTAATAATGATTAAAAATGATCAGTAGAAGCTCGACGCAAGTTACTATAAAAAACATTTTCTTCGAAGACTATCAAAAGAAATGCCTTAAGAAAGAAATAGATGACGTCAAATTTCGACAAGGAAAATTTAAAAGGCGAAAAACTTAATAGCATTAAATGTTTTAAAAATACATAATTATCTATATAACGAAAGAAGAATGGTAATCAGGCACGATATACAGCGGAAAGCAATTTGTCTATGCGTAGATTCTATTATGTGTTTTAAAATTCAATTTTGGCATGCAAAAGCTTAATATTCAGACCAGACGAGCATAGCGCACATATTATAAAGCCTAGTCTTTCAATTTTTCATTTTCAATAGCGCATTAAATTTTATGCAGTCACTGGAATGAAATAAAGGTTATCCTTTGCCCTCTGTGTCATATTGTACTCCGTCATGTAAAAAGCAGGAAATAGCCCAGGCTTAATATCATGCACATATATTAAATTCTAGAAATAAACGAATCTTGCGTCTCTGATTTTGCTGTGTTGTAAAATCTGTAAAATAAATTAAAATTACGTGGGTAAATATTCTAAGTTAGCAAATAAGTTGACTTAAAAAAGAAAAGTCATCGTAAGGAATAACTTTTTCGGAGACATAAAAAAATAGGCTATACATGACATAAATAGGTTCATCATTAAAATGTTGGATCATTGCCTGGAGTATGAGATCTTTCCTACAGAATGGAAAACAGCAGTGATTTCTTGCATACCCAAGAAAGACAAAGATTCCAAGAATCCTAGGGATTAATAATGTTAATAATAAATACTTATTAGTTTTTTATGAACTCGAACCAAATTTGTCAGCACGCACGAAGCAAGCAAAAATAAGAGTTAAGATGAGACCAACCAATTTCTGGTGTGTCACCTACAAAGACAGACGAATAAGTACACCAGCTCATTAGCTGGTACAGTACAGTGTGTACATTTGCCAAACTATATGTCGCCCTCTATCTTAGATTACGGATGGCTCCTATTCAACGACATACACACAAAGCAGTGGTTGCCTAATGTTAAGTAAATGACATTTTAACATAATTTGTTTGTTTAAACACAACACGTACTTGTAACAAGAATATTTCTTTATATAAAGCAACCTAATTATTTGCTTCAAGAAAACGATTCTTTTATCTCCTATAGGGTATATTAGCGCATACATGTCTATGCAGCATCGGTGTTGTAGTAATGTACCGTCAATGTATCTGAGGTAGAAATCTCCAACAGCTCTAGTATTTGTAGCAAGAAACTACAAGGGACCGCGGTCCCTTTTCTAGGTGGAAATTATCAATATTCTACATTTATTGCCATTCCATGTAAAATATTATTGCTTTCCTAATAACATATGTTCATATTTAACAGAAGTAGGTAAATGCGGTGTTGCAATCTTAAGGGAATTTTCCTTTCTTAGGGATTTATGGAGGTGTATTGGGAATTAGGGAATTATTAAAGAAAAAGTGACTTTTGGGGAACCATGAGCGATTTTGGTCATTGAGGCAGTACTAATAATGGTAAAAAGCACATACTAAGTCAGTTTTGTCAGTATCTTATGTTTGCAACGTATTGGTTTTGACCACGCTGTACTTGCCATTCCGTGATATTGACAATTGGTAAGTGAAGTGGCACGTAGTAAAGCAATTTTGTGCTTAATGAGAAAGAGTTGGGGAAAATATAAAGAAAAAAATTATTTAAACTTTATTGGATGGAAATTTTAAAGTATTTTGCAGGCCAATAAAACTAAATTTTATTTCAAATATTAGAATGTAAAAGA
Source organism: Melinopterus prodromus (assembly GCA_964023965.1). Taxonomy (NCBI): domain Eukaryota; kingdom Metazoa; phylum Arthropoda; class Insecta; order Coleoptera; family Scarabaeidae; genus Melinopterus; species Melinopterus prodromus. The sequence goes on from OZ030394.1 coordinate 53,337,450, forward strand.
GCGCAATGGAAAAATTTACTCATTTAGAAAATTACTACTAAATTTGTTCAATGGTTGCATTGTTTCTTACCAAAATAAAAAATACTTTTTCTGTATTTCTAATTTTAAGTTTATCAGCTAATAAGTAATAACGGATTTTACTGCTATGGGCTCTCCGGTTTCCTTCATGTGCCAAACATTATTCTGCATAAGCTTTACATAACATTATTCCAAAGTTATCGTTTGTGGATGTCATTTTTTATGCTTTGTCTCAGGACCAAATTGTTAATAAACTACATTGTTTTAATGATTATAATCAAAACCTTCGGTTCATCATTGAATAGGGAAATAATTTTAGTATTCATTTTTTTAGATATTAAAGTTATTAGGCCAAAAAAACATTATATTTTCAGATCGCTTCAAAAAATAAGCAAAATCTGGCAAATATATATTCTAGTATTATCCATTGAACCAATCATATAATGCAGGTATTTAGCTTTGTTTTTAAAGATTCGCATGCTGTCTAAAGTATTCGAGAAAACATTTGCCAAGAAACTAATGGTTATTATAAATGAGCGAAAAATAATTCTACATCACCAATTTGGGTTTCGTAACAAACATGGAACCATCGAGCAAGTCCATAGAATAACAAATAAAATAAACAAAGACCTTGAAGCGAGAAGATATTGCTCGGCAGCTTTTGTGAATATATCACAGGCGTTTGACAAGGTATGGCACACAGGGTTATGCTACAAATTAAAGAAAAATCTTCCACATCATCATTACCAGCTAATTAAATCTTATCTCACCAATCGACACTTTCTGGTAAAAACAATGTATTTTCTGACATCAACCTTGTCCAGTCCGGTGTTCCACAGGGTAGTGTCCTGGGCCCCATCTTTTACCTCCTATATACATATGACCTACCGACAACTAGACTAACAATGGTGGCTACTTTTGCGGATGACACTGCTGTATTAGCTTCACATCATGACCCTGCATTAGCATCTCAAGTTAACTTAACCAAAATCCAGGGCTGGTTGAGAAAATGGAGGATGTAAGCTAACGAGTTAAAATCTACGCATGTGACCTTCACCTTACGTAGAGAAACGTGCCCACCTGTCACGATAAACAACTGTCAACTTCCCCAACCTTAAGATGCTAAATACCTAGGCATGCATATTGACAGAAGACTTACGTGGCAAAAGCAGATATTCACAAAACGTAAATAGCTGGGAATTAATTTGAGCAAAATGTATGGATTATAGGACGAAAATCCCCACTCACCCTAGACTACAAGCTGTTACTACACAAACCCATCATTAAACCAATATGGACCTACGGAATACAACTCTGGGGAGAAGCAAGTAATTCAAACATCGATATACTGCAGAGGTTTTAAAACAAAGTGTTACGAGTCATCGTAGACGCCCCCCGATACAAGACAAACAGCGTTAAAGGACGGGATATTCCAGTTCCATCAGTTAGGGAGGTCATCGCCCAGTTTAGTGAAAAGTACCGTGCGAGAGTGTCGGTGCATCCTAACGTGCTTGCAAGTGTCTTATTTGCGCAAAATGACAAAGTGCGCCGGCTTCAAAAGTGTAGACCTTCCGACCTATCGAGCAGATTCAATGAAACATAACGTAAACATAATGTAACACAACTTAAGTTAAGGAATATGTAGGGCAGTTCATAGGGACTATCCTGCGCATGTTATTTACTGTCAAACGAAATACTTATTGCCAAGGGCAGATTGTTGAATAAACGGAGTTAAAAACAAATAATTGTAAATCGAAGCCTTCGAAAGTAACGTATACACTTCGAATATTACAAATATCTAATGACTATTAATTCCTATTATTATTCATTCGCCTTTCTTGTAGTTTATTTTTTGTTTCCGGTAATAAAAGGCACGTCAGGCTTTCTCACGAGAATATACTCTTCAATTTTCTATAATAGGAAAGCGTTTAACTTTTAAAAGTTGAAATAAAAAATGTAAACGGGCATGAAGCTGCTCGTATATTTTGTGTGACGCGTTTTCGTTTGCGAGAAAAATCTCCGGACTTCGAGCAGTCACGGCAAAATAATAGATCGCCTGGGCTTCTATTCTTATGGACCGGTGCGCCTCCGCCATCAAAAAAGGAAGTATAACGAGCCGCAGGCCTTTTATCCGACGCATGGCATTGCGAATGCAGTGATGGATATCAGTCATTTGTCATATTCTATTATTAAGGCCGCCGCCTTAAGACTTCCCCCGGAAATTTGTAATATTTCAAGTCAACATCACTAACAATGAAAGACACGCCTTCAACTCCAAACTAAATTAAAGCACAATTATAGTTTTTTTATTGATTAAAGTTACTGGGTATTTCTGGAGTTGTAAAATAGCGAAAGTCTTCTTCCTATCGTCGATTATTTCCACCAAAGTGATGCCTTCAGAAACAAATGAAAACCTCAAACTTCGGCATTCGTGAAAATTGAAAAAGCGATATAACACATAAATTGAAATGCATCAAAAGTTTTAAAAATAGGTAAGGAATAATGTACAGCGGGAAAATGAGGTAGAAATACTACAATTGGCGCTGTTGGTGCTTTGTCTATGCGTCGATTCTGTTTCGCATTTTAAAATTTAATTTTGGCATGAAAAAACTTAATATTCAGACTTGACGAGCACACCGCGCAAGCCCGCTCTTTCAATTTTTCGTTTTCAGTAGCGCATTATATTTTCTGCAGTTACTGGGATGAAATAAAGGTTTCTCTTTGACGTTTGTGCCATATTGTTCTCCGTCATGTAAAAAGCAAACAGCCCATGCTTAGTTTCGTGCACATATATTAAACTCTAGAAATAAAACTGCGGCTTTGTTCTTGTTTTGTGTTGTTCCTACATAATTATTAATTTATTTTACAGATTTTACATTTTAAACTAACCGTTTGTTTTAAACTAACGTATTTTTACTTTATTACTTATCAAATTGCCAGCTCCGATAAGGCTTGTATTATAGTATTATATTTAGTTATCATAGATAACTAAAGGGGGGTGGGACAGTAATGGAAAGACATTAAATAGGCAATGAGTAGATGCAAGACAACTGGTCTGGATTTACCTAAAACATATTTTGGAAATGAGCATGCCAAGGCCATTAAAGTTATAGTAGAAAAGTTAAAAGAGTTAACAATTGGCGAAAAAACTGGACAGAAATCATACACATTTGTCATCATGATCAAAAATTTAAAAAAATTGATTTAATAACATCGTTGCTGAAATAGAAACGCATGTCATCAGATATTCCTGAAGATGATATCGCCGCAGGGAAAGAACAACTGAGACAAGAAATAACAAACTTAATAACGAAATACATAAATGACTGAGAGTGCGAGGTGCGAGTGAGAGCCATTAGCATTAATGATATATTATAGTAACTGGATTATTGGTGTAGGTTTAACATTATATTTAGAATTATATATATATATATATATATATATATATATATATATATATATATATATATATATATATATATATATATATATATATATATATATATATATATATATATATATATATATATATATATATATATATATATATATATATATATATATATATATATATATATATACTATATATGGAATATTATTCCATATATAGTATATTTAAACCGATTAAACCAGTTTCCTTTATATATATATATATATATATATATATATATATATATATATATATATATATATATATATATATATATATATATATATATATAAATATATATATATATATATATACGTAAATAGAATCCAAGTGAGAAGTAATTTTTAAAATTAATTAAAAGGATACGGTCTCAGCCCGGATTATATTTAAACCGATTAAACCAGTTTCCTATATATATATATATATATATATATATATATATATATATATATATATATATATATTCCACTTTTGGTAAATAAGTTACAACGTTCCAAAAGCTCATCCTAATTGTTTGAGCTATATATTTAATGTAGTTTGATTGCTTGTTTGTTTGTTATGTTCGATTAGCCGAATAGTATAATAAACCAACTATATTTGATATTCCGATTGGCTTATCGATTTGCTCAAACACTGAGATAGCAAATTAGTACTATTTCGACTATATCGCAATTATAGTAAACAGTATCTAGATATATCTAGGGCTAAACGCGGTAGTGGAATAATATTGTGGGATCATTCTAGTATTGTAGGTAGAATTCAAACGGTTGATCTGCTTGTGGTAGTGGAACTTATGTTGTACTACCACGGGCGACAAGCGGACCAAACAATTAGTGCAACAATAAAGTTCTTCACCGAATCTGTCGTCTTTTATTACGAATACTTAATTTGCGTACAGGTTTCTAAAAATCGTGTGTTATCCCTGTCAAAAATTTAAAAATTACATTGTCGCTCATCGAAAACGTTTTGGAAATACACATACAAACAGTTCCTTCTGTATCCGCACAACAATATGTTAATAGAAAGCCAGCCTGGTTTCAGAACCAAACATTTAGGAGGTATACCCGTGAATTCAGTTGGTTGTGTCTGGCTGGAGGGAATAGATACATCAGAAGAATCCCTATTATCTTTTTCTGCGTTTGTTGTCTTTAAACGAGCCAATAAACAGGCAATTAATTTTTAATAAATTAGAAATATTCGGAGCTGTACCACGGCTTTGGGGTGGTGTCGGAACAACCTATGGCTATACAGACATCTGCAAATAAAAATAAATGAATGTATTTCAAATAAAGTAACGGTGACTTTTAGGGTCCTAAAAAGTTCAGTATTGATACCATTATTGTCCATTACTTACATTAATGGTTTTAAAGCTGCTTTGAGGTTATGGTTACCTATGGTCATGATATTTAGAAATTATGTGGGTAGTTTGTTTGGAGGAGGTTAGAAGGGTTTAATTATTTCATGAAGACTTAAACTGGTATGTGTGGGACGGTAAGTACTTGCGTTTTGTTTATCGATGCTAAATTAAGATTTTTAAGCATATTGATTTCGTTACAAACAAAATAGCTAGAGTAAATTATATTATTTATGTAAAATTGGATGTCATTTATGTATATCTGCTAGGCTGTCAATATATAAGATAATGTGACGATCTTAAGAGCCGCGAAGGCGCCAGAAGTTCGAGGTTATTCTCGAGGCGGCCCATTCCAGAGAGATCTATCCGGACGGCGAGCACGAGTAGCGACTGTTCGGTGCCAGCGTGGAAGATTCGCGAAGGGTCCCGCACGGATCGATACGGGTATATAAGCGAGCCGTCGCTCGCTACCGGCCAATATAGTTCTGAGTGCAGTCGGAGTACTTGGCGCGATTATCGATTGACATAAATAGTTAGAAATAAATCCTGTGAAGATAAATGTTTATAGTAGCCTTAAGTGACAGTTAGTTTTTAGTGTTCGTGTTTAGTGTTCGTGTTTAATAATTAGTTAATAAGACTGTAATAGTGTTAAATAAATTAGTTGGCTATTTTAATATACCGAGTGTTTTAATTCACACCTTAACGAACGAAAAACGCTACAATAAGTATAGCTCCTCTCTTCGCATATTGTCCTACGGTATTAGGTCATATAGTGTGGTTTACTTTAGGTTATATTTTATTATACATACATATTTAGATTGTTGCTAAATGTACTCTTAAATATACGGTACAAATTTTCATTTGCTCCTATTTCCAATAATATTAAGTAAATTCGAGCATATCTTTGAAAAACAAACAGGGTAAGTACGATTTTTAGGGGCGTTCAACAGTGTTCAAGCGGATATTGGAAATGCTCTTCATTTAAAAATTCCACAAAAAATAAATAACAAGACCTGGTTTTAAGTGTTTCGACATACTAAAAAAACGTTGCAAAAACATACAGACGATGTAATATTAACCTAAAATTTACAGGTAAATAACACCATCTGTTACCAAAAGTTACCTAACATCAAACTTGTGGCTTTCCAAAAAGGCAATGGTTTCTCCACAGTCTTTAGAGATAAATTAAGTTTACATTAGATTTCTCGTGCCTGTGCAATGATTTTGTTACAAAAGTACAAGTTCGCTGTTACCGGGCGTTACATATGCCCAATGACGTAAAAACCATATTTTCTCAAATAACGTGTGGTATACCCTAACGTATTCTCGAGAAAATGAATAAATAAGAACGGTGTCCAACCCTGTTCAGACAAATAAAATCGTCAGACCCTTACCACAGTTGTGTTACAACTGGTGACAAAAGAACGCAGCCGGCAAAATAATGGTCTCCCACCACTCGAGCAGTTCTCGCTTACAGTGACATTGACCTATTTCTGGTTATATCACCTTAGTCAGCTGTTCGTTGGTGTATTTAAAATAATGGAAAACTGGTTTATCGACGGTAAGATATTCAAGGAGAAAGGTAGTTTGTCGGGCAATTCCGTCATACGAAGAAGCAACCGCAGACACGTGTTTCGGACTATTAGTCCTCATCAGTACAGTATAGCCAAGGAGTAAGATGGCCACTCAATGGAAAAAACACTCAAATGGAGACCATAAGGAGGGTGACCAATGTCGCCAATTTGGTGCTTCAGTCACAACATCTTCAGGATTCGAAGACAAGATGTGACGTCGCGCCGGAGGTGACTGGGACACCCCAGGCCCACCATAGCCCATGGAAGTATTAATTTTTCCATTGAGTGTCCATCTTACTCCTTGGCTATACCGTACTGATGAGGACTAATAGTCCGAACCACGTGTCTACGGTTGCTTCTTCGTATGACGGAATTGCTCGACAAACTACCTTTCTCTTTATTTACAATAATAACATTTGTGTTTGTGTAGTGATTGTGTAGTACCAAAGACGCGAAAGATACGAAATAACTTTGATCAACCGCAGTGCGCAGTTGCGAAACCATTTCGCAATTACAGTTTTTGTAAATCCACATCACATTTCTGTATTCAGTAAGTACCAATCTTCCTAATTTTTCAATTGATAAAGGTTTATCCGTAAGTTTGCAATCGTCTTTCTGTCACGACTTCTTCAATACAATTTTGTTGATACTTAAAACTTTGAAGATGAGTATACGTTGTATGAGCAAAATTGCTTCTCTGTTGGATATCCTCTTGCAAGGTCAGCCGTTATTTCAGAAGCACCCGGTATAAGTGACCTTGGTAACTACAAATTTGCGCTAATCATCCAGAAGTTAATCCACGTTCAAACAAGTTAATCAAATACAAATTATATCCACTAAAACTCCAATCAATGTTTATTATAGCCCCATCAAGTAGACACCAACGCCGATACTCGAGAGTTTCGACGTTTGTAACCAATCAACTAAATTTCCAATCGAAAGTGCTCGTTACGGGCACAGTTGTGTTGCGGCGTTCGCCACTGCCGAGAACGGGATTGGCTACGAGGCAAATAAATTAGGCTCGCGAAACAGGCCCGGGACGCGACACACAACCACTGGTAGGAACGAGCTATGCGACACCTATTAAACCGGGATACTGAGCTTTGACAAACTATCGCGACCCGAAATCGATGCGGCCCACGACTTCGGTCGCATTAACATTTCAGTTTGGCTATTAATTGCAATACCTATAGACATAGCTATGCCGCCCTGCAGCCGGCTCTACATTTCCAATGCGATACAACACTAATTATACCTGTGTTATACAGACGCTAATACCTTGTCATCTATAAAGCAGGCGTAAAATAAACGCCTCTGTGCACAGCAACGAATATTGTTGTGCGATTGTAATTGGAAAATGCTCCTATGCTGAGTGTTATCGTTTGTTTATAAAAGACCTCAGCAACACCTGTTGAATCTGAGGTACGAATGGTTTTCTGATGTAAAAATCTGTTCGTTCTGTTCGTTATTTTACTATTTAAGATCTTGCGAATGTGTGTACGAAGTTTGCGTGCAGGGAGTCTACTCTCGTCATCTTTGTGAAGCGAATGCGAGACTTTTCGAATGGAGTGGGGATATCACCGGTTACCTTCTGTTTGGTACGTACCTATGAGCAAGTTTTTTTGTTGCTAAGAACAACAACACACGCGCCACGCCCATACGTTCCCATACGTTTGATTGTATGGTATGGGCGTGGTGCTTGCGTTATTGTTCTTAGCAACAAGCAAACGTGCCTGGGAGTCTACTCTCGTGATAATTCGTTAGAGTCTGTTTCCATACCAAAAATTGGATAATAATTACATTTCTAGTAACTGGGGTCCCATGTCTAGACCAGAACCCCTATAGTGCGGCGCTGAGGTTGAACATGGCGTATCGAGGCCTAGTTCTAATATTATAGAATATAGTAATGTTTTTAATCAACTATCTCCAATAACAATTACTCTGACATCATGTGTATATCCCATCTGCTATGGATTCATCCATTTTCATATCCTGTCGATCCTCCTTGATCCTTGCCAGAAGCGTCAAGGCATTGCAGCGGTCTGTGTAGATGGCTATGAGGGCGGTGTTTTTTAATTCTCATATGAATGCCCAGTTTTCAAGTTTATGGAGTATATATTGTATTATTTATTTATAAATTTCAGCCTTGTCTCAGCCCCCGGCTAAGAGTTGAACTTTGCAGTTGAAAACTGATGAAACTGCACTATGCAGAAGCTTCAAGATGGCATAGATCCTTGGCCAATTTTTTATTTGAAGACAATCAAAAACTACTGCCATTCATTTGTTTATGTTGAGGCTCTGAAATGATCTGCAAATATATGTACAACATTTTGATTTAACTTTCGCTATTTATTTAATTAGCCTCTGCTTTATATGAACGTGACTGGTGTGACTGGTTGACAACATTCACTACACCTACAGACATATTTACTGGGCTTGCCTACTTTTCAACTATTGTGTTAAGCAAGAAATTCAAGAAACATCACTGGCCATTATCGCATCACAATGTTTAAAATTTTAAATACGTTAAAATTAAAATTCCTGAAATATGTGAAACAACTCCCTATTTCCCCCAAATGCGGGACAATTGCCTGTTTTTATTTTTTGTTATTTAACTGTTATTCTAACTTCTCGGTTTAGACATTTCTTTAAGTTTAATATGGACGTTCTGCTGCTTTGTTTCGTCTCACTGAAAGATACAATACAAATTGGGGTTCTAACTAATTCAGATTTAAATAGTATTTTACTCAATTCTAACGGTTTCACGAATAGAAGCGAATGATTAGAAAGTAGAGATGTAGTAAAGTCAAAACATACATTGACCATCATAATGAACAGTTACACTTTTATAATAGCTTTATAATAAACAGGTACCTATTTCTTATGAGACTGTTCTAATAAAACTAGAACCAATTCACCATTTTTACTTTATCATACGCAGTATAATAAAGTATTGTAATCATGCCGAAAAAAAAAATTGAGATTTTAACGGAAATAGGGACTTTTTGGGTCCCCTGAACATTTTTGACCAAGGTACAAAAAAATGTCTGTGTGTGTGTGTGTGTGCGTGTGTGTGTAAACGATTTTTGTGGCGACGATTCCGGAGAAACTACTAAAGGTATCGGGACGATAGTTCATATTTAGTTTCATGACGTAACTTAGAGCTGAAAAGCTTTTGATTCAAAAGGGTCCAAACGAACTGGCTATTTACTCTTTGCATTTTTCAACGATTTTGCAATTGAGCCGCCATTTCTGTAATTTTGTCAAAATAGATAAATAATAAATTAAAGTAAAGGAAATTTTGTATAATTTATGTTTATAACATTTTTTGGTAAAATTAATACTTTAGCTGCAGGAGCAAATTCTATTTGATCAAAATCGTGTCTGCATTAATACCAGGTAGCCAAGATATTTTGAGCTTTTTGACAGTATTCAGAACGTCAGCGGTTGCGAAACGTCAATTCAACACGCAAATGCATGGAGAATGCGATGAGAAACACGCGCGCACGTATAGTGCAACAATAATAAAACATCTTGGTGTCAATGTGTATTTCGATTGCGGATAGCAATGTTCTTATGTTTTCGCGAATAAATACAAGAAAGATCGTAAGACGGTATGGTAACATTAAAACTTTTTGGAATATCGAGTATAATTCTTTATAAACTTTTGTAGTAAACACTGAAGACGGGGTAAAACCCGAAAATATAGTATGCTAGAAGCCAATATAATATATTAATCATCAGAACCAATAAACTTTTTACTTTATCTTATGTAGTATGACAAAGAGGTTTAGTCTTAGCATTTTTGAAATATTTTACAAATAAGCCGCTATTTCTGGAAGTTCGTCGAAATAGTTAAATAATAAATTAATGTAGAGGAAATTCTGAATAATTTATGACTATGAATTTTTTTAGTAAAATAAATATTTTAGCCGCATGAGCAAATTCTATTTCATCGGGATCGCTCGTACTGCATTAAAACATTAGTATTAAAACTAGTTAGCCAGGATTTGGCAGATACTGTGATTCTTATGACAGTAGGTAGTGTCAAATGCTGATGTTATGACATTACATACTGTAAATATAATCAAAATATCTGTCTAGTTCTAGTAGTTTTATTTTAATGCAGACGTGGCCGATCTCGATTAAATAGAATCTCATGCAGCTAAACTATTAATATATGGTATGATAAAGTCGTGCCTGGCCACATCAGATTTTTGTGTTCAGATTCGGAATCTACAGCAAAGAAAAAAGTTAGAATCAGTTGTCATTTGAAATCGATCTAATTTTTTTGGCCTGTGGAATTTTAATCACGCATGTCACAAATGTCTCGAATCAAGCTATTACAGATTGCAAATAAAATTGAAAAATTAGTCTGATATATTTTTAAAATGCATTTGCGCTTCAAATAGGTACTACAGGGTCCTGCAACTCAACTCCCGTCTTCTGTAGCTCAGTTACTAATTAAGCTAAGAGTTTGACATTTTGCAGGCTTACCCTGTAGTTCAAGGTACATTTCATGAAAGGTACATTTCATGTTTTTAATTGGAACACATACATTTTCACATACACATACAATTCCCAATATTTTGAAGTAGTTGTTCGAAATGTCTTCCATGCTCGTCAAGGCACAAACGAAGACGAGTATGAAATGACCTCGCCACTGCTCTTAATAGGTCGGGCGTAATAGTTCGAAATGCGCCTCGGAGTCTTTCTTGTATGCTTTCTGGTGTTGTTGGAGGTTCAGCATAAACGATGTCCTTAACGTAGCCCCACATGAAGAAATCAAGTGTTGTTAAGTCCGGTAATCCAGTTTTGTTAAGTCCGGTGATCGAGGAGACCAAGCAACTAGTTCTCCTCTTCCAACGCACCGATTTGGGAAGATTTCGTTGAGCTGGTCCCTGACATGTAACGAGTAATGTGCTGGAGCTCCATCATGTTGCAGCCGCATTTCCGCCCTTACCGCTATAGGTAAATTTTGCAGTAAATTTGGCAATTGAACAACTACTTAATTAAGTACACTCAAATCTAAAATACTTCTGTGTGTTATATTTTATGAAATAAATTGTTTGTCAACGCCACGTACGGTATTTATTACATAATATTGCCGTTGGAAACGTTGAAACATTTTGGCGAATAACTTTTAAAGTATTGGGAATTCTGATGGGGTTGTATTTAGAAACAATGTTTATTTTTTAATTCTGCATGGTTTCACCTAAAAAAATTATGTGTTCCAATTTAAAATAAGAACAATAACACTCTTTGAAGTTTGACTAGTTTGACACTAGATTTTGGTCAGTCTGTATAATTTGGATCAATGACACTTGGTTGGTAAAATAAGAACAATAAGACACTTTGAAGTTAGACAAGTTTGACACTAGATTTTGGTTATCCTGTATCCCATATAATCTACAATAATTTCTTGAAATGTACCTTGAAGCACAGGGTAAGCCTGAAAATGCCAAACTCTTAGCTTAATTAGTAACTGAGCTACATAAGACGGGAGCTGAGTTGCCAGCGCCCTGTATAATACTCCACAAACTCAATTTAATTATCAAGAACGAAAAGTTTTGGCCCCCATTTTGAGGTATATTGTACATGAGTGTATATAATCGACGTAGTCGCTATCTGTTTTCATTTTTCTGGCATCAACTTTAGCCATTGATCATTGCTTATCTAGGCTGCGGTGGTGGTGTTTAAAAAGAGGCGCGCTCGCAACACACCGGCGGCAGCGGCGGCGGCGAACGGGCCTCGCTGAACAACGCTGAATAATATCGCTCGCAACGTCAGAAATTTATTGTTATACTCGAAAACTCTTTTAATGCTTAAAACGATTAGGGTTACGGGCATTAATAACCACCGGAGCATTGTTGCCTCCCGCGAATATAAATTTTAGGTTTTTTTCCACCCCCCAAATTTTTACGACATAAAAAAACGCACCCCTGTGTAGCAGCCCGTTCCACCCCGGTACTCCGTTCTTCATTATTCGATTTTTCCCGAAAACACGCGTTTTAATGAGTGCCCTCGACAACGAATCCCTTTATGTTGCAATTACGACCGTTTTTTTTTAAATTTAATCATCGAGGTCCGGTATTTGCATACATGTTGAATCAAGCACACTGACTCCCTTAAATAAGTTTATTTATTTCCAAGTAACCAACCCTCTCTTTAGCAGTTTATATTGATTAAATGTTTGATACACTATACAGTTAATTCATTGTGTTTGTATTTTTTTAATTGAATTTGTAAAATTGTACACAATGAAACATGTTTCTAAATAACTTATTTTGTGTAAATGTTGTTGCATAAGAAATCTGTCTTGCATCACCCTATTTTGAACAATTATTTGTTGTTTTCGCTTTTTTTAGTTTCAGATATTTGTTGATTTGTTGATATTTGCTGTTGATGATCGTCCAGGATGCGAAAAAAAAAACCTGATCAACGTTTTCACATTTTAACTTACAAGCACACAATCAAAGTGTATTGACATCAATAATAAACAGAATTTAAACTCTATTACATAATAACTTGCTCTTCCATCTTAAATATGCTCGTAAATTTTACGTTTATGTAAAATGCTTCAAGAATAGTCACTGCAAAAGAAATTGTATGATACTAATGCCAATAAAGATTTTAATGTTTTTTGTTTTCGTCTTAGAGATAAAATTTGATAACTTTAGAATTCATACGCCATGGATGTTTATTATGCAAATAGACTAAATATTTGAATTTTAAAGAAAAAGATTATAGTTAACAAAAAAAAGATATGTATAATGACCTTTAGACCAAGTTCTAAAAGCCTCATCAAGTAAACCGATATTTATTGTTCAAAATTAATGAAATATTCAGTGCAATTTCTTAGAATATTAAATATTCAATTACTTGTCATGAACAAAATGAATACTACTTGTAGGTGACTCAGTTTTGTGAAATATATTTAAAATAGCCCAACCCACATTATAAATACATTTTTACGTGTGCAGTTTTTGACAAAACTTTTCCACTAAATAAGCGCAAAAGGCGATAATTATGCGATGGAGAAATGTCAAAAATGACCATATTACCGCTGTCACAGCTCATCGCAAATTCGAGATGGTTGAACAGAGACATAGAAATATCGTACATTAAATATTCCGTTTTTTTTTTTAGTTTGATGTAAAATCCTTAAATTTGAAGATTGATAGCAAATCGTTTTTCGTTCAATTTGGATTTCATATTACAATTAAATATATCGGGATTAATTTGTGTCTTTATTTTATATTTTTTTTCCTGTAGTTTATACCTATTTACTAATTTTATATTCTGTGGTTGACTACATGTAAAGAAATACGCCAATAATTTTTCTTATTTCTTAGGTTTTTGTTTTAAATACTGCCTGTATTTTTTGTTGAGGTAACTAAAAAGACTTAGAAATCTGTCGCTCCTATTATAGTAATATGTTGGTGTAAACCAACATTTTATGCTTGATACTTGATTTAATCAGAAGGGGTGCTGTCATAGATTGAAGTTCATACTTCAATACATTCAATACATATATAAAATAGCAGCTCAATTGATTTATTGTAGATCAGTGCCCACGCCTCGCCAATTAAGAAAAAAATAATGTAGATTCAACGTTTTCGGGATCCCGGGATTTAGATTTATAACCCCGGGATCCCGAAAAAGCTCATTATTTATCGGGATCCCGAGATTGGAAGCCGTAATATTTACACCATAACTACCGTAATCTTAAATTAATTATAAGGATGTAAACGCAGATTAATTGATATGAAACTTGGTATACAGGTTTATCTCTTAAAAAGTAAGGACAAGTTTGAGAATGGGCAAAATCGGTTCACGTCATTTTTTTCCAAAGTTACACGATAAGTGCCGTAATTTTAGAGCAACTGATCTGAAATATGGTATACAAGTTTATCTCTTAAAAAGAAAGGACAAGTTCGTGAATGGGTAAATTCGGTGAACTTTGGCCCTGCTCTTACCAGTTTTAATTCGATTTAATAAAATCAAGTTGATAGCCTGGGACGTCACACGCAAAATACAATTTTTAGGATAGAGTCTTCTAGCAATTTGATTCTAATTCCTAATTCCAAACTTTGAGATTTGAGACTCTATTATTTTTAGTTACGGACTACCACTTCACAGATTTACCTTGAACTTAACCAATATATGAGATTTGAGGTACTACATTCCAATTTTATAATTGAGCAAGAAATTACACCGAAGACAACATTATTAAATTAATTAAATTTAACACGTACTGGCTTTTTTACCACCCTGAAAGGTAATAAAAATTATGACTGCGGCTATGGACTTTTCAGAGCAAATTTATTTATTTACTGCAAACTTAATTATTTGAAACTTAATTTTTAATTATTTTGACAGCCGGTAACAACCCTTAAGTATATTTTGCACTGTAAAAAAAGAATGTAATAAAATTATTAGGATTTTGAGCATTTTGGAAAAGTAAAAAGGAAAATCATCACGTACGACAGTGAGTAAATCCAGTGTGTGTTTTATTTATATCTACTCTGACTTACACCATGCAATCAAGAGCTATACATATTGTGGTGGAGGCGCCGGGCACACATAACAATATGAGCACTATTTTCGGATATAAATCCTTCCTGCGGCCATGAAAGGATGTCATTGTGACCGCACGTCAGGTGTCCCGCTATGTTGTTATATTCCATGAGTAAGATATTGATATTAGGGTTGACCATCGACGACAGCTGAATGACATAGTGAGAACATCGTAACCGATAGGGCGGGTGTTAGCCAGATATGATTGGCGTTTAGGATATCCGGTGGTCAGTTATGTACGTGTTAAGCCAAAGCAACTAAATTTGATATACATACAGCATGAATGTAATATTGTACAAGTAAAATATGGATAAGGTCAATTTCCAACAATTATTTCTGTAGGGTTTTGAAATACCCTATGAATTAATTCTTTCATTACATTTGATTTTACATGAGCATTTCTCTGATGATAATGGTGCAATTGTAGAAAGTATGTAAATTTTACAGAACAGTCGCACAGTATTTGCTGGCATGAGTACGTATAAACATTCCGCCATTTTATATACTCACATGTTAACGACAACATATGTCGAAAAGTTCCAAATAGAGTCAGAATAGCATCGGGAATCGGACTAATTAGCCATTAGAAATGTCGTTAGGGGTTCCGCAGTGTCAAGTTCCCAGTGTCATTTTCATGTATTTATTCTAGTATGGGATTATTATGTTAATATTGGATTAATAAACAATATAACCCAATAAACCACTGTTATGTCGATATAACATCCAACGGGCAAGAACATTCTAGACTAATTATTCATTAACTTCAAATAGAAATAATAAAATTATCTGTTACATAAAAACAAAATAGCCTAGAAAACAGTAACCTATAATTTAAATCTGCGCTCATAATGGTGCTTTACGAGAACAACATAGTTGAAGGTGGTGGGTTTCAATATGATCTTATATGCCTATCACCAGACAAGTTCTGAGCTTCTATGAGAAAAATTGTGTTGGTCCCATTCATAGAAAATCAATAAATGCACAGAGTGATTTCCAATTCTAGACGAAAATTTATGCGGACAGGAAACTAAAGTAAAATTTAAAATTTAATGGCTCCATTTAATTAAACAAAAAATAATTAAATATAATTGAAGTACGTACTAATTTTGACAACACAAACAATTTAAATGTTCTTCACATTTTTTATTTATAATTTGGTTTTTACATTTTATTGTCACCTCGAGTTATAAATTATCTTGTATTAGTAGAGTTTTCACCATTGTGTATGTTTGAGCAAGCCTTTTTCTTATTTAACAAACTTTAAGAGAAAATATAGAAATCATCTGTTATAGATGAAATTAGTTTGTACAAATATCTTCTACTTGGGTGTTTATGCCCACACTTCTTTTCTCAGCACCTAATTATTGTTCTGACTAAAATGTTTTATAAGAGTTATCTATTTTTCCAATAGCCTAAAAAATAAAAAATATTTAAAAAACAGTATTTTCAATGGCTCTAACTTCTTACTTAGAATAAATGTTTCTTAATTTTTTTATTTTCCCCAATGATATATTTTATTCTTATTTAGAAGTTTTATGACCAAACTTAGCATTGAAAAGCTTTTGGTTCAAAAGTGTTTACTCTAAGAATTTTTCATGGATTTTGCAAATGAGCCGCCATTTCTGTAATTTCGTCAGTTAAATATTAAATTAAAGTAGAGGTAATTCTGAATAATTTATGCCATCCATTTATGATATCTTTGGTAAAATTAATAGTTTAGCTGCAAGAGCAAATTCTATTTGATTGAGATCGGTCGCATCTGCATTGATATTAAATTAGTTATCCAGGATTTGCCAATTATTTTCATTCTAATCACAGTAGGTAGTGTCAAATGCTGCCAGATGCTTTGACAATACCTACTGTCAATAAATTCTGACGTGAATTTGAAAAAACACCCAAGTGCATAAACTAGCTCATAAACTTTACAACATAGTTACGCTTTATTTCAAATATTTTCCACAGTACAAGTTTATAATTTTAAAAACCCATGGAAATAATACTTACGAAAAAAATATTGAAATTGAATAAAAACTATTTGCAGACTACATTAATGATCTTTTCAGATCCAATAATCTCTGATTCATTTATTTAAAAGTTGTTACAAACAGAAATTCTTGATTTTTATGTAATAGCGAATATAACAATATGCAAAATTTAATATCCGGTATGCCGGATAGTAGTCCGAATCTTGGGCGAATCATGGCCGGATAGTTCAGTAAAAAGATCCTGACGATGTTGTATCAAAACATCTCTCAAATCCTGGCTAACTAGTTTAATTTTAATGCAGACACGACTGATCTCAATCAAATAGATTCTCATGCAGCTAAACTATTAATTTTATATATTGTATGATAAAGTCACGTGCCTGGCCACATATTTTTTTGTTGGGTTCCGCCAGGATCCAACCCAATTTAAATGGTTCCGCAAGAGTAAAAAAGTTGAAAAACGCTGTATTAGAGTATAGTAATAACATTTACTGAAACTATGAGTTTTTGCAGCGATTGAAAAACGCAGAAAAATTAGTTTCAACTGAAAAATCGCGACATATATATTCATAAACAAATTTCCTTTTTCCCGTAATATATACGCAAATTTTCCACAACCAAAATCGATTTTCTTGTCGAACCACATATCCATTCATCGAATTCTTTTGCAAATGCAAGAAATTCAGCGATAGCAATGTGGGCCGCAATACCCACAACTCCTGGCAACCTCCGGCCTTAGAATGTTTTCTAATTCCGCCTTGCTAAAGTTTCCAACTGTGCGGAAAGTCTAGGGTACCGTCGACCATTTAAAGACATGACTGAGCAGAGCGACACAAAGGCAAACAAGTGCTGGGACCGTATTGAGTGGTGGCTCGCATCACCGGGAAATAAATTTGTTTCTGCCGCATTGTAAACAGGTCTTTCGTTCGGAGTCTCGGTGAGAATTGGTGTTACGGGTCAGCGAGCAGCCGGGGTAACCAATCACCGCGACCCGGCGGAGGCGGCGGCGACGGTGGCGACACCACCGGCACCGCAGCCGCAATAGGGGCGGCCTAATCCGTGTCGCCTTTTTCCTTGTTAATTTCGCGTTCGTCTAGATACGACGTGGGTCTTACCGTATGCCGCAGTCATTAAGATATGACTTCAGAGCTGAAATATTCATTAGAGAGTTGTGGATGAGGTTAGGAATGGTGGAATTCGAATTAGTGGCGAATTGAGTGATTTTCAATTTGTTTTCCTGTCGTTGCGGTAATAGTGTAAGCAGGCATGAGCCATGGATTGCAATTTTGTCAAGTCTCCTATTGCATGAAAAGTTTTAATTATGACATAATAGAATTCATTTATTACAGATGTAATTGATTTAATATTTGGCATTTGCGAATTTGTCACCGATTTTTTAAAAGCTTGGGTTAATAGCAAATTATTATATAAGTGCACAATTTTTCTACACTATATTATTACTTTCTATACTATACTAATAAATTGTGGTTAAGATAATATGTAAAAATAGCCAATAATTTCCAATAATAGTGCCACAATGAGTTCATTATGAAACTAAACTCGTTATGGGGCTATTATCCCTTTTTTTTACGTTAGCCTGAAACACTAATCTAATGATAAATTTTCTAGTGTACTTTCATAATGAACACATTGTGACACTGTTTTTGGATCCATAATGGAACGACTTTCATTGTGAAACTCATAATTCAATCAAACTTATAATTCCGAAGACCAGGATTCATGGTTTAAAACAATGGACTCTATCAAAACGCTGTCAGTAATTCTAAGACATGTATGGAAAAAATTTCTGGATTTAAAGGGAAAGTACAAAGGTTTATTCTGTGACTCGTTTGGAGATTCTAGAGCATTCGGATTCAGCGTAATATGAAACCATTCTCAAAATTCATGTTTTTCAGACTTATCAGTATTTTATGATGTTCAAATGTTTTCTCGAAAATGTTGATAAATACAACTAAATACTTGATATCTTCCTGAAAACCATAGGGTGGAAATGTCGTTTAAAGAAGGTAAATAGAAAAAATACTGGGCTAATGATCAAAGTAGACAATGGATGATTGCTAACATCTGATTGTTAATATAATTATTGTCTATTATTGCTGATTATTATTTAATTTGTTGTTTACATCGCGATTATTGCTGTTTGAATTACATTTTTTAAAATGTTTTTCATAAATACAATACTATTTTGCATCAAGACGGTGATTTGCAGTACAGAGAACTGTCAAGTTCGGATGTTAGTATTCATCCAATATAGTACGAACTACGGTTTTGAGCAAAATATTAAGTATTTTGTGTTCAAAGAATCAGAGTGCACCCATAAAATACACGAAAAAATTACTCTTTAGCCAAAAACAAATGAAATTACGCTAGATGGCGCCAGTAATATAGTATCGGGCAAAATAGATTTCGTCAGTGTTTATTTGACAATTTTCGACTATTTTCACGAATTCATCTAGGTTATCCAATATCCACATAAATGAATTAACAAAAACTTACTTTTTTATTGCCTTGGTGATAAAAATTGACGATCGATATTTTTTTGTGTTCTAAATGTCATCCTGATTCTAAATATCACACAAATAATATAGGGTGCCATTTCAAATTCCAATGACGACGATATTTCCGGAAAAACCGGAAGTAATACTAACCTCAGGAGTATAAAAAATGGCATTTTTTACTATTAGCACTTCTCAAAATTTTATTTGTCCAGAGTCATAAATAAAAAAGCTTAAACGCGCTTACCTATGGCGCACAAAAAATGTGATTAAGATAATATGTTACATTAGCCTATAATTTCCATTGTAACACTGAAAATAGTGCCATAATGAGTTCATTAGGAGACGAAACCCGTATAGCTATTGATGATACGAGTGTGTACGATTCCAAAAATGTAAAATGTGGTAAAAATTCGAAATACCATAAATACATAAGTAATTAATACCAAACTAACTAACTACTCATATCGCTTTATGTAGTCCTATTTTTCTCTTTTTGTTCTCGTTACCAGGAAAGGCTGATAAATTTTATACTGTGGTTTCATAATGAACATGACTTTGTGTTCGGTTCCATAATGGGACGGCTTTCATTGTGAAACCGTAGTTATGATGATTTTCTGGGAACGAAATTCATAATAATGAAAACTATTAAATAAAATATGAGAGCAAAACAAAAAAGGGGTATGTTTTTAATGGAAATTATACAGGCCGTTGCTGCAAAAGAAAAACATTTGCCTCTTATCACACAACGATTCATTTAAGCCATTCAAAAATGACTTAAAATCTATGTTACACAATCTGTGTACCTACACTATTGGGAGGGTGCGTGATGCAAGCGCCTCTCCCAGTGTAGGCGAGTACTATCTTAACGAGGCGTAAATGGAGCAGTTCGCAACTATATGTTACAGTTATCTGTAGTGTTTTAGTGGTCCAATCAAACTTGTATTATTATATTGTTTTTGGAAAATAACTGTTAATAGTGAACTTCATTAACTTAATTTCATTGAACTTAATTTAATTTACAATATATTATAAAATATACTTATAAACAACTATTAGGTAAGGTTATGTTTCATGTACAATTAGTTCAGGTTAAGTTATTGTTTTTTGATTAATAAACTAGCAAGGATGTGCTGTAGGGTCCGAGATCTACCTCATATTCGCACAGTCAATTAGCCTGCACAACACAAAATGAGGTTAGTTTATGTTTTGAGACTTTTAGGTTGTATTGTAATTATGTAGAACACGTGCACAACACAAAATGAGTGTACTTTATGTTTTGGGACTTTTAGATTA
Organism: Melinopterus prodromus; assembly: GCA_964023965.1. Taxonomy (NCBI): domain Eukaryota; kingdom Metazoa; phylum Arthropoda; class Insecta; order Coleoptera; family Scarabaeidae; genus Melinopterus; species Melinopterus prodromus. The sequence continues at coordinate 53,358,203 of OZ030394.1, forward strand.
TATTGTAACTTTCTTATAAAACAAGCAATCAAACTAGACAAACCCTTTTACTCAACCTTAATAATAAGATTATATTGCTGAATTGTGAATGTAATTTGAAAATAAATTTCAATTTTAGCTCAACATGAGTGTAATAATCTTGGAAATCGATAAAATTTGCATTTCTTGATATTTCTCCTATTATTCGTACATTTGTCAATACAAAACTTATAGTGTTGTCCCCCCATTACGAAGTTATCGATAAACGATCTGTTGCTGTGAACCACAGAATTATATACTTATGCGTTATGACAGCTAGGCAACAACATAATGCGCCGTACTGCCTATTTGTAGCGCCGTACTGCACATTTGTAGGCCGATATTTCTCCGTTTCTCCACCACGGGCGCCTAAACCGATTTTCGTCTCCCTTCCACGGGGCATGCACGGTGCCAATACACCTCCAATCGCAGTAATTAAAAATGATAGAGATCTCATATTTTAGAATAGGAATAGGAAATGTGATAAACAATATTTTGACTAGCTTACACCCTGAATATACTACAAATCTTTTTGTTTAGTTTTTATTTCGTGTGGATGGTTTTCCCAATATCTTGTCAACAAGTCAGTGAGACTTTTTATAGGAATGATTATTGATTATATTATATTATACGAGTTTATTTGCACACACAATATCACTATAATACAATATATATTATAATAAGCAAATTTGTATGTGATTGTTTCTTCATCCCTCACGCTTCACCTCGAGACCGAAGATTTTGCAATCCTGTCCCGGGCTATTGGTTTGGAGGGTGTAGTCTGTCATCTTCTTAGTTTTACTTTTCTGTTGTCAGGATTGTTCTTACTTTTAATTTGAATTGTTGCGGTTTGAGTTCCTTCACGCTTGTTGGTAAGTTGTTGTACTGTTGTGCTGTTTCCGTTGTCAGATTGAGTGAGAATTTCTTTGTTCTGCTTCTCTCCGTTCGTATATGTGAGTATCCTCTCGTTGAATGGGTGTGCGTTTCATCATTAGTTCTTAGCTTAATTTTGGTTTTTATTAGTTTGTGTTTAATTTTGTATAGTAAGAACAAGTTGTTGAAACGTATTAGTTTAGTCATATTTAATTCACCTGTGTGTTTGTATACTTCGTTGGTGGGTGTACATTATACAGTACTTTCAATATCTTGTTCTGTTGTATTTGGATGCTGTCAAGGTTCTTTTGACTGGTATCACTCCATATAGATACGAGGTATGTATTTAATGACGCAAATAAAGCATGGTACATTTGTTTTCTTATGTGTTGTGGAATTATATGCCTTACGTAATACAGGAGTGCTATCGTTTTTGCGTTTTTTGTTAGTAAGGTGTTTATGTGCGAATCCCACTTTAAGTTACTGTTTATTACTAGGCCCAGGTATGTTATTTCCGTATTTTGTTTCAGTTCGACGTTGTTAATATGTATGTGGAGTTTCGGTTGATATCCCTTGTTCTTAAATATTATGTACTCAGACTTGTTTTCGTTTACTGTTAACAGGTTCCGCAAGAACCATTCTTCTACTATTTTCATGTCTTCTTCAATCATTTTTTGCATTTGTTGCGTCGTGTTTGCGGAGTACAATATGCAGGTATCATCCGCGTACATAAAAGGTTTACCAGTAAGTCGTAGGTCAAAGAAATCATTAGTGTAGACAATATACAAAATCGGAGGTATATTTCCGCCCTGGGGTATTCCGTATTCTGCGTGTTGGATGCTGCTTTCGATGTTGTTGATTCTGATCTTCTGTGGTCTGTTGTTCAGGTACGTTTGTATTATGTTTAGGTTTTTGTCTTTTATCCCCAAATTTTCAATTTTTTCAATGAGTTTCGTTTTTGATATGGTATCGAATGCTTTCTTCAGGTCGATAAATATTGTGCATACAATATTCCTCTGATCTAGGTTGGTTTTAATTTCTTGAACCAAATCCATCGCAGCTGATGTCGTACCTGAGTTCTTTTGAAAAGCATACTGTTGCTGGTGGATAATGTCGTTGTCGGCTAAATGATGCACAATTCTTCTATGTATCACTTTTTCTAGTATTTTGCCAATCACAGATAGGAGCGATATTGGGCGGTAGTTTTCTACTTTTTTCTTGTCTCCTTTTTTTGTAGATGGGTATAATTATGGAAGTCTTCAAATACTCAGGGTATATCCCCTCTTCCATCACTTGATTTATTAGTCGTACCAGAATTGGACTAAGGATACGTTTATTTTTCTTGATAGTTTTCGGTCTTATGTTATCGAATCCTGGGGCAGTGTTGTCTTTAATTTCATCAATTATGTCATCCACCTCCCTTGCATCTGTTGGTTTAAAGATCGCTATCTGTGTTGTTTTCCTTGTGATCTTGTTGTTTTGTTGATGTACTCTTATCATGTGGTTTTCGGCCAGTTTCTTTCCAATTGTTGCGTAATAGTTGTTTATTTCTTCTGCAATTTCTCTTGTATTTGTAGTGATCGAGCCATCTTCTTTGGTTATTTCATGTATTTGCGAGTCTTTTTTTATTTTTCTGCTACTTAAGGCGTTTATCAGTCTCCATGTTTTGCTGGAATCTCCGCGACACTTTTCGAACTTAGACAAGTAGTAACGTTTTTTGGTGTCTTTGATTAGGTTGCTTGTGTATTGTTTCTTTTCCTCGTATTGTGATTTTAGAAACTCGTTGTTGGGGTTCTTTCGGTATCGCTGGTACAACTTATTTCGCTCTGTGATGCTTTTAATTACTGCTTCGCTTATCCAATCGCTTCTCTCTCTTCTTTTTAGTGTCTTTCTGATTTGGTTGTTTTCAATGATTTGTTGTAAATACTTTGTAAGATCTTCGAAGGTTTTAATCAAGGATGTGTCCAGTTTTGATATGTCCTGTTGTATTCCCTTATTATTTGTATGTATACACTGATAAGTCTTGTAGCCTGCTGTGCTCTTTGCTTGGTATTTTATCCTGGTCATTACCGCATTGTGGTCAGAGATTGCTGATTCAATAATGTTCGCTTTGCTTGTTGTAACGTTGATAGTTGCAAGGACATGGTCGAGAATGGAGTGGTTTCCATTATTATTGATTCTTGTGTGGCATTTTTTCGAGATTCTGTTTGCTATACTATAATTGCCTTGCAAGATGATGTTTTTGTATTTCTGAGTGATGGGACTTTTGTCAAGTAGGTTTATATTGAAGTCTCCGACAATTATGTGTGGTTTTGTTCTGTTTAAGATGTTGTGTTTGAGAGTGTCCTTAAAGCGGTCGAAGCGTACATGTGGCAGCTTATAAAGCACTGTTATAGCTACATCGTAGATTTTTATGTAGATTTTTATTATTTCTGTTTCATGTATGGTTTTATTCATTAATTCCTCATATTCAATATCTTTTTTTATGTATAGAGCCACGCCTCCACCTCGGCCGTCTCTGGAGTTGAACAACGCATTGTACTGGGTCAGTTGGTAGAGATTTTGTTGTTGTGGTGTTAGCCAGGTCTCTGTCACAGCTATGATTGTAGGATTTAGGGTCTTTGCAATAATTTCGATTTCTGACATTTTGTTTTTGATGCTCCTTACATTATGTAGGTACACACCGTAACTCTTTGTATCGGTCATGGTCCCTGTTTTGGTTAGTTTTAGTTTTTTTTTTTTTTTTTTTTTTTTTTTTTTTTTTTTTTTTTCACTTTAGGGTAAATTGTTTAGATCCTCGTTAGATTTGATTCTTATTCTTTCGCTGTTTTTGTTTTTCCTTAGATATACCTTGCCGTCCCTGGTCCAAGCAAACTCATACTTCTTGGCTTTTTTTACTTGTCTTGCCTCATAGAAAAGAGCAGTTGTAAGCGGGGTTAGGCGTTCATTGATATAGATATTGTTTATTTTTCCTTTGAGTTCACATTCGTTTGTTTTTATTGATAGAATTGCCTTCCGTGCTTCGAAAATTGTGGTTTTCTTTTCTGTTGTTTTTAGATCCACAATTATCGGGCTATCTTCTTTATCGCAGTCCTTTCTGTATACTGACGACATATCCTCCTTATCTAGCTTTACATTTAGCCCTTTTATCACTTTTATAACGGTTTCCTCAATCCTTTCATTTTTGCCCTGAACTGCTACTCCAGAGATTATAATGCTGTTTTTTATTTTTTCTTTTTCTTTTGATTCCAAGAAGGACTCTAGAGTTGCTACCCTTTTATTCAATGCTTCGTTCGTTATTTTCTCTTCATTATAGTTCTTTTTTAGCTCTTTCATGTCTTTCTTCAATTCTTTGTTTTCGTTCTTTAGCTCTTCCATTTTGTCTGACATGAATGCCACGGATGTCTGCAGTTCCGTCACCAGACGTCTCCACGCTCTATCGTCCATCACCTCCTCTTCGCCCTCGCTTGTCGCATTCGCATTCAGCTCCGGCTTTGACTTATTTCTTGTTTTGGTCATTCTTTCCTATTATTGATTTTAATTATTTTTAGGGAAATGGATAGACACAAAATACGCTCTTCACACAACAGCGGCCAGTCTGTGTGACTTATCACACACAGGAAGGCCACGGAATCGGACGGGAAATATTGAAGCAGAAAGGATACGCAAGAATAACTGATTTCAATTGACTTTGTTTGGGGGTCACTGCTTTCGGAGCTATACTTTACACCGGCCCGGTGGTGCACAAAAAGTTGTTTGAAACGTGATTCCGAACAATTTTCAGGTCTTACCTCGTGTTCACGTGATTATTACGTGATTATTACGCTGATTTCACTATCAATCAACACGATTTTACGATATTCTGGTTGTATACAGTTAGCACTACCATTTGATATTAGATTTAACTATTTTTGTAGATTTCTTTCACAAGTTTTCAGGCCTTTCACCGGACACTGTGTTTCACTTATACTCATCGGCACAGCGGTTCTCATGTGTTTTTGACTAATGAAAGAATCATACAATTCAAACATTCAATAAAAGATGGTAAAAAACCTGAAAATTCAAGTTTTGTTTTCTGAGATACTTCTTTGGACACACCCAACGCATATTTAGCGGAATGTATAAAGTTTAATGGGGATTATATTGGTTCTCGGGAGGCAGCGTACTAGTTCTTGCAAGTTTTAGTTGGACCGTAACGGCACTTACCGAATATACTATCTAGTTGTAGGAGCTCCCTCTACCTTAACCTTAATCGATTATGTCGTAAAAAGGCAAGTTTGCGAGGGCCGTAAATCCGACAGGCTTTGTACGTACATGCATACGGAGGCCATTAATTAAGAAAACGGGTCCGACCATTCGCCAAAGTTTCAGCGATTCGGCCCAATTTTCAACCGCCTGAAACGGGTCCACGGTTGTTCCTCTAACACCGGGGCATTAATTGTTCTCGGCCATATACTCCCATCACCATCCATTCATCTAGTGTGTACCAAGTCATACCATAAATTATAGGCGTCATGCCAATATTCCTAATTTTAGAACAAAAAATATTGTGGAGATGAGGAGCTTGTTATGAGATAGCTAATATGAAAACGTGGCCTAATTAATTATTATTATTCATATGAGATATTTTCAGAATTAGGTTTACTTTGAAAAGGCAGATAATATTCCAGTTCATATCTTCGGATGTTTGAGGTAATCACCTTAGATCTGGGTATCCGGTGTATTGCTGCTTCGCACCTATTTTAAAAACTAGATGAAACGAAACTGAGCAGTCTTCTTTTCCTTTTCATCTAAATTAAAGTTAAAATTCTACCACCGTACGTCGTTTGTCGGACTGCGCACTCATTAACTGTCATTTTTGACGCAAAATATGTATCCGTTACTAGTACTGAGTTTGAAAAAGACCAAGTTGTTTTTAATTTGATAAACAAGTGTCACTGTAAAGTAGTTGCAACTTGCTTAGTAGTTTTGAATTCGTAGTAAAACAGTTGTAGGTTTGAAACGTACGAGCCGTTAACGTGTGTGAATTGTCATTAATGATATCCGAGAAACATTTGGACAACATATTTTACACCCGGCCTAGCACATATTTTGGATTCACTGACAAGTGCCGGTCGAACAGTTTTAAATCAAAACAAATTATATGCGCAATATATAAAATAAAACGTGCATTTATTGTAAGCATTTGTTAAAATATTTGTCCAATACCAAAAATATTTGTCCATTACAAAATATATTTGAGTAATGCAAAAAATGACTTATGCATTAAAAATTAAATATGCCAATAAGTATTTAAGTTCTTAATACTACCTACCTTCACTTTTAACTTTTACTCGAAAATGTTAGCGTCAATTTTGATGCGCAGTAGATCTTATATTTATTATTTTAATGCACAAGATATTCGTTTTAGGGCACAATATGAATAAAATATTGCTCATTACAACACTTTTTATGTAACATATTCATATTTATTGAATGCTCAATAGGTATTATTGTAACGCACAAGTGATAACATAATCATATTTAGTTAACGCACAATATTAATTATTCTGATGCACAAAGTATTTATTTTAATGCACATGTCTATTTAAATAATGCACGTTTAAATAAGTTTTAAATGACATGTATTTTCGTGATTGATGTTGGTTCATGCAATATAATCCCTTTCATAAGCTCGTGACATATTTGTATGGTGTAAGTGAAAGACCCGTGAATTCACAGTAACAAAATTCAACCGTTGATTTGATCCGATACGATCCTTTAAAAATGGGTAACAATTTTTAATTTACTCCTGGAGAGACATCTCCATTTATTAGCGTTATGAGATCACCTTTGCTGTATTTTTAAATAGATTTATGCTTTGAGTCATAATAATTTATATTTCTAATAGATGCTTCTGGAATCGTTGGGACAACATTGTTGCGAATTTCAATCAAATTTTTTCATTTTTTCACTGACTACCAATTTGGTTGATTCCAAATAATAACCTAGATGGCATATTACCGGTGTCTCTGTTTATATTGTTTTTAATCTGTAGTGGTGGTCAGGACAGCAATCAAACATAACTCTTAAATGTGTACTATTTCAATTATACTGGTCCAGAGTACAATATACACGTGTAGGTATATCAGAAATAATAATAATAATTATGTTTATGAAAATCAAATCAATAGAAACCTATTGTCAGAGAAACTAATATCCCCGGCCAATACTATTATATTATACAACAGTACTTATATTATATTACTATGTTATATTACTTACAACAGTAAGTATAAAAATGGTCCCAGTACACTTCCTTGCAGTACCGCGTCATTGAATTGCGTGGCGTAGATTATTCCTCATCTTGTTTCACGCTGACGGACTTCAGGATATAACAGTTCGGTATATTCAGTAGGAAGCTGCTGTTCCAGTTTCTGGAAGAGTCCATCATGCCACACCTTATCAAAAGCCTGTGCCACGACTAAAAATATTACGGAACTAATTGTCTTTTCCTCAAGAGCCTTTTCTATAACGCCGGTAATTCTATGTACCTACCTGACCGTTATTGGAATGCTAAGCTCGGAATCCGAATTGATGTGAATGTTTTTTTTTTAAATGGTGGGTAATAATGATATAGGTCTACAGAGTATTATAGGAGGTCAAATCGATTGTCAGTTTAGCTGGTTTGGGTATGATGATGACCTCAGCCACTTGCCATAATGATGGCACATATCGTAACTTAAGCGCAGCGTTGAAGAAATTTAACAACTTTATCACGCCTTTCCTCGGAGTTGCTTCAGCAGGGCTCCTGATATCAGAATCCGGGTGCTTTTTTCGAACTGGGTTTTTGATTTTGGTCAGCAGTTCTCTTGGTGAAATACGGAATACATAAGCTGTATCTCCAGTGCTATCTATGTGATAGCAAAGTTCAGGAGTATGATTTTCATTTGGTCTAAATGTCTTTTCCAAGTGATCAGCAAACACATCAGACTTATCCTTGTTACTGCTGACCCAAGATGGATCTTATAGCGTTTATGTTCAATGATCAAGCTAGCATTTCAGCATACTACTAGGTATTTGCTGTCGTTAATGATTGTAGGGACCATCTGCTTATATCGTAGTCAGATCCGTCTTTATTTTGACAACTTACGTTTTTTTTTCTTCAAAATTATGACGTGTGTGCTACTTGAAAGAGTTTTCAGCACTAGGCAAGACTGAAAAATTCAGCATTGAATTTCAAATTGAAACCAGTTACAAATGTGTACAGCAACTTGTCCTATACACAACCTTTGCTCATAGAGCTGTCTCATTAATTTCGTATTGGTTTCAAATTCACTGTTCACGCTTTCATTTTATTATTAGTATTTCCTTTTTCTTGAACATCAAAAAGTGCAAGAAACATCAGCAGGTGATGCTCATTAAACAAAGGATGTGGTGAAAACCGTTGACAAGAATTTTAATCAACGGGAAACAAATATAAAATATTGGTTTAATTATGCAACTCTTATGAGTTTTTAAAGCACTTTTCATTAAAATATGTTAATTAGAGGTTAGATTTCTTATTCTTAGTTCATTATTCAGCGTTTTGTCTCGTTTGGGTTGGTAAACATAATGTTAAATCAGTTAAGAAACCTGAAGGTTTTTCTTGTATTTCAATTTAGGAAGTCTTTTTGATATTTAATATGTTTATTCAAGCTTCAAAACTTATTCTTCCGCATCTCCGGCTTTTACACGAACACCACGCCATTTGATATTACCATCGAGGGAATTCTGGCGCCATAAGAAAGACTCAGATGAGAGGTAACATTTATACAGTTGATCCGCATAAGGCGGCAGCGTAAAATTAGCTTATCGCGGAGGCCGTAAGAAGCTCTTAACAAGAATTAGGCGCACCCTAATCCAATGAATTTATATAGAGACTTTCGCGTTATCTCAGTCTCGCACTAAATATTTATTATATCGGGGTTGTCCCGTCCCTGTTAAAGTAGCGTTCCGCAAGCGGCCGAGCGCACATAGACGGGGGTTAAGAGGGGGATAGAGGGTGACCGTTAAGCTTTACGTTAAGTGTCCGCCCGGAATCCTGGACGTCCCCGTTCAAAAACGAAAGAGAAAGAGGAAATCCTTTATTAACACTTGAGGAAACCTAAACCTGTAATTACCGCGTTAATGCGCAACTTTCCAGTTTGCGACTGTTTCTACACGTGCGGTAGTGTGTTTGCGGGTAGATATGCTAGGGTGATATGTGTGTGTTTTGTTTCCACTTCGAGGGAGGTACCTAGTAGGACCATAAATTCTTATAATCTTTTGGATTATTTTCATTTTAAGCAATATAAATATAATTTTATTTGTTTATTTGATTATTTATGTTATTTTGTTACAATTCTAAAGTTAAATACGCCAAATACTGAACAAAACTGGAAATAAATGCGCTGAGCTCCTGAAAAATTTGCATCACTCTTATGGTCGTGATGCTTGTTTTACATGTCCTAGCCTACAGCAGTCTTTAATTATGTTTTGTAAATGTATTTCAATAACATATCAAATATTTAGTATCATTGTAACCGGAAAGATGTTTTCTATCGAATAATCAGGGTGTGGCCATGATACATTGTCGGCCAAAATCTATTTAGTTGGTGTTTATTTGACAATTTTCGACTATTTTCACCAATTCCTAGCTACTTAGATTAATACATAAAAAAGTTATTTTTGCGTTGCCTTGGTGATAAAAATTGACGATCGATATAGTTTTGTGTTCAGAATATCATCCTGATTGAAAATATTGCACAAATAATATAGGGTGCCATTTAAAATTTCTATGATGACGTCACTTCTGGAAAAAGTCATATTACGCTCAAGAGTATACCAAAGAATAGCATTTTTGTCTAACACATTCCCAAACTTCATTCTGCAGCTTTATATACAACAAAAATAAACGGGAGTACCTATGGCGTGGGTCTCCCGGTATATTTACATCAATTTTTTTTTCGACCTTTTAATTGTTTTTGATTTATAACGTCATCAACACTTTTTTTAAATTACAACCCCATATTTTTTGTACTGATATTAGTGATAGATCTGTTAATTGTCTTAAAGATGATACACACAATTTATCGCCGTACATTTGACAGTTGAAAATTAGGGTAATACTGATAACATTTGTTTGTTTATGGAAAGCGAAAAGGCTATTTTGATTAATTAATTTCCGCTGAATGCGAACCTGAGCTCAAAAGTTGCATATCACGTCTGGTTATTGCAACTTTGACGTTTTTTTTATGAAGCCGTCCACACCCCACTTAAAAAATAGCTGTAAATGCTTGAAATACATTCGGGAACAAAATTTTGGGATTTCGGGTGAAAGTGCAAAGGCAAAGGTTTACTATAAGACAATTTTGAGGTTTCTAAGGCAATGGGTTCAGCTGGTAAAAATTATTAAAAATTACCAAAATGTCATCTTTTTATCAATTACACACCACTTTTTTCGAAAACTTAACGCGATAGAAAATTCGTATTCGTTTTCAGAGCAGTTACTTCTACCCACATTTAATTCATAAAAGCTATTGCCCCTAAAATTATGAATATTTTATAATTTTCAATTGAGTTTCTTCGAAATTAAAAAAAAAGAAACTTATGTAAGGCCATAATATATTTCCGATGCCATTTAGATAATGAAATGACCTGTCTATACCAGTAAGAAAAAAAAATCGGTAGCCATTTAAAAAAAGTGTCGATGACTTCATTACTCAGTTACAATAATTGGTGGTCAGAAATTGAACTTTTCTCGGAAGTAAGTATTTTAGTAATTAATAATCAACTTGTTCGAGGATTTCTTAAAATAACGAACTGTGACATATATTGTCTCATGTTTCCACTCTCCATAGGCGCTCACAGTACACATAATTTATAATTATAAAATTATAAATTAATTCAAATTTATAAATCAGCTATGGTTTAATAGCAATAGTTTGTAACAATTGCCAACATTGGATTCTCTTTCTTTAAACTTTTATGTAAAGCTGCGATGGGACACGCAAAAAAATAAATAAGAAAACTTGCAGTAGTACTTAGCATTGATACCTTCACAAAATCCATGTTTCCCAGATTTATTAATATTTTACAGTTTTCAATTGTACGTTTCTCGAAAATGTTCCGACTTCATGTGAGGCATAAAATGTTAAACGAGGTACAAAAACAGTAAGAAAAACAATGTCATTGCCGTCATAATTCATTTAAATTTTAAAAAACGCAATGAAACATAAATAATAATTAACTAAACAAAAAATAACAATGATCAGTTAACTTTTGAGTGTGGATATCAGCACATTTCAGAAGTTAAAGTAGTTAATTTCTAAACTACAACAACAGAAGTAGTAGATATAGTCTGAGTTATTTTAGTAATGGTTTTTTATCAAGCTAGACTGAATTTTCAATTTATGCTTTCATATTTTGATTCTACGCAAAATGGCGCACTAAAATCAGTTATTATTTTTTCCAATAATAATTTAATAATAATGGGTAGCCTATAATTAACACTAAGTATTTTTTTTATCTTTCCAGTTAATATAACATTTCGAAAACGTTCTTGAAACTAAACAAGAAATTTTTGTTTTTAGGTATTTTTGATTGGAAGCTATAAGCAAAAAACATTGAAACATTAAATTATAAGAATGCCGTAAATAAATTAAAAAGTACTTCCGCCCGTATTTTTCCTTTCATTCGTTGATATTTAGAATTTATTTGTAGTGTTATTGGTTAATATTTTTTGCCGTTTTTTGCGGCATCCTAAGTAGGGAGTTTTAGAAGAGGGAAACTGGTGGTAACCCATATGTTTACTTTTTTTGTCGGGTTTACAATTCTTTGTAAAAATTGTATATTGTTTCTGGTGCTAAATTAAAGTAATTCTGGCATTTATCAAATTTCAGCAAATAGTGGTAGGCATTTTTTTACTATTCTACTTACTACGTATCACAAACGCCAGCAGTTTCAAATTATTTTTCAATTAAATTAGTCGTTAGATTTAAGACAAATGAGGAAAATGTATTATTTCCTCTCAAGCGGCGCGTTTGTCCTCACGTTTCCTGAAATTTTTTATCATCTTTAATTTATTTAAATTAAATCATAATTCCTGGACATAGGTTAGCGGTGGTTCGTTCTAGGGACTGGAACCCTGCAGCTGCCTGAATAAAAAAGTTACCTTTCAGCCCAATTAATTGAATAAACTTAAGGAATTAAACAAATATTTAATTTCAGCACTAAAATAATACATAATATAATAAGACAACGACACTATTTGTGCTCAAAATTAGCAACTTTCACAATTCTACTGCATTGGAGCGCAGCCAAGTCTTACAATCTATTTATATTTAATTAAGATGACAACACTAAATTACCGCAAATAAACCGGCCAACGTAAACCCGAATTTACCCCAAAGGCCGAAAAACTAATTTCATTATTTAGTGGTCTTTTTGTTGATCGCAATTCCAGCCTTCATGCTCTTCAGTCGCGCACGCCTTGAGTCGTTCCAGAGCGCCACCATTTTTAATTTAATTGCACATCTGCTCCGAGATAATTTTATAAAGTGACGTTTGCGACAAGTTTTATTTAATTAAATTCGCTCCGGACCTGACAAGAAATTAAAATTACTTTAGTAAATCTTACGCGTTGCGCCGCCCGCCCTGCCACCGGCCGCTGCGCTCTACGCCGTTGTATCAACACGAACTTACAAGATTTCAGCGTTCCACGGCAGATTTAAAGTTTAGATGAGCTGTAACTTCACGAAAACACTATTTATTTAGCGGAGGAATTTAAAAAATCGTGGCGTAAACACAAATGTTTTAGCTAATTGGTAATTAATTTAATGTACCTTGAGCGGGTCATGGGGCTTAGAAACTCGTTAAAAAGTTTGTAGGGTCCATTTTTGTAGGAGGGTTTAGAAGAACAAGAAAAAGTTTCAGCAAGAGAATGATCTACAGAGTGACTGAAGACTTTCAGAAATTGTGTTTGGGTTGGCATATATATCCCGAAAAAAGTTTAAAATAACTCTAAACTCCGTATTATCAACAAATATTCTCTCCAAGCATCAGAGATAGTGTTACAGAAGGACAGTTTCTATTTACTTTATTTGGGTGTTTCAGGTCAGAATAATTATTTTAATGGAGATGGTTAACTGTTTAACTGTTATCTCCAAAGGTGGCGTATTAATGCCAAACTCGCTAGTCTCTGCTGCTACTGTTGCATCATTCTGTCTTATTTCAGTCTCCTATGATGCCTGTCGCTATTTGTAGAATTAGGGACTATTGATGATCGTAATTCCGACACCCTGTAATAATTAGGGAATATTGATGTTCGCAATTTGGACAAAATGCGTACACTTAATTGTAATATAGCAAACAAAGTAAAATATGGTATTTTCTTGTGTAGTGCCAGCAATAGAGTTCTAGACTTCTAACCATGTACACAATTCCGACACACATGTCCGATTTACGGACGGGCTATATTTACATGTACCTAATTTTGCAAATAATAGTGGTTAAAAGGGCAGTACACCGTATTATTATGAAAATATGAAAACTTCCTAATAATATAAGAAGTTGATTCACAATAGATATCATAGGTCTAATAAGTAAATCATCAATCTAATTCGTATTTGCGGATAAAAAATACAGCATGTATATTACGGCCAAATTGTAAAAAAATTAGAATTCCTTGTATAAAACAGCCTGTAAGTAAAATATTAAAAAAATATATTTAAAAAAAATGCCTTCGGCCGGCATTGAACCATCGCCCCAGTAACGCCACGTATTCCAAACATCCGTACGGCTGTGAATTTCTCAACTAAGCCACGGACTCGCTTAGAGTTATATACGACGAATAGAATGAAATGTCAAATCTCGCTTAAACATGAGTTGAAAATTGGCCAAATGCCTTTTGCTCTGATTTTCCTACAACTAATGCGACAAACTAACCTTGCTTTTGTAGAATCGTCGCTTAAATTGCCGTTAAAAGCAATCCCATACCATTTTGGACAGGGAATTGAAAAAAAAAATCATAAAGTTGTACCTAACCTACCATACATACTTCCAATTAGCGATTACCGGTTACTTCTATAATAAGCAAAATTCTCTGTTAGGTTGGATATAAATTTGGAGGAGTGGCTTAATTTCATATCTTGTTGAGGTTGGTGTGACATGCAGTTTTAGGAAATGATACAGTTATGACAATCTAAACACAAAACATATGTATCGTCAATTTGTTACACTAAGAAAACAAACAAAATCCTTTGTTGTATCAGCCAAAATCGATTTAATTGTGGTTATCTAACAAATTTACGAGTTTTAATCAAATAGCTGCCTAGATTAATAATTGAAGTGTTTTTTGTTTGTTGCTTGGTGTTATAAACGAAATAATCGAGTGATATGTTTTTTGTATTCATTCTCATAGAAATGACTGAAAAGCCGGCTGCAATTTAAAATTTGGAGTACTGCAAATTACTCCAAATTTATTATAAAAGTTCCCAAAGGGTCTCAATTCTTGAACGATCTTCAACAGACAGGTGATAGGGCATCTTCAAAATTGTTTGTCGATGGCACGAAGTCACAAGATTATGTGATACATATTTTCAATATCTGCCTAAATTGCCTATCCCAGCAAAAAAATAATTAGGGAACAAAAACCGACCCAAAGTGTAATAAAAATACCTACCTTTGTGGTTGATCGTCCGGTAGGTCGGCCGCAATACAAAATATTATAGAAGGAACTTGTGCACTTGAAACTTTTGCAATACGGCGAAAACGATTGAGTAACATAAATATAGATTGAAATTTAAATAATTTTAATTTTACAATTTTTTCAAAGTTATCGTCATATCGTTCTGATGTGATATTCATATTAGATTGTAAATCCTGCCCTTACATATCACACATAAAAGAAAATTGCATATGGATGCTATTTAGAACATCAAAATATAATTTTAATAAACACAAAAATAACAACATTTTTATAATTAAAATAAAATGCTGAACAATACTATAGTATCAGTTCTAACGGGCATATCTGCAGCAAAGTAGAAAACGAGACAAATAAGATTTTCACTACATACAAAAATGAGAAAACTTAAAATTTATTTACGCCGGTTATATTGATCGGTTTTGTGTTTTGGATAGACGCCGACCAGCGCGGCGGCGCGGGCGCCCTAATGATCAAGGACTTAAAAATTTGCTTTACACAATATTCAACAAATTTGCAGATAAGACCTTTAGAACTATAACGGCAGTATACCGACTGCAACTGTCGGTATACCTACTTACAATAAGAATTAATTTATTGTGTATTTTAAAATACATTAAATATTACAATGCACTTTTGTCAGTGTCGGATATCGGAAACATATATAAATAGACGAAATTCGATTTCATTCAGTACATACAGAAAAAGAAAACGAAACGAAACAAAAGTGACCCTTTGGTTTTATGACTTTAGCAGGTAGGTACCCGCCGACCGACAATATCCGACATACGTTTGGTGTACGCTAGCTGCGGTCATGTTATCTTCTTTATTTCCACGGCTGTACATATGTGTGTATGTTTGATTTCCTTCTCCTGATAAAGAGAGATTTGGATAGTCAAATAGGCCATATCACGTGTCGTTATAGTAAACTTACCATATATTTATATTATTATCCGTCTGAACATCCGCAAAGGCTCCGCTGGCTACCGCAGCTCGCTGTCGCTTGCAGTGATATTTGACAAATTTTCTGACGTTTCACGAGGTACAGTCTAAATTTCAACCGAAAATTTCACGCTTCTCAAACAACATTTTTGCATTATCATTTCTGTCATGGTTAAAAGAACGGATAGGATTCGACGGTAGCTTGTCGGGAATTATAAAGCAAATTTCAATTTCAAATCTCAATTTTCAAGATCGTCAAACTTCTCTAGGATATATTCTGACCGTTAGAACAGTGGTAGAATAAGAAACGATTGTGGGTTCATAAGTGTAATGTCAAATCGACAAACCGGATGTCCCAAAATAAAGTTCAATGTTGTGGATTACTTATTTTATCCAACTAAATAGAAATTTGTCGGACTTTAGGACAGTGTCTAAATTTGGGACGTTTACCTTATCTCGTACCTGATGTTATTTCTTATTTAATACCACACTGGTTTCGTGATTATTGAAGTATTGTGATGAATAAATGGACGGTATATAATGAAACTATCGCAACTACAACAATACAAATTAAGTGAAGGTACTAAATCCTCTTGATTAATGGCAATTCTCCCTACTTTCTGTCTGGTGGTGATATATATTTATATCAGCTATTAAATTACCAAGTCTTGCTTTGCGGTGGTTATAATTAGATTAAGGCTTCATTTTCTGATAGTACACACATGTGTCGTCGTCTGAAGTTCTATGAGAATGCATCCATATAAAATATAGTGTGTTGAGAATTAATGACTGAGAATTAATTTATTTGCTTTATAGGGGAGACTCCCAGTTTTATGACTAGCGTACTATAATTTTCAAATAGGTAGATCTTTAAAAAGAAAATAAATTAAATCCGAACTTCTTTTATTTAACGTCGCTGAAGCGAATTAAAGGAAGCCTAAAATTTGTACTTATAAGTTAATATAGACAAACTTACAGACAAATAGGGTTTACAAGCGCTACATAACGTATCCTAAGGCTTGTTCTTAAGATATATTTTGACTTTAGTTCTTGAATCATTCTGTATGAAATTAATTCGTAAATATCATTATTGAACATGTAATTAAAACAAGTAGTATCTTTTTAGTGGTTAGTTTATCAATTTTAACAGACGGAAAGGTCCATATTCAAAGTTTAGCTCAGTTTACCTCCGAAATCATTAATTCATAACGTTTAACATGCTAAATAAAGTGCTAAACAGTTCTAACGCAATTTATTTATAATATTTTGTTTAAACAGTGTCGGTTTCGATACGTAAACTTTTTGAAGTTTGGCGCAACAACCGCTTTGCAGCAAAACTTAATTCCTAAGTTCGCGATCACGTTATATATATATTTTTTTAATATACCGCTTTATCCTGTTTTTGTAATAGTTTCAGTATATCTAATTATATTTAATTCTTGGTTTATAGTTTTCAATAAAATACCTATGCATACTGCATTCATAACCTTAAACTTTATTACAGGTGCCCTTTTCGTGTTCAACAGTACGGCGATTCCGTTTATTTACAGAAATACAAGAACATTTAAATATGGATAAAAGCGCACTTTAACGACGCAGCACAGCGGAAGTGTTTTGCAGATTCAGAATCCCAGCGTTAACGGTCGTTGTATGGATATGAAATTTTTACGGTGTTTTTTAATGTGGCAGTATTGCAATACATCCCTCTCCGTTCAAACGCACAAAAGTCGTCGTTTTTGCTGCTTCGTACCGATCGTCTAACTAAAATTATTTCTTGGATATTTTACTGCATGTATAGATAGGTGATTTTACTGTGCATTGTATGAAGCAAGGATTTATAAATCCAAAAAAAAAATTGTAAGTTATTGTCTATTGTTCAATTCTGACCAATTTTCGGTATGTATTCTCTTTTTAGTTATCGTTGTCCTGTTCGTATGCTGTAGCTACATTCAATTAATACCCTTTGAGTACACAAAATCTCAAATTTAAAAGCCAAATTAAAAGATCGGTACGAAGTACGTTTACCCAACTTGCGGGTGCAGGACGCACCTGTTTCGACACCCTTAAGTTCCTGAATCCAATTGATTGGACTATTGGATTCCTAGAAGAAACTTGTAAAATAAAATCATAATATAACATCTAATAAAATAACATAAATCCAAATCTCTACTTCCATTGATGTGTAAAACTAAAGCCATTTTTTTATTGTTGCCTCCAAATGATAAGATAAATTTCGTATTAAATACTCGCAGCAAAAAAGCATTTGACTGTTTTTGTCTCTTGAAACCGAGCATGTACTATCGTGGCCATATATTATGTCCCTTCTTTTGACGTCCATTTTTCCGGAAACCTAGGGGCGCAAAAATTTGAAAAAATTCTGGTGCTGTCCTTGATTAATATGCTACAAGTCATAAAAATTAGAAAGCTGTATGTGTTGGCGTTTTCCCGATTTATCCAAATTAAGAAGAATTGGGGCTGTCTTTGCCACATAAATTTTATTCGTTTAACTTTAGCAATTAATTACTCCGGAAATAATACATAGATTTGAACGAATTAAAAAGTAAAATCACCTGCTTTCAATGTGCATTTTTGTAAAATTATTGGATTAGTGCTTGACCCACAAAAAGCTATATTATACAATGCCAGCAATTCCTTTATTAGAAGAGATAGAATAATAAAATATAGACTATAGGCTATTCCCTACAAAAGATCGAGTTGAAGCATCTTATGATTGCTGCAGTTGACGCGGCGCTCTACGGTCCTTCGGGCGAGCGGGGGAAGGGATCGACAGCGACGCTGCAAGTGGTGGCGGATCGCACGTGCATTACTATAGTTACTAGTGTTTACGGACACAATACATAAAACGACACGGCGATTATGCCTCGCCAAAGAAATTTGGATATCCGGCGACAGATTACCGAATTAAAAAATAATGGCAAAATAAGTCAATAAGATAACAGAACCACGAACAGGCATTTGGAAGTCCCATGGGAATTCTTGGCAATTTAAATCGGGTTTCGGGTTTAGCATTCAAAATTAATCAGTGATCTGAAAAATATTCTATGTGTCTACAAATTTACGATGCCAAATTTGTAAAAGTTTTTTGATATTTTCAAGTTTTATACGGTCAGAGCTGACGTTTGTAATATATGTAATATATCAAGAGTTGTATTTATTTTATATTGTTTCTGCATGTATTTAAATATTATTAATAAATAAGCTGTTGAAACTGATATAATAGTTTGAATATTTATATAACAAAATCGGGCATACCTTTTAAATATTTTTTGGGTTTATCAAGCAAGCTTATTTTAGTATTCACCACTAATCGGAAAATCTGCTAACTCCATATTATTAGATCTATCCGCTTCCATCAAAATCTTGTTTACAACCTTATTGTATAAAAACTGAAGAAAACATAAACGCCAATCGATAGAAGAGATTTCTCTCGTACCGGGTCACATATTATAATCAAAATTATGCAAATATTAAGAATTTAATTAGTAGTTAAAGTTACTACCTTGTCAAGTTACGGTTCTTTTGGTGTATTGATAATAACCTGCCCCGGTTCTCCCAGCTGTGTCGGTTCTCTCCGACATGACTGCACCGCTAACGCCTCCTTTCCCCGCAGTACCCCAAGACCGTAGAGCGTCGGAATTCACGCGGAGTTTCAGCACGATCTTTTGTATAAAAAATGCAAGATAAACAATGATTATGTAATAAACTTTAAACCTATGAATTATTAGGTAGCCTATAGTCTACATTTAATTATTCTAGCTCCTCTAATAACGGAATGGCTGGCATTGCATAATATACCTTTTTGTGGGTCAACCACTAATCCAATGATTTTACAAGAATGCACATTGAAAGCTAGCATTCCGCAGGTGATTTTACTTTTTAATTCGTTCAAATCTATGTATTATTTCCGGAGTAATTAATTGCTAAAGTTAAGCGAATAAAATTTACGTGGCAAAAACAGCGCCAATTCTTCTTAATTTGGAAAAATCGGGAAAACGCCAATACATACAGCTTTCTAATTTTTATGAGTTAGAGCGTATTAATCAAGGACAGCACCAGAATTTTTACAAATTTTTTCGCTCCTAGGGTTCTGAGAAAATCGACGTCAAAACAAGGGACATAATATATGGCACCGATAGTACGTGACCGAAATTTATGACCTGTATCAACGCTTTTTATCCGGGCCATGTTATTTAAGACTTTCAACTTATTTTGGTCTCTTCTGTATGTTCCCAAAACAACACACATTTATTTTTTAGCACCATGTTTATTTAGATTTATTATTTATACGGCACTTTTGATAACTTGATATACATATTCACGTTGTTGAATATCATGTCTCGAACACTTTTGAACAATCCCACCGTGCGTCGTGTGGAAAATCGTATGGGATATTACTGGATGGGTCTTTTGAAACTACGTGCGTATTGCCTGAAACTTTTTTGTTTAATGTAACTGCAATATGCAAATGTAGCGGTGCAGTTCTTTCCGCTGCAGCACCAAGACCATATTTTGCTCTTTGTGCTTTTCTCTCTATATAAATATACTATCATAATGACAACTCTTTGCCAGAACCTACTGTTTTTCGTCTGTTTCAAAATATTCGACAATTCATTCAGTTTGTTGGAACAGAACACACGCCCTTTTTAAATAACAGCATGACAATGAATTAAAATTAGCAATATAGAGAGCTTTTTTTACAAACTGAAACACAAAACACTCTCAAACACTTTTAGTTCGACTTTTAACGAACCCCTTTGTGCTTCTTAATATTATATTAATATTAATATTATTAATATTATATTATATTATATCTAGGTTCTGGTGATTTTTTAAAATCGGATTTCAACCCGTTTTTCTACTTTGCGTTTGTTATAAACTCATAACGAAACCGCTTTCGGTATCGTTATGAAAATACTAGATCACAAACCTTAAGTAACTTTTAGTTTTCCAAGATTTATGATATTGACGTCAAGTGTCAAATAAAATTAGTCTAGATTGTAAGATGACAACCGCAGTTGGCGAAATTTATGTAAAACTAATATCGCAAAGTTGATAAAATAGTATACAACACTCGTTAAAACGAGATCTTATAAATAAGACGTATTGACGCACTCGTAGTCGTTCCCTTTGGGCAACACAAAACAAGTCGTGTGCCAATTTTTGTCTTATAAAACTTGTATTATAATATACTATTTCGTAACAGCAAAGCGTTTTATATAACAAAAAAATCTGATGTGGCCAGGCACATGACTTTATCATACTATTTATAAAATGAATAGTACATGAGATTCTATTTGATCGAGATCGGTTGTATCTGCATTAAAATAAAAGCTAGTGAGCCAGGATTTGACCGATAATAATGACAATAATAAATCTTTATTCACAGAAAGAAAAACACTATACAAAGTGAAAAACACAATACAAAATGAGCGAATAAAGATCGGTTAGACATGCCACAGCATTGAATTAACACATGTGTGTGGCTTTAATTTAATGAGTATACATACGCTCGAAGCCCAAGAAATATAAAATTAACAAATAATATAATACAGATTGCGAAACCAGAGCACAAACTACAACAACCCAGTATTGACGACTATTGATGATCATCGAACAAATAAATTCCCTAGAATGGCTGCAAAACATATCTCTGTCCAACGAAAGTACAACCAACACGTTAACCCCCGCTTTCCTCAGATAAACCAGAAATACATTACATATCTTTGGTGCAATACTCAGAAATGATCTATGGACAATCGACCATAAGGCAATCCCATCTCTCCGCCCCTTGTAAAATAAGAATGTGAATTCATACTAAAATAAAACTACACTCATCGCTATACTTTATTTACAATTTTCTCAATGTATCGTTTATAGAATTAGATATAAAGACGGGTTGATATTTCTTATCAACAAACAATCAAATTGGTGATCTTATTGTATTTGAAATTTGTATTTTGTACTTTGCCCCACTAGAGCGGCAACATTCCATAGCGGTTCTTCAACCTCTGATGCATACTCTAATGAAATCAGCTGTTTTCGAGTGTGACAGCACAAAAAAGTGACAACCATAGACTGTGGTGACAGTACAAAAAAATATTTGTCAAATCCAGGCTACTATGTACTTTCATATCAATGCAGATGCGACCGATCTCGATCATATGGAATTTGCTCTTGCAGCTAAACTATTAATTTTACCAAAAAATGACATAGGCATAAATTATTCAAAATTTCCTCTACTTTAATTTATTATTTAACTATTTTGACGAACTTACAGAAATGGCGGCTCATTTGCAAAATCTTTGAAAAAGGCTTAGAATAAACTATCAGTTCCTTTGGGCCCTTTTGAACCAAAAGCTTTTCAGCTCTAAGTTTAGTCATGAAACTTCTAAATATGAACTTTCGTCCCGATACCTTTAGTAGTTTCTCCGGAATCGTCTCAACAAAAATCGGGTACACACACACATACACACACACATACACACATACACACACACATACACACACACACACAGACATTTTTTTGTACCTTGGTCAAAAATGTTCAGGGGACCCAAAAAGACCTATTTCCGCTAAAATCTCAATTTTTTTTTTCGGCGCGATTACAATACTTTATAATACTGCGTATGATAAAGTAAAAAAGAAACGGTGTTAGGCCATTTTGTCTTTGAATAAGTAGACTAATTTACATTCCATTTCTTGAATAGACACTGATTTGAACAGTAAATGTTAAATTCTATACACAACTTTTATAAGAACCTATTCGTCTGTGTTTCAAATTTTTAAAACACATAGCCGTTTGAAATGTCGGAAAAAAGAAAAGAAAACACTCATGAAATAATGCAACTTTTACCATTACCTATAACAATAAAAAAAATTTAAAGTAGTAAAAGATAACTAGAACAGTTAAAAATAATAAAAATAAAAGAAATAAACAAATAAGGCCATATAAAACTTTTTTTATATGGACTTAAAGTTTTATAAAGTAAAAAAGCTTTATATCAACTTACGGTTTTTTCAACTCGATAATAAATTAGAGACGCTTAAAATACGGTTTTGTTAAAATTTGAACTGTAATTTTCCCAGGAATAGAAAAAAATAAATCCATATGAAACTTCTTACTCAGTAACGACATTTACTATCTGCAAGAAGAAGATAGTAGTTCTCGGCTGTGAAGGTATGAAGAGTAACTAATTACCGGGGAAATCAGCCAAAGTACGATGGAAAAATAAACCAGTTCCCTTCGTTTAAGCCCTAACCTTTGAAAAAAGATTTTCGGGGACAAACTGAAAACTTGCACATTTTGACACACTTTTGCCGTGTTTTTGACGTATTTTATAATAACGTTTCTCTCTGTTGACATATAGGCATATAAAACAGTACATTATTTGTACTTCCATTAGATTCATGCCAGAAAACAGATATTTTCCAAATTTTTGTCTTGAAAAATGTGTCTACTTTTTAGAGTTGCACCACTATTATAGCAAACCACATATGTGAAAGATGAATAGTAATTATCAGAGAAGTACTGGTGGGAAAATTAAAAGTAATGGACAAATTAATTTATGAGGTATTTCAAAAACCCGGAAAAATAATACTTTGAAGACTGTATGCGAAAATTTGAGTATTTGAGAGGTTTTTTAGAAATTAGGAATTCAAAGCCGTTTTTTCAAAAATCTTTATTGTTTAAATCCTAATTTTCAGATAATACTTTATCCACTTCAGAGTACCAACACAAGCAACTAGATTATCTTTCCTCGCAAACTTCCTATGTCAAGGAAAATTCAACATTGGAATCGATCTAACCCAATATGAATGCTCGAAGAAAACGTTCCAGACGTAATGTCTTCCATTCGTTCTGTTTTCACTCTGTAAGATGAATACGCTGGGTTCGCGTGCTGGTATAGGTACGTTCCGTTGAAGCCTGGAGCTGAAACGTTGCGGAATGTGTGGACCATACGTTGTTCTACAGATAGGAAAGTCATTTCGGCGGCGAAATCAATTTGATTAAATAGACCAAATACCAGAGGGCTCGTCTGTCGGTGGGTCGGTTCCCCGTGCGCTCCGGCACTTGAACCGCAACTCAATTTAGATATTTTCATGCTGAATGCAAACAGACGCGATCTGTGTGGTGTAGTGCAGTTGTATGTGCGATGAGTGTACGTATGTGTTGGTGTGTGTGTATGTGTTCGTCGCGGTTATAATATCGGGCGCCGGAAATGATGCATATGCATGTCGATTTTACGGAACTGTGTGCCAGTGGTCCTCAAATTGGTTAGAGATACTAGTAGGATGTTGTAGACTCTTCATGTAGAGTAAAGGTTGTGATCGCATTGTATTTTCACATTTTGGTTTCGGTATAGGGAATTGAAAATGAAGATCAGTAATTAAACAAAACTAATGTTTGATGCAGATTTGCAGGCTAGAGTATTAAATACTATAGAAACAAAATTGGTTTGCAAAGTGAACGCAAACTTAATCACATAAAAATTTTGGACAACAAGCATTTTTGAAAATGTTGATTAGTATAACCAGAAGAAAAGCAATTATAGTGTTTTTAATGATTTTAGACGAATATTCATGGGTCATTACATAAATTTTCATACCGTAAGTACCTGTTTATTACAAATTTAAATTACTATAGCAGGTTATAATAAACGTCGAATAAGTTTTTGACACTAGGCTAATAGTTCAATTAAATCTGCAGTAATGGTCATTGGTTAGGTCAGATCTGCCAAGTAAATATTACTATTTCTGAAGGATTTTGCATTTTAAAGATGCCACCAAATTTGGCTGTTACCGATAAAGATAGTACGATGTTATGCGTTTCCAATTTTCAGTATCTTGAGAGTATATCGTATCGGGTAAGAGGTTCCACCTATCAATGCGGAGATCACTGGCTGTAATAGTAGCAACAGTAGTATTATAATAGAGAAATTACCGATCATATTGATGTTCCAGACACGATATGGTAAAATACATGTCGTTATGATGAGAACCGGAAATAAATATAAAATAAGCATTTTCAAGGTGTTTTTCCTAGTCAGCTGAAGCCAGCCATAATACTGCCTATTCACAAAAAAGGCCCAAAAGATATCATAGATAATTATAGGCACATTTCAATTCTATCTGTATTTTCGTGGTAGTTAGTTCGTATCGCTAGTTAGTTTGGGTTTTCCGGGATTTTCCTGTGAATCAGCGTTGTTTAAATCGATTTCTAGGATCCTTGATGGTATTGACTGGAGGCGAAGTGTGTGGCGGCGATATTTTTTGACTTCTCAGGGTCGTTTGAGACTGTGGTACATGAGAGACTATTAACGAAGATAACACTATTGGGAATCAGAGGTATTTCGAAAAAAACCTCGGCATCCTATTTGATAACAGGCCTGAGACGGTAAGCGTGGGTGGGTCTTTGTGTACGAGATCGTCTATACTAATGATGGGAGTCCCTAAGGGTTCAATTTTAGGACCTCTACTATTTGTGATATAAATGAACGATTTTCAGAGGTATATGAGCACTGGGAATCTTTTTCAATTTGCGGACGATACGAGTGTGGTAATTTCGCATGACGATTTGGCGGGGCTCCCTGCATTGGCATCTGAAGCAATCAATGCGATGTCTCGTTGGTGCGCGGAAAGTGGCATGCAGTTAAATCACTCAAAAGCAGCACTTATCTCAAAGATCTTTGTTACTTCGAGAATCAGGTGTCTCGTAACCATTAAGCTCCACAAGCAAGTTCCTGGGAGTAAATATCCAGAGTAATTTAAGCTGGGACGTCCATATCAACAACACAATTAAAAAACTGCTCCGATCATACTTCTCTATGTGTAAATTGAAAAGTGTTCTTGCACTTGAGGTTATTAGGATTTATTATTTTTCTTGTATGCAGTCTGTGTTGGTATACGTAGTAATTCTGTGGCGTTCATCATCCGACATGCTTTCCCGGTTTCACCCCAAAAAAAAGTAGTCAAATGTATGCTGCATTTGGGCTATAGAGAGTTATGCAGAGAGCCTTTTATGGGGCAAGGCATTTTAACGCTCCAGTGTTTTTACATTTATCGACTGCTATGCTTCTATAGAAAAAAATCTGATGTGGCCAGGCACATGACTTTATCATACTATTTATAAAATGAATAGTACATGAGATTCTATTTGATCGAGATCGGTTGTATCTGCATTAAAATAAAAGCTAGTGAGCCAGGATTTGACCGATAATAATGACAATAATAAATCTTTATTCACAGAAAGAAAAACACTATACAAAGTGAAAAACACAATACAAAATGAGCGAATAAAGATCGGTTAGACATGCCACAGCATTGAATTAACACATGTGTGTGGCTTTAATTTAATGAGTATACATACGCTCGAAGCCCAAGAAATATAAAATTAACAAATAATATAATACAGATTGCGAAACCAGAGCACAAACTACAACAACCCAGTATTGACGACTATTGATGAGTATTGATTCATCGAACAAATAAATTCCCTAGAATGGCTGCAAAACATATCTCTGTCCAACGAAAGTACAACCAACACGTTAACCCCCGCTTTCCTCAGATAAACCAGAAATACATTACATATCTTTGGTGCAATACTCAGAAATGATCTATGGACAATCGACCATAAGGCAATCCCATCTCTCCGCCCCTTGTAAAATAAGAATGTGAATTCATACTAAAATAAAACTACACTCATCGCTATACTTTATTTACAATTTTCTCAATGTATCGTTTATAGAATTAGATATAAAGACGGGTTGATATTTCTTATCAACAAACAATCAAATTGGTGATCTTTATGTATTTGAAATTTGTATTTTGTACTTTGCCCCACTAGAGCGGCAACATTCCATAGCGGTTCTTCAACCTCTGATGCATACTCTAATGAAATCAGCTGTTTTCGAGTGTGACAGCACAAAAAAGTGACAACCATAGACTGTGGTGACAGTACAAAAAAATATTTGTCAAATCCAGGCTACTATGTACTTTCATATCAATGCAGATGCGACCGATCTCGATCATATGGAATTTGCTCTTGCAGCTAAACTATTAATTTTACCAAAAAATGACATAGGCATAAATTATTCAAAATTTCCTCTACTTTAATTTATTATTTAACTATTTTGACGAACTTACAGAAATGGCGGCTCATTTGCAAAATCTTTGAAAAAGGCTTAGAATAAACTATCAGTTCCTTTGGGCCCTTTTGAACCAAAAGCTTTTCAGCTCTAAGTTTAGTCATGAAACTTCTAAATATGAACTTTCGTCCCGATACCTTTAGTAGTTTCTCCGGAATCGTCTCAACAAAAATCGGGTACACACACACATACACACACACATACACACACACACACAGACATTTTTTTGTACCTTGGTCAAAAATGTTCAGGGGACCCAAAAAGACCTATTTCCGCTAAAATCTCAATTTTTTTTTTCGGCGCGATTACAATACTTTATAATACTGCGTATGATAAAGTAAAAAAATTCAGTGGTTTTTGGAGAAACGGTGATATGTCAACATCGGTGGTAACTCATCTGCCTTTGAAGCGGGCAGAGACTATCACCGTTAACCATTTCATACCCTGCCATCCATACCTATATATATATATAATATAATAATAATAATAAAAAGGCTTTATTGGTCATAACTATCAGAAAATACAAATAATAGTACTGATCAGGGCGAAGTTCAGTGCAAACTAAGTTGCTCTGCTCTAATACTCAACCCCGTCACCTAAGACTACAGAAAACGAAAGTATTAATTAACAGAATATAAAACAAAAGAAACTATAATAATACTATATGTATGATATCTAATAAAAATCTTTTCAAGTCGTACTTAATACAAAATAAAAAAAAAAACAAACATTTTAAGAGTTTAGCATAATAGAGAAAAAAAAATCATAAAATTAAAGTATACTCTCTCCAGTTCAGCAAATGCCCCCGTTCATTCTAATCACTCTATACTGCGATATGGAACATTTACCGCCAATAGAAAAATGTAACAGATATATATATATACACATATACAAAAACAAGAAAAAAAAAAAAATTCGCGTGCGGGCTGCCATCTAGCGATTTCTCTAAGAAGCAGGTGCGCAATAAAAGAAACCAAAATATATATTACATAGATATATACACATACATCCATCATAGAAAGTTTGTCTCAGCGCTCAAGAGACCCAGCCGCCCAGGGAGGCCCCGGGCACATCCACACAAGTCAACAGCCAGCAATCAGCACGAAGCTAGTCCGACACACCCAACAGCCTTGCGCGAGCCAGAAATCTAAACCGAGGGACAGAGAAACATTTATAATTGTCTGGCACACCATTGTACACGCTTGCAGCCTGGTACGAAAAAGACCGTTTATAAATATCAAGCATATAATATCATTATAATATCAAGCATGGTGTTTAAAAGAGAAGTCAAGCAGTATCTGATTGCCCATTCTTTTTACTCTGTTAAGGAATATTTAACTGCACCACGTCATTGATTATTTATTATTGTTTTTTAACGTGTATGTGCTTAATTGTCGAGTTGTTTGTGTTAATTCATTTATTTATTTGCAACTTTATTGTGTATTTAAGTTTTTTCTTGGTATTTTTTGACCATAGTCTATATCTTCCATGATCCTACGGCAAATAAAGATTTATTATTATTATAACGCTGTCAGGAATGCTATTATCAACGAAATATTACAAGATAACATCAAATTTGTTCTTAGTTTACTAATAAAAAAACAATGAATCATTTTGTACATGATGATTCATGCAGATTTACGACTACATGGCTCTGGAACCGGAAACGAGATTTTGGAAATGATTTCTTGCAAAGAATTTCACATTATTATAACTTGAATGAAAGGTATATTTTCAAACAAAATCTTAAAAATTTGCAATTATCAACAGATTGGAATCTTCTTTACTTATTTAATTTTTAACACAGCCAAACGGTGCATAATGTTCATTTTATTTTTTGGTACCGAATTGTAAAGGCGTGTCGTTTTACGTAGGTAGTGTAAATTTGATCAAAAAACAAAGATAGATACTGTCAGCAACAATATTTTTTTAATTTCTTCTTTATCGTATCGCATATAAATTTTAACTGTGTTCCAGTTATCGTTTTCTTTGGTATCGTGTTTTTACAATCTTTTTTCACTATTACGATAAGTAATCTTAATTAAATGAATACTATTTCTAATTTCTAATTTACGTGTTCAGTACCAACGTTAAAATAATAAACCTACATTGTTTACATTCCAAAATTTGATCTACATTTATACAGTTTGGCTACATATCACACATACTAGACAACGTTCCAGAATTATGGCATTATTGGCATTAAATGTTGAATGCTTTAAGCACAACAATTCAGTTTAATTTCAGTCAAGTTTAGTTTTCGTCTTAGCTAAATTTACCGAAATACGAGTTATTCGTCTATTAGATTTACTTTGTTACTTAATAAAACCTAAACACAGATTTCAATCTTTCGCATATTGTTAAATGTGTATTTATACATTTTCTGTATTATATTTTGATGTTTTGGTGAATTCCCCATCAATTCCACTCCGTTCGGTGCGGAAGGAGGTAAAAATTTATTTTAACTTATCGTTATGTTTATCTTTTTGGAAAAATAAATTTCTTATCATATAATAAAATTATAAACCCCTAACCACAACAAGTATTTTAGAAACCTAAATACGTATTTCAGCAACTATGTTGCCATCTCATCATAATTATCATCATTCTTATCATAATTATATTTTCCAAAGTTTACTCTAAAAACCGAATCGAATTGAAACTAATCCCCACTAATGACACTAATCCCCAAAATGCCCTAGATTATGACTGGATAACTGGCAAAATCTTGAAAGCTTGGGAATCTTGATTGATCTGCCTTCAGACTAAGGTATGTCCCAAACTGAGAAACGTTGCAAATTTTCATTGTAAAATTAAAATTTTTATTTTTTATAATTAAAAAGTTACTTAAAAATAAATCTTGTTGAAGATCCTCATAATTAGACAATTACAAACTATTATTGATTTTACTTACTATTTTATTAACCCATTAATGCATATTCTCTCGCTAAGCAAATACGAGTAGGAGTACCACAAGGTAAAGTTGTAGGGCCAGTTCTCTACCGTGTCTACACCAGCGACTCATTTTAAAACCCATGTGAACGATGGTTCTCAGGGGTTGCAGGAAGAAAGTTAACACACAAATAGTCCAGACCATCGAAAAGAAAGTACTATACGATGCATTGTTAATGTCCCTCGGTACATTGGGAATGATGACCTCCATTTGGACCACAAAACGGAGTTTGTACAATACGAATCCAATGTGTCTGTTTTTATGCTTTTTATGTTTTTTTAATGAGTTTTGTTGTAACTTATCACAATCATTCTTCTTAAAAAAATGAACTAAACCCTTCGAACTAGTTCAGTAATTCAGATTCAAATAGTTGCATTTTTTTTAAATTTGCTTCGATAAGTTGAACATGTTGCGCTTATTAAAAGAAAACATTTCTATGTAACCTTTTTTGTAATGAAAATATAAATTACCTGCATAAATTGTGTCCTGCTCTTAAAAGTTGGCACAATATTACATTCTGATAGATTTTTGTCATTACAGTGGTGTTCACCATTTGAGAAGCACTGCTCTAAACATATGCAAATGCATAGATGGCCGCACAAGCACAAAGCTGCGGCATTATGCAGGCATTTATGAAAGGCGGCTTTGTAAATTAATGCGTAACCCGAAATACTTTGGTATAAACGGCGTGTGAATCACGCGGATGGTATTCTGGAAGCGCGGAGTTAGGTTAGAAATTCTCAACCTCACCTCACCCCAAAACAAGTAAACTTCATTACGGCATGCCCCAAGTAATGGAAATATTTCACTTACCTTTACTGTGCCTTCGCTTAGATATTGCTGCACGAATTTTTATAATAATAATTTAAATTTTGTTGATTCTTGAAGTAATATGTATATTAGGGTGGTTCAAAAACGCATTGCAAAAATTTTTGTGGTGATAGGAAGCAACGATCCCCCAAATCGTTTCCAAATACAAAAAAAAGTGGAACAATATTTTTTTTTCTATCGATGCATCAAATTTACATACGAAAATGCATGGGAAAAAGACATTTTTTGGTGTTTCTCGAATAATTGTTCGGGGTTTGTGAAAACTTAAGATTAAAGTTATAGGACTTGTAGAGGACTTTCCAATCAAGAATTTGAGCTATTATACATATGATTTGACACCCCAAACCCACCCCCACAGTGCCCTGAAAACTAAACTTAAATGAAAAATTTACATTCTTCAGAAAATTTAACCTTCTAATCACTTCATTCTTTTTCTTTCTCATAGAAATCATTACTATAAGTCTAGTTGAATGTTTATTAACATTTGTCAGCTAATTTTCATTTGTTTAAACAAATCTCATTTGTTTAAATAATTTGCTTTTCTCGAAACTCCGCCGGACATCTGCTTTCTGAGTTAGAAATGGCAGTTTATTACCTTAGAGTGACATTATTCATTAAACAAATTCTTCCTATTGTGTAAACAATCAATTATTATTAATTTTCAACTTTTGTTCAAATTACGGTAGAAGTCAGTTTTTGTGTGAAATTAACTAAGAAATTTATTAGTTAATTTCACAAAAAAAGCTGACATGAAATTTCATGTTCGAGGTATCTCGCCTATGTTGTTAGCGAATAAACCCATATTTGTTTAACCAAATTCCATTTGTTTAAACAATTTCCTGCAATTCTCTTAACATTAATTTTTTTAGATTGGTCTGGTCAACTGTTAGTGTCATCTGTTAGTGACATCATTTATATTTTAGTATAATTACCATTGTTTAAATAATAAAATATTATTCAAATGCATAATGGTGATATACAGGTGGTATGTAAATATTAAAATAAATTAAAAATTACAGCCACAACCTGAATTTGAATCATGGACCTGGAACCTGGTTCAAATCATTATTAAGTAAAATATTATTCGTTTTCAATATCATTTATTCGCCAAACTGAATTGATTTAAAGTCCGTTTATCGGGAAATTGGGGAGTTACATTTCTTTTAAAAATATTAAATTTCCTAAGTTAACCAATTTTATTAATCATATTTCTTTCTGCATCTTTTAGTCTTATTTCCTAGCACCGTGTGTCGCAAGATAATTTTCATTTGTTGCTGTCGGGAAACTGTTCCATGTACTCTGTAGCAACTTGCAATAAGGATTGTTTTTAAACAATAGAAATCATCCCAACATGTAAATGATGTCACTTGAGACAACGTTTGCCAGAATAACGGTCTAAAAGAAAATAATTTTAGGTGAATTGCAAAAAAAAACAAATGTGGTTTTAGTTGATAATATAGGCAAGATATCTCGAACATGACATCTACAAAATTAGAAAAAAAAGTTGAAAATGAATAATAATTTATTGTTAAAACAATAGGAGGATTTTTTAAATGAATAATGTCGCTCTAAGATAATAAACTGCTATTTTGAACTCAGAAAACAGAATTCAGACGGATTTTCGAGAAAAACGAATTATTTAAACAAATAAAATTTGTTCAAATAAATATAAATTAACTGACAAATGTTTATAAACATCCCACTAGACTTATAATAATGATTTTTATGAGAAAAAGAGAGAATGAAATATTTAGAAGGGTACATTTTTTGAAGAATCTACACTTTTTCATTTAATGGTAGTTTTCAGGGCACTGTGGGGTGGGTTAGGGGCAACAACTCCATATGTATGATAGGTCAAATCCTTCCTTGGAAAGTCCTATACAAGTCCTATAACTTTAGTCTTAAGTTATCCCAAACCACGAACAATTATTCGAAAAGCGCCAAAAAATGTTTTTTTCTAATGCATTTTCTTATATAAATTTGAGCCTCCACAGGCACCACTAAGAATAAAAATTTCAAACAAAAAAAATACGTGGCCACTTTTTTTAGATTTGGAAAGGATTTGGGGGATCGCTGTTTTCTAAATAAAAATAGTCAATTTGAACCACCCTGTATGTATATTATATCGAAATGTTTTAAGTTATAGTTTTAGTTTAGTTGCTTTAATTGAATGAATATGACAACCGACCTCATTTAAGAACGACTGACCTACATGGATGCTCTCCTTTTCTTGCATTGTCCTCCTTTGTAGAGGAACGACTTCCTGTCCTCAGTCGATGTGATACAATAAATAATGTGTACCTATGCAGATTCATACCTAGACTTCAACGAGGAAATGCATACCCAGTCCGATTATTCATAATCATAATAACGGGTAATTCCTT
Source organism: Melinopterus prodromus (assembly GCA_964023965.1). Taxonomy (NCBI): domain Eukaryota; kingdom Metazoa; phylum Arthropoda; class Insecta; order Coleoptera; family Scarabaeidae; genus Melinopterus; species Melinopterus prodromus. Next base: position 53,391,074 of record OZ030394.1, read on the forward strand.
TAGAGGTACTTTTTCCAGTAGGGTTTCTATGACAGATAAAGCGTGAGTCGTGTGAAGTTGTGGTGGTAATTTTGTTCAGTATTGTTCGACATTTCATCATGGAAAGACAGCCTAAAACTGACGTCCACGACATTTGGTTTCAACAAGACGGCTTTATTGGCCATCTTATTGGCTTTATTGCTACAAAAAGTCACGTAATATCACCTCTCCAAACCTTTTCCTTTGGGGCTATGTAAAGTTCAAAGCCTACGTGGATAAGATGGCTACAATTGCGGAATTGGAATTACAGAAATGACCATGTTAGCCGCAGTTACCGCCTACATTTGAAGGAACTAATCTTTAAAGAATAAAAGTATGGAACTGTTCTTTTGTATCATAACAAAGATTGCCTGATAAAAATTACATTTTTGTTTTTTTTTTTATTTTATCATACTTAGGGCAGATATATTCACCTATCGTGAAACTGTTCGTCATCTAAACGACAGGATAAATGGTAAATATGTGTCTATTCACCTGTCGTTAACGTTACCGACCGGATAAATACGCTTAACGAACGAATTTATTTAGCGATCGAATGAACCTGCCGGTAAACTGATAACGAACACTTTGAACCAATCACAGAGCATGTACTGAATATCAAACAAAAAGTCAAACTGAAAAATATTTACGTACGTACGTGGTACTGTATTAATATTGAAGTCATTATTGATCAATGTTTAGTTAATATGGCCGAATTTGCGGAATTCGACTTTGAGGAAGTTGAAGACCTCATTATTTTTGAAGAAGCCGTTATGGCTGACGGAATTCGACTTCTATGGCTGCGTTCCGATATTGTACGCCGTTTATACTTTTACTCATTCACGTGTCATTTGCTCGCAAGAATAGTAGATTATTCTACTATTCTTGATTTGCTCGGTGTACCCCAGTGTACCCCAAGGTTGGTAGAGCCGTATTTTACAGAGGTTATGCCGACAGCCATTTGCGGGGCGGGGACGAGGTCCACCAGTGACGTCCCAAACTGCTATCTCTTATCACGCAAAACTCTTAGCGTACTAGATGTTTTATCTGTTCTGACACCACTGACGTCACTTTTTCGTGAGCTTGTAGGTATCTGCGGGGGTCGCTAGGATACATGGGCAATATAGGCATCAGCGCAACCTGTAGAATACGGCTCTACCAACCTTGAGTGTACCCGGTGTCATGCCGGTGTCAACGGTGTAGAATATCCGCACGCAGCTAATATACCAATGATAATGGGCATTACCATATTGACAACTTTAATAAATGGGTCAACGAGGAGGTTTGCCTCCGACCACGTCCGACACTGCAAAACTGGCGCTCCTTCCTTTCCTTTTTTTCTTCCATGCGATTTTATTTTTTATTTTTTGTTTGGGTCTTTTTAATTGATGCGGTTAGAAAATAGGTTCGAATGAATTTTGGTTATGTTTGGTCAATGTCATTTACGGCGCTGCATCTACTTAGCGGCAATTAGTCCAAGTTTTGATCCAAGTATTGATTTAGTACATCTTTTTTACCGACATTTGATACTATACTGCCGAAAAACATTCGTTAGCGATGTTTACGTCCTCGTTTCCTGACGACAACTTACAGATCGGTGAAAAGACAGAATCATTTTTAACGCGAACGTTAGCCTAATCTGTTCGTTGGCTAACGACAACTTTGACGATAGGTGAATATATCGGCCCTTAGTATGACATACTAAGGGTGAATATATCGGCCCTTAGTATGACATACTAAGGGCCGATATATTCACCTATCGTCAAAGTTGTCGTTAGCCAACGAACAGATTACGCTAACGTTCGCGTTAAAAATGATTCTGTCTTTTCACCGATCTGTAACTTGTCGTCAGGTAACGAGGACGTAAACATCGCTAACGAATGTTTTTTTGGCAGTATAGTATCAAAAGTCGGTAAAAAAGGAGAAAGGTGTACTAAATCAATACTTGGACCATAACTTGGACTAATTGCCGCTAGATGCAGTAGACAATGACAAAACGTAACCCAAATTCATTCGAACACGTTTTCTAACCGCATCAATTAAAAAGACCCAAACCAAAAATAAAAAAGAAATAGTATTGAAGGAAAAAAGAAAGGACCGCCAGTTTTGCAGTATCGGAGGTAAACCTCCTCGTAGACCCATTTATTCAATATGGTCAATATGGTCATGCCGATTATCACTGGTATATTAGCTGCGTGTGGATATTCTACACCGTTGACACCGGCATGACACAGGGTACAATGGGGTACACCGAGCAAATCAAGAATAGTAGAATAATCTACTATTCTTGCGAGCAAATGACACGTGAATGAGTAAAAGTATAAACGGCGTACAATATCGGAACGCAGCCATAGAAGTCGAATTCCGTCAGCCATAACCGCTTCTTCAAAAATAATGAGGTCTTCAACTTCCTCAAAGTCGAATTCCGCAAATTCGGCCATATTAACTAAACACTGATCAATAATGACTTCAATTAATACAGTACCACGTACGTATGTAAATATTTGTCAGTTTGACTTTTTGTTTGACATTCAGTACATGCTCTGTGATTGGTTCAAAGTGTTCGTTATCAGTTTACCGGCAGGTTCATTCGATCGCAAAATAAATTCGTTCGTTAAGCGTATTTATCCGGTCGGTAACGTTAACGACAGGTGAATAGACACATATTTACCATTTATCCTGTCGTTTAGATGACGAACAGTTTCACGATAGGTGAATATAGCCCTAAGTAGCAGATTTAACTAGCGCAGATTATGATTATGTATTTACTTTGTCCTTTCAATTTCGATATATGGTTTGTGTTGTGATTCCTTAGGTGCAGCATATATTTGTAGCAACTGCACCGTTATGGTTGGGAAATGTTCAATTTTAAAGGAGAAAAGGACAAAATTAACCATTATTTTGTACGGAAAAATTTTGATGATAATATCTATTATATTTTATATTATTGTATTCTTATACAAATATTCATGGTGTAATCAATTGTTTCTGAGTTTTGTTTACTTTTCTGAAAGATTGGTATATCTTCTTTTTGCTGAATATGTGGTGGTTTTTTCCAATTGGCACATGAGTCATCCTATGAGTAAACATAAATTTAATTGATAAAACAAAAATCGTACTGTCACTCTGTTACAGTGAAACCATTCACATGAAGCGATTCACTTCGAAAAAATTAAAACCCGGACTTTTGTACTCAACATTTGCATATACCTTGCTTGGGCAAAAAAATGGGCATTACAAAGCGACCCATGCAACAAAGACTATAGTAACTACAATTAGTTTGTTAGTTAGTTATGATGGTCTTCGTTGCATGGGTCGAAATAACGTTAGAAAAGTCGAATTTTTGAACTGTATCTTGCAATCTAATGCTCGGACGATAATTACCGTTGTTAGGAAATTTCTGGAGGTTACAATTCTATACAACATTTTTTTTTCTATGAGTCAGTGTTAGTTATACCTTGAAAAAACATCGAAAGCACGTCATACCAACAACGTATTTATTTGCTTAGTGATAAATTTCACATCCGAAGTGTTTGAAAATATGAGTGGGCATCATATTTTAAAATAATAAGTTCAATAGCATGCAATTAAAACTTGTCCATTATTGGATATGTCCTTCCAAAAGTTAACAAATGTCTTATGTATTACCCTTCTTAATACCCTTCTTATTGTGGAAATCAAAGTAAGTGTGTTTAGTGTAAGTGTTCTTAAATTTACGCTAGTTTACTGCCGTCCAACTGTAAAACGCCGTACCTCCATACAAAAAATCGCTAAAACTTTTCAGTTTTAATGCAAAAACCACGCACATTTGTTACTATTTAAAGAATTTCCCTCAGCCAAACATGTACGTAAAACAATTTGCACGTAAAACAGGCTAATTTGATGTAACTATTAACTTCATACTTAAGAGAAAACGGAAAATATTTCAATCAATGTCATTTTTGTACATACTTTACAAGAAGAGGACAGTATAGGACACTACATACTAAAAAACAAAAGCTCAATTCATATGTATATATTTATTCAGAAATATATATTTACTTGGAATATACGTATGATTCCACCAAGAGGTTTCGATCACTTCAAATAAAACATGTTTCTTCCTACAAGAATAATATTTTATAAATTAATTTAATAGATTTTAGATTTGTGTTTCTTGTTTTAAATAGTTCATATACTTCTTGTTGTGTACTCATGGATTTCGCCGGATTCCTTTAATTTTATTTCAATGTTGTGGTAAGGCTCCGGTATATTCAAATAAATCTAAAGAAAATTTTAACATCTACCCCAACCGTGACAGACCCATGTGACCCAGCGCTGACCTTGTAATGGTTGTTTGTGCAGTTTGTGGTCGTCTGTACAGTGTCCCGGTTGAATTGTGGCAGCGTGTTATGGAAATTATATACAATATCTCCCTGAACAATTGAAGTTTTGAAATAAATGGATTCATTTAATTCTATGTTGCGGGAATGGGGGTTCGATACCGTCATACCGGCGTTTGCAGGTGTTCTTTTGGTTAATAAATAAGACATAATTCCGCGTACATATATTAAAACTACGACTGTTATTTACGTGTTCACACAGAGTCACGTCACGGTGAAAACACGATAAAACTACTGTAACTACTGTATTAAATATAGTTGTTTAAGCTGTTATATTCTTATATTTTGATATTATTATTAGTTATGTATGGGTATATTATTTGTATAGGTATAATTGAATATTGTAGCTTATTTATTTTATAGATTCATTTGGATTTCTAAATCAGTTTTTTAATCAATTTTGTTCAGTTTCAATCCATCTAAGCAATTATATGAACTTATTTGGCCACAAACACATAATTGATTAGATAGATTGAGACTGTACAAAATTGTTAAAAAAAACTTTAATTTACTTCAAAGTTTGATTTTGTAACTAAACACCTTCATCCAGTCACATCTTCAATTTAATTAATACGAATATCATCAAACGGTAACATTGAGTATACCTCTTTTTAAAACAAAGAAATAATATACTAGAATCAAGGTGGGAGTTAAGTTGTTGAGATAAAATCATAGTTTCATTTTGAATATATGACATGATCATTTTTTACAAATTCTTACAATGATACTGATTAAACGGTTTCATTAAATCAGGGACTAAAAACGAAAAGTATTTTGTTCGTTTCCGATCAGAACGAAAACGAAAAATTTCGTTTTCGTTCTTTTCGTTCACACCCAAAAAATATCGTTTTCGTTTTCGTGAACCGAAATGAAATAACGGTTAAAATCGTTTTTTTTACTATTTTTCTAATAAAAGTATGCAAACATGCTTTTTTATTTTTTTTTATATTTGACAAATAAGTCACTTGTCATAATTTTAATCATAGCTGGCAAAAATTACTAACATAAAATTTATGCTTTTAAAAACTTAAATGTTAAAAATCTCAATGAACTGCATTTTAAGTGGTGATGGCATTTTTCGTTTTTATAAATATTAAAAATAAAATTTAGAATGAATTGTTTGGGACCGTTTCTGTATTGGAGAGGCACGAATCTGTTTTAGTTTCTTTCATTTATTCCCATTAAATTTAGTTACTTGAAAACCACGCACAACTGCTATGCCGTTTAGTGGTATGCCAGTGACAGATCTTTTTTGTTTTTTTTTGTTTCATATTTTAAATAATAATATTTGTTTCTTTTCTCTCTGATCTTGCTTCATTTCAATTAACTTTTACTTATTTAAAAATTTTGTATCATGGTTAATTTTTGGTTATTTGTAAATAAAGTTATTATGATTATTAAAAATAAGAGAAAAAAATATTTATTTTATAGTAAAAATATACCGGGTGCGGTAAAAGTCAGTTTACCAATTTGCATATGAGAGAAAAACGCAAAAAAAAATAATGGCAAAAAAATTTATTTCCGAAAAGATATAACATAAAAATAAAAAAAAAAAACGCGCATGCACGAATACCCGACAGCGTAAACTGACTTTTGCCGCACACTGTATATAAATAATTCAGCATCCCAAAAAAAATAAAAATTTTAGTTAATTATACTAAAGAGAAATAGCAAGAGAAGTAAATCACAGGATAATTATTAATTTTAGTATATATGAATATATTTATATAAAAATTAATTGTAACTACTTGTAACTGTTTTTGTTTCCGTTTTCGTTCTTATAAATTATTCGGTTAATTTAGTTCTTTCGTTCTCGTATTCGTTCCGTTCTTAGCCCCTGCATTAAATTTCATTAAATAATTGGTATTCTTTAAGTGCAACGTAGTCAATGTGAATACCTATACAGTCGTTCTAAACACATCATACTATCAACTTTGAATATATTTAGGTCTTGGTTGAATACGTTATTTAATTACTTATATAGGATCTTACCATTTACTCAACCTGAAGCACATATATTCCTGCCTAGTATTTATTTTTTAGTGTGATAGTTTAGGAGAAAATCTCTTTTTATGAAGAACATATTTCGAAAACCGCCAACTTTGCACTAGACATAACTTGCAATAAATCTACACACTTTCTAATACAGCTTATTGTCACAGTCTATTTCACATAAAAAAAATTTGTACCAACGACCATCGAAAATAGTTACTGACGGAATGCTTCCGTACTTGAGATTTGCACAATCTGTATTGTCGAACATATTGGAGTGATCCTACGAAATATCTTATGAAAATAACCGGTTGTAATAAACTGTCTAAAATGACAAATATTGTTTTAATGTCACCACCGATTGGTTGTACGTGTAAAAACGAGGCTTTTGTTGAATAAATAGGGTCTTATAACCCCTTTCGTAATCCCTTTCGACCATAACACATTTCGAAAAACAATTGAATTACTCCTGATTCACACCAGTTTCCTCGCGTGTGAATCGCAAATCCTGTACGTTTATTTATCCAGACGGTACAGTTAATTAATGGTCGGCGATTCCCATAGTTTTACTACCAAGAGCCTACTATATCTAATCAAAAGCGGCACTCTGAAAAGCGCCCGAACCCGTTTTATTTCAGTATCGACAGTAACTCTCCTTTTGTTCATTGACCTGCTTTCAGAAATGCCCGACCCGTTGCTATTTTTGTTCCGCGGCATACACATTAACTCAACAGATTATCGTAGAAGTCTTAACCGGAACACGCAGAGCCGACGGACGCCCGACGACCGCCTCTTGTCTGCAGGCAAACTAGGATGCTTTTAATTTAATTGAATTAGCTACTTCGGCATTTCGACGCGTTGTTTCGGGTTGATGTAAATCGACGGACCCCAACTCAATCTCTATCTCTAGTGCTCCTACCGACGGTCTATTCTCAACTTATTTATGGTCTCGTTTGATAATTCCCCATTTCTTTTACTGGATTTTCAATTACCAACTAATTTCCATATATTTCACGTGTCCTGTCCAGTATCTGTGCCAGTTTCGTCTATTATGTTATTTTTTAATTTGCTTTATCGTTTTTTGTTGATGTAATCGCAAATCACAAAGAACCCAACCCATTGGAGAAAGTTCAGAAAATTGAGAGAATAACAGTGTTAAGTTATAAGGGTGAAACTTCGCTCACCCGAAGAAAACCGACATACCAATGCGTTTCATTCATGTTTTTAACGAATGACGTACGTGTTTGATATGACAATATTATTTATGTGAATTTATATGTGACTTTTTGCTTATACTTTGTTGTTTCTTTTTTGTATTTTAGATGTGTTGCCTGAAGATGGCTCGTTGTACAGCCGAAACCGGTCGCAAACACGATTAAATCGTAAATGATTAAAGTTTTTACAAGGAAGAACGTGGATTTTTTGATTTGTTGTTCACAACAGTCCTATCAATATCGACCACCTTGTAGTTTTGCTGAATATACCAATAAATATTAAGTTTTTTAAATATTGTTTCTTGCATCTGGAACGTTTAGTGCTTTTCTTGACGCTGCTTTTTATTCTGCTCATTTTCGCTTCCTTTCTTATTTCCCTAGAATGATTTTCTTTCTTGCTTCCTTCTTTTTTTTTGTTAACAATTATTCTGTCCAAGCATTAGATAATAATGTTACAGAAGAACAGCTTCTTTTTACTTTATTTGGGTGTTACAGGCCAGTTTCAATACTGATTTTTTAATGGAGATGCCCTGAGTTCAACTGTTATCTGCAAAGGTGGTGTATTAATGCCAAAATCACTACTCTCTGCTGCTAGTGTAATAATTAAGGATTATTGATATCCGTAATTCCGACACTCGTGTCGGAATTTGGACAAAATGCGTATAATTAATTGTAATATAGCAACCGATCTAAAATATGTATGCTATTTTCTAGTGTAAAGACAGCAATAGAACCATATTACTTCTAAGCATGTACACAATTCCGACACACATGTCTGATTTAAGGACGTGCTATATTAGCATGTACCTAATTCCGACACCCCTAAATTTGTAACTAATATTTGTCAAAAGAGTAGGACGCCGTATTATTATGAAAATAGAAAGCATTTTTAGTCAGCGTAAATAGATTTTATTAGAATTTTCTGAATTACTGTTATCCGTTAACGATGTAAAAAGAAGTCACATTGCAGTTGCCTTATAAGTAAAAAATGAACTTTTAGCATAATACCCAATTATCAAGATCAGTCCAACTTTTAGGTTATATTCTGACGGCTAGAACATTGGTAGAATAAGAAGCGATTGTGGGTTGATAAGTGTAATGTCAAATCACAAACCGGATGTCCTAAAATAAAGTTCTATGTTGTAGATTTCTAATTGTATCCAACTAAACAGAAATATGTCGGAATTTAGGACAGTCTGAATTTCGGACGTTTACCTTATTGCTATACAGAATTACTAAGTTAAGATGAATTATATATTTTATATAGATACTCCTACACCGATTGGTATATGAGGAAATGGTTTATATACAGTAAAGCTCTGCTAATCAGGATCACATAAAACCGGCCCAATACGGAATAGCGAAACGTCCTAATAACTGGATAAATATAGTAATAATTACGCCAAGGTGTAATAAATAGTGAAACATTTAAGATGACGCAATTAATTTGCTGTAAGATATTTCCGATTTCAGCAATTTCTTGTCGATTTTCATCCATCGACAGCAATCTTTCTTTGAGTAGCGACAATATGTTATGATGCATGTTATGATGTAAGGAAAACACAGCGTTCTTTAGAGTGGTGTTCTTAAGAGCCCGAGTAATGTAATTTTCCTCCAAAGATGGAACATGAATCAAAAGGCTCTTTCGATAATACAGTTTTGTTAAACGAATCGCAGTTTTGTCCATGGATTGAATAAGCGTGGTGCAATTGGGTGGCACACCCATACTTATAATTTGACAATGATCGCGTGTCAGTTGCGTGACTTGAAACCTGGTGCCGTGATACAAATTTCTCTATTTATGTTACTCATTTTTTGGCGATATTTTGCTCCTTGATATTCAAATACGCCGAGGAATCACGCAACTTGCGATTCAGATTAGGGGATCCGTGGTCGGTCTGAATTACAAGGTACGTAATATAACATTTACTTTTTTTAATTTTGTTCGGATTACAAGAACATCCGGATTTGCGGACGCTCGGATTACCGGAACTTAAGTGTATACTAACTGCCATGTTGTTTTCATTGTACGATAACCGATAACTGGGCAAATTAGATGACAATAGCTTAAAGAGATTTTTTATCCAATATTTATTAATATCTTTGTTTTTAACTGTAATTGTATTTTTTCAGCCGCCAGTATAATTATGGGTTAGTGCCAAGTATTGGGATATCTTGTAAAATGTATTTCCAAAATATAAATATGTATTTAAAAAAAAAAACTACAAACGAAGTTACTGTTGTATTGTATTCATATCCATATTGTATCCATCTGTATTGTTGGCAGCAGTCAAAATTGGAAAGCCTTCTAATATTTCTATAACTAAAGCAATCATTTCGATAATGCATACTTCTATTTCGGTAATATTTAACAGTTTATTTGTATTTATTTGTGAAATACATCTCTTGTCAAATAAAGCGATTGGCGTTCCCCTTCCGTGCTCTACCCATTCCGTCCATATACCGTTTTCCATGACCACTTGAGCTATAATTCCAAGTAAAGGATTCAAGGAAGGAAGTAAATGTTGCTGTGATTTCTATACTGTCGGTCAAATTGAGAAAAGGGATTATGTCATTGCGGCAATATGGAACCTTTACCAAAATGACAAACCTATATCAAAGTGAACGCCTACTTCTCATATAATAATACTTCAGAATAGAAGTGAGAATATTTTCAGGGTTATTTTACATGTTTTATCAGTACATTTGTTTTTCTTCATTCAATAAGAGCTAATTACATAGAGCATTACCGATATAACGCGTATTAAGCATAGTCTCAAATATTAAAATTAACTACGATATTGATGTCAAAAGTCATAAAAAATCAAGAACTTGCCCATTAAAGAGTGGCGTACCGTCGGCAATGTCAAGAATAGCATTTAATGGAAGCAACTGTATAATGAATGAAGGACATGTATACACATGTTCTATTAGTAAGACAATTCTACCCTAGAAAAATCACAAAATTAAGGTAGTTAATGTGATTAACTCAATACTGTATTCAGTATTCTGTATTCAGTTGGATCTGAAGAAGGAAGCAACATGGTTTGCGAAACGTCAGCATTTACGAATCTTGACATACAGCAGAACACGGAAGCAATTTATTTTCAAAAATAAATAATATTTCATAATAAATGAGGTCTGGGACCATTATATGGTTAATCTGAGATATTTGTACAGAAACGCCAAAATTTATGTGAAGTAAGCGTGTTTCGCCAAACTTTGCCTTGATTTATGGCATAAAAGGTGCCTATTTTTGATCACAGAATAGCATGGTACTTACATTCACCCAATACCTGACACCTATATCCGTATAATGAATATTTAATAAATTAATGTCTTTATTCAGACACTTGAATACGTGTTACTGAATTGACGTTTTTATTTTCCAAACCATGCATTGTGGACACCCGACGCCTGACGCCCGCCTCTTCTCTGCAGGCAAACTAGGATGCTTTTAGTTTAATTGAATTAACTACTTCGGCATTTTGGCGCATTCTTTCGGGTTGATGCAAATCGACGGACCTCAACTCAATCTCTATCACTGGTCACTGGTGTTCTATCGGACGGTCTATTCTTAATTTATTTATGGTTTCGTGTCGTAATTACCCATTTCTTTTATGAGATTTTCAAGTACATATTTACTTAATTGCCATATTGCTACTTTTTATTGTCCGATACACTAAAAACACGCGATAAGTGGCCAATTAGAACACAATAGCTTGAAGAGATTTTTTTCCAACTTTTTATTGTTTTTGTTTTCTACTGTACTTGTCTCATTTCAGCGTCTAGTATAATACTAATAGATAAATAAATAATAAATTAATATCTTTATTAAAAATAAAGTAAAAATTTGAGGCTTTAAATTCCCATAATTACGTCAAATGATTGTGCTTTATTTTTTGTTTTGAAGTGACCGGGCTCAAATAAATGGAAAGCTGTTGACGCTTCAAAAATTCTTGAGAAATTGTTAGGACTTACAAAGCATTACAAAGCATTCTATCCAAAAGCATATTCAGATTCTATTTGCAAAATCCATTCTCCTCAGTTCTCCTCAAGCCATAAAATATTTACAGTACCATTAAGTCAATTAAAAGATCTACCAATATCAGTACGAAATGCATGTGGTTATAATTCTAGAAAACAAACTCATGTCGTTCTGTTCTTGCAAACTTTAATTGCAGTTATTACCTTTTGTCCTTTGATAGCAGTATTTAGTAAAAAAATGCCCTTGTATTATTTAAATAGATACGGAATTCGTCATCATTATTTTCTTATAATTCAATTTCTCTTAGTTTTGAAGAAACAATAACAACAAGAAACTGACAAGTGTAATTTTGTGGTGATAATTGTTTTCTCATATTTCGTAGAGACTACCGAAACTATTTATGGTAATACCTTGTTTTTGAGAAATCTAATGGTGTAATTGGAGTTAGGATATCATCGAAGATGACAGAAAAAAAAAATACGATCTTAAATTTAAGTTTCTCTACGATTTATCGATTGCTGTATTATTTTTGGTTGTTTGTGATAAAATTGCATATTAATTACAGCTAACACAAAAACAATATATAGAAAATACAAATAGACCTACAAAATCAATTCACAGATGTCCCACTTTTTCCATATTCTTTTTTTTTCTTTGGGCTTAGTTTTGCTTTAAGTTAAAACTTTTATGTTTACATAGACTTACATGTCATTTCAGGTTCTTGAAAATTATAGCCGATTGAAATATGAATAAAATCGTATTTTAAACAACTGGAAATTGGAAAAAAACAGTAAAATTTCAAATGATTATAATTATGTTTCTTATTTTTTCATCTGCTTTGTTAATGTACCAACCGGTCGCAATTTTAGTAATTAAAGTAATTAAAGTAATTAAAGAAATAAATAAGCCTTATTTCAACTCTGCGTTTCCCCCATAGTAATGTGTATTTTTAACCGACATCAGAAAAGGTGAAGTTTTCAATTTATCATACGTTTAATGGAACTAAATTTTGTATTTCTCGAAGAAAAGTAGAGGTTTTGGCGCTCAAAACGGTCCTTACTAGAGTTAAATTTTGGTTTAACATACTGGTCGGTAAATAAGCTTTAAATTGTTAAATTTGTTCATGAGAAACCACCATTTGCCTACGTTGAAATTAAAAATCATTTAAGAAATATTGTTTTAAATGTAATTTTATGCTCAAATATCCAATTGTATCTCAATTCTGAGATATCAGTCCAATTCACGCCGAAACTCTGAAGTGGCACACTAGTAATTACAAACATGTATTATAGAATTAAAATTTTAGACTCAGAAATTAGAATAAAACTACTTCAAAACGTTCTAAAAAGATGTTCTAAAAATATTTTTAAGTCATATTTTACATGTGGCGTCACAAGCTATCAACTGGATTTTCTACAAACGATTCATGAAATACAAAAAACAGACAATTTTTCTAAGTAACATCTGAAAGTAAAAGTAAAACTTCTGATGACTGTTCTCAGAGTATTTGTGTCTGGCTTAAGAGACCACATCTGCCTTCCTTGAAAATTTTATTTAGATATTTCTTAAACTGCCTAAAACTGTTCTCAACAGAATAAATATACTTCGTTAGTTGGGCATTAATATGATCATTCTTATTTATAAATAAATATATATTTTTTTTTAATTTTGGCCCCTTTAAGGATTTGGCATTTGGTTTACAATTAATTAACCCAAAGAATTTGATTGAAACCCCGAAGCCTGAAGAATGGTTGTCAAACCCGAGCAAATTCGTTCAGTTTGCAGAAATGGCATCTACGTTAATTACGTTTTCAAGCACCTCCCTCTACAATATTATTGTTACATTGAACTCTTAATTATTCCTGACAGCAGGCCCCAAAAATTCTTCCGCCACAGCAATAATTAACTCGAACTAATTAACAATAACCCGATCCGTCTCCCAAAATAATAAATTGCGCGCCGTCCGTCCTTGTGAAATTCAACCGGAACGAGCCTAAACGATCGTATATCCTGGGGATGCGACGCGACTCGATGCAGCAACGGCAACAGTGACTAATTTCGCTGGCGAATTAATTGAAACGGTAATTGGCGTGAGATCAACTATCACAAAACAACGTCATACCACCAAAACGGCAAAGTTACGATCAGTTAATTTCGCGCAGAAACCGGACTGGGGCGAATGCGCGCAAAACCGGCACACGGTCCGCAACATCGCTCTCTGCGCGTACTCACACACACACATACACACACACACGCACACATAAACGTTCAGGAGTCATCCGCCAACCCCATCGTGCGCAATTTATGGTGCACCGTGTTTCTAATTATCCATTCATCGTGTTTCGAAACTGGTTCGACCCGTTCGTTCGGTCCGAACCGATTTTTCCAAATCCGGAAACTCGATATGCCCGGCCAAATGGACTACTGGTATAACATCATCGAATAATCGATATGCAACTCATTAACTACGCGAGTGCGTTCGCATAACGAAGTTTTGTAAATTTTTACGAGGCTGATTTTATTACGAAGTGTGTACGGGTTTAAAATTTGATAGTATGGTATTGATAGTATGGTAAATTTTTAAACGGGGTTGTTTTATCTTTCGGATGGCCCAACCGATTAAACTTGTGATTTTGGTTATAATTTTCATTAGGCAGTATTTTTTTCTTAGTACGTCGCTACTTACTTTAATTATTTTTTAACTTTTCACTGACTTCAGGTGAAGTTTTGTAGATATTGTTGATTGGTAATTAAGTAAATTACATAGTGCAATAGTTCGGCGTTTTAGTGCTTATCTCGAAGTAACTCCAACGCTTTTTAAAAGTAATTCTATTTTCCACTTTTTTGCTACTTAGTAAAAATAACAGAGTAATTGTTAAAAATCTTCGAAATCTTTCAGCTTTGTTTTTAAAAACTGACAAAAAATCACTATAAGACTGGAAATTTCACAACCTTGAGCTCACAGCTTTGACTTGTTTTGAGACGTGAGTATTTTGGTTCACCAAAATACTAGTACTTTTCATGCAAGAAAAACTCCTTTAGGGTAAGTTTTGGTATTTACAAAAATGTTCCCCACCTTTTTTGTAATTTTTCGTATTCTGTTTTAGAAATTGAGCTGACAGTTTGTCATGTAACATGCAAAATGTGACCTAAGAAATATTTTTGGGACATAGTATCGAAGTAGTTTGTGTCTAATTCTTCGTTCCAAAATTTCATCTTTTATTTTTAATTACTGATGTGTCACTTCACAGATTTGCAATGAACTGGGCCTATATCTCAGATTTGAAATACAACTTGATATTAAAGCATAAAATTACATTTAAAATACTATTTCTTAAGATACTTTTAATTTCAACGTACACTAAATTAGTTTTTCTTCAGCAAATTTAACATTTTTTGGTTATCGACCAACCAGTAGATTAAATCAAAATTTATTGTAGTATCGATTTTTCAGACCATTAAAAACTACTAAGTATTTTTTTTGCGAAATAATAATTTATGCCCATTATATGTTTAGTTGAAAAAATCTGATGTGGCCAGGCACATGACTTTATCATACAATATATAAAATTAATAGTTTAGCTGCATGAGAATCTATTCTATAGAGATACATCGTAGGTATTGTCAAAGCATCAGCATTTGACACTACCTACACTACGTCATTAGAATAATAGTTATTTATGTCACAAATGCCGAAAGTACGGAATAGCGCGACGAGCGGTGATACGGCGCGTCACCGCAGGCGGAGTGTCGCCGTCGCATATGAGCGAGTCGCGCTATCTAGTTTTTAGCAGGAGCGACATCAACGTTTATTGTGTTGCTTTTTAAGAAATACGTATTTAAAAAAAAATAAATGATTTCTCTATAGTAAATGCTAGGTTGATACCACTTTGACGAAAGGTGCGTTCCGATTGGTAGGTAATGGTAGCTAATGGCGGTGGTAGAATACGAAATTATAGTATTTCTTACATATCGTGATAATGACACATATTAGTTTGCATGTACATAAACATGAGTCACTAGCAATTTTCTATTGGAAATACTATAACGGCGTCTGCTACCACTGCCATTATCACTAATGAAAACGCACCTTAAAAAGGTAATTCAAATTCTGACAGATTTATATTAGTTCATGACACATCCCTACCAACATACTAAAATAAAACTACACTCATCGCTATACTTTATTTATAATTTTCTCAATGTATCATTTTTAGAATTAGATATAAAGACTGGTTGATATTTCTTATCAACAAACAATCAAATTGGTGCTCTTATTTTATTTGAAATTTGTATTTTATAATTTTGTGCACTACAGCGGCACGTTCCATAGTGGTTCTCCAACCTCTGATGAGATCAGCTGTTTTCGAATGTGACAACACAAAAAAATATTTGTCAAAATCCTGGCTACTATGTAATTTCATATCAATGCAGATGCGACCGATCTCGATCAAATAGAATCTGCGCTTGAAGGTAAACTATTAATTTTACAAAAAAATGTTATAGGCATAAATTATTTAAAATTTCCTCTACTTTAATTTATTAATTAACTATTTAGTCGAAATTACAGAAATGGCGGCTCATTTCCAAAATCCTTGAAAAAGGCTTAGAATAAACTGAAAAGCTAAACTATTAATTTTACCAAAAAAATGTCATAGGCATAAATTATTCAAAATTTCCTCTGCTTTAATTTATTATTTAACTATTTTCACGAAATTACAGAAATGGCGGCTGATTTCTAAAATCCTTGAAAAAGGCTTGGAGTAAACACCCAGTTCCTTTGGACCCTTTTGAACCAAAAGCTTTTCAACTCTAAGTTTGGTCATGAAACTTCTAAATATGAAGTTCCGTGCCGATACCTTTAGTAGTTTCTCCGGAATCGGATTCACAAAAATTGAGTACACACACACACACACACATACACACACACACACACACACACACACACACACACACACACACACACACACACAGACATTTTTTTGTACCTTGGTCAAAAATGTTCAGGGGACCCAAAAAGACCTATTTCCGCTAAAATCCCAATTTTTTTTTTTCGGCACGATTACAATACTTTACATACTGCGTATGATAAAGTAAAAAGGCTGAAAATTACCATTCTTTATCGTAACCTCAGAACTTTTGTTTAGGGTTTTGAGCCTAAAGTGCTTATTTACATATACTTTTACCATATACTTTTACTTTTACCTAAAGTGCTTTTCATGCAAGAAAAAGTCCTTTAGGGTATTTTTTAGAAAATAAATTTTGTAGATACATTATTATTAAATTCTGTAAAATATGCCGTATTTTTAAATTTTTCGTTATCTGTTTTAGAAAATCTTGTTGATTGCTAGTGACTTCGCATACAAAATGTGAATCGAAAAAATATTTTTAGAGCTCAGTCGTGTAGTAGTTTCATTCTAAGTTTCAATTCCAAAATTTGAAATTTTTAATAATACTGACGTGCCAGTTTACAGTTTCGTCCTGAACTGGACGATATCTCAGATTTGAGTTACAATTTGATATTTGAGGATAAAATTACATATACTATTTCCTTACGACATTTTTAATTTAAACGTAAACAAATGGTAGTTTCTCATGAGCAAATTTAACAAATTTCTTGCATATTAACCAACCAGTATGTTAAATCAAAATTTAACTATGGTAAGGACATTTTAGAGCCGTAAAAAGTTTTTGTTGAGAAATTAAAATTTAGGTCTATTATACCTATAGTGAATTGAAAACTGCTTACTACATTCATACCTACTCCATTTATTTTTTATTTCTTTGACTTGGTTCGTGTGTTATAAGATAAAAGCTTAAAAAGAACATGATGTAACATACAGTGTTGTTGCAAAACAAGAAGTTTCAGTTTTCCACATTTACATGTAAAATGTCATAGAAAAAGTTGTATGTATTGTAAGGTGTGTCATATCAATTTTAATATTTTACCGTTTGTTCATATTTGATAGATTTATAAGTTAAGATTATTATCGAGTTCGCTGCCGGTTGTCAAAGTTAAGAAAAATTTATTATCTTTGTATTAGAAAGAAAATGCCTTTTTATTTTTTTATCTGACTATAAGTTTCTATATACTACTATACGTACATACGTTTCTTTACCACAAGTATTAGCTTAATAAAAAAATAATCCATGAACTTTTAAGTGCAGATATAAGAAAATTTCGCAGGTTTCCGATTACATAATTTGACAAAAAAATATCTTAATTGAAATTTATTGATTAGCTAGGCTAACAATTATTAAAGAAATCGAATAAGTGACAATTAATTTTGTTGTTTTTTTTCTTTTTTCTTAAAATCTTTATATGAACCTGACATTGTGACTTGAGTCTAGTTTTTGAGAATGCAATATAAAAAAATGCAAAAAATACTTGTTTTTTTCTCACAAACTAGATACAATTCGAAATGTCCGCATTCAGATTCAGTATCTATTGGCCAGTGATATTCAGATTATTGAATTCTTCAAAAATTAAGTCATTGGAAATTTGTGAAATGCTCGATCTAAGCTCTAAAGTTGGTCGATTATTTCTTTTAATTAAGTAATAATGTGGCAAATAAAATGCTGTTCCTTATGGTTTTTAAAAACAAATTTAATTTATTTTAAATAATTTTGACAGCGACCACTAAATCTATTTTATATTCTTTAATTACAAACAGTACTGTAATTGTTTTTAAGTCATATAACATTTTGAAGTAAAAATAAGAAGGTATTGCAATAATAAGAGAATGTTAATTTAGGAAAAACAAAAAATGTGTTTTCCGGTAAAATGAGCGAATTATTTTAGCGTTGAATTTATAAATCAAAGTTTTTTGTGGATAGGCAAAACATTACCAACCTAGGTATACAACAAAATGATAGGTTATATAATTTTTTGTCACTTTTGCTACCACATCTACATAAAAATTAAGTTTTATTTTTAAAAAAATCGAAGGAAATGTTGATTTTTATTTTAAATGTTTTACCGAAAGCCAATTCTTGTTTACTTGTGAGCCCTATCTGGAAATATAATTAATACTGTCGAAAGTACTCTGATTCCCATTATTTGTAACTCTAGCTGTTTTGCTGTACATTCTTAGCAATTTCGATTTTTTTTTGTATTTTGCTGTGTCTTGTAACATAATTAATTAACATAAAAACAAATGCATGAAAATTATTGTTTTCGGTAATGATGAGGCCAATGTTGGTCACTCGAAAGCACACTTATTTTGAAGCAAGTGACGAATATTTGTTATTTGGCAAATTAATCGCTCAGAAAATACCATCGCCCGTGCATATTTGCTGTTTCCTTCAAATGTTATCATTGAATTCCAATGAAGAATTCATTAAAAATGACATGAGTCCCACAAAGTGCCTTAGCATGTACGGATTGTGAAAAATCCTTAAAAACAAAGTTTATCTGGCATTTCTGGCGTTGTCCAATTTATAAAATGAGTAAAAAATTATGGTTTTACATTAAACAAAATCCAGAAAAAATTTATTGAAAATTATGAAATATTGATAAAGGTGAATGTATGTTAAGGTTAGATACCTTTGCAATGTTTGCAAACTTATAAATTCTAAAAACTCAAATGGCCTCCTAAATATTGTATTTACCTTGAACTTTTTCCTGTAATCTTGAAAGTTTGTTTGCAAGTGTTTAAAGGCTTGCAGTATTTTCAAAATTTTCCATAAAATGTGTATGCTGCCATTATTATTGCCTTTAAGAAGTAAAGGTTAATGTA
Source organism: Melinopterus prodromus (assembly GCA_964023965.1). NCBI lineage: Eukaryota > Metazoa > Arthropoda > Insecta > Coleoptera > Scarabaeidae > Melinopterus > Melinopterus prodromus. Next base: position 53,410,407 of record OZ030394.1, read on the forward strand.
AAAAAAACATGATAAATGAATTCATTTCACAAGATATGAAAGTGTCACTAACGCCATCTAGTTTAAGTTTGATCTACGATCTAAATATCACAAATTTAAATGTCTTAGATTTTTGCTTTCTAGTAAAGCCATAATATGATGACTATAAGTTATTTAGCATGATTATGTTAGTTTAAAGATATAATTAAATTAAATATATATAAAAAATACTTATTGTATTTTTACGAAGCCTTTTCTTGCAAATTTGATTATAAAAATACATTATAAAAATCAAATGATTATTCTTTTGTTTTCCTTGTTGGCACCATTAACATACTTTTGTGATCAGAATATGAATAATAAATCAATATTACAAGCATCATTATTAATTGTAGCATTTCTTTTTTCGATCATTCACAAATATTGCATTTTTATGTCAGTTAAAACAAATCTCAAATAAAATTTAATTTTGTTGTGGTATGAAAGGATTTTGAAATTATAACAAAAGGCATTCTTTACAAAGATCAATTTATTTATAATTATCATTATCCTTATTATTCACTTTTTGGTTTTTCTTCTCGTTAACACTAAACAGATCAACAATAGGCAAGATTAACAAAAATACATACCAGTCAATATAATAAGAAAAGAGCTAATGTCCTTAGTATATATAACATACTGCTTCCGTGAAGTGTTTCTCGTTTCTGTTCTTCATTCTTCAAGTCCAGTCATATATGTACACAAATTGGATTTTAGGAGAAACCGTTTATCATTTTATCATTATTATTATTTATTACATTTACGTTTACTTTTGTTTAAGTGGAATTTGACACACAATGTACAGGAATGAGGGTGTTGAGAGTACTGATGAGGATCTTCATATTACCGAGGAGGGGAAATTTCTTCATGATAACCACAAGAAAACACACGATCTAATAACGATAATTAAGTAATTATTTTTTAAATTAGGAAAGCGAAATTTTTCTAAAAAGCCAGAAAATCGAAATTTATATTGATATGCACAATATTGATGAGTTTTTGTATGGGAGATAATTTCAAAAAAGACAGAAACCGATCAAAAAAGAATTGAAATTATTTTAACTGTTTGGGGTGGCATGTATTTTGTTGTGGTATATATACACACAATATACACATATAGATATTATATATCATATATATAGAAAGAGATATACACGTCGAAGATAGGGATAAACACATCCAAACAGAAAAATTAAAATTTGAGCAAGGCACTAATTGAAGATTAACCACAGGGGAGATTTATTCTTAATATATTCTTTTAACTTTTCTCGGACCAACCCCCAACTTGTCAAGTAACCAATCGAGTTTGGCTAAAGAGCAGATAATTATTCATATTCATCTCTCTCCAAAAAATTAAATTCTAAACGAATGTTTTAATTATTATTTTTTTAATAATAGTTTTATAAAGTCAATAAAATGCAATTTTAACCTAAAACTAAACGTCATATATCTGTCATTAATTTCATATTATAAAAATTAAGTTTTAATCAAAATATGTAATCTCTCTGGAAGGTTTAGTAGATAAAACATATGCAAAGGACGTATAATTTGGATTCAGATTGGTATATTATGAACACATTTTTTATTATACTTTTTTCGCTAAGTAAAAATTGAGCGTTATATTTGTATTCCGTTTTATAGTAATTATTTAGTTTTTGATTTAATTTAATTATATTTCTTTGAAATTGCTAGCTTTAAAACTGATAAAAAAATCAAATTTGAGCAATATATGTGTGTATCTAATGAGCTGAAAAATTACCGATTAATTAAACGAGACTAATTGACAAGTGAGGGGTGGTCTCTTAATTTGTCATTATTAGAGAGAGACGAACTCGGGCGTGAGTGGGGAGCAGACCGGTGGGAGGGGCGGCGGTGGTATTTCCAGGGAAGAGTCTGGCAAGGACAAGGTGGAACTACCTCCGGCGGTAACCCTGGGCCCCATGTTGTCGTAGTGCGGTCCCTGGTACGGCCTTCTCGGCAGCGTTGCCATCCCATGATAAACTGGCTTGTTCGGCCTATGTGGCAAATCCAATAGGTCCGGACACCTGGATACGTCAACTGTGGGGTCCCGACTCACCGAGACAGATATGAAGATGTTCCCGAAAGCCCCCGCTGGTAGAGCACTGGTGGAAAACTCCGGGGGTGGGGGAAAAACCGCCAAAGGAAGCGGGTCACTCTCGATAGTTATATGAACGGGAGGCTCCATTAGTTCCAAATCAGGGCCCAAAGCCTCGCAGCTCCCAGTCCCACGATCAGTAGTCGTTGCTATGCTGACATCCAGTAATTTCTTCTCTTGGTCAGTGAAGCTCACACTCGCTTTCATATTCCTTCTGCGCGATCGGGATTTTGAGTTTATGCACACAACGGCCAACACGACCGCAATAACTAAAACGACGACCGCACCCGCGCCACAAGCAACAATCCACCACACAATTTTCGTCTCTGATTTGCTCAGAGTGGTCGCCGTCACTATTTCCGGTAGAACTAAGCTAACGTTCCCGCTAACGCTATCCAGACTGTTCTTCGCTACACAACTGTACAGTCCCGCGTCAATATCACTAACGTTTGACACACTAATATTGGCCCACTTATCCAATAGTCCTTCCTCGGCTTCAACCATCACCCAGGTGTGGTTCATGGGTTTGCCTTCGTACATCCACGTCACCTGAGGCTCAGGATCGCCGAGGACTCTACACCCGAACGTCACATTTCCTCCAGCCTCCGCTTGCACCTGTGGAAATGGTGTGATGTATACTCTCGGTGGACAGGCGAAGTCGACGGATTGCACGTTTTCCCATGGCTCTCCTTTATACCGTTCCGGATCAGCACAAACCAGCGACATCGATCGCAAATTACTCGCCAAGAACCAATCCCTAAATCCTCTTAAATCGCAATCGCACTTCCACGGATTACCGTCAAGCGTGAGCGTTTTCAGATGGGCAACGTTCATGAAGACCTCCTCGGATATATTCGTCAGCTTATTCCCTTTCAGATTTAACGATTCGAGAGCGTGGAGGTTTGCAAACGCGTCTCTATGGACGAGTTCCAATTGACATTCCTCTAAGTCGAGATTTTTCAGATGCGGCAACAGCGGGAATTGTTTCGGGAGAAGTCTGGTAATCGGGTTACCATTGAGAACCAAAACCCTAAGCCTCTGATTGCCATGGAAGGTGTTCGGGTCGATGCTGGTAATGACATTGTTGGATAGGTCGACCTCGATCAAAATAATCAACTCCTGGAAAGCGTCTGGGTGGATCTCGCGAAGACCAGCCTCCCTGATGAATATCTTCTGGAGGTTGATCAGGCCGGCTTTCTTGAACTCCTCCGCGCTGAGGTCCGATATAGCATTGCTCGACAAGTCGAGGACCTGCATCTCTGGGTCGAGATTGTCAGGAAGGGTCGTGAAGCCACCTTCCTTGCAGAACGCCGTCTTCTTCCCGGATGACCACTTGCAGCGGCATGGGGAAGGACAGTCGGTCCAGTCGGGGGCCGCGAAGGCCAACGCCACCACCAGCAACACAAGGGAACCAACCGCCATCCCCTGGGCTCATCGTGGTTTTGTAGAATCGCGCAGCATTTTCTTTGATCGTCACATTGTTTTTTTACAAGACACTAGAGACACTACACGCAAAAAATCCTTAGGTGCACCGACAGCATTTAGGAGGAACTTCTCATAACTCGGTCACAAGCACTCGTCGGGAAAAGTTTCCGCGCCGGGGTGTACCGAAATAGCTGGCGCACGTCTGTGCACTTCTTGTCGCGTCTTCCGTTCACGTCGCTGTCGCGTTGTTCGCGCCGGCTCCGTTCGCGGCCGTCCGTTCGGTATACTAGTTCGCCGCACTCTGGTCTACTCGGGGCCCGCAGCTTTATGGGTCGCGGTGCCCGTATTGTTGCGCGTCGGCGTCGTTAAGCTCGCGCGGTCCCGTTCAGCGACGGACTCAGCGGCATCATCCGTACAAAATGCATATTCTGCGTTATGAATAGCAAATTTTAAACCTTATTATACATTCTAAAAGTAACCTTTTGTTTTTATTTCAACATTTTGCATGTTTTATTAACAAGAAAATACAAACGTTGGATTAACCAGTCGTATTTTAGAAGCTGGTTGGTTAAACAGTAATGTTTGTATCATGTTCTATTTATTAACAAAATCAACAAAGTTTATCCAATTTATCTCAGTTTTACGAATTAAATTCTTTAGCCGTTTAATATTTGAGCGAAAAATAAAGTTTTAACTTTGTAAGACAATTAATGTTTAACTTTAACAAGTTAACTAAATTAACTAAATTAAAAATGTGCATCTGAAGCAACAGTATATCTATAGGCGTGTGGAAAGAATCTGATACAAACGATCAGAAATAAAAAATCTGATGTGGCCAGGTACATTACTTTATCATACAATATATAAAATTAATAATTTAGCTGCATCAGATTCTATTTAATCGACATCGATCGTGTCTGCATTAAAATAACACAAGTTAGTAAGGATTTGACAGATATTTTGACAATATTGACAGTAGGTATTGTCAAATAATCAGCATTTGACAAATCCTAGCTAACTCTGTAGTTTTAATGCAGACACTATACCGATCAAAAATTTTACCAAAAAATATCATAGACATAAATTATACAAAATTTCCTTTACTTTAATTTATTATTTAACTATTTTGACGAAATTACAGAAATGGCAACTCATTTGCAAAATGCTTGAAAAATGCTTAGAGGAAACATCCAGTTCCTTTGGACCCTTTTGAACCAAAATATTTTCAGCTCTAAGTTTGGTAATAAAATTGTCATACTGCGTATGATAAAGTAAAAATTAGAAGCCAAGCACACCATTGAATGAACAAACAGATTCTGCGTTCTGTATTCTGTTCTATAGACATAATTTCTTATAATGTTTCTCATACTTGTAGTCTAAGGAAGAGTCGCTTAAAACGAAGCTTTTAATTTTCTTTGTCAAGCTCTTGTCATCGGTTTGATAGGAAGTTAATGAAGCTTCCTTCAGTTTTGCGAAGTGTCAACACAAGTTAACAACTGACGCTAACCTATCCGATGCCTAACTTTTATACAAACATCATTTTCCAAGTAGTAATTACCTATCGACATTAATTAATAACATTATAATAGAGTTACAAACAAACCAACATACTTACATTGTTAATCCGATTGTCAATCGTTCATTTTTTGACATAATAACCGTGTTCCGTGGTATTGGCTGAAACTTCCCAATTAGTCCAGGTGCGTATCAAAATATCTGTCAAAGACCTTGGTAACTAGTTTTAATGCAGTACGACCTAGTTCGATTAAATAGAATTTCCTCATGCAGCTAACCCATTAATTTTACCATAAAATGTAATAGACATAAATGATACAAAATTTCCTCTAGTTTAATTTATTATGTAACTACTCTGACTAAATTATAGAAATGGAGGCTCATTTGCAAAATCATTAAAAAATGCTAGGATTAAACATCCAGTTCCTTTGAACCCTTTTAAACAAAAGGCTTTTCAGCTCACAATTATTACAAATAAAGTGAACATGTTGTCACAGCAAACTAAACAGAAAGACTTTTGGTTGGAACTGGAATCCTTATTTTCCTTTTGTAAAATTATTTTGACTCTTATTTTATTCATTTTATACTTTTTAGATGCCTTGTTCGTCATTTTTTTGTTATCTTGGTCTTGCCACATTTTTTTCTTTTCAGGAATAAATTGCTTTAAAAATAAAAAGTTTTTCGCGCTATGTATACCTTTAGACAGCGGTTTTACCACATCAAGTGAAAAATCAACTTGTTTTGTCGCCTGCAAACCAACAATAGATGGTTGAAGATCAAACGATGCTAAAGGCTGAAGATCCAATAATGTTGAAAGCTGAGAATCGCATATTGTTTAAAGCTGACCTACTACTAAAAATTAGTTTTGGAACACCATAATCAAATGTCAACTTGTCAGGATAATTTTTCAATAGCTCAATAAATATTTGTTTTTCAAGCACTAACTCAGTATTGTTAACCAAACATACATAGTGCTTCAGTTAATTTTTCTTTTATAATTTTATATTCTAAAGCAACTTTTAGAGTAAACAGCCAGTTTCTTTGGACACTTTTGAACAAAAATTTCTGATCTAAGTTTGGTCATGAAACTGCTAAATATGAAGTTTCGTCCCGATACCTTTAGTAGTTTCTCCGGAATCGTCACCACAAAAAAACGGCATTGCTGTTTTAGACGACGCTGATGCTTCAATTTTACGGAAGTTAGATTTTTGTTAACGGCTTAACGATGCCAAAGCTCCTTCCTGATGACAGACTTTGTGCTTGAGAATCGGCGGAGGTGCCGGAACAGGCAGTATCGCAATAACTCATCTCCGAGCGTAAAGCGTCATTTTTCGTTTTTAAGGTAAAACCTTATGATAAGTAATGCAATAAGAATGGCTCGTTTCATGTAGTGGAATGAGAGACGAAATAATGGAACCTAAGAATACGCAAAAATCGACCATACGGCAATATAAAACCTTTATTTATCAATATTAAGAATTGTAATTATAAGGTGTATCAACAGCTTTATAGGTTACAATCAGTAGATTCCTTAAATTGTGGTTAAGGTGATTGTTGAAAAAAAAAGCGTGGTTCAAGAATGATAGAGGTGCATTTTTTCGATAATGGAAGAGATACACAAAACTGCTGAGGTTATGAATGGAACCATCAATATCCCTTTACAGGACGCGTGCTTGTTAAAGTTTCAGGTACGAAGCTACGATTTCTCACCGCAGGGCCGCACTGTCATGAACTCGGTAAACTAAGTTGGTTTCAAAGCTCAACCACCGATAAAGTTTTAATGCATCGTTGGAAATTGCGCTATTAGTTTTACCAGAGCAGAATAGCACTCGATCGACATGGCCTGTAGCGTACATAACGGCATATGAACTGAATTAAATTACTGTGTTATTGTAGAATTACTAATTAAAATTTTCAATAAAAAAATAAGGTTTGGCTGCAATAGACAGTACTCTAAAATAAGAATACTTCACTTTATTTGCACTCTAATGTACTGCGTTTGAAGTATGTATGTCGAAAATTAACAAACATACTATACTTATGAAAATATGTATAAACTTCCCAAAAATGTATTTGCCCACGAGCATTCCTTTTGAAATATTTATTTGTCTTGAAACGCAGGGACGGTTTTGCGAAGTATTCTCTCTTTTTAGCTGTTATTCTTGCCTTTTCTCACGTAGAATTTATGGTCGACAGGTCGATAGAAAAACAAGATCCTACTGAATGATTAGTAGACCAAGACCGACATGTTTTGTCACCTTTATACTTTTTCTTATAATGACACGAAAAGAACAACGTCTACAGCAGAGACCATAAAACTTGAACAAACTAAAATCAAGAATACGAAACATTACAACTTTAAACAAGATCATCTTTCTATTTGACACTCAATAAGGTTCGTTTGAGATATTTCTATAATAAATTTGTCAATTTGGCTTTGTTTTTTCGCCTTTAAACATTTCTTCTTCGATAACTAAGTGAACTTACTTACACTTACACTTACACTAATATTGACTCCTTACTAGTCATTGTTAAGGTGCTGTTAAGAATTTGTATTACAGGTTCAATGAACACGATACTAGAATTTTGTATTGTTATACTTTTTCCCTGCTTTTTATTTTCCTCTTGCAATAATTGTATGAATTCCTACTAATATTATCGTCTTTGTATTGCATAATTATGTGCTTTTAAAAATTTTATCGCACGTCCAATGAATACGATTCGAAACTTTTATGTTTTCTCATCATTTCATTATCATCAGAAGAACGTAATGTCTTTCATGCGTATTTCCGGTTTTAAACATTATTTCGCGATCATGGAGTGGAATTTAACTAATACTTGCATTGTTGTAGGAAGGTTTTTTTTTATTGTTTATTAATCGGCTAGTAAAAATTGTAGTAATATTTACTGTAATTTCTACAAAGTATCACTCTATTAAATATTATTAAAAATTTATTTAATATTAAATTTATTAATGAAAATTGTAAAACACGGAGGTTCAATAAATTTTTTCCTTATTCTAGCGTTCTAAATAGTTTTGTCTTTACTATTTTCTGTTATTTTTATTCTTTTAAATTCTACTTATCTATAACGAATATCTTACATTTTCCTTCCATATTTTGTTGGTTCATATAAGAAATGAACAACTAAAAGCACTCATATAAATTTCAAAATTGCATAACTTAAATAATGTAAATCCTTATACCACAACGTACTCTCCAACTAAATGGTGGAGTTGCTGATTATATCATTAATGTAAGTTAAAATTTTATAAAATCGTATCGTTACCCTAATATAAAGGTGTTGTTTTAAAAATCATTGTTAGAGTAACTGTGCTAAATGTGTGTTATTCTACTGCGTGTTTTACGATTGTATTTTATTTATTTTTTCATTTAACTTTTATGGTCGTAGATGAGAAATGTAATACCGTCATACTTCGAAATACATTGGCGGAAAGAAGTACTATATGACTCCAAAGTTTTTGTGGCGATATAAATCAAATTGTACCCAACTAAGTTTGATTGCAATTGCGCCATGAATTTTGCATATTCAAAGAAATTAGTACAGAAAAAATCCGGTCTATCACTATTTTATTATATTAAATAGTTAGACTGACTTCACGTTCAGCACAAGCAACTGGTGGTCCCTAATTTTTTTTTGTGCCCAAGCAAACGGCCTCATGCTGCAATCAACTCGGTTCTACGCACCTCGTTCCTCACACCAAATGTTCGTAAACCCTTTTTATTTTTACTAGAGAGCTAGATAAAATTTTACTGCTTCAATCTAGAATTCGAATGGTTCGCTTTGGACAAGTCACGCCATCTGTTATTAAACCGCTCAAGTTTAAGAGATTATATTGCAGTTTTCTGTAACCCGAGACTTGCGACATCTATGGTGGTATTATTGCAGTGTGCTTAATTCGGCTATTCACGTGTAGGTGGTACTGATTTGGCATTTGAGTGCTGACCTCTAGTGAGAGTTACGAGTAGTAGAGGAACGTCAAAGTTTTCTATTTTTGGGATACAACATATGTATTTATAGGGATCTGTTGTGAGGCACAAAGTAAGTGATGGTAAGTGACATCTGTTCATTTCAGTCCAATTGTTGAATAAGTAAAAATTGCCAGTGTATTGAAACGCATCGACAAGTAGGTACAAGACACAGATAGATAACGCGAAATAATCAGTGCTCGATTCCGTAAACTTTACCATTTCCGTGAGCAGTCTAGAAAACTGCTCCTACGCGAAAACGAAAACAGCTGATGTAACGCCAGGGTCAGTGAATGTGTCTAATGCGTCTTATATTTTGCCTAAACGGGCGTAAGTAACGGAGTTTAATGGTTATAAATAAATGCGTTAGATATATGAGTTCACGTGCGCTGAAAGCTCATTACTCGTGACGTACCCACAAACATTCTACAGCCGTATTTTCGTAAGTACAAATCAATTTCGACACGTGCCTACAAAAATCCCATTTCCTTGATTTCACTTTGACAGGCAGAACACAAAGTGAGAAATTAATTTATGTAACTTCACCAAGGCGAGCACGATACTCTCTTTGTTTGTTGGCACACATTGACTTGCACATTTCATTATTTTGGCCATCTTTTTGATCATACAAAAATAGGCTCTGATGCATTGTTTTACACCGCAGAATATGGAAGAGACAGTGCATGTCGTAGATGTAGAAATGTCACCGGTCCAGGAGACGGTCGACACAAAGGAAGTAGTGCTTAAATGGTTCGAGAAATTCGAAATGGGCGTTCTGGCCAGTTCGCACTTCAAAGATTACTGGAGGACGTGGGTGCCGAGGGTTTACAGCCCTGGCGTCAACGATAATTGCTTGCACTTCAATTTCAATGAGGATGAAGCTACCAGAATATTGTTCAGCCCTTTGGAGGAATTTATCTGCAAAGGGGACCCTGCCGTCGTTCTGCAGGATATTATGCAAAGAGACAAGAAGCCATCTGTGTGTGGTCGTGTCTTCAAACAAGGTGAACCCACGTATTGCTGCAGAGAATGTGGAATGGACACTACTTGTGTTCTTTGCGTTGACTGCTTCAAACAATCGGAGCACAGACATCACAAATATAAAATGGGGACCTCATGCGGGGGCGGCTGCTGTGACTGTGGCGACAAAGAAGCATGGAAGAAGGACCCGTATTGTGCAACTCATGCTTTAGGTATGTTTTTCTTTTAATTTTTGTCTTATTTATAAGTGTTTGCCTGTTTTTTTGCTTCAGAAATATGTACAGATGTGGACAAAAGTTAAGTGGCCTCTTATAACACGGAATTTTTAAAAAACAAAAGCATTATGATATGAGGAAATGACAAAAATACTGTACTAAAATGTTTTATTCGTTAATATGACACTTTGTAGAGGTTTTAAACAGTTTGTACATCTCAAATAAGTCTCAAAACTTTAATAAATCAAAAACTTGTGAATAGATTCATACATGTTAAAACAAATTTTAGGAGATAGCAGCGATGTTAATTTTTTTCTGTAGACAATAAATTTATTTTCTTACGTTTTGTATACTGATAAATGTTTTAAAAGTGTTGGATTAACTGTTTCATGACTTCTTCTGTGACAGCCATTTCAAGTGCTTTTTTTATATAATCGGAACCTGGAGACAGAAATTATGAAGCAATAATGTAATTATCAAGAGCCAATTTATAATTTCTGTCTTAAGATTCTACAGAAAATATATACCAGAATGGTCATTGTTTTCAATTCTTGTCTTTTTGCAAATTAATTAAATGTAAATCACATTTTAATGGACAGTTGGTTGACAGTTTGCTAAGCCACCATTGACAAACACATTTAAAATATTTTATATGTAATGTAGTTATGAGTCGTAGATAAAAGTCATATTTGAGTCACCATGTACTGCCGTGTTAAGCATAGAGGTTGTATCTACTTTTGTGAAAAGTAAAATGTAGAGGATAAAAACCGTAAATGTGATTTTACTTCTCAGATACGAATGTTCTTATAAATTTTTTATAAATTGTCGCGCTTTTATATGATTTAGCTGTAATAGATAAAGAAAAAAACAGTCCATCTACTGATTGTTATGGGAAAAAGTAAAAACAACCAAAATATTATTTTCAATTAGGAGAAAATAAATACACCTGTCTTTTAAAAGGTGTTGTTTGAAAACAAATGGACCACATTAGAATGAGCCTAATAATAAGTAAAGATGTTCAGAAGAATCAGACCATTTTTTCTATTTTAATTTGTTTACTATTTTCTTTATTCCGACTTGTTTACCACTCAATTTACTACTCAATTAAAACAGTATAATTTCTTTTTGTTATCTTCAAAAGTAAAAAAAAATGTTTTATGTTACGTATTTTATTATAGTCCAGGAGGCTGTGAATTTTTTTCGGACCTTATTTCCCAGTCAGTGTATGTCTATTAGTTTAGTCTATTGGTGATACTAATCAAGAATTTTTGAGTCTGGCAAAAATTTTCCGATGGGTTCCAAATATAAAAAAATATAGGCGTCGACTTATTTTCCCTGTTATAAACCTTTTTACTTAAGTAGGTCATGACACTTACGAAAAAAGCAATCTGGCCTTATCTCAAGCTGTGGAAAGTAAGTTTGGCTGAAAATTAGCCGATTGGAAAATTGACCGATTTTTCGGATCTCTAACCCTTATTTTTACATGCTTCAAATTTAACGTAGGTATAAATTGATACTATCATAAACTATAATTAAAAATAAGTATCGCTGATTTACGAAATTGGCAAATAGGTCTGGCGGCATTCAAAATTGCAAACATAGAACATTGTTGCTTTTATCTTCCCAGTTCTGAAAATCGTTCACATGGTAGATTATACTATAATGTCATGGAAAAACAAGTCTGGCTGTTATTTGCAATCACGAAACCCTCGCCATACTCTATGTCCTAAAAGGCAGTCAAACGAGAGAGGGGAACAGCAGCATGTGCGTATTTAGTATGGAGGGTAGAGGTACCTGTACCCTCCTAATATTAATGACTACATAAATAAAATATTTCTCGAGCTACCGAAACATAATTATCTACTCCGTACAGAGTGCAATTGCTTTTTTATTGCTCTCGTTTATAAAAGAACATGTACATACAACACCAATCGGCTGCATGATCGAACGTGCCGAATTGAGCGCGCCTGCCAAGCATTAGACGAATCTGGCAAGGCTTTGGGGGTTTCCCATAATAACCAGATTGCATCTTAAGCTATTGTTATAATGCAAACTATTATTTGACAAATTTTCAGAACAGCCAAAATAAGAGAAATTATTTTAAAACAAAATTTTCAGCTTTTCACCTGCCAGATACATTTGCCATGTTTACGGATCAGACAAACTGATTTATTTACTTAACTTCAGTATACCCCTTACTACTAAAACCATTTTCATCAGTGGAAGAAAAAAGTGGAGCGCATTTGTATCTCTGACGCATTTTCCGCCTCAACCTATCGGAACCCCCCCCACCCCTATCCATATAGAACATTTTGCTCAGAATTACTAACTGAACAATTCTATCAATAAATAAATAAACTGTTTATTCAATAGACATAAAAAACAATGCATAGAACATGTCAAAAAATACAGTGACTTAACAAAAACCAAATATATAAATTTGAGAAAAATAAAATGACAAATTCATTGTAGCTAAACATATCAATGTTTGTTGATTGCGAAAATAAGGTCCTTGTCCTTGATATCAACCATTATATATTCTTATTCAATTTTTATAGAAGAAAATATACAGTATTTTTTGCGTGTCCGGGGTTATCTTACGTTGTACTGCGGATAATCTATCAAATGAATAACGACCAATATAATACACTGGATGTGTGGGATTAAAAAAAAAATATGGAAATTTATGTTCAATTATAAATACATTGTAATTATAAGAGTACTATCAGTTATCATACATGTTTATCAGTAGTTAAATGTATTTAATAACAGATTAGGATGAAATAAAAAACCAAATGTTGAGTTTTCCTCCATACACCTTCCTACACTTGACGTCAGTTTGAATAAACTTAGACTGATTAGATAGCGTGATTTATTGTAGTAAATAGGACAATAAATCAATTGTTTCGGTTGATAAATAACCAACAAAAACAAAATACATTTTTGATGATGATATGATAATAATAGCTAATAATAGATATATAATACACTATTCATCCTGATTTTCTTTTTTATTTCTTTCAGAGTACTTTCTAATTTATTCAGTATTTATTATGTTACATATACATTAATAGTATGTTTGATAAAACTTCATTGCACTTTCTCCCTACTGCAAAACTATTTCAAAATTGCATACGCAGCATTTACCTTAATTCTTCAATTCTGAGGTGCAGTTTTTACCTAAACGTGGATTACTAAACATACCAAATAATGACATCATTTGGGTATAAACTAAAGCTAACAAAAATTAATATGTAATTGCCTATAATTTGCAATGATATGAGTCAAAAATAGATGGAAGTTAGATCATTACGTAAGACAGGTGCAGTAGTATGCAGCATAAATTTGCTTAAACCACCTGGTAGTATTTGTAATAGATAACATATTTTAATAAAAAAGAAACATTAGGGATTGCGTAGATTACATATATTGCTTCAACACTAACTTTTAAATTAATTTTTGAAATATAAGCAAACGTCGAGAACTTTTTCTTCTTTATTTCAGGGCTTCAAGAAGAGCAAGGCAAGCTAAAGCTACCCGAGGACCTAGCAGAGAGAACGAGAATTGTTTTTGAGGCGTCCTTATGGTACGCCTACAACCTCCTAACTTTAGAGCACACCGCAGACTTAGGTCTTAAGAACAGCGAGGATGAATTGTATGACGCGTACTGCACAGTTCTCTACAATGACGAGAGCCACACATTCGAACAGGTAATAAATAATTAATAACAGTAATCTTTATTAGCCGTAACGAAATCTTACAAATTCACATTAAATTGTTGTGGAGTTAATTAGTAAAGATTTGTTATATTTTGTAAAGAGTTCTTTAGAGCTGGAATTACTAATCTAATTCGTCAAATAATTGCTATCAAAATTATCGTAATTTTTCTTCAAATAAATTTGTATACAGAAAATACAAAAGAAAATACTTTTCAAGAACAACAATTTCCAATGCATAAATTTATGATAATATTTTTAAAGTAGAAGGTGTAGGTACATTCAATATCTTTATATGTAAAGAATATTAAAATTTCTGCCTAATAATGGCTTTTTGATATTTCTGTATGTTTTTGATAAATCTGTCATCTAATCTGAAAACAGAATTTCTAGATTTTTGCATTTTTTTACAAAAACACAGGGCAAAATTGATTTTATGTAAAGAACAAAAATTACGTAGTTGTTGTAAACAACAATTATTTAATTCAAATTACAATGGTAAACAATTAATCACTAATAATGCAAATAATGACGATTATTCAATGCAGTAATTATATTTTATCTACGCCTCGCATATAATTATATACTGATTGTATACATATCTGTGACTAAATAATGCCGATTATGACGACATTAGTACAGTTCCAATGAATAAAGTCGTTTTTCAAAAGAAATGTCATTAATTATATGCTCGTCAAACAATATGCTATTGTCGAAACAAATATGTTATGATCACTGCCACAATAATTTAAAAGACTGTTTCAAACACATCATACATTCAGCCATATAGTTCTATACCTTTTCAAGTTCAAATTGGCACTAATCAAAAGTAAATTGGCACTAATCAAAATCATGTTGACAAATAACAACTACAAATAAGCTGCGTTCGGATATTGGACACCGTTACACTTTTTACACCCAATAACACGTAAGTGTCATTTGGACGGTGTACCCGGTGTCAACGGAGTACAATATCCGAATGCAGCTTCATACATTAAATAATTTAATTGTCAATTCAAGTTAATATCTTAAAAGAACCCTTCCACGATTTCATAATGCTTTACATAGAAAGAGGTGACGCCGTACATTTATAATATATACAAATTTGCGCTGTTTATAATTCTAACGGGGATTGGCGCAATCTTGCAAATGATCTCAGAGAATCAAGAAGAATGGCATATAAATGGGTGGTAAATCAAGTCGTTCCAGAGAAACAGCATGGGGGTAAACGAAGAGTTAAAATCACAGACGAAAATCTTCGTTTAAAAGAAAATTAAATTGAAAGTAATCCAAAGATAACTCTTCAGCAATTAAAAGAAAAATTTTACAATCATATGAAATTGTCACTAAAGAATGTATTTGTCAACACCGCGGCGGAGGTCTTATGTTTATAATAAAACAAGTACATCGAGAGCCAGAAAGAGCCAACAGTGTCTATACTGTTGGCTCTTTCTGGCTCCATACTATAGACAATAAAACAAAAACTTAATCTTCAAGCAAAGAATTTGTTCTAAGAAAGGAAGTCGATGTACATTATCTAGATTGTAGACTTCCGCGGTCTGAGTCAATGATATATTGATTTCCGGGTGGAAACCGCGTTGAGGACATTGAAGCAGTCTATGTACATTTATAGCAGCTGGTAGCCGAGGCGCAAATATACATCTTATTGGGTGCATAGGTATTTCTGGTCTAATACATTATGAGCTAAAACATTATGGATATCATTTAAAAAACCAGATGCAAACGACTTTGTGGAACAATGTTTGAGAAACTCCCAAAATATATACCAAGAACCAGTAGTTATGGTTGTAGATACTGCACCTTGTCATTCTTCTATTGAAGAAGTTTTTGCAGAAGACGAATTTTTTCACCATCGATTAATAAGACTCTGTCCATACAGTCCCATCTTAAATCCGATTAAGCAAGCATGGTCTGTATTAATGGCTAGTATAAAATCAGATATGGCACATAACCTAAGAGATGTTTTAGAAGGAGAAGATCAGCATAATATCTCTCAAACTGAATACAGAATGCGCTGGTTACAAAATATTGTACAGAATAATATTAACACAATGTCCATGTTTTTGTTTGAAAATATAGTATAACTAACAATTTTTACTTGATTCTATTTAATCGTATGGTACTGCTATATTAAATTATTTAATTTCAACTTGAATTTGTTAATTGTCATCTTGAATTTGTTAATTGTCATTTTGATTTTGTTAATTTACATTTTGATAATCATTAGTGCCAATTTGATTTTGATTAGTGCCAACTTGGTGTTGTTTGTGCCAATTTGAACTTGAAAAGGTATAGTTCTTCTCTTAAAAACAAAATACGGGGTTGGGTCATATAACAAAAACAAAGATTGATAATTTCAATTTCTTGTTGATGCCTTCAAAATTAAAACTCTACATAATTACAGAATTTGTCAGCATTAAGTAAGTTTCACACTGTATTTTATAGCTTAGATCTATTAACTCAAATTAGCTCTTATCCACCCTAATGAATTACTTCTCCGTCGTTCCAGGTGATCAGCACGCTGAACCGCGTGATCAAGTGCCCGCAGCGGACGGCCATAGAGTACGTTACAAACATCGACAGGGAAGGCCGAGCCATGGTCAAATGTTCCAACTTCCAGCACTGTAGCAACCTTCGCACCGAGATCGAGAAATACACGTCCCGCCACGGCAGCAAACCGCTAAAAGTTTTAGTCGTCCACGCACACGTAGTCGCCCATCAGATATTCGCGCTCAAACTCCTATCGTGGATGCAAACGTTTTTAGGACACGGGGAAGGCTTCCGCAAAATATTCTCAGAGATAGCGCTGAAACCGCAACAAGCCGATCCTTGCATAATCAAGGGAATTTTATTACGGGATTCCCAACTGTGGAAAAGTGCCCGTACGCATTGGCATACCTTGATAATCTCCGGAATGTTGCTCGAGTACGAGAATAAAAAGGCGTTTGCGAAGATCTTCATGAAGAACTACGGGAGTGTCATGAAGGACTTTATTAAGGATGACCACGATCATACGTTCTCGATTTCTTCGCTTTCGGTGCAATTGTTTACAGTGCCGACGATCGCGCATCATTTGATTGCTTGCGATGATGCGTTGTTTATTCTACTGAATACGTTTTTGTCGGAATGCTCGAGGAGGTTGAATAAGATCAACAAGTTGGAGTTTGAGAGGAATTCGCCGAATCAGACGTTCAAACGGGCGCAGTACATGCTTTACGATCTTCGATATTTGCTGAGTACTGTTCCTCCGGAATGGACCGATGATCTTCGCCGATACTTCCTGCAAGGGTTGTCTACGCTTCTGAATTTATTGGCAATGATGCAAGGTATGGTAATGGAAATGTAGTAATTTTGCGTCAAATTTAAACGTATTATGCCATACAACTGATCTATAACAATAAATAAGTTCTTGCAAAGCATAACAAATTCAAAACTTATCAATCACAAAGTTAAAAAAACTACAAATTAAAGAAGCCATTGAATATGAAATATAGAAAACAAAATAAAATTGTGTGCGTTTGGCCACAAAATCACCAATGATTTTCCCATTTCCATTAAGTCTTTCACTACAAATTTTCAAAAATTGCCAAGGTCAGTCTTCTGATCTGGTTTTTTCGTTATGTGAAATATTTCATTTTCGTTTACCATTTTTACCATTTTCATTTTCAAACCTATCACAGACAAATATTTACTTTTTGTTATACATTTCAACACAAAAATATACAAGCCCTGATAAAAAAAGGAAAGTTTTCAACTTACAGAAGGAACATATGTCAAAAGAAGTATGTTTTTGACATAGTTTTTTATAATCCTATAACAATAAGTTACATTACTAACACTTGACATGAAAATGGCCCATGTTCCATTATCCCTTTAATTATGATCTCTTCTTTGTTCACGCTTTTATTATTGTTTGTTCTTCATTTTCTTAGGTATGGACGCTGTAACACGTCAAGTTGGTCAACACATGGAATACGAACCTGAGTGGGAAACTGCGTTCAATCTCCATATAAAGCTTGCGTATTGCATATCGCTGGCGTTACAGTGGTGTGGGAGTGACCGCGTTGTGCTCATCAAAGCCTATAGGGCTACGATGAAGAAGCTAGTCGAGATCAACGCCTCTAATGCTCCTCCGACCTCGGAAGTTGTGGAATTGGTGGACCACTGCGTTACGTGTTACCCTTACGATGTCTCCACTAAACCGGTCTCAATTCATCTCCCGTTAAGTAGGTTCTTGGCTGGGTTGCACCTCCATCTGGAGAAATATGGGTTGTCATTCGACGGAATTGAATTTCAGATTGCAAAGCCGTCGCCGGTACAGATCATTGAGTATGTCTTGCGCACCCAGGTTAGTCCAGAGTTTCACTTGGAAAAATGTTGAACCTAATCTATTCTACAGCAACAATTGGTGTGCTAAATTATCTTGTTGTATTTATACGATGGAAGGGTATGGTAATGTCGCTTGCATTCCGTAGCATTCGGCTTGTTGTTTCACTTCTATCTTGGTGGTCTGATATAACATTCTTTGCATGTAGTATTTGTTTAAAAATATATGTAGATGGCAGTGGCATTATCTCGAATTTTCGGAATAGTGGTTTGCAGTGGGTAGACCAGCTGGCTTGTTCTATAGAACGGACAGCTTTCTTTTGCAAGATGAATATCTAACAGCTTTAACGTCCAATTTCACAGTAAATGTGATATATAGATAAATATTAGATATACAAAAAATAATTTTTCTAATACCTTTAAATTTGGGGCTTGTTCATTTTATTCCGAGTTTGGTTTGTGATTTAATTGTTGAAAAAGTAGAATTTTATTACATACGTTGGAAAAAATATCAAATTGATATGAAAAATGTTGATATTTTAAGTTTTAAAAGATCAGTGAAATATTTGGGAAACGAATTAAAAATATATAATTACAAAGCAGATGTGGAAAGTGTAAGAATCTGACCTAAAGGGTGCGTTCGTTTTCTCTCGCCGGGTCACGCGCGGCGCAATACTCAGACAACCTGGGTTGGCTATCTCTCTCTTATATGCAGAGAAATGGCGTAGTCCGCTTATTATGCAGCGCGTCACTCTCCCCGTACCCTACCCGACAATCCGAACGCGCTCAAAAAGATGGAGTCTGGTATTGGCACGGTGCGCGATGCAAGCGCCTCAACAGGTTTAGGCAGTAGTAGGTCCACGAGGCTTAATTGGTGCAGATTGCTAATAAATGTTACAGGTATCTGTACTGTATAAGTGGTCCGATCAAATTTCTATTATTTATTACAATATTGTATTTGTTAATATTTCTTCTTGTATTATTACAGTTGATAACGCAACACTTATTGTGTCCCATTATGATTATTTATCCCAACGATATGTTATTAGTTCTGACGGATTGGGTCACAACATAATGCGCCGTGAACTACTGCACATATGTAGGCATTTTAGTTAGGTATTTCTCCACTACGGGCGCTTAGATTGCACAGGGCGAATATTTAACTATTACGTTGAATAAAAAATGAATTCTTTGACTTTTATCAAAAGATTAAAAGTTTTTAATGTGCACAGTTTATAGTTCTAATTTAGTTCAGCTTATATTTAGTCCAGTCAAATCGTTTCCGAGGGTGCCTGTTCCAGGAAAAAATACAGAAGTTTCTTCTCCCTCATTCCATATGTTTTTTGGGGTGCTGAACCCGAATTTCACCTTTGCTACTTCCCACGATTGAGGCTTCACAACGTAAATCGAAAAAAAAACTCAAAATTTTCTGTTCTTTTTCAGTTTTATGCAAAAAAGTGAAAGAAGGCCAAATTTTCCTATTTTATGTAAAACCCAGTTTTTGAATTAGTTAAAAAGGCTAGGATTGTGCTAATACTACATTAATTTCCCTATAAATTGCACATCTTAATCACTTGTTTTGGCCAAACCGTGTAACCGCGAGATCGGGTTGATATTTTATGATATATTAAACTAAACGAAGCCGCTAAGTCAGAGCAGCTAAGCGTCGCAGACTTAATAAAAAAAAACACACAAAAATAATACGGAAAATAAAATTATCGCTGTATAGTCTGGACTACATAAAAAATAATACATTAAGTATTAATTAAAAGGAGCAGATATATCGTTTTTAGTAAATACGGCTACACAGTTTGGCCAAAATAACTGATTAAGTTATGCAATTTATAGGGAATTTAATGTAGTTTTATTAGAATCTAAGCTATTTGTAATTACACGCACATTACATAAAGGAGGAACATTTGGCCTTCTTTCAGCGCAGTCATTCAACCCAAAAATATAATTGAGGGTGATTTTTATAGGAAATTTAGTGTACTTTATTTTTGTATAGAGTAGTCTACGTCGAAAAGTACATAGTTCCATGACTATTTTGCACAAAACTGAAAAAAAGTCTAAAAATTTGAGGTTTTATGCGATTTTCGTTGTGAAGCCATAGCCGTGAAAAGTAGCAAAGTTGAATTTCGGATTCAGCAACCCAAAAAGCATAGAATGAAAGAAAAAATACTTCTGTATTTTTTCCTGACCAAAACACCATTTGACTGGGCTAATTACCAGAATTTATCTTCCACCTTGGCGTTTATGTCGCTGATTGCAAATTTGTTGTTAGCATTTTTCTGCAGCAAAATTTCTGATGTCAGATTCATTATAAGCTACCTTTACAATGAATGCACAACTTGATTCATACTTATTATTATTGTTTGTATTTTAACAACTGTGTTGGCCATATTGGCTCTACTATTTTGAAATTCAACTGATCTAATTAATATAACAACCTTGAAAAGCTATGAAATTATCAATTGATTATCATAATTATTCTTTTTATACTATTTCTATGTTCCGTTTAGTTTGTCAGTCAGCCATATTGGATTTGTTACTTAGAATTTTGATATAATTATACCCAATTCATAATCACCACCAAGCTGAAAACCTCTATGGGAACATATTTGTCTTTGAATCTCTGCCACACTTACAAATTTTAGAAATTTATGTCATTCGAAAGATTTTATTAAGAGTTTGTCAAATTCGTATACACGCAAATTATTCCTGTATAACACTCGCTTTCAATCGAATCTTCCTGTTCTAGGTTATGATCGCTCAAGTGCACGCGGGGATGTGGCGACGCAACGGCTACGCCTTACTAAACCAATTGTATTTCTATCACAACGTGAAGTGCCGCAGCGAGATGTTGGATAGGGATATAAATTTGTTGCAAGTCGGAGCTACGCTCATCGAGAGTAACGAGTTCCTAATCCATCTACTCTATAAGTTTAACTTGTACAATTGGGCGAATTTAAATTACGAGACGAACACCTCGAAGCCGAACGAGGAGGATAGCGTCAGGCAGACGATAACCTTGCTCGAGGAATTCTTGCAGTTGCTCATCGTGATCGTAGGAGAGCGGTACATGCCGGGAATCAGCAACGTGACGCCCCAAGACCGGATAAAGAAGGAGATCATCCAGCATTTGTGTATTAAGCCGCTGCTGCACTCGGAGTTGTACAGGATAGTCCCCGATGATATATTAAATCACGATACCGGCATCGATGACGTGATCCATGATATCGCCGCTTTCAAAAAACCAACTCAAGGCACCGGTCAAGGTAATTATAGCAATGATAATCTTTATTTAAAATAATTTAATTCTCAAAATTATGGAAAAGTTAATATAATTATAGATTGTTTTCAAGCCTTCAAAACATACTATTTTTGAAATATGTGGCCTAACTACCTCAAAGCTGCAATTAATTTATAAAAAAATACTTAAAGAAAGAAAAAACACAAATTACTGATAACAAATCCACATTATACTTTAATTTTGATTAGTTTAAATTAAAAATTGATTGAAACCATATTAACCAAGTTGATTTCAACTTGATAAGGCAATAAATGCATAACAAATTGATAATTGTTAACCTATAATAAGGTTAATAAAATCTTCCACCCGTTCCATGCTTGTGGTCATAGGTTTCAATAAAAGTAAAGCCTGGAGATGTAGTCGTCTCCAGGCTTTACTTTTATTGACACCTATGTTAACCTATCGTTAATAACAACTAAAATTTTGTTTTATGATTATTTTAACGTGACGGGCGTGACAGTTTCCACAAAATCTGAATCACTGAAAGAGAAATAACACACTTGAAAAGGCATAATATACAGGGTTATTATATTATACAGGTTATAAAATAATTTTTTTTCCGGGTAAAACTTTTCATATGGTGCTTGAAATATTAACAAAATAAATGAAAAAGAAAACAATAACATACATAAGAAACAATGCAAATACTAAGAAGGAACACGATCAATACTCCTAACAACAATAAAAGTTAATAAATTGAAGAAAAATTCAGAATATTAAAAATAAATTTAATTATAAATGAAATAATAAACAAAATACATATGAAACTTTTTAGACATTTGTATTTCTACAACAGTTAAATGCCATCTTATTGGTTTTTCAATTCCTAAAGAAGCTAGAACCATTTAAAATACAGTTTTGTTTTTGTGTCTAAATATATATATATATATATATATATATATATATATATATATATATTTTTGTAAACTATATTTTTGTAAAAAAGATGAATATTGTTCAATAAATAATATTTTTTTATTATTATTTCAGACGACTGTAACTTTTTAAGGAAGAAAGAAAACAAATAAGTCCACTTGAATTTTTTTGCTCAGTGTGACATTTACAATCTGGAAAAAATTTTGACGGGAAAACACTAACACAGCCTATATATAATAAAAACATTGACATTACAACTACATTGACATGTGGTTAACAACAAATTAGGTTCCGTTTTTTGATATTTTTAATGTGACGGGCGTGACATTTTTGAGCAAAATCGCATAAAGTGAAACACAACACATGAAAAATGATATTTAAAAAATTTTTGTTGAAAATTTACGTTTTCATCATCCGTGTGGCGCAAATTTATTTTTTGGACATAAATTCACTAAAGTTTCTCATTTCTCCTCATTTCTGTGGAATGACCACAAATTTGTCTCGCGAACAAAATGTTTGTAGTAAAAACTAAACTATTCAGTTTGTATTTATTTTATTGCGACATGTTATTTCATCCTCATATTAAAAAAAAAAATCTGTTAATTGGGTTCTACTGTATCTTCTTCCACTTGCTCTGTTATTAACATATACTTCATGATTTAATACAAGGAGAATTACTGAAAATGTAAATTGATTTCTGATTAGTTTCAAGAAATGTTAAAGCCCCGCTGCAATCATATTTGTATATTTTCAGCCATACAAAATTTTCATTAATTATTCCAGTCCAAAAAACTAAGACCAAATTTTTTTTTTATTTATCACGTCTACTCATACTGACCCACCCGTTTCAATTGCAGGTGTCTACGAACTAAAGGATCACCTATACAAAGAGTACAACATATTCTTCTACCACTACACCCGTGAGGAACTCTCCAAATCAGAAGAAGCACAAAGAAAACGGCACAAAGCCGCCGGCGAATTAGAGTGCTGCCCCCCACCACACCTGCCAAAGCTCACCGACAACTTTAGCATGCTCGTCAACCTCCTCCAGTGCGACGTGATGCTCCACGTAATGCAGCTCGTAGTCGAGCGAGCAATTTGCTTACGAGCCAAAAGCTTCTCGGAGCTACAACTCCACAAAATCCTCCATCTAATTGGATACGCTCTCCAAGAGGAGCAATCCGGGAACTACCCGTTCTTCGTCTTTGTAGAGAAATCCGCGAAATACAAGATCTTCCAGTTGCTCGAGGAGCTCTCGAAAAGCCCCAGAGTTGAAGCCCATAAAGATTTGATCCGTTGGACTTTGAATCTCTACAAGCAGATGAGCGTCGTCTCTCACGATATAAACGAGGAATCAACGTCTTCTGCTGTTGCTACAGCCAGCGAGGTCGTCGAGCAAGATAAAGAGGGGAAGGAGAAGGAGAGGAGAGCTAAGTTGGCTGCGTTGAGGAGGGAGAAGGTAATAATAATAATAATAAATTCAGTATTTATAGATAAAAACCATGACATCTAAATAGAGATAATTAATAATCTTCAACATCACAAACATTTAAGAATATACAAATTTCCACTGTTTCAAAACAAGCATTTTACTGGATTGTGTTTATTTAATTACATAATATTGATTTATTAGGTTATGGCGCAGATGGCAGCGATGCAGAACTCGTTTATTAAGGAGAACGCGCAGTTGTTTGAGGAGACCAATTCGGAACTTCCTGAGAAGGAGGCGGAGCAGATTGAGGAGATTGAGATTGAGAATACTGCGGCGTTGGGCTCGCCGCAGAAGTTTAAGCTTTACGCGGATAAGTATTACGTTTGCATCCTGTGCCAGGAGGAGCAGAAGGTCAGCATTGACGGGCCAGCGCTGGTGTTGGCTGCTTTTGTTCAGCAGGCTACTGTGTTGTGTAGGAGTAGGAATTCCAGTGTTGAAGGTTAGTCATTATTTTCTTTTTATTTTCATTATTTTTTGCTGCTGGTCATTGTAAATAGATAATCTTATTCAAAAAGCAGCCGGTTTAAAAATTTTCTTTTAAACAAGTTATTGCGTAGAGGAAGGTTCAATGTTTTAAAATCCTTTCTTAAACTTGCATTTATTGCTGCACAGTGGAAGTGCCAGATATTTAAAAAAAAAAAGTAAATAGCATAGTTTAATATGTGTTTTGTCATATGTAGAAAGTTCGATTAACTAACGTTTATATTTTGCACTAGAGTCAATCCAATATTTCTTTCAAATTTTTATATTTAAGTGCATTAGAAAAAAGTTACCGGTTGTGGTACGTGAAGCATTTTGTTGAGTGTAGTTTTTTATTTAAGAATTTATTTGTTTTTGAAAATTTTTGAGGGCATTCATTAACATAAGATAATACAATATTTTTAAACTGGACAAAATAAAACATCTTTTCCGTTTAGACTATATATAGTACGAAAAATTAGGTAATATGAACTTACATAACATTAAAAATATTAACATTAGGTAATAGAAAACTTTTAAATTGGACAAAATCAATCGAATTGTGCTTTTTTTACTATAGTGCAAAAAATTAAGTAATGAACTGAAGTAAAATGCAAAACATTAACATTAGATAATAGAAGACATCAGATATCATTAAAAATACAGTAAGAAAAATTAAGTAACATGACTTAAATAACATGCAAAACATTAACTTTCGGTAATTGAAAACTTTTAAATTGGACGAAATAAAACATAAGAAATGTCCCAAAAATTAAGTAACATGCAACACAAAATAACATACGGTAAAAACTTTTAAGCTAAATTTGTCCATTTTGTCATTTGTTGTAATTTCATGTTCTCCATTTGCTTCTTGATAATGTGTGTCACCATGGAAGTAATAACAATTATTAAAAAGTTGTCATCAAGCATTTTAAGTGATGAATTTTCTGCACTCTTACTGGTTTCTCTTGATTCAATAAATAAAATAGAATATGCATAGTTTACTTACTTGTAAGACCTTTTGTTTTCTTGGATAAATAGTGTTTTATTTATTTATTTTTTTATGTAAAAATGTGGCATGACTAATTTCATCAAATATACGACAAGCCGTTCTTTTAATAAAATTATTTTTTGAAATAATAAATAAAATAAGAACTACAAATTTACTTAACATAAAATATTGTGACAGCTAATAATTGCCTAATAATAAAAACTTGAAAAATTTTCCAGGCGTATCCAACGAGCCACTCTATCTAAACTCGAACCTGGGCCCCGCCCCATACACCAGCACGTGCGGCCACGTTATGCACAGCACGTGCTGGCAGCGCTACTTCGAGAACGTTGCCCAGAAAGAAACCAGGCGGCCGTACCGCATGAGGCACCCGGCCAGCTTTGACATCGAGAAGCAAGAGTTCCTCTGCCCTCTTTGCGAATGCCTCAGCAACACGGTCCTACCCCTTCTCCCATCGCTCACCATCCTCGAAACGAACTCGAAAAAATCCAACCTCGCCTTTGGCGATTTCCTAACCTGCGTTGATGCCGTCCTAGAATCAAAAGTCAAAACCTGCCACGGGACGTTCAAGTGCAAAGACGACGTCCGAACGCCTTGCGCGAATTGTGATAATTTCGAGGTTACGGAATGTGACGATTCCTGCGACGAGAAGAGTCACAGGATCTTTCGGGCGCCAAAATTAGAGGATCTGGAAGAGGTATTAGGGGAGAAGTTCCAGGAGTTTAAGGTTATGTTCCCGGAATGTAGGGTTGAGTTATCGACGAATCTCAAGGAGATTTTGTTGAGTTACGCGCAAGCGCCGTACACGAGAGGGTTGGGGGTGGCCCCCCACCCTACTGATCGTAGGATTGCCCCGATGGGCTGGAAGTCTCTTGCGTATACGATCCATACGATAGAGATGTTGTCCCGGGATTCGAATAAGGCGCTCTTGGGAAATCTTTCGAGCCGCCATAGGGATTGCATTGAGTCTTTTGTGCGGATAGCCGGGGTTTTGGGCAATACTTGTTTACCAGATACTGTGATAGCTTCGCATGCGATGAAACTGCTCTCGTTGATAATCGAGGGAGATCAGGATTTACCGTCGATCCTCCAGTGGGATTCCTTCGGGTTCTTAACTGCTCTAACGTTCTCTCTTCCGAGTTTATTCGGCCGTGGGAATAGCTTGTATATCCCGACCGGCGGGGAGTTGGATTTGTACGCGTTACGACTGGTCTTCACCGCGCATATCGTTAAGATCTTGCTGGAAAAAGCAATTGAGAAAACAAACGAAATGGACGTCGATAACCCATCGGACGCTGGTGGGGAAGGAGTTACAAAAATCAATCTCACCGATCTGATTAATAAGTATAAAGAGGCAACGTTATGGGAAACGGTGAAATACTCTGCGTTACCGTTTTTGCGTTGCGCAGTCTTATTCTACCACCACGTAACTGACTTCCCAGCGTTACCAGAACTCTTAGAAATCGGCGGGGACACCTTTGAGAATATGTGCAAATACCTAAACCTACAAACAACGTTGCCAGAATTATTCAATGACGACAGGATTCTATTCGTCGCGAACAAATGGGTTACACACCCCGAGGTAACGAATTTCATAACCGGCGAAGCATTCCCCTCGCTTATGCAACCCCACCACGTCAACAGATTAGTCGAACTACCGTACGATTACAGTGATCTAATCAATACGGTTTCGTCATTTACATGCCCGAATCGCGATCACGATGATTCCCGGAACCCCACAATGTGCCTGGTCTGCGGGGAGATCCTCTGCTCGCAGAGCTACTGTTGCCAAACGGAAGTGAACAAGATTGTTGTGGGCGCTTGCAATTACCATGCGATAAAATGTGGAGGCGGTGTTGGTGTCTTCCTGCGTATCCGCGATTGCGAGATATTATTTTTAGTGAGCCCCCATAGAGGGTGCTTTTTATCGACACCGTACCTTGATGATTACGGCGAAACTGATCAGGGGTTGAAACGGGGAAATCCGCTCAAGTTGAGCGCTGATCTGTATAAGAAGTTCCAGACGATCTGGTTGAGCCATACGGTGCATGAGGAGATCGCGAGGTCGATCGAGGCGAGTTATGGGAATACGATACTTCCTACGCAGTGGCAACACCTGTAAATGATAGTTTTACGCAGACCATAGTATTTAGCAGCACCCATGACATATTTATTTTGGATCCGGTTACGGCAGACGGCGGATTCGTGAAAATTTATTTCTTTGAGGTTTGAGCGCGGCCGATCGTGTATACCGATGATCGCCGTTTAACTGTAAATTGCAAATATTTATGTACGTATTGTTACCATATTTGTTTTCTTTTTATGTAACATTATCAGCAGATATAAATAAACGTTGACACTGTGTGTGTGAATTTTTGTTCATTAGCCTGTACAGTGTAGGTAGTTATTAATTTATTGTTCTTTTTTTGTAACTTAACTAATGCATCACTAAAGTAATATTAATAAAAGTTAAGAATTGGAGTAGTCTTTTATTTTAAATGTTAAAATAACGGCAACAATCATATCAACTTCAACTTGCTCTAAAAAATTATTCAATCAATTGCGAAACTAGAATAGAAGTAGTAGAAACTAACACCTAGCATGTGTTATAAAAGGTATGGTTATAAATTTAAATGTTTGTTTATTTTTGTTTGCCTCCGTACGGAAATGAAGAATTCATCAACAACATCGGAAGAAATGAGCTAAATACCATATCAATGATAATTATACTTTATTTTAACTTTGCTCTGTACAGGGTGCTAAATATATTATCTTATTTTCAAATATCAAGAATCATATATACTTTTCTACAATTTTCAACAGTTACTGGCGATGTTGATGTCATATTTATTCATAATTATCTCAAGGCACAAATCAAGCAATATTTTGCTAAAGGTTTCAATTTTTTAACATAACTCTATAATGCATGACATCTGAAAAAAAAAAGATTTTTATCTGGAGCAGTTTTGTAAAACTTTTTTGGAGCATTATAAAGATATTCAATGTTATCATAATGGTATAATAGAATTTTTAAACAGAAATGTGTTACAGCTGACAGGCAATTATACTGGGAACCAAAATTATATTTAGATGACTGTTTGTGACACCCGTCATTTTTACTCCGCAACAAGTCTCAAATGTAGACCAAGAACTTTATTTCTTCTAATTTAATGTTAATAATCTTCGGTTAAATAACTTGTGAATATTCAAATTTAGTCAAATAAGTTTTAGCTGCATTCTTTTAATTGTGACGGCCTATGTAGTTCTCTAATCACCACAAACTTATAAATAAAACAGGAACCGAAGACAACCTAATGCAGAAAATACTGGGCAAAATGTCAATTGCTTCATTCAGCTGTGATTATCTTTCTATTGAATTTGAAGGTAGAAATTGTGTTGTTTTTTATTTGCATTTGTTTTGACAAAAATTATGCAATTCACATCTAAAAGCTAGATTCGGTTGTTATTTGTTCTAATCATTTCTTATCCGACATAAACAAGATTATAACTGTATGTCAGAATATCCCTTGATATATCTTGATTTTTGCTGTACTATTTTTTATTTTATATAGGAGACATGTTTCGACTTTGTGAAGTCTTCATCAGTCCTAAATTGTCAAAACTTGGAGAAACCTATAAATAATCCAGTTTGATTACTGATGTTCTGGTTAAATATGCCCATATGTAATATCTTGGGTTCTAATAAAGTTTATTATTATGTGAATTATCACGTCGATTTCGTAATTCAAGGATTAACGAGGATAACAATCCGGAACCAACATCTGTTGTGGAATAATTTTACCTTACATGGTTAGTAATCCTTGGTAATCCTTTAATTACAAAATCAACATGATAGTTCACATATGGGCATGCTTACCCATGATCTAAAAATGTATATGACGCAGAGTAAACTAATTTTGATAAATAATAGCTACATATATGACATACAAAATATATTTAGGCTCATTTGCTATGAATTTATAAATACACAAAAATAATATATTCCATACATATTCACAATAATAAATACTATTTGGGATTATAATAAAATTTATTTAGTACATCTTGAGCTACCACAGTCTTGAACAACATCCACTGTTAGCTGAACTCGAAGGAGTAGAAGATATCGAAATAGCCCCAATGGGCCTTGGCATCATTAACTTCTGACTTTTCAACTTATGAGCTAGCGTTAAAAATATAGCTTCAACATTGTCGCACTCGGAATCTAGCCTTGCCGATGTTTCAAACAACTACAAATCAAACCAGGTAAGTAAATAAAAAGATCATCGTAATTATATTGCACTTACAGGCATATTGTGTCTATCAGCAAATTGTTGCGCCATGTTTACATTAACGGCATTGTGTAAATCACACTTATTCCCAACTAAAATACGCGGAACATCAGAAAAACTATGCTTATCAACCTCGTCTATCCACTGTTTTAACGAATCGAACGACGCTGCATTTGTTACGTCGTAAACAAACACAACAGCATGGACATTTCTGTAATAATGTTGCACCATCGATTTCCGAAATCTTTCCTGACCTGCAGTGTCCCATAATTGTAACTATAAACTAATGCGTTAAGTCATCAGATAAGTGTTTTAGTGGTAAAACTAACTTTAATATCTTCTCCATCGATGTTCAGCGTACGTTCTCTAAAATCAACACCTATTGTAGCTTCTGGTGAATCTAAAAAGTTTCCTTCGCAAAATCTGTATGTTAAGGATGTTTTTCCTACATTTGAGTCACCAACAACAATTACTTTGTATACTTTTATGCTAGGTGTCACATTACTTATTACTGCGGTTGAGGTTTGGTTTGTTGAAGCTTCTGGTTGTTCGAGCATTACTGTAAAACTTAACTGATGAATTTCGAATAGTGCGAATTCCAATGAGTCATTGAATTGTTTGTATATTCTAATTATAATTA
The DNA here is from genome assembly GCA_964023965.1 of Melinopterus prodromus. Classification (NCBI taxonomy): domain Eukaryota; kingdom Metazoa; phylum Arthropoda; class Insecta; order Coleoptera; family Scarabaeidae; genus Melinopterus; species Melinopterus prodromus. The sequence goes on from OZ030394.1 coordinate 53,440,813, forward strand.
ATCGTCATGAATAATAATGAAGCTTAATGACACTTCCAGATTTTGTTGACACTTATCAGCTGTTATACGTCACCGTACGTCCGGACGTCACAGATGACAGACGTCACAGGTGTTATTTACAGGAATCTGTAATAATTTTTTTAAATGTTTGTTTTGTTGTTTTTGGTTCGAAATTTATTCGTTACATTTTGAATAACTGTATTCTTTATACAATTTACGTTTTATGATATTAGCTATCTAGGTATACCGCTATCTATATAATCTCATTACATTTTGTAAGACGTACAATAGCTTTCATAATTTTAGAATTTTGTTAGTTTATTCTAAACTAGTAAAGTTATGATTTCTGAATCAAATATTTATTGTACTTGGCTGTTTCGCTTTTCTCAGAAATGAGTGGAAATTAGAATTCTGATCACATACCCTAATTTGCAGATCAGGTAGTCAATAGTGGGGGTTATTATAAACACCTGTTCATTAGTCAACAATAAAGTATGCAGGTTGGTTATGTGTGAGGTCATCTGCAATTGATTTGTTGCGGAAATGGCAACCGATGCAACAAATGCTGGAAAAAGCGACGCTCTCCGAGCGCAAGAAAGCTCAATTTGTGATGCTATAGATGGCCCTGAGGCAAGATTTGAGTGCCCCATATGCTTACAATGGTTGAGAGATCCAGTACTTACGAGTTGTGGGCATAGATTTTGCAGAAACTGTATAATTCCATGGCTGGAGTAAGTACCTTATATACAAATGATATTTTGTTTTATAACAAACAAATTTTTAGGAAAGATAGTGCGACTTGCCCTGTTGATAACATGAAATTGCAAAGAGATCAGGATATATTCCCTGATAATTTTACCAGAAGAGAGATCTCGCAGCACAGATCAAAATGTCCGAATATAGTAAGAGGTTGCCATGCTGAGTTATCACCTTTAGATGTCGAGACGCACCTTTTAACTTGCGAATTTAATCCACCCCGGTTGCCGGATAATGAGAAACTGCGGTGTCAGTTTGTCGATTGTGGTTGTATAGCTAAATTTGAGGATGAACCCGAGCTACGGAGACATCTGGAACAGGACATGCAACTTCATTTAACGGTAAACATTGTTTTTAGATAATGGAAAATGTTTTAATACAATGCCATATAGCAAAAGCAGACTGTGACACTGAAATATGCACAATTTAAATTTTAAAATACAATAGCTAAGAACAAATCATACAAATCGTCATGACTTTGTCTATTTAACCGATTTTCTATCTCTAATAATAACAAAGCATCCATAAGACAGTGTATAATATGAAATGAAATTCATTATAATAAAAACAAAATTAAGTAATTTTACGTTTATAAAATTGTTGTCAGGGACAGAATAGCTCCAATTAATTGTCCTGCAAAGATGCCCTTAAATCATTTTCAATTATTTTCAAACTTGAAAGTAATGAATAAATGATACTTCATTGAACTACGGCCCTACTCCTCAATCTCATTTCAAATCTCTTCATCAAATTTTCTCTTTAAAATTTTTGGCAGATTCCTTTTGTTAATCGTCTTCACTTTTGTTTGGAAAGTGTGTTTTGTAATTTGATTATTTACATATGTATGTAGGTAGGTACATTGTATAAAACCTAACAGAATATTTGGTTTTATTTGTTTACCGTCTGCTGATTTGAAATATAACAAAAAAGAAATATTTCAAATAATATATAAATATGAATCGAAAAGAAAAACAAAACATCAATACCCATTAAAAAGTAAATAAATTTTTAATAAAAAAATTGGATTAAAGAATAAGTTGAATAATCAAAAGTTTCAGATTGACTTATTGGTTTTTTTGGAAGGCATTTTTGCTCTAAAATGCAGTAGGAATATTTAAGAAACAACTAATTGAATCCATTAATACCGTAAATATCATATTTGTTTTAGTTGATGTCTCAAGCGCTGAACAAAATTCTTATAAACAATCCATCCAGCAATTCTGCATCCGCTCTAGCTCAACAAGCTAATTTCTGGGATCCCCCAGAGAAAGGGGAGCAAAACTCGAACTTTTCCTCAAATAATGAATCCGTAGATAACTTATTACGAGCTTTGTACGAGAAAAACGTAATTCTCGAACAGAAAACGCGCGAACAGGATATAATCATCTCGAATATGTCGAATCAATTAGCAGCAATGAATCTATCGCTCTCCAAGTTTTCGTTACGATTCTGTAATGGCACTTACTTGTGGCGCATAAACGATATTAAACATAAGATTAACGTAATGAGGAATAGTCCGCACACAATGCACTACAGTCCAGGGTTTTACACGTCACCAAATGGTTACAAGTAAGTTTAAAAAAGGAAAAAAATGTTGTTCTGTTTGAAATATACATAATTGTTTTTTTAGATTATGTGTTAGGTTTAACTTGTCACCGAGAAATCATACTTGCATAGCGGTGCTGGTTCATATGATGAAAACGGAACACGACAACGCACTGGATTGGCCTTTTAGTGGTAGAATTACTGTATCCATTGTTCATCCAACGTAAGTATTGGAGATTTGTTTCTGTTATAACTCAAATGTTTTCCTCGGGCTACATATTTCCAATTTAATTGTTTAATAAAAAAGGAAATGCAATAACTTATCGAGAATACAAATAACAAGTAAATATAACGAAAAAATGAGTAGCTTAGCATTATACAAAAGTAAGTAATACAAGCTTAAAAAATTAGACTGGAGGAAAATTGGGTCTTGTAAGTACCAGAATCCTCTCATTCTACATCTCTTAATTGCAAATTGTAATGCTCTTATTATTACTAAGGTGTCGTAAAAGTAAATTATTCCCAAAAACACTATAATTGCCATGTTAACTAAGTCTTTTTTAAAAATCTTTTAGTAAAAGATGCTAGCTTGTTTTTAAAAATAAAATTATATTTTAATCACTGTCTTTTTAATAGACATTGTTCTGTGAGTTTTGACGACATCCTCAGGATATTTGCCTTGTTTTATCTAAAAATTATAAATATAATCAACATTACCAAAGTTTTGTGGAAGTTTGTGTGGTTGAAATCTTGAATATTGTTTGTTTGCTTATTTGTTTATAACCTGAAAACAAAGTATAATGTAATAACGGAACCAAGCTTACGGCTCACGGCTCTGACCTTGAAAACGGGAAAATAACCCATGTCATAATTATAGCGCCAATCGCGAAATGCTCGCTACCATTCGATTCTGAAGGTCCTACAACTGCCATCAAAAAGGAATCTCAATATTTATGAAAATTATATATGCAAATTTTGGTGTTATCTCCAAATATAGAAATGCTTTCCGATGGCAGTTGCATCTGATTATTCTCTGCTGTAATACATTATAAAATATAATTAAATGTTCACTATAAGAACATGAGTTATTTTTTCTAAACTTCTCTAGAATTGCATTCTGGAATATTGTAGTGCGGTATTGTAATAAGTTTGCAACCATGTTTACAATAGCGACGATTGTGAAAGTACTATATGGAAAGTACTATATGCGTATTTTGGTGTGTAGTACAAATAAAGAAATGCTTTCCGATGACAGTTGCGTCTGATGTAATACATTCTAAAATTATATATATATATATTTCTTCTGAACTTCTGTGGACTTGCATTCTGGAGTATTGTAGTCTGTGTTTGTAATAAGTTAATAACCATGTTTATAATAGCTACGTATGTGAAAGTACTATATCATCGACTAGAAAACTCAAACACAGTCCAGTTTGAATATTTGTACAAATAGAAAGCAATACATTAACTTCAGCGCCATCTACATCTGGTGATTTCAAAGCTTTCGAGAGAAGTTTGCTACAGTTTGCTATTTGTATTGAGCCGGGAGCCTTAAACCAACCAAAAATGTTTAGTAACAAAAATGCTTCCAAAAGTTATGAAAGAAAAAATTATTCTTATTTTCGGTATATTTCAGGAACAAAATAACCAATCTAGCTGAAAACTTGAACATTTATGATTTGGGAAGTCCAAACAGGGCAGTTTTTCTGTTGATACTTTTTAACAAATACTCTTACTACTGCTTTGGTTAGCATACCAAATAATTATGACAAAGACAATTTTATAAAGGAAATGCTTAAATAAGTAAGCCAACTGAAATCAGTTATCATACAAACGGTGCATTTTATCCACATCAAATTATTTAATACTGTTTTCAAGAAAAATGCTACTAAACATTTTAGTTTAGTGGTAAGATGGGTAAAAACCATTTCCAGCAAAGTCAACTTTAAATTTAAATTTCATTTATTATTTTAAAATCTTGTTCCACAAATTTCTTTAGATCTCAAAATGGTTACTGTTTTCATCCCGACATTATTTACAAAGTTTTTCCTCATTTTATCCTACAAAAAAAAAATGAAAAGTTTTGGAAATTAATGAAAAAATAGGCCTATAACTTTATGATACTATACAGCAGTGTCAAACTGTCAAAAGCTGATGTTTTGACAATTCTATCAGTAGATTAAAAATATCTATTAAATCCTGGTTAACTAGTTCTAATGCAGCACGAGCGATCTCGATCAAATAGAAATTGCTCATGCAGGTACACTATTAATTTTACCAAAAAATGTCGGACAAAAATTGAAAAAACTAAAACTTTTCTGGTAAATTTTAAAATACGTAACATTCTTAATTTTGTTTTAGACATTCGATAAGAAATATCAAAGAAACAATGATGACACGTCCAGAATTAGATGCATTTAAACAACCTGTCCAGGAGCTAAATCCGAAGGGTTTCGGATATACAGAGTTTGCGTCTTTGGAAGACATCACTCAACAGGGTTTTTTCGACGGCAATCAATTAATTATAAGAGTAAATGTTCTGCCTGTGTAATTGTTCTGAAAAAGTTATAAATAAAACTATATATCTATTGTAAATAGTCATTTATTTCAATAAACTTTGGCAGTTAACCCATAGAAAATATAAGTAGAGTGCAAATCATAGTGTTGATAAAAATTAAAATAAAATAAGGAACCCTATCATTTGTCAACGAGAGTATCACATACGAAGTAATGATGGATGATGTGATGAAGATGATAAGAAGGAATGTTGTTATCGTACAACAGAAGACTAAATTTTATTTATTTATACATCTACAAAAAAATCTTTGGAAGATAACGTTAGGTAGTTTAGATTTATTGTACAATGTTTGATAATTTTTATACGAGTATTGCACGGAAAGTATTAATTAGAAAAGGCAGGTATATTAACTGCCACAATTTGTAATAGACAAAAGGAAACCGATATGCATTCCGTTAATAATAGAGAGCGGGTACAGCCTTAAGGTTACTGGTATTTTCTGTGAGAAGACATCGAATGACTTACATTGAGTTATTATTGCTAACATTCATACAATAAAACATACCATAAAATCACATAAACACAACTGTAATTATACTATACATATATATATCTATAAAAAAAGAGATGCGGTACAGATCTAAAAATAACAAATATCTCGATATCAAAGACTAAAGTTGAGGTTACGTTGAGATACATGAGTGTGTCGTATTTCATCTAAAATCGTTTAAGTTAATAAAATACATATCACAATGCCAAAGAAGCGCGAATCCCAAGTTTAGTCTCGCGGGTAATGAGGTCAATTTGTGTGAAATATTCCTTAATTGAGCTTATTTACAAGTACAATAATTAACATACAAAAAGCGGTATATAAAATCCATTAGAAAAAGAAAACGTACGAATAAAATATACTTTGTGCATAAATATAATTTACTACTTTAAATAATAATAATAATATATAAAAAATATAAATAATGACTGATTCTCAATGCTATTTTTTGTTGCTCTTCCATTTATTGTCTCTATAAATAACTCAAAACTTCTATGTGACTATACAAACTTTGGACAACAAAAATTACTGTAGACAAGCTTGGAGTTTCTCTATCCATTCTTGTGCTGTCGTCGCATCCACTGCGCAGAAAAGGTACGTTCTTCTACTTGTGCGTAACTGCAAATACAATGACTTCACATAAATATCAGACATTCTAAAAACTGCAGTACTTATTTTTTAAAGTTTTTTTGAACCACCACACCTAAATAGAAAATATACGTACATCAAAGAAAGACTTGTCATCCGTTTTCTTTGGAGCTCCAGGTGTAGGTTGTGCGGCCGTCACTGACATAACTTCAGCTAAATCTAAAAAAATTTACTCTTAGTTTTTGATGTTTTCGTATTGCTATTGTACCAATAAATAAGTTACCAAATTATTTTGATTTATTATTTCTTATTGCTTCATTTTTGCAATGGTTTGTCACTTATTTTTTATTGTAGCAATAGGGTATTTGACTATTATTGGAAAAACATCTTAGTGTGTTTATTCCTTCACACTACTTTGTAAATGCATTTTTTCGTCATTATTTCCTGAATTTTTAATAAAAATCAGCTATAAAAACAAAAATTCACAAAAACAATCACAAAAATTCCAAAAATTTTTACACGTTACTTAGTTCCGGAGCGTAAAAATAAGGATTATTTTTAAAGAAGAATCCCACAATCAGTGTTAACTTTTGGAAGATTACCTCTATCTGCTTTAACAAAGTTGTTTCCCATTGTTGGTAAAAAAACATAGTAAAGTCAAGCAGCAGAAGCACAAGCTTAACATGATGTGACGTCACTGGAATCTGAGCCAATTACAGAGCGTTTCCAATCACGTGATAGGACGTGAATTTTATTCACGTGATTGGAGTTCAAGTTTAATTTTGGTTTTTAATAGAAAAATGATGCATATTTTCGTGGAAAAGTAATAACAAATAGTTTCCTTACACTGTAATCTAGTAGGATGACTATAATACAAACCATATTTTGAATATAGTCAAATACCCTTTTAATTTGTCACTGTTACATACCTACATATCCTTTACAATGAGAATCCACCATAGTGTCGTAATACCTCAACTGATGCTTGATTGTATCTAAAACAAACCACCGCTGTTTCCAGCCCTTTAGCAGAGCGCCCCGCTTGTACAGGAACCCTTCGTGTGTCCGATTCTCCGCTACATTCGACGAGAATTGCTCGTAGAAATGCTGACTAGAAGTTTGCCTTGCACTTCCTATAACCAACAAAACATTCACTCTTAATAACATTACAAAAACAAAGGACAACACTTTTCCTACCGGAGCTAACAGATCCGTTATCCCCACCACTTCCAGACATTGTCGTAGTTACGTTACTATCGGTTACAGATTTATACTTCGTACAGTTCTTCGGTACTCGTTCTATACACTTCTCATGGCAGCTATACCCACAGTCCATGCACCGCATACCAGTCTGGTGACAAAAAAAGAACGGAGATAATTAAAGTTAAACCAGAATTAACACAAGTTACGCAAAACTTTCTTACAAATACTACAGGGCAACTGACTAATACTCTCCGTGTACCTCTTGTAATCAATTATTTACCAATATTACGGATTGTACCATAAGGTGTCTTAACAATTTTTTAGGTTAGAATCATCGGATTCTATAATAATTGCGATTGAGGTTATAAGAAAATTTTATTCAATTTTTACTTCTGTAGTGGGTAGTATTTTATGTTACCTTGACGGGTCCCCAGAGAACACTCGAGCAGTAGTCGCAGTATGTTGGCGTCGTATAGTTGTATCTTTCGAATCTGTGCGGGTGGGAGTACCCCAGGGCCGCTTCCGCAGCACCAACCATTTTTCCGCGCATTAGTATTTCCAGGGTGGATCTCTTGTGTACTAAGCGTCCATGGGAACGGACTAACGCTGTGCTGAAGGATGCGTGTCTCTGTTGGTAAAAGAAAAAAACTTTAAAAAGTACTTCTTTATTACAAAATCTGATGTGGCCAGGCACATGACTTTATCATCCTATTTATAAAATTAATAGTAAATGAAATTCAATTTGGTCGAGATCGGTCGTATCTGCATTAAAATAAAGCTAGTTAGCCAGGATTTGACAGATATTTTAATACAATAAAAAGTCGTCGGATTCCTTATTTTTGTTTTATTTTAGCAATCGTTACATGTTTCGTGTCCTACAGGGCACTTCTTCAAGCGCTATAAGAAATGAGATATAAATTACAGAATTGACAATCAAATCAAACTCCAAAAAAGTCAATTGTAAAAACTTACATCTCGTCAGCTGCGGCCAGTGGAGAACATAAAACAACATACAAAAGTAACAACATAACATATATGGGACTGCAGAACAGATTTTTTTAAAAGATATTTTAACTATTGACAGCAGGTATTGTCAAAACATAAGCGTTTGACACTACCTAGTGACATTAGAATGAAACTGCTTGTCAAATCTTGGCTAACTAAGATGCAGAGACGACCGATTTCAATCAGATAGAATTTGCTCTTGCAGCCAAACTATTAATCTTACCAAAAAATGTCGTAGACATAAATTATTCACAATTTCCTCTACTTTAATTTATTATTTAACTATTTTGACAAAATTACAGAAATGGCAGCTCATTTGCAAAATTGTTATAAAATGCTAAGAGTAAATATCCAGTTCCTTTGGAGCCATTTGAACCAAAAGCTTTTTAGCTCTAAAGTTTGGTCATGAAACTTCTAAATACGAAGTTTCGTCCCGATACCTTTAGTATCGTATCGATACCTTTAGTAGCTTCTCCGGAATCGTCGCCGCAAAATGCGGGTACACACATACTCACAGACATACACACAGACACACACACAACATTTTTTTGTACCTTGGTCAAAAATCAAAAATCAGGGGACCCCAAAAGACCTATTTCCACTAAAATCTCAATTTTTTTTTGCACGATTACAATACTTTATCTCACGCAAGTAAAAAGATAACCAAATGACTGGGTATTTTGAGACACAAAAAAAGATTGTAAACCACGCAGATGAAAGTATTATGCTTGTCATAATATAATTTTTATATGGAAAATATGGATGGGTAAATATTTTTGCTCATCACTAGTAGAATTTGGTATAAGAAATTTATTTCTTTTTCGTAATCGTATATAAAAAATACTATTTTATCTTGTCTACATTTGACAATGAGGAAATTGTTCAATGGGTTTTGCTATCTTTTTGCTATCAACTGCAAATGCAAGGGTATATAAAAGGCCCAATCAAATTAATGAAAAATGAAGGGATCTTTTACGTTTCTCATTATATACTAATTCCCGCATGACATGGCGACAGCAAGTTGACCGCTTGAGCAAACGACTATCCACCTCAATCTGCGCACTTCGCAAGATTCTAAGATCTACTGACATCCCCACCGGTGTGCAAGCCTATCATGCACTTTTCCACGCACAAATGTCGTACGGGATCCTGGCGTGGGGAATATCGGCTCATGCACAAAAAATTTTCAAACTCCACAAGAGTGCAGTTAGGGCCCTTGAGGGCATGAACTCGAGAATGCACTGTAAACCATTATTCATCAAGCACAATATACTGACACTAGCCAGCGAGTTCATCCTCCAGAGTGTCCTTGAACTAAAGAAGTCAAATCCCCAGAGACAGGAAGTCATACACACGATCACAACACCAGATTCAGGAGCATGGTAACCCCATCCCTTAATAGGCTGCGAACAACCGATGTGAGGTACGTGAATGTCAAGCTAGCCAATAAACTGCCCAGCGAAATTTGGAATGCTCCAACCCATCAGATGAGAAAGAGACTGAAGCAATACCTAATCCAACAAGCTTTCTACACAGTGGAAGAACTTCTGAATCACTGACATACCAACAATAATATTGCAAAATTAAATGTAGATTTTTTGACAAAAACTGTAATCCTTGAGTTTAAATATATTATTCTATTCTATTCTATTCTACATGCAGTATTCCAGTAGTTATGAGCGATGACAGATGAAAGTCTAGAGAAAAAACCAGCCAACCAAGCACTATCAACAATATGATCATCAATAAAACCTTTCATTTATTCCCTATTAACTTACCGTTAATGAATCCGAACTCGGAATTTCCAACTTTTCCCATAGAACCTTCCATTTCTGCGGCAAATGCCCCATCTCAGTCTCCAGCCTATGAATCTCCTCCAGCAAATGAGTAAAAGCATCGGGTACATTTTTATTAACATTGTCATATCTGCACACACAAAAACAAAATAATAAAAACACTAAAACCATCAAACAAACACCAGAACCTTACCCTATCGTAACAACTTTCCGCATCGACTTATTCCCGACACCCTCCGCAGCCTCAATCTCTTCCTCCTGTTGCGTATCCATCTGTATAATTTCCGGATCGTACCCAGGCCCATGCGACAGTTCCTCGTCCAAATAATACTGCCACACTTCCAGGCAAGCGAGATGAGACTGCGGCCTAAGCACGGGGTGCTCAAAATCTGGCGTGTACATAAAATTGAAGAAAACAGGACTCCGAGCATGCTGCTTCTCGATGTAGTCGAAGACACTCTGTCCTAGGTTGGTGCCCTGCGCCATTCCAGCCATGCGTCCACCAGGGTAGACGTTCTCGTCATCCGAGCAGGTGTCAACGCTTTTGTGGTGCGACGTGAGAGAGCCGCGTTTGTCCTCGACGGCAGCCACGCCGCATTCTACTCTTTCGAGCTCGCAGTCGAAGAGGAAAGTCCTGAAACGGCACGAGACAGAGTGGTACGCGAGGAAACGCAGGTAGTAATCGTTGAATTCGAACGCCATCGGGAATTGTCTTTGAATCTGCAAGGAAAGCTTATTTACCATTGGTGGTTTGACAGTTTTTGGGATATTTCCACCCACCATGTATGAGCAATAATAAGAATTTGTATCTCTGAACACAAGCCCAGAACTAATGCTTTTATATGCCAAGTTTCTAGTTTAGAAATGTTAATAGTGCTTAACACAGTCACTCTGTATTAATACCCCTGCATGCAGATTGTCCCTGAAATAATGAAAATTCCAAGTTTGCAGTTATATGACAAGTTATTCCACAGATTGACGTATGAGCATTCCTTTATTTTCATAAAACTAACTTTTTTATACAATTTGCTCTTCAATAATCATCAGACACTGATATAGTACGTTTCAATGCCTTGATTCATTTTTCTTATTTCGCACATGTACCCAACATTTTTCAAGTTTTTGAACAGATCAATCAATCAATCAATCATTTATTGGTTCTCAGAAGATAAATAACATCTCATAAACAAGTCAAGTAACAGCAAAATTGATACCAACATAACAAAATGATGACAGACACATGACCGAGCACCGGCAAATCTCACAAGTCACTCGTTGAAGAATTCCTCTAGTGTGTAAAAGCATCCTTCCATTAAGTAAGATTTAAGGCGGTTTCGAAACTGCACTATGGTGGGGGCGCGGGTTATTTCCGGGTCGATGCTGTTGAAGATCTTAATGCCCATGGACATCGGTCCTCTATGCGTAACTGCCAGTCTATTGAGCGGTATATTAAGGCGGTCGTTCCCTCTTGTTTGGTGTGCATGTATGTCACTGCGAGCTGAAATGGCATTTTTCAACCTGAAAATATTTGATGCCGCTTCCAAAATATACAGCGATGCAACGGTCAGGAATCTGAGCTCCCGGAATAGGGGTCGGCATGAGTCTGTTCTCTTCTTACTCAGAATTATTCGTATAACCTTCTTCTGTATGGTAAATATTTTGTTTTGCACTGAGGACGATCCCCACAACAGAATCCCATATAGGAGTCTTGACTGCACCTCTGCGTAGTAAAATTTTCTTACTGTTTCTTACCGATCTTGTATTACAGTAAAATACATGTAAAGTTATTATGCATTACCCTATATTTAATCAAAAATACATTCAAATTGTAGTAAAATTATTACGCATTATCCCATATATCATTTAAAAGCACATTCAAAACATATTCTGGCCAAATACTTGTAAAATCACAGGGTGAATATACAACGACAATGTAAAAATACAATTGAGATATAAAATTTATTCCCACTGTATTTACAGTGGGCAAAATTTCTCTCAGTGAAGGCTGTTTTTCTAGGTTTAGTAGTTCGTTCACAATTTGCAAACGCAATTTTTATATCAGTGTCTTGTGGAAAGCAACAAGATAATTGAAGATAATTCTCCCAGAATTATCTGCAGGTAATTTAATTCTTTGGTATTTGTATCTGTGTAATCAAGAACGATGGTTTAAAACTTTTCGTCTCTAGTTATGATGCAACTCCATCATCAATACACAATTCATACCTGATGAACGACATCTAAAAATTGCAAGAAAGTCGGCGCAAAACCACTGGCTTGGGAGTTGGCATTCAGGTTGGATCTGTGGCTAAAACGATGACCAAAGCCAATCCACTCCTTCTCAACCAAAGCCCTAAACCCATCCAACGTGCGGTAGTACGGATCGAGGCAGAGTTGTGCCACGGATGCCACTTGGGCTGTGATATCCCATCCGTCCTCTAGGCAGATGGCTACAGTCGAACCTTGCAGATCTAAGAGGTCAACAACCGCTCCAGACAGTTGCATGATGTTCTGCAACTGCTGCAGCCACTCCGAATTTTCGATTAACCTAAAATGAGAAGCAAACATTGTAAATGATTCAGTAACCTATAACAGAGAGAGTGTGCAAAATCTAAGCGACAGAAACTTCATGAATGAGAAACTTAATGAGTATCAGTGAATGAGAGTCGAATAATGAGAGGATAACTAATGGGAACACTGGGTAGGGTTGTCAGATCAGACAGTCGGGATTGAAAATCAGGCAACCCTACCCAAGGTAGGGTTGCCAGAATGACTCAGTTGGGATTGACTTTACATCGACTTATCTGGCAATCCTGAACGATAATGAGTCATAGTCTCGCTTTTTTGTTACATACGAATATGCATGCATCACTTGAATATAATATAAGTAATTTAAATACAATACATAAAAGAAGAAGTTTTGATTAGTTATAGGACATTATTTTGATGACACTAACTCACCTATAAAAACTTTGCTCAGGTTCCACTGTTGTGGAACTCGGTATACAAGCACGCATTAGTTTCTTGAACGCAGCTTTCGTGTGCCTTACATCGTAGTATTCCACAGGGATGAAATCAGTCATTGAGCTGCATTCGATCTTGGCTCCTTTCATCTGTGCTTTTTCACCTACGAAAAACATAAACTGAATAAATTGAAGCTCCTCCACATAAAAAAACGAGCAAACGAGCGTGACAGGTGAGACATGTTACCATGAAATGACACTTTCACAAAAAATTAAATTCCCTTAAAAAAACTCACCTAACACATAGAGAGCAGCCTTCTGCAACGTATGCACCCCAACAGCTGCCTCAACATCTGTCGAATGCCTGACATTCGCCCTGGGCGGTTGAGCCGCATTCAACGATGCCTGCGAGCTCTGTCTTCTATCCTTCAACGAGCCCCACCTCCCAAAATTCTTTGGCCCCTTTCCACCACTCGACCTCGGGAAAACCCTACAATTTTCCAAATTACCAAATAATACATCATCAAAAACACCCAATTAACAAACCCAATTGTTCCCATCGCCTTATTGAACGGATTCGGCCGCCTTGCCATTTCTGGAGTTAGCGTACCGCCAGAGAGTGGATCTTCAGCTGCTAGTAGTAAGGAGTCTATGCTTAAACTGCTATCGGATAGAGCCCAATCGGCGCCTTGCCTTAAGGCGAATAACGGTGTTGATGACACTAGAGCGGAGATGTATTTTTCTTGTTCGCAGGACGATGTTGTGTCTGTGGAAGTTGTTGTTGTGGGGTGTGATTTTAGCATGCCCATTACACTTTTTCCGTGATGACCGGCACCTCGCAGCAATAAAGCTTTCGTTCTTGGGTGCCTCCAAGTTATTATTGGTATTCTACCTTGTCGGTAACACCTGTAAAAATATTAAAGACCATGGTTAAGATGGCAATAACATATAAAATAATAATGGCAATGCTTGTAGTGGGTACTTTGAATTATATAAACATTTCGTTATGCATCATTATTATTCTGCTTTGGAATTTTGCAAAACATGTTTTCTGGTTGTTCTGGGTACAACTCTTGAGCTGGAGTGTTTGTATTGAAATTAATTACTCAGGACATACCTGACTGCATGAGAACTCGACTATACTTTTACGGATGCTGTTCAACATATTTATTTCAATGGTTTCCTTCGTATTGCGCCTCCTTTCGATCATAATTGTTTTATTCTGGTAAGAATTATATTAGGTTATGTTGACCACAAGGAGCCAATAGAATTTGAGGTAATTTTGTTGTGCACTTATCGCGTGTTTTATTTGTGCATACTTCTACGACAGTTGGTTAGAAAATATATGCATCTACTAGTAAAAGTGTACATTTTATTGGCTGAGAATACTTCTACTATACAAATCAGTAAATGAATACACTGACTAGTAAGTGTATACATTTACGAAGTTGATGCTTTTACTGTAACATATATAATAAGATAAAGAACCCAAAGGAAGAACACACAGAAGAAGAAAAGGAAACAGAAGATGCAGAAAAGAAGAAGAGAAAGGAGAAAACCAACCAAACAAAAAAGACAAACAACAACAAACAAAACGCATTGAAAAAACCTACCTGCAAAATTTCCTAATACTCTCGTCCGGAACACTCGAAGGAACCATTAGCAATGCCGGATAACTCCGGCACATCATGTATATAGAATTGACTGTAGTGAGACGGAATTGTTCGTTGGTGTGTTTCGAAGAAGGCGATGTATTCGAACTGCAGAGTCCTAAGCGTTGCCAATCACGTACGTAACTCCTTTCCACAAGCCGTTCGAGGGTTTTTGAATCGGTGGCCGACGGAATTGAGGATAGAGCCGGGCTCGTGTCATAATCGTCGACGGAGATATCATCATCGTGATTGTAATCGTCAGGAATGGGGAGGCTCATCCGGCCAGGCGACGTCATGTATTTCGAGTTGTTGTTGACGCTCATGTTTGGCAGGACGTACTTCTGGCGTTTCGATGTCGGTTTCTGCTTGAAGCCGGCTTTTCTTGCAGTTTTCAGGAGCGTTTTCTTAGCAAAACCCCTAGAAATTAGGAAAAGTTGATTTTTTACAGGTTTAAATTTTTTCATTATTTCAGTATTTTCAGTGTTTATGACAAAAAGAAATTTGCTACATATGATTGTAACATACACAGGGATGTAAAAGCGTAATTTACTGCGTAAATTACAAAATTAATTACCGTAATTAATGGTAATTTACCGATTTTTAATTACCGTAATTTACGGCTTAAATTACCGATAGTAATTTATTGTCAATTTAAATTACCGTTGGTAATTTACCAGTAATTTACCGAAAATTTTAATTACAGTTTTAAATTTACGGGAATTTATAAATTAATTTCAAAAACCTTCCATCAGTATTTGCGTGAATGTACCCCACCATTCCTAAGCAGTCCGACAAGTGCACAGTTGTTTGTGCTTTGCCTGGTAGGTACTTTGGTATGTAAAACCGCAATTTATTGGGTAAATTACTAAATAAATTACCGTAATTAATGGTAATTTCCGGAGTTTAAATTACTTAATTCAGCACAGCCAATAATGCATATTTTAAATCAGAAGCCATCTATATACCTACTATCAAATTCATGATTTAAAGAAATGTTCTGGTAATCCGGATAAGATTTACTGAAAAAAATAATTACAGAAATTTAACATCCGTCAGCTAGTGAACTACAAAATAATCATTTTTATTTACCAAACATTTTTACTAACATTAGTAGCATTCATAACATACAGTGATCGGTATTAACGCCAGTTTTATATAGCATTTTTAATTTTTAATTTCCCGGTACATTCAACCAGCGTAATTTACCATTTTTAATTACTCGGTAATTTAAGCCAATGTAATTTATCATTTTTTATTTTCATTTAAGTGGTAATTTAATATTTGAAATTAATAATTTTAATTTCAACAATAATTTACAAAAAAAAATTACCGTAATTTAACGTCACTGAACATACATAATAGTTTGCTTTACTTACAATGAAAATAAAAGCCAAACTCTAATTAAAAAAAAAATCTTCTAATTATTGCGGATAACAAAAGTAATGACATGAAAAGGAAACTAAATGATTGGAAATAATTTAAATTGGTATAGATAGAAGTTCAAAAAATATTTGTTTCAAAATATTGACCAAAAATGCTGGACCCCAATGAAACTACAGTAGAGCATCGATAATCCGAACCTCGGTAATACGAACGCCCACAAAACAAATAATAAAAATCACCCTTACGTTATGATTTTTTAGACATACTTTAGAGTCATGCGGGATATTCCAGATATTCGTTAATGTCACAAGTTTCCGATAGGAACTTGAGGTTCTGTCTGTCTGTGCTACTAGTGGCCTGCGTATTTATTTTATCAATTCCCTAAACATTTACTGCCATGTCCAGCAGAAAGACGGACACTAATGGAAAAAATTGTTATAAAAAAATATTTATTGTTCATAAACGCTTCTAGATTGATTCAAACCTAAAATGTAAAAATTGGAATAAAAATGTCTTGCTTGTAGGTAGCAAAATTATGACAAACTCATAAGAGTTATTTTAAAAGCTATGCAAAAATGTTATTTGAAAATAGCGTTTAGATATATTTGAGGGCGTTAAATACGAAATTATAAGATCCTTCGTGCCCCATCCAAAATGTTTGAGAATAAGCTATTTCTTAAATAAGGCTTTGGTACATTTGAAAGTTTAGAACAGGATTTTTCCTGTAATAGGGAAGCCAGGTGTCACCACAGACCCATTGTAAGTAAATTTTAAACCAATTAGTTACCAAACTTGACAGTTTAAAAAAGTTGTTAATCAGTTTCTGTGACAATACTTTATTCATTACCAATAAAGGTTATAGAATTTTGTGAATAATGAAATGCTCATAAATAAATGATCTTCAAAACAATGTCTCCATTTGGAGCTGATTTCAGCACAAGTTCACAAATTCACACTTACTTTAGCGTAGCATTCTTCTCTTTGTTCTTGTGCAACGGAGTCTGAGTAACAACCATCTGCCCTGTGAATGCAAAGTGGTGGAACACGTCCGGCGGATGCCGTATTTTGTGGATCAACTTCCTGAACGTGTCCACATTTTCGGGCGTCACCTCATCATCGAATGCCAATTTCAACAGTTGAAACGTGCACGATCTCAGCTGCAGTCCCTCTTGTAGCCACTGGTTCACGTGACTCAAGTACTGCTCCCCGACTTTCTTCTCTTTTGTCAGCGATGTTACCGGAAATGTTCGAACAACTATTTGTTCGCAGGCTAAAAGAAAGAATTAAATGTAGAACTGCTCCATATACAATATATTAGTATATAAAATAGCTTAAAACATAAAGAGATTTTCGTAGTTATAATAGAATTTAGTAGTGTAATTAGTAAGACACTGCAGCGGAAAATGTGGCTTCAGCTTCAAACCTACGCAAGGACCTTTTTTTAAAATTTATTTTACATTATTAAAAAAATCTGATGTGGCCAGGCACATGACTTTATCATACCATATATTAATAGTTTAGCTGGATGAGATTCTATTTGATCGAGATCGGCCATGTCTGCATTAAAATAAAACTACTAGAAGTAGACAGATATTTTGATTATATTTACAGTATGTAATCAAAACATCAGTATTTGACACTAGCTACTGTCATTAGAATCACAATATCTGACAAATCCTGGCTAACTAGTTTTAATACTATAGTGTTTTAATGCAGTACGAGCAATCTTGATGAAATAGAATTTGCTCCTGCGGCTAAACTATTTATTTGTCATAGTCATAAATTATTCAGAATTTCCTCTACATTAATTTATTATTTAACTATTTCGACGAAATTCCAGAAATAGCGGCTCTCCGCTAAAATCTAAAAAAAAATTGCCACGATTAGTATACTTTGTCGTATGATAAAGTAAATAGGTTGTTGATTCTGATGATTACTATATTATGGTGGCTTCTAGCATACTATATTTTAGGGTATTACCACGTCTTCAGTGCTAACTGCAAAAGATCATAAAGAATTATGCTCAATATTCCAAATAAGTTTTAAGGTTAACATACCATCTTACAATCTTTCTTGCGTTTATTCGCGAAAACATAACAACATTGCTATCCGCACTTGAAATACACATCGAGTTTTGAACACCAAGATGTTCCAATATTGTTTCACATAGCGTACGTGCGCGCGTGTTTGATCGCATTTTCCATACATTTGCGTGTTGAATTGACGTTTCGCAACCGCTGACGTTCTGAATACTGTCAAAAGTTCAAAATATCCTGGCTACCTACTATTAATGCAGACACGATTTCGATCAAATAGAATTTACTCTTGCAGGTAAACTATTAATTTTACCAAAAAATGTTATAGACATAAATTATCCAAAATTTCCTCTACGTTAATTTATTATTTATCTCTTTTGACGAAATTACAGAAATGGCGGCTCATTTGCAAAATCGTTGCAAAATGCTAAGAGTAAGTAGCCAGTTCCTTTGGACCCTTTTGAACTAAAAGCTTTTCAGCTCTAAGTTTCGTCATGAAACTTCTAAATATGAACTTTCGGCCCGATACCTTTAGTAGTTTCTCCGGAATCGTCTCCACAAAAAACGGGTACACACACACATACACACACACACACAGACATTTTTTTGTACCTTGGTCAAAAATGTTCAGGAGACCCAAAAAGACCTATTTCCGCTAAAATCTCAATTTTTTTTTTCGGCATGATTACTATACTTTATAATACTGCGTATGATAAAGTAAAAATTATTGATTACTTCTCTACAACAATAATGTTTTAAATTTTTGATATAAGTATTAGTTCTTACCAAATGAGTCACATGGAATTCCCTTGAAAATGATCCTATAGTTCGTGAGGAAGATTGCACCTTCGGCTGGTAATAATATTGGACCTCCGAGATTGCTGGCGGAACTCTCTTCTCTACCATCGGGCAAGAGATACACCCTCAGGCCTTCCATGATGGTTTCTTCTCCAATCAGCATGTTTGGTGTGAGTATTTTCGGTTTCTGGATAGGAGGTAATCTCTTTGATTCCCTGTAAACTCCTTCCAACGTTTCGATGTGGATATGGACGACGCCGGGTACCATCTGGTGGAGGTTTCTTATGTGCTCCCGACTGACACCACCTTCGTTGCATACCTTAAAATAATATGTAAGATATTTACTTCTAATTACTTTTTTTATTATTTTTATATACTATGTGATATACTACCATAAAAAACACGTAACGGTAGGATTCAAAACCAATGAACACTTAATTTAGAGAACAACAAAAAGTGCTAAAAACCAGATTTTTGAAAGCTTTATGTGTATGTAACTCCCATGTTCCAGGACAAAAAGAAATCAGCTTCGCTAAATCCAAAGAAAACAGTTTTGGCAAGTTCATAGTGGTTAAACCCGATGTGTTCAAGAAATTTCTGAAAACTTTCAAAATGATGCTTCTAAAACATCATATCCACTACATTTCTAACCAAATTTGAAAAAAAAAGATGTTGCTTAACTCTAAACTTACCTTATCAATAAACCTTGACACCTGCCTAATAACAGTCGTCCCAGTCTCTCCCGAATCCTCCTCGAACCCAGATTCAGCATCGACGCTATCACTTTCCGCCACACTATTCGTAATGCTATTACTGGCCCTCTCGTCATCGTACGTATGATCCTGCTTATGCGTCTTGTTCCCAACATCCAACGGAATCAACAACGAGACCATGCGATTGGCGTAATGAATAGCCTGGCTGTACATGGTGCTCTCTTCGCTCGCGACCAACTCGGTCTGTTTCTCGGAATCGATCGTCAGCCAGATTCGCATCTGCTCGGCAGCTATTTCGAGAGCGCTCGGCTCCTGTACGCGACTAAGTATAGATCGGCGATTCTGCCACGTGTAATCTTTGCTGTCACGTGGCGAAGTTGGGCTGAGGATTTCAGTGTTTATCCTGGAGGTAAGGGAATCGGCACGGGGCAAGTAAAGGGCTTTGATGTCTTTCTGGACGTCCTGGTAGAAGGCAGACTCCCAGAACTGTTGGCTCTGCCAAACTGCGTGTTCCTAAACATAAAAATTATGTTAATTATAAAATTGTAAGTTTTATTGATTATAAAAGAATAATTTGTTTTGTTTCTAGAAGCATTAATATATGAAATGTCTCTAAAAATCTGTAGACATCTTTCTATTCTATTATTAAATATTATGGAATTAGTAATTCATGCCTGTATGCAAGTGTAGGCAAACTGGATGACTCCAGTGCACAATTTCCGGCAGAAAGCGGTGGCCAACGGCAGCAGGGCATATGCAACACCATACTCGTCCATCGCGGAGTCATCTTGCAAAGCGCAGTTCATCAATCTGACGACCAGATCAAACTGTTGGTGTTCCAACATTGCCTTGTTGCCGACGACATGCTGTGACAGTTCGTTGCAAAGCGCTAGTCTCGCCTGTTTCGATTGGAGTGCTCGCAGAACTGCCGGAAACGTCTTCCTAGCATCGGAAATCTTATTCTCAAATATACAATTGACGCAGTTTCTCAGAACCTAAAAAAAGCGGGTAAAATTGCGAAAAATTTTTTAGGGTGGGTTTGTGCGTACCTCCAGCTTTCTGGCGGAGTTGCTGACGATGTTCTTGTTATCGCTTAGGTTCGATATGAGCGGCCCCATTGGCACTATTCTCGGCTGTATCGGTCGTAAAGACTGCAGCCTAATACGCAAAATATTATCACTAAAATTATATGTTAATAAATAGTTTAAAAAAAAAATCTGTTATGTAAAGGAAAAGAAAATCAATTAGAAACAATAGATAAATTAGAAAATAATATTTTAAAATAAGTTTTGTACAAAATTATCTCCTATCCTCTAGGAAACTAATAAATTTCTAGATACAACATTATACAGTTTACTCTGCATTGATTATGTCATCATTACGGTAAGTTCGTATTATACGGTATAGCTGTATATTCATATCTAGTTATAGTTTACTTTAGTCAGCAATGCAATAATAAATTTATTATATTAAATAGTGTACTTGGTAATGCACTGAATTGTTTATTACTGTATTGCAACTATACATTAGTAAATATACAAAAATAAATTGATATATGCGTGATGTGCATTTTTCTTTTCTTTTGACCATTACAAAAAATGTATTTTGGTGAAATAAAGTTTATTTATTATTATATTTATTTATTTATTTATAAATGGAGTTGAACCAATATCAGAACACTACTAAGGAGCAACTCTTTAAGGAACATTGCTGAGTTTAAAAAATGTCCAAGTGTTTGGAGAACTATTTGTTTCCTCTAAGCTTCACTAAAAAACACAACAATAAAATCTATCTTTAAAATATGGTAATAAGTAATTTTTTTCTGACTACTGAAAGAATTCTGTTCTATTCTATAAGTCACAATTTTATAAATAAAAACTAGCACCAAATGGCGGTTTTTGATACCCTAAAAAATAGCACAACCTGGCAGAATACTCTAAGTAGGCTGAACTAAAAGCTGCTGAAGAAATAAAAAAAAGAAGATCCTACATACTTCAAGGAAGTTCAAGCTTTCACTTGAGCTGACTTAAACAATTGCCATGTTGCATTATTTTTAGAGATAATGAAAGAGTAAGTACTAAAGTAAGCAAATAATTGTGTCTATTTGTGAATTTTGAATTTTGTCACATGCATACTTGAAAGCAGATCAAAACATTACAAAAAGGACCAATAAGTTATAAAAATGCACCAGGTTAATTACACTGAGGAACAGAGATTATTTTAAAGAAAATTAATGTCACGTTATTTGAACAGCATTTTTCCTCATAGATTACAAATCTGGTAAACAAAAGTCTCCACCACGTCGCATTTTTTAATAAAATGTGCCCTGAGTCTTGTTTCTCCACTTTTAGAAGCTACAAAAAATTATAATAATGCGACGTGATAGAACTTTTTATGTAGATTTAATTGAAAGCTTGAAACAAATTGGCAAAGTGGTGAAACACAGAATTTTTAAACTGCCAGATGTCAAGTTTGGTTCTCCTTTGGCTAGTTAACTTCACAGCTTTGAAGTTTGAGGTACAAGATTTCTATCAGCCTACTTTGATAATTCTCATTTTTCATCTCGCGATTTGCAAAACTGTCCTTTCTTGATAAATTGTAAAAATTAGAAAAAAAATTAAGCAATATAATTATTTCTGTAGACTCAAATGAAATTTTGAACTTGACAGCTCTAATTACAGAGTTGTTGCTATTAAACATATTTCTTTTTGCGGTGTTGTTGGTATTACGTACTATTCAAGGTTTAGTGTTCATATTTTATTTTAGCCCATTTTCTCATTTATTTCAGTACAGTATTCTTTCAGGACCCATTATTTCTATCAAATTGTGTCTTTTAATACTTTCAAGGTATTTTAAAGTGAGTTGAGTAACAATTTGCACTAAAGTTAGGAAGAGAATTTTTTACTGCTGGTTGACTCAATTGTCTTAGCTGTGAAGTTCAAGAATTTCATTCCAAGGTTCAAGTTTCCATTTGTGAATGAATTTTGCCAAGTCGTGTTATATCTTTGTACCGTACAGTAAAGTTTAGAGCATTTTACAGTTTGTGGCATAAAAATTTAAAAAACATGAAAGTTTTCTTTAAATGGGCTGAGAGGAAGTTTCAACCTTCAATATAAACTATAAAGCAAAAAAAACAACTCAGCAAAGTAGAAGATAGGTTTTTTAATAGGGACGAGGTAATTTTTGAAATACCCTCATTTGATAGGTATAAGCTTAAACATTAATACTATAGAAAAATGTGACAATTTTTGAATTGTCAAGAATAGACATTATCCAGCTGGAGCAAAACTACCAAGCTTCAACTTAAAAGAAAAAAAAAAAAAAAAAGTGGTTGTGTTTTTAATTGTGAAAGCATTATCCAAATAAAAATAACGGTAATTTAGTACTTTCGACAGTAAAATGCTTACCAAGTCGTCTCTCCACTAAGCAAATAAACATCAACCTACAATTACTATCATAAATAACTACAATAACAGTATAAATATTTCCTATTTTCTAATTTAAATACTAAATTTCAACATATTCTAACAAATCCAAAAAGCAAACAAAATCCTACCTGGACTTCAAGTTATTCCTGGACAACCCCTCGTCGATGATACACTGCACCTGCTGCGGGTCGATAAGCGGCAACGTCGGCTGATGGATCCTCGTGAAGGCCCCCTCAGGGGGCACCGGGATCTTCTGCGTGTACGACTGCGGATTCGGATTCTCGTTCGTGTACAACTGCTGTGCCAACTCCTGGATATGCGACAACAGCAACCTCCCCTCCATCGTCTCCGTTTTCGTCAACTCCCCGAAATTACTATACAACTCGTCCCAGACGTCGCAAGGCCTCCACGGCGAACCCCTCTCCGCAACAAAACTCGTAAAAAACATACTATCGAGAACGCGCGTCGTAAAATCGCAATCAGTTAAATTTCTCTCCCCAAGAAACGACGCTTTATGGAACGTGATAACAGGTTTTGGGTGGATTCTGATTAATGTTAAACAGGAGCGATATCCTTGGAGTAATTGCGCAAAAGCTCGCATAAAAACCGCTCGGATTTCTTTATCGAGCATCAAATTTTGAGGGGCTCGAACCGCGAGTGGAGGAAAAGCATGATCAGCAAAATTTAGCTCCGGTTGCAGGATTATGCTTAACGCTTCTTGGGTATTACTCAGTAACGGTTCCGGTAGCAACGGTAACGAAACCCCATCGGGAACGATAATCGATCCACCATCCAAATCGGCCACAATAACATCCATTAATTCCGCAACTTCTGACTTCAGAGAAGAATGAACGCCCATTATAAACGGAGTTGGCGTCGATAAAACTTCTACCAACGGCGCGGGGAGTAACGGGATGTATACGTGCGTGTAACGGAACGGGTACATTAACGCCGTTAACGCTCGGCAGGCCTCCGTTAGTCGGTTGTAGCTCTTCGAGTGGAATAATATCTTGTGCTCCGTCATTATGGCACAGAATAGGACGAGAACATTGCGGATCCCCAGCTGTTGGAATAGGAGGCTGACGGAGGTGTGCGTTACCGGTAACGACGGGCTGATTGGTGGTTGCAGGGCTTGGCGGTCGCCTGCGCCGATGCTGAAGCGGACCTGGGGGCCCCCAGGCGGGGGCACCTGGATGCATCCGAGGATGTTACCGACGAGTGTTTCTAAGGGGACGCCGACGTTTTCGATGTAAACTGTGTATATGATACCTAAACAATTCTGAAACGAGAGGAAAATCGGTTGGACTAAAATTGTAGTAATGTGAAATAAGTAAAGAGTTTTATAATAGGCTAGAAATGACACAGCCGTAGCCTGAATGTTGATTTAACGTACAGGATTGTTACAAAATAAGAATTTGTTAAATTTGTTTAACAATAAGATTATCAGTCTTTTTACAATTAAACGTCAAATGTCTTAAAAAAAATTGTTTTAAATTTAATTTTAGGCTCAGATATCAAATTGGAAAATTTTATATCAATTTTAATATGTTAACTTTTGATCTCATCGATTCATTATTATCGTCAATTATCGATTTAACATCAACATTATTATTAACAACAAATTATGGCAACTGCATTTGATAATGTTACACTATTGGTAGTGTTAACACAGCCTACATGTCAATAAAATTTTCAAGAAAAGAAAAATGTTAAAATCAGTGAATTGTTTTGTCAGATTCCTTTATTAATATTTCAAAAACCAACAAGAATATCAAAACTCAACTATAAAAGAGGGAACATTTTACATTCTTTGCTTTTAATTTGGTGTATTACTTTTAGGATTCTATGAATAAGTTATCAGATGAAAAAAAAATCTGAGAACTTTTATGTTTATTTTGCGACCAAATATGCTGCTTTTTAACAATAATAAGTGCTTTTCGAGCAAGAAAAAACAACTTTTAAGAAGTAAGATCTGTATTGATGATATCCAGAAATAATTTTATTATTTTATAATTTTTCATATTTTGTTTTAAAACATCAGGTAGCATTTGACGTCACATGCAATATGTGAATAAAAAAATAAATTTTTTGAATTTGCTCAGATTTTCCGTAAACTGGACCAATATCTTAGATTGACATTCAAGATTACAAGACATTTTGCATTTAAATGTAACAAAAATTAAGTTTACTCTTGAGCGAATACATATTTTTCTTGTTTTGACCAGCCTGTAGAATGAATCAACATTCCAACTACTCATAGACTCTTTATAACTGCTTATAAAGAATAAAATTTTTTGAGAATTTAAAATTTCTTCTGGGGTCACACTATACCGGGTGGTCGTTTTAACTTGAGACTCCTAAATATCTCGTGAAATATGCATGGTACGACAAAAGTGTCTTAACTAAACTTGTAGGACTCAAAGGGGGAAATGAGATGACGATATCAGTTTAATTGCAGATGGTGCTGCAATCGGTGAAAATGAGGCTAACTTCATTTTCTTAAATGGGAATACCCAAATTTTTTATCAAATTATGGTTTTACGCTAAATAAGAAGAATCTTTTGTCTGAAACTTTTTTTCGTACGATGCATTTTTTTCGTGCATAAACAAACCCTATGCGCATGACGGCGCAACGCGCGAGAAACCAAAACGTGTCCCGGTTACGCACATACCTTCCTACGTTGTACCATTGGTGTCTACTAAGTCGACGCTTTGACTGCCAGACGGCGAGCGCTTCCCATGCAGTGGCAGCGGTCGTAACTACCGCAGCCGCCACAAATCGTCAATAACTTTTAAGAGATGCATCGTACGAAAAAAATTTTTAGACAAAAGAATGTTATTTTTTAGAGTAAAATCATAATTTGATAAAAAATTTGGGTAATCCCATTTAAAAAAATGAAGTTAGCCTCATTTTCACCGATTGCAGCGCCATCTGGAACGAAACTGATATCGGCATCTCATTTCCCCCTTTGAGTCCTACAAGTTTATTCAAGACACTTTTGTCGTACCATGCATATTTCACGAGATATTTAGCAGTCTCAAGTTAAAATGACCACCTGGTATATTTAAACAACGAAACGTGTTACGTGTTAGTTATCTGTTGTATTATTCTGTCCAAAAGCAAGATCCAAAAGTTGCACAATATGCAAAAAATATAAAAAGCATATATTAATCAAAAGATAATTATGCGGGTTTTGGTTCTTACAAAGGTATTTGAGCAGTGGTCCCCAAACTTCTTTAACTCACGGCAGTCTTATAGTTCTAAAATCGCATAAAAATCCTGTAGCCAAGCATTAATATTTAATAACTACAATAAGAAAATGCCTCATACTTCCCAATAATATTTCCAATTTGATTAATTTTGCTAGATTTTTCGGCAAATACTGTCTCTCAGAACTTTTTGGCATTTTCCAATATGCAAACCAGAATATAAAGTTTCAGTTTAAAAAAAAGTGATATGTAGCATAGTTGGAAGCAACTATGCTTCATATTTATTGTTAACCCAGTTCATATTTGTCAAATTTATGAGACGGGTCTTTTGAATCTTTGCCTTAAAGTTACCAAAATTCATAGAAATCCATCACACTAGGTATTTTTTGAAAGTTTACCACTATTCCATTATTGTTTTAAAAGCTACCCTAACAGAGACTTGTAAGACTAGATGTAAACAATAAGAATAAGTACAAGTTTGTTACAGTAAAAGTAACAACACATTTATTTTTGTACATGTGAACAGTTCTTTTTTTGGGCTTGTCTCGCTAGTGCATTGCCATTGAGTAACAAAACCTCTCCAAAGTAAACAAACTGATATAAACCTATCTTCCTTGAAATTAAGTCTATATTTATGGTATCATGGGATCAAGTGTTGTTAAAGAATTTATCATAGGAAAAACACATATTGATTTATCACTGTATATCAACCTGTTTTCAAATGCGAGCAAATATTGGAAATATAAGTGACAAATCAGATGAAAATGATATTTTGTCCAGAAAATGTGGTGAAATACATAGTACATAGTGGTACACATTACTCTACTTTATTGAGAAAGAATAATATCAAAGACCCTAGCTTACAAATTGTTTTTAAAGAAAAAAACGGGAGTGATACCTTTTCAAAACAGATAAAGATTAGAGTCAAGAGTTCGGAAACTGTTATAATTTAAAATTCATACTAATGCGTAAAGATACAAAATCTAAAAGATAATAATCAGACATATGCCAAGTGTGTATAGTTGGGCTATACACAACTATAGAACCTAAAAAAATATCATTATTTTAAATCTATTTTAAAAATCATTTCGAAACGTAAATATTGTCTGTCTATTAGTACCTCAGACGCATTAATTAGTTAGACTTATTAATCTAACGTGAATTCTAAAATACAAACAATAACAAAGAACAATAAACACTAAAATCAATCTAAAATGCACTCAAACATAGTTCAAACTGTTATCAAAATACTAGTTTTGTGGTGCCTGAATTTCATATGCATTACTCCACAGTTTTTATGGAACAAGAAACAATAATGATAACAAATTTGGCTTACGACTCAATTGTGGCATATCTTTATTGTTTTTCTTTCGAGATAATTTTAATTATTCTACTTAAGCTTTATTGAATTCATGGAGTTCTTTTAAGTTAGGCAATTTATGCTATCCCATAAAATAATAAAAGTCTACTTACTCTAAACGTTTCTATATAATCGAGTCTTGAGACTAATACTAGACATTTGGGGGCGTACATAATGCTATGGTGACAGATGGCGGGGATGGGACGCACCAACGGGGCCTCATTGTCAAGACTGTCTTCCTCCTAAAATTTCAACAAAGAGAATTAAATTTATCTAACCAACTAACGTCATTCACCTCATCGACAGGCTTGCTGGGTGTTATAGACACTGTCTCGTTAAAACAAAGGCAGGCGCAGTAGTGCCGATTTGCGTCTATATCTGTAAGAACAGATACGAAAAACCGGGGCTCCTGCCTTTCTGTCGATAACGCCCATCCTTGCGGTTGGCAGAACTAAAAATCGATACGTTTTAAAAAGGCTGCTCTTTACGGTTTATTTCAAGAATGTATACCCATTCTATTCCGTCTATAAAAGGTGTATCACTCCAGTCTTTCTCCGGGAACCTTTGTAATATGATCCCATTGCTAATACCACTTCCTGTAATCGTGCAATAATATAGAATAATTGATTTTATCCAGTTTTAAATGGAACGTACTTTCTTTTTCGTGATCATAGCCAACGATGACAAAGTAATCGGCCAAACGTGACATTCTGATCTAGTATAAACAATAACCCATCATTTCTTGCCGGTGCGTGCGTATTTTGTGCATTATCAACAGTTTCTTTGAGCTCTATTAGCAGTACATTGAAAGTTATTTGCTGGTATAACCTATTTTTTGTGGACTTTGACGTTCAGGTTATAGGCCGAAGCACGCCCAGACAACGTATGCTTCGAAATTCAGTTATAGTGAATCCAGCGATCCGCCAACAGTTTATATTTAATGGAAAAAGCCACACCCTATTATTAATCTCGCTCTAAACAAATATTTACGCCATTTTGACACATCCAAATGAGCGGAACGTGCGTGAAGATAGCGGATAATAATGCGTATGTGCGGCAACTTTCAAGATGAAAATAATCCAAAATTTTAAAAGATCCAAGTCAAAATTCGGATCCTAAAAGTTAAGGTATTAGAACGATATTAGTCTTGCCAGAAATGCTCAATTACCATGATTATTATGGGCAACAGGAGTATTAATCACATATTAATAATGATGCTATAAATAAACATGAAACAATTTTGTAGCGGTCTTTACTTCATCATCTGGTGAAAGGCTGCGTCCTGGTTTTTTTTCGTAATGTATAAAAACTTAATTGGGGTCATTAGAATTAATTAATTATTAGCTGTGCCGCCATCTACATGTTACTAGCAGTAAGTTTTATAAATACAAAACAGTAACCGATACCTATGACCGAGACGTGGTAATACGATTCAAATGTTCATCACTAGAGCACACTAGCGTACTAAAAATTTAAATAAAGAAATCATAATAAATTGTAGTAATAAATTTAATATTCATTTAAATATTATACGACGTTCTACCATTTACTAAACAGATTCTTAAGCCACATCAACCTATATTTTTAAAAGCAACAGCGTTAGATGGCAATTAGGGATATGAAAATTGGGCGAAACTTGACAAAAAATAAGAGGGATGATATCCACGTCCGGTTATTTGGCGTACGTTTATCAAACTCGGGTAGTAAATCATAATAGCAGACGTTAATTATGAACGTCGAGTGAGAGGACGAACTGATGGGACACATGTCGGTTTGTCGATGGTGTCATGTAGTCCGGGCGAACTTTTTGGGAATCCAACCATTAATTTTGGATTTCAACGTTTGATCAGACGTTTGATATCGCTAGTCTCGCCAAATGGTCGACCTGCAGCGACCTTTCATAAACTATATATAATAGCAGACACAAACGATCATCACAATCAAGCATTAGCAGATGCAATAAATTGTCATATAAGAATGCAGAGTGTCCACAAAAACCAATTGGACCAACGTAATATCAAATAAAAAGGGTTTAGTAACAAAGACTACCAGATAGGGTTGCCAGGGCCAAAAATTGATTTTGCAGGACAAGGGTTAAAAAAGTCTAGGACGCATGTCAAAGAATCAGTATTTATCATACAAATTTTGAAATTTTTAATAAAAAATATAAAAGATCAAATGTATACTCTGGTAAAAACATCAAATAATCT
Organism: Melinopterus prodromus; assembly: GCA_964023965.1. Lineage (NCBI taxonomy): Eukaryota > Metazoa > Arthropoda > Insecta > Coleoptera > Scarabaeidae > Melinopterus > Melinopterus prodromus. Next base: position 53,470,524 of record OZ030394.1, read on the forward strand.
GATAATAAACAAACTGATAGGTAAACACAAGCTCACAACATAAACTAAAACATTTAGGCATTAAATATAACATTCGAAATAATTTTTTTGAAAAAGTATATTTTCGTAATGCGCAGTGATAGAAATCTTTGAAGTCTCTTACTTGAACTCTGCAAGGCAGTTTGTTTCGAGCATCCGCACAGGATTCTGTGCCTAACGAAAATATTGTTTATAAATGGAAAATATAATATTAATAATTTTCAGCAAATTTGGGAATTCGCCATTTGCCAAGAAATATATGACTCCACTTTCAATGAGTACTATTAGCATTCTTATGCAGTGCCAAAATCAATAACAATCGATAACTCAGTGCCTTAAGTTTGGACATCAAGTTATTGTCAAACCAAATTTTGTGTCCAAATAATTAGCAAGATTTTGATAAAATAAAAAAAATAATCGTTTGGCTCTGTTGAATTCATTGGGCAAATATTTTAACATTTTTGAAAAAAATGGTGTCCATGGTTTAATTTTCTCTCTCAGAGATTTTCATATTTGAAAAACTTCAAAGTAAATACGATCTGTATTTCCAGTTTCACCTCTGTTTCGTAAATATTCATATAAATGTATGTGCACTTTTTGAGAACTGTTGATAATTTCAGAAATAATTATTCTCTTCGTTTCCATGGAAACACCTCCCACAAAACCCTTTTACCATACTTCATAATTTGGAGGAATTATTCCCTAAACAATGATAATGCCGACATATTCCTCGTTACTGTAATTAGGCATATTATCCTAAGATCATGTAATACTACTAAAAAAAAGTAATATAAATATACAGGGTTAGTCAAAATTACCGGAACACCTAAATAAGTCTCCAACCGTAAACAATTTCAAAAAGTTATTGGCACGAAAGTTATTTTTTGTTTTAAACAAGCTATCCGTTTAAATATATTTGTTCATTTTATTCTTTTTCTTAAATAGACCATCCAGTATATTTTTACATTTTTTAGTTCTTATATCAACTCCAAGATTTTTTGTAGAAATCATTTATTTCTAAACTGGATTATCAGCAATAAAACAAAATTAGTCGTAATTATCGGAGCACCTAAATAATTCTTCAATGTTTTTTGGTTTAAAATAAGCTATTGTCGTTTTGGTAGTACTGGTTCAGACATCCAGCTTTTGGAGGCCCAGTCCCGTCTTTTCATATTATGTTTTTCGGCCGTTACTCGTACTCGCATTTATTGTACAAAAGTTCAGTGTCAATCTAACCTTCATGTCGTCAGACTAAAATCAAGCAAGATATCGCCGGTGAGTTTGCACACACGAGTTTGCCAATTTTTTTAAATAGTTTTTTGTCTATCTTTACTTTTCTTAATTGAGTCTCAAACATTTACAATGTAATTTAATAGAGCTTCATACTTTATGCTGATCTAGTGCTGATCTATCGTTTTTTATGACGATATTCAGCTGAGCATCCTACCCATGGCTAGGCTGGAGTATGCCATCGTTTTGTTGATATACGTTGTGGTTGTAATGACAGAACTTTGGATTTAAAACTGTATTGAACAAATCAACGATATCTTTATTGTAGACATTATCTAAATTATGACATTATGTAAATTTGGGCTGTGATATAAAGTCTTGTAAAACCATTATCGCTTTCCGCATGGGGCCGTTTGTGTACATATTGACTATATCAAATGGTACCATAAAAGAGTATTGGTTATTTTTTATATTTTTTTGTTTAATTCATAAAAGCTATGGAATTTTTAGTTTCGTATTGTGACACGATATGGGGACTTTTGCATGTTATTTGTAACGCCCGACCAAAATTTTAGATAAAATCCAGTTGTTTTGAATTTTTCCGAAGTTATATCCTAATTTAGTTTGGGCTAGGAATTCCATTGCCAGGAATAATTGTACTATTTTTTTTCACGTTTAAAGCGAAGACTTTTAGCCCCTTATTCGAGGGGACCCATTGCATCAGCTCACCCACAGGCCCACTCACTCCTAGTTACGCCACTGATAATAGTGCTTATAAATATTGCATAAAACTTTTATAACACGCAGTAAACTTAATCACTAGGGTGGTTCAAAATGCATTGCAAAAGTTTTATGATAGAAAGCAACGATCCCCTGAAATCGTTTCAGGTAGTCCACACTGTACAGTGTCCTGAAAACAACCCTGAAATGAAAAAATATACTTTCTTTAAATTCTTAAAATTCTAAAATTCTTTAAAATTTATCCTTCTAATCGTTTCATTCTCTTTTTTCTCATAGAAATCATTACTATAAGTCTAGTGGAATGTTTATAAACATTTGTCCGCCAATGTCCATTTGTTTTAAAGAAATTAATTTGTTTAAATAATTCGTTTCTCTTAAAAATACGTCTGAATTCTGTTTTCTGAGTTCGAAATGGCAGTATATTATCTTAGAGTGGGATTATTAATTAAAAAAATTCTTCCTATTGTTTAAATAAGCAATTATTCATTCTAATTTTTTTCTAATTATGGTAGAAAAGTCAGCTGTTTTGTGAAATGTTATAAATGAATATGTATATAAATTTCATGTTGAGATATGTTGCCTATATTATCTAATAAACCCACATTTGTTTAAATAATTTTCTGAGACAAATCTGGTGTGGCCACGCACATGACTTTATCATACTATGTACAAAATTTATAGTTTATCTGCATGAGATTCCATTAACCATTAACATAAATATATTAATTAAAGAAAATACACATGATGAATTAGTATAATTTCAAATGCTATAAAAAAAACGATGCCTTGCGCCGTGGGCGGTTATACGAAATTTTATACATTTTTGAAATATTTACGATTTACCCGCCAGTGAGTGAACAGGTTGGCGGGTAAATTTTTAAAACCAAACGACGATAAAATGATAAAAAGTGTTTTACAAAAATATTTAAAAGGACGTAAAACGTTTTGATCTAAAAATTATTGAATAAAACGCACACAACACGTACAAGCAGCTACCGCCACCGCCTTCGCCGTCTCCTTCGTTGATCAGCCTCAACGTCATCTTCATCGCTGACGTCCCGCTCAGCATCTAGTTGCAGAGGTCGTGCATCCGCATCGCCTTCGTGCTCGTCCCCAGGTTGTTGAGGTGGTTCCGGCGCTGCAACCTCTTGCGGATATTTTTTGACAATAGGTATTGTCATAAATAGGTACATAAATTATTCAGAATTTCCTCAACTTTAATTTCTTATTTAACTATTTTGTCGAAATAACAAAAATGGCGGCTCATTTGTGATATCCTTGAAAAATGCTTAGAGGAAACATCCAGTTCCTTTAGACCATTTTGAACCTAAAGCTTTTCAGCTCTAAGTTTGGTTATGAAACTTCTAAATATGAAGTTTCGTCCCGATACCTTTAGTAGTTTCTCCGGAATCGTCCCCACAAAAATCGGATACACACATACACGTCATACACACATACACACACATACACACATACACACACACACTCAGATTTTTTTTTGTACCTTGGTCAAAAATGTTCAGGGACACAAAAATACCTATTTCCGCTAAAATCTCAATTTTTTTTCGGCACGCTTACAGTACTTTATCATACTATGTATGATAAAAAATCTGATGTGGCCAGGCACATGACTTTATCATACAATATATAAAATTAATAGTTTAGCTGCATGAGAATCTATTTTATTGAGATAAATCGTAGGTATTGTCAAAGCATCAGCACTTGACACTACATACACTACGTCATTAGAATAATAGTTATTTATGTCACAAGTGCCGAAAGTACGGAATAGCGCGGCGACCGGTGATGCGGCGCGTCACCGAAGGCGAAGCGTCGCCGTCGCATGTGAGCGAGTCGCGCTATGTAGTTTTCGGCAGGAGTGACATCAACGTTTTTTGTGGTACTTTTTAAGAAATACGTACTTACAAAAAATTAAAAATGGTTATATTTCTGGATAGGAAATGTTAGGTTGATACCACTTCTACGAAACGTCAAGTTTAAAAAGCTAAATCAAATTCTGACAGATTTATATTCGTTCATGACACTGTAGATGTCACATCCGTACCAACATACTAAAACGTAACTATACTCATCGCTATACTTTATTTACAATTTTCTCAATTATCGTTTTTACAATTAGATAACAACGGGTTGATATTTCTTATCAACAAACAATCAAATTGGCGATCTTATTTTATTTGAATTTTGTATTTTCTACTTTGCCGCAGCAGAGCGGCAACGTTCCATGGCGGTTCTCCAACCTCTGATGAAATCAGCTGCTTTCGAGTGTGACAGCCATAGACATTTCTGTGGTGACAGCACAAAAAAATATTTGTCAAATCCAGGCTACTTTGAAGTTTCATATCAATGCAGATGCGACCGATCTCGATCAAATAGAATTTGCTTTTAAAGCTAAACTATTAATTTTACCAAAAAATATCATAGGCATAAATTATTCAAAATTTCCTCTACTTTAATTTATTATTTAACTATTTTGTCGAAATTACAGAAATGGCGGCTCATTTGCAAAATCTTTCAAAAAGGCTTTGAATAAACTACCAGTTCCTTTGGACCCCTTTCAACCAAAAGCTTTTCAGCTCTAAGTTTGGTAATAAAACTTCTAAATATGAACTTTCGTTCCGATACCTTTAGTAGTTTCTCCGGAATCGTCGCCACAAAAATCGTTTACACACACACAGACATACATACACACACACACACACACACAGACATTTTTTTGGACCTTGGTCAAAAATGTTCAGGGGACCCAAAAAGACCTATTTCCGCTAAAATCTCAATTTTTTTTTTCGGCATGATTACAATACTTTAGCATACTGCGTATGATAAAGTAAAAAAGACAGTGAAATGAGAAAAAGGGTCAATTTTTTGAACAATGTACATTTTTCATTTAAGGGTAGTTTTCAGAGCACTGTGGGTTGGGTTTGGGGCGCCGAAACCATATGTTAATAGGTCAAATTCTTCCTTGGAAAGTCGTCAACAAGTCTTACAACCTTAATCCCAAACTCCGAACAATCATTCGAAAAATACCAAAAACTGTGTTATTTTGAGGCCTCGACAGGCACCATTAACAATCAAAACTTCGAAAAAAAATTATGTGTCCTCTTTTTTTGGATTTGGAAACAATTTGGGGGGATCGTCCCCAAAAGCCATACAATATTTTAGTATTTCCTAATTAGCCAAAGTCGCCGCCGTCTCTCACCTTCTATACGCTCAGTTCTAAAGTTCCCATTCCCGGGCGCGTCCAATTTAATTGTAACAACGTACAAATTTAATAGCGCTAATAATATGAATCCGGGCCGGGTACGAGCGGCAATAAATCCTCCGGAAGAGCGCGCGGATCCTTTACGAAGCCTTCTCCTTCGAACGAGCGCCCGGCCTGCAATAAAAGAGGACCGGAATGATTTAAAACGCAATGATTTATGCTAAACTCGCGCCTAATTAGTATTATATATCATTGTTTGCGCCCGTACCTAGCGATATGTTGATTAGGACGCGTTCGTTAGGCCGTCTTTCCGCGTGCCAGGACGGCGCGGGCCAGATATGCCCCCGGTGCGTTTTCGACGGTTTAACTATGGGAAAATATGTAGTTAAACAGATTGGCGGTGCAGATAATTGCCAGCGGACCTCTTGCCACGGTCTAGATTAATACCGGGCGAGCACGTAAACGGACCGTTTGTCTAACTATCTACGAGCCTCGAAACGTTTCGTTAAAAGGCCCCTAATGAACTACTAATTTGCAGTTAAATAGTTTTACTATTTTGGGCTGATATCTCGTAGTTATTTGGGGAAAAAGCGCTATGAATAATCGCATTATAATGATGATAATATTATTATATGTGTAATAGAATAATATTGACAGTTCTTAATGAAAAATTTAGTGTGCTCAGTCGATCGGTGTTTTGTGTCTATGTTACAGTAAAAGCATCAATTCCGTCACTTACTAGTCAGTGCATACATTTACTGATTTGTATAGTAGAAGTATTCACAACCAGAAAATGTACACTTTTACTAGTAGTGCATACATTTTCTAGCAGACTTTAGTAGAAGTATGCAAAAAGGAATACGCGAGAATGTCAAGGTATACTATTACTAGTAGAATTGTGCACAACGAAATTATCCTGAATTCTATCGATTCCCACTGTGATCAACATACCCTAACATAATTCGCAGAACTACCAGTAAACATATTGTTTTGCAAAATTCCAAACCAAAATAATAATGTACCTATGTGGATAGCCACGTATCATCACGGTTAAAGCATACGTAATACGTGGTATTGCAACTAAGCCATCAATATGTTATTCAAAGTACCCACCATGTTGCATTGTTTATATTGTATTGTAATAAATGATCTCATCGACAAGAAAACACGGACATGTACCTAGGTATTTTTATGGTCAATAACTTCACTACTTGATCGGTTTTATTCTTTTCTTGCAGCACGTGAAAGAATTGTCACATGTTAATATAATTTCGATGAAACTATTACCCCTTATTCTTCAGAGGGAACAAAATTCACTTTGCACCATTCCCAAATAATTGCACAGTAGATTTATTAAATGTATTTATCATAATTCTTTTTTCTACAGTACCAATTCTTTATGATACAGGACTATAATTTGTAACCATTTTAACCCCAATGCAATCTCAATAGTGTTTGAGACATTTTAACTTTTAGTCTTTTACAAAGATGATACCTACCAACATATATTTCAACATTTATATGCTTTTATTACCTCATTAATACTTTGCTAATACATCCAGAGTGCAAAATATCCGAAACAAGTAAATACCAAATAAAACGAAAAAGCCATGTCAAACCATTCGGAATTAAAATATGCATTTTTTCATCCGGCTTTTTCAGTGATTTTAGTGGCCTCAGATCCTACATTTCCGTTAACTACAACTTAATGGACAAATATTCATTTCACATAAATAAATTGATTAAGTATGCATGCATGCAACTGATTATAAACATACAATTATCATAAAAAATCGAAGTTGATACATTTTGTATAAAGATTCAAGTAATGTTGATAATTTCGTAATGACAACATTCAACAAGATTCTGCGTTTTTGTTAATACATTTAAATCAATTTTGAAGGTTAGATGATACTTTGACTATTCTATGGTAGCAAGTGTCTGCAGTATCTAGAAAGTGTTTATACATTTATTAGAAATAGTATACATTTGCATACTGAGCTGATACTTTGACTAAAATGGCCAGTAAATGTATGCACTGACTAGTAAGTGTATACATTTACTACCCGTAAGATTCTAGAAAAAAAATGAGAAAAAAATATCAAAAATTGTAAATGTCAGCTTCAATCAATTTGGTTATGGAGGTTGTGTATTAGGGTGGGATTTATATTTGCTTTGTTTCAAAACGAATCTTTTGTAAAGGTTCTATGATCACATTCTCCGACACATTCCTGTCTAGTAAAGTTAACGAAATTAATGGTAATCAAATATCAAGGAAGAAAAAACATTAAATCCAGTTCAACAAACTCCTCTAAGGATTAGCTTTGTTTGAGGATTCCCGGTAGAGTAAACGGGATAAATCGGTAGACTAGATTAAGACATCAAGTAGATCCGATGATCCTCGCCGGGAGAGACGGAGGAGGGGATAGCGGAAGAAATACCGGAAAAGAAAACCGGGAACACTTAGTTCAAATTCATTTTCCCTCGAGTTAGCCTCTTCAATAAACCAATAAAATTTAATTCAATCAGTTCGAGACGACGACGCCGCCGACGTCGGGGAGGGGGGCGGTAACCATTACCGAAAGGGAAGAGTTCGGGTTTCCGTAGGTTGCCGGAATCCCGGATTTTCCGATGGAATGCAAATGAAATTGGATCTTTTTCGGACGGCCGCTCGCGTAATGACGGTTCATTTGGCGACGAGGTGTGCGACACGAAGGAGAGAGGGCGCCCCGCTCGCGGATAACAAGTGCGAAGCGGCTCGTCGAGCTCGTGATCAGAATGTAATGTGTGCATTTTGGAGAGAGAGTACCACCCCCGACCAGCAGTGGCGGGCGAGTTACTGTCGCGTCGTTTGTACGACGTGCAGGATTGAGGATACCGAAAAAGTTGACCAAAAGTCACTCAAAGATATTGTAAAAAGTATGTCATTATGAAGATTATCCATTAAATTATGTTAAACTGTTGATTAATTATGTGAACCTGCAAATATTCAAAATAATTCGTTGATACAAGTCAACACTATCAACAAATGTAATTCATTTACTTTTTACTTTATAAGTATTGTAATCGTGCCGAAAACAATTTGATATTTTAGGATTTAACAAATGAGCCGCCATTTCTGTAATTTCCTCAAAATAGTTAAAAAATAAATTAAAGTAAAGGAAAGTCTGAATAATTCATGTCTGCGAAACAATTTGGTAAAATTAATAGCTTAGCAGCAAGAGCAAATTCTATTTGATCGAGATCGGTCGCATCTGCATTGATATAATACTATATAGTGAGCCAGGATTTTCCAAATATTTTCAGTCTAATGACAGTACTGGTAGTGTCAAATGCTGATGTTTTGACAATATCTCACTATATCTACTGTCAATAGTAAAAAGATCTCATATTGTGATACCGTGTAGGGTCCTTGTCTGCCGGCGTCGGATAGGCAGCGTGTTCAGCGTGTCCAAAATGCATGTGTTCTGTTTGTTTTTGGTTCGAGCAAGTATGATCATGTATCGAATGGGCTGGGCGACTTGGGGTGGTTGAACATGGATAACACTAGGGTGTTGCATGCAGCAATATCATATCATAAGTTGCTACCCGAGAGGATTCCACAATACCTCATGCGGAAGATACGCTAGTAGAACGGATGTCCATAACCTTAATTTAAGATTCAGGGGTTTGTTTGCTCCAACTCCCATCGCGCTGAGCTGTATAAACGGTCATTCTCTTACCAGGTCAGTCACATATACAATGGTCTCAGGGAAGATATGAAAAAATTATCGTTAAACAGTTATGGGGGAAAGGTGAAGTGTTGTCTGTTTGCTCAACACGGGGGACTTTAGGCATTGAGCGCACATCGGAGGCTGTTTTAATTTTTATTTTTTTATGGGCATGTGCGATGTTTTGTTGAGTTGGATTTGCTGCAATTACGTTGTAATTAGACTCTAGAGTATTTTTTGTTTGTTTTTGTTTGGATAAGTTCTCGGAATTATTGTTATATTATTGGTACCATTATGTCTTAGTTCTAGTTTGCGTAAGGGGTTGAGTGGAAGAGCAAGGCAATTTGGAAACAAGTGTGCTAATCTCCGCCCTAAATATAAATATTATTTTGTGGCATTTAATATTGTTTTATGTTAATAAAAGAATTATTTATTTATTTATTTAGTTATTTATTTATCTGTCAAATCCTGGCTAACTAGTTTTATTTTAATGCAGAGATGCACTAGATTTGCAATTTCTGTTCAGCTTAATTAATTAAATATTGCAGAATATACCTTTCAATACATCACCGAATAATCAACATCATGAATTTCGGCCAGAATTTCTGGTTTCCTGATCCACTGTATGGCGAGGACTTCTCTCGCGAGCACGGTCGTTGAGTACTTGTTATTTGTCCAATTGGAGGCCGCACGCCTGGCCTACGGAGATGCCTACAGGCCTACGGAGGTGCCTACAGCTGCTGCTGCTATGACATTCGGTTATCAGATGCGATAAAATATCGCGGGTAAATGGACTTAATAAAGAAGAGTAACGCGCAACATATCGGTTGACGTATTCTATTAGGCAAAACAAACGTTTCACTACAAAACTGGTTTGCGTTGGAATGCGGTCTTCAGTTTTGGTGGATGCGCCGGGATGAATATTGTAATAGTATTTGTAATACATACTTTCGTTTCTCTATTTGAAGTGAAACTTTTTGTCGTAGTGTTTCCATACACCTGTTTCCATGACAATTAATTTACTAATTTATATTGTTTTAAAATTCATCGATATTTCTGATGATCTGGAATTTTTGAATGCCTACCTATCAATAATTTTGTCACAGTTAAATTGCTTTTTTAACACTGGTTTTATAATGTGATGCTTGTTTATAATGGTTGTGATAAAGTGGAAAATGACCTACATAATCAAAATCATAAGAACCAAGATATAATCCACTAGAATAATGGACGCGTTTTATAATATCGATTAACTTTCGACTCTTAATTAAATTAATTGCAACATTATTTCAATTTGGCTTTGATCAATGTATCATTCGCAGATATTTCAAACGTTTCGTTTCAACAAGCGGTAGTCCTGTATGGATTTTCGAAAGGTTCGAGAATAGTTATTGCTTTGGCGACCAACCTTATCCACGCCATACGCTTTATAATTCATCAGTACTTCGAGTAATATATAGATATGTGAAAAACATACCGTAATACGCACTAAGCACATCTATATCTGGAATTGTGAAAAAAAATAATTGTAGGTAAAAGAAAAACATCCGTCCAATAAAATAAAATAAGGGTATGTACCTTTTGGAGGGTGTAGAGTTTTCGAGAGAGTTGGGCCAACTTTAGACATACCATAGAGAAGGAATTTAAGAGAACCTATTTTTGGCGAACTTTGTTTTAACACGTTACAAGTTCTCTATAACGCGTTACTTGGCCGTCAACAGAAAAAAAAGTTGTTTAAAAAAGTTATGGAACAGCCTGTATACACGCTAATAATTTTAAAGTGTGCGCCTCGGCGTTTTGTATATATGAGTGAAATCAGTTTTAAAATATCTGCATTAACAGTACTATATTTTAAAATAATAACATGGACATATTAAATAAACAACATTTGCTAAATTAATTAATTAGAAAATAATGTTCTCCATATTTAATGCTGCTTTGAATATGGGCTACAGTTGCACAGTTGTTTAATTCTATTAAAAAACGATAAAACCATTCGAGAAAACAGTACTTTAGGTAAATACTTAGCTGGTTTAATAGTTACTACAGGTGTAGAAGCACTTATAGATAGAAACATCAAAACAACATTTATGAAGAAGACTAGTTATCTCTGCAATGGTTTGTTTTAGCACTAGTGTGCACTAGTACTTTTTGTGAAAAAAAATTTAAAAAATTAACTTTCTTAGGAAAAATTATTTGCTATGTTTTGTTGCAGATTGTGACCACCATGTACACAATTTAGATATGGTAGATAAACACGCTAATAGAACGCTTCTTACTTAATCATAATCAAAGCGTGCGCAATAAAATTAAAAACAGGTATTGAGATATACTGCTTTTCTTACACGGCTATTTCCCATAAAAATCAATAAATCAAAAAGTATAAAGTTTATGGAAGGTAAAGTTATTTATCATTGTCGTAAAATTTTGCGAGGAATTCAAAATTGTGGGGGGTAATATAGGTTGTTCCATTAAAAAAACAAACAAAAGTTTGGGTTGGTACTGTACCCTGTACAGGTACCCTGTACATACGCTAATAATTTTAAAATATGCGCCTCGGGGTTCTGTATATATATATGAGTGAAATCAGTTTTAAAATATCTTCATTAACACAGCTCCAATGTTCCGAGATCGCACTGTTTAGAAATCCTGTAGATATTGAATCAAAAACAAAACACATTTGGAATTGCCACGAATTCTTAAAAGCCTAGCTGCTAAATTTTTCTACAAAGATTCTTGAACTTAGACCTCCAAAACATAACGTTTTCTTATATAGGCATAGCAGCTGTAAGTAGGCTTTCTTTTCAAAATTGCTGGTGCGGGTGAATATCTTGATAAATTTATTTATTGCCTAGGTGCTGGAATAATTATTAAAATCGGTCAAAGATTATGGAAGTTATTTAATATAAAATTTTATCAAAATATTTTTAGTTTCATTGATTGTAACTGACTATGGTGGCAGATAAAGAATTTTCGATAAAGAATTTTCACCTCTTGAATTTTATTTTAAACAAACCCATATTGAATTAACAAATCTGAATTTTGTTTGTATCCTCGTCATAGAGGCTGCAATACATAATGAGAAATCAAATCATTCAGTTTCCTTTTTTTGTTAAAAATTGTCTTCATCTTTTTTCAAATCAACCGTTGTACGAAACCCTCCCTTTCGTTTCCACCTTTGCGTGCAGGCGCTAGTTTACCGACCAGTTCGTCTACATCGGGCTGAAGTACTACGAACAAGATGTTAAATTGGGTACGTACTCCCGAAAGGAACAAGAGATCGCAAATCGTCGAACGGCGATACCCCGATACGACGCCGGCGGCTTAGATTGAGCGTCGAAATCCGTAAACCCGTCGAAGACAAAGCATCGTAGGGGAAACGGGACGCCCGAATATGTCTCCATTATTTTGGCGAGCTCACGGATGGATAGAGATATCACCCTCTCCGATTCAATGCATCATCTACGGACCGAAGACGAAGAAGAAGAAGACACACACACACATACACCGAATTCAAGATATACTACTATACCTACCATCCCCCGCGCTTTACCCTATTCCACTTCAGATAAATGACGCGAAATCTCGGCAGGGACGATATCTGATCGCCGCCCCGAATCAACAAACCGGTTGACAGTGCGTTCCGTTTTCAGTTTTGCAGTTTATCCCGGACGTGACGCGTCCCCTTTTCAGGAGTTTCAGGCGTCGCGAACGGCGGGTATTTACGGCCGGATCCGCGCCGAAAACGTCGAAAAATTCAATGATGGATACTCGCCGACGATTTCTCTTTATTTCGTAGCGTGTGTCGCTAGACGCTTTCGAGGATGGAAAACCAAAAAAATACTGTACATCTTCTGCGAATTGATAGATTGTTCTGTCGTATTGCAAATAATAAATGTCCCGTCGGTTGTATCTGGTGGATGATGGTGGGATTCAAACTTTGGATAGGCGGAGGATGAGGAAATGTATGTTAAAGTGGACATGTCTTTTGCGATTATTCTTAATCGCATGTTGGCAAGGGTTGGCAATTATCACCGAAGGCTTATTAGAGAAGCCATCGAAATTTACAAACATCCTAACAACAGCGAGGATGGTACTGACATTACTAGGGTCTGGAAATCGATCCTAAGGCGGTCAGGTGAAAAAGCACATGGGAGCGGTAGCTTCAGATGTGCGCAGTGAGGTGTAAATACATGTATATAAGGAAGAGTTTCTTGGCAGGTCTTCAGTATTCAATTAGCTTTGAAGAAGCGAGCAACATGGTTCGCGAAATATGGCATAACCCGGAAGCAGTTTATTTTCTAAATTATACAGGCTGTTTCATGAGGAATGGTACATATGTTATAGATTTGTTCATTTTAAGCAGAAAAGTTCCTAAAAACATGTGCTTAATTCTCCAAGGTAACTCAGATACAGCCAGTTAATGCGTCTTGAAGATATCACGCATTGTTTTGCGTAATTTATCCTGATTTGCTTTGATTCGTGCATTGGCCGTAATTCGGGTAATTAGCTCATCACGCGTGTTTGATTTTACTCGATAAACATCGCTTTATAGCAATCCCTACATTCTATAATCTAATGGATTAAGGTCAGGTGTCCGAGGTGGCCAACTGATAGTCGTGGGGGTCACGACTAATCCATCGATTCACAGCTGTGCGTGATATAAGTTTATGCATTAACTGGCAGTATCTCAGTTACCTTTGAGAATTGAGCCCTTGTTTTTAGGAACTTTTCTGCTTAAAATGAACAAATCTATAACATATTAACGTATGTATCATTCCTCATGAAACACCCTGTATATATTTCCGTCTCACATTGTTGGAACCGAGACCACACATTGGCGCTATAGAACAAGCTCCGTATAATACCTAATACGTATATGGATAATATTGATAGTAGGCATTGTCAAATAAAATCTGATGTGGCCAGGAACATGACTTTATCATACAATATACAAAATTAATAGTTTAGCTGCATGAGAATCTATTTGACTGAGATAAACCGTGTCTGCATTAAAATTAAACTAGTTAGCCAGGATTTGACAGATATTTTGATAGGCAATAGTATCAATCGAAGGTATTGTCAAAGCATCAGCATTTGACACTACCTACTGTCATCAGAATAATAGTTTTTTATCTCACAAGTGCCGAAAGTACGGAAGAGCACCACGAGCGGTGATGCGGAGCGTCACCGATGACGGAGCGTCGTCGTCGCATGTGAGCGAGTCGCGCTTAGTAGTTTTCGGCAGGAGTGACATCAACGTTTTTTTGTGTTGCTTTTTGAGAAATACGTATTTAAAAAAAATTCAAAAATGGTTATATTTCGGTATAGAAAATGTTAGGTTGATACCACTTCTACGGAATGTCAAGTTTAAAAAGCTAATGCAAATTCTGACAGATTTATAATTGTTCATGACACTGTAGATGACGTTCCATAGCGGTGCTCCGAGTGTGACAGCGTGGCTGTCTATGGCTGTCACCAATGGCTGTCTATGGCTGTACCTTGGTCAAGAATGTTCAGGGGACCCAAAAAGACCTACTTCCCCTAAAATCTCAATTTTTTTTTTCGGCATGATTACACTACTTTACCATACTGCGTATGATAAAGTAAAAAACCAGAATGTGCAGCAGAATGAACCAAATGTTTGAGATATTACAGAAATAATAAAGCACATTTTATGAATAAATAATCAATACATACCATGCGTTAAAAATATGTGCACCAAAAATGATTTATTCCTCGAATATAAAACTACTACTATTATGTTCTTTTAAGTAGATCGCAACCCATTATATTTTACTACGTACATATAACCAACTGTTTTACGTTCGAGATCCATCAAAAGCTCGCGTCCAAAGTTTTGCCCCGGCAAATTACAGGGACGAGTGGCGAAATAAAATGTGTATTCCTTTATATGGCGGTCGATTATGTAGATGATGCGGTTGGGTAAGGTTGCTTGGAGTGGTCGCGTCGACAATGTTCCATTGCCTGGAAAATTATGAAAATTGAAAAGGACCGACGACCGACTGACTGCGATGCGATGCGATGGTCCGCCGCACCACATCTTCAGACGAGCCGGATCACTTCCGCCAATTTAACAGCGATATTTTACCGGGCCGCCATCGACTGGCGCGCGACTTATTTTACTATCACGGACATAAGCCCGTCATTTCGCTACCCGGAGCCACCCAGCTTTGATCCCCAGACGAACCGTCCCCATTATTGTGCCATCGCCGTCTAACGCGAACGTTAGCCTCCCACTTCCGGAGGACTTTTACGAAACCGCATCCACTCCGTGGCAAGGGATCGTGGCGGTAAGGATACTGGTTAGGAAGAAATGTCATCCGTCGTGTTTAGGGTTGCCAACTTTAAAATAAATTGTCGGCTTAAGCACTAGCACTAGTAGCAGCCTATTTTCATGTTCCTTTCACGTTACAACGTAAAAACGCATTCTATTTTTAAAACATGAAAACAATAATAATAATAATAATAATAATAATAATAATAATAATAATAATAACCTTTATTTGTCATTGATCCATGCAGATATAGACAATTGTCAGTATACAAAATAAGCATAAAATAAGTATTAATTAGTACAGAAAGCGCAGAAAACCAATACAACGACAAATTAAATTACACTGCTTAAAATTAGTTGGAGCAAGTGATGTAGTCATCAATATTATAAAATTCTCCTTCCAACAGATACGCGTGGAGCGCCCTCTTGAATTGTTTCCGACTATCAATACGCATCAAATCCGAAGGGAATGCGTTGTAAACCCTGATCATCATATACAAGGGCCCGGCAGACGTGGTATGTTGAGGAATTGCCAGACGCGAAGAATTGCGGGTCTGAAGTGAGCCGTATATGTCACCGTTTGTTATAAACTGATTGAAATTTTCTCTATAAAATAATAAGAGGCCGTAAATATACAAGCAAGGCAATGTTTAAAAATTCAATGCTTTAAAATGTCCCCTACAAGATTCACGATGGTCCAGGCGTTGCACACATCTAACAAATCGCTTCTGCAACCTAAAGAGTCTCACTGAATGTGTCGACGCACCCCAAAGAATTATTCCATACTTCAGCACAGACTCGACAGAGGCAAAGTAATATTGTCTCAGTGTGCCTACGCTGATATTATCCCGGAGTTTGTAGATCGAAAAATACAGTTTATTTAATTTTTTGCTGGTGTAGTGAATGTGCGTCTCCCACTTCAGCGACTCCTGCAGGTATACTCCCAGAAATTTCACTTACATACTACGCGGGATAGACCTCCCCTCGGACCTAACTACCTAACTAGCAGCGAAACCCTGGGTGAATCTAAAGAAAAATGCAAGACTGCTGTTTTGTTGCCGTTCAAAATTAAATTATTAGCCCTGGACCAGTCCCCCATACAAGCCACCGCACGGGTTGTCATAGCTGATAGCTGGGACACATTGCTGTCTTTGATGATCAGTGTCCTATCATCTGCAAATTGAAACAATTCGCCCATCTACAGATAAGCTGAAAAATCGTTGACGTACATCACGAATAGCAGTGGGCCAAGAATCGACCCCTGGGGAACACTCACTTCCATCAAAGATGATCGATCGGAATATGACATTCTCACAGACCTGCATACTTAAAGGCAGGTTTCTGCTCATACCAATTTTGCTAAACTTTCATATTCAATAACTTGTGATCTTTGACCTACTTAACTTTTTTTCCTCAATATTGTAAAGGAATTCACCAATATTTATCAATAAAGAGCGGATTCTAAGCGTTTTGTAAACGATGTTTTATATATAAGTAATCTCAAATGAACAGATCCGGTTGACAGAAAATTAATTTTGAATAAACCAACATGCATTTGCTACATTCTTTAATAATGTGTATGCCGACATTGTTTTGCCCACGACATAACCGCACGTTGTCAACGTAGCAACTAATCGGCATATTTTCTCTGCTTCGCGGGTTTCTGTTAGCACCTATAGACAATGGACAATGGATGTCCAACAAAGACGCGTTTTATAAGTGCTGCACAAATAAGACGTTAAAGACCGTGATCTGTGTAGAATGAGGGAAAGCTTTTCATGTCGGGTGCAAAGAAAGATCCTGGAAGGATGCACAAATCTTTAAAACGAGTTTAATAAAGTGGTGTGAAGGACAACACTCCAAAAAGACCAGTGACACGAGTCCCATGATCAGCCAAATCGATTCTTGCTACAAGAAACTAATTGACGCAAAAGAAGCGGAAATCCGGGCAAAGGAAGAAATAATCCACGCAAAGAACTATATGCGAAAATAGACCTCAAAAGCCAGGATAAGCGGAAAGGCGGAATTGCTCCAGACATAACCTACAACACAAAGGTTCAGTCACTTCCAGCTAAGGCACCACAACCCGCAGCAATGCAATCAAGAAGGCAAAGAGGGAGGCGTGGAGAAAATTACTAGAAGATCTGAACGAGAACGTATGGGGCGATGCGTACCAAATAACATGTAAACGCTTGAAGACATTCCCAAAGGTGGAGCTAACCAAAGAAAAGGCGGAAAGCGTGATCGAGGAACTCTTCTCCACAGCTCCGGTAATAGAATGGCGAGACACAAATAGACAAAGACTATGCTAGAACACCAGTCTGTCACAAAGGAAGAAGTCGAAAAAGCTGCAACAGACCTGAAAGCTGGGAAAGCACCAGGTCCGGACGGGGTACCGCCGGATATCGTCAAATTAATGCTTAAAGATAAGCCGGAGATCTTCAGAAAACTTTTCAACAGCATGATAGAAGGAGGGGAGTTCCCGCAACACTGGAAACACGCGACCCTGTGTCTAATCGAAAAACCGAAAAAAGATGGTGACGCCGCAGAAACAAAATATAGGCCTATATGTCTGATCAACGCATGGGCAAAGACATATGAAATAATAATAAAAAACAGGTTAGTGACAGAACTGGAAGACGGGAAGCTCTCCAACCATCAATATGGCTTTCGTAAGGGGAGGTCAACTATAGACAGGTGATGAAACACACCAGGGACTGCGACAAATTCAACCGAGGAAAGAGGAGATTCTGTATGCTAGTTACGATAGACGTGAAAAACGCGTTCAACCAACATAAAATGGGAGAAAATAAGCGGAGCTCTAAGAGATAAAAAGATATCTGAATACATAGTGGAATGCACCAAGAACTACCTCTGTAAAAGAACCATACAATACCAGGGAAACGTTTATAACATGAAGAGAGGAGTGCCACAAGGGTCGGTGATGGGAGCTACGCTCTGGAACGTAACCTACGACAGTATACTCGAGATTCCGCGCAAGAACAACGTTCACCTGATCGCGTACGCGGACGACCTCGCGGTGGTGGTTCAGGGATGGACGGCGCATGAGATAAAAGAAGACACAGAGGAGGCCCTGCGGGACGTTGAAGACTGGTTTAGAGAGAAGGAACTTGACATCGCCTTCCAAAAGACAGAGGCAACCATCACGAGGGGAAGGAACACAGTCTACCACGTGGAGTTCAAGTTCGGAAATCACAAAATCGCCACCCAGCCTTTCCTGAAATATCTGGGAGTGCTGATAGACAGGAACACCAGATTCACGGCACACGTCAGCATGCCGTAAAGAAGGCAGAAAGGAGCATCGTCGCACTAAAAAGGATAATGCCAAGGATAGCGGGTCCAACCAGCAAGAAACGCAGGATAATTGCTACGGCCGCGGAGAGCATCCTCCTCTACGCGTGCACAACTTGGGCAACAGCAATGAGACATAAAAAATACCGAGACATGCTGAACGCGGCGCAGAGAAGACTCAACATTCTGGTGACAAGCCCATATAGAACGGTCTCTACGGCGGCTCTGTCTGTGATAGCGGGAAATATTCCTATGGATCTACTTGTCAAGGAGAGAGTAAGACTAAGAGAAGATAGAAAAATAACAAAAAACGAAGCAAGAGAGCAGACGCTGCGGGAATGGCAAGAAAGGTGGAACAACGAAACTACCATAGCCCAATGGACGAAACTCCTAATCCCAGAAGTTGAGCCATGGATAAACAGGAAACACGGAGAGACCAACTTTTGGCTCACACAACCAATGACCGGACATGGATCGTTCGGAGAGTACCTAACAAGAATCAAGAAGAGAGACGACGCCGCGTGCCGATACTGCGGAAACGATGACATCGCCAGACATGCTGTCTTCGAATGCGAAGAAACAGCGACAGACAGGACAGCGCTGGAGGATAACCTAGGCCACGGGATAACACCGACCAACCTGATACAGCTGGCAATGAGAGATGAAGAGGCGTGGGCAATGGTCCAATCATTTGCGACGAACGTCATGACCAGGAGAATGAGAGAAGAAACCAGGTGAAGAGGGCTCTGGGGCGAGCTGCGACTTGGCGAGTGCGAGGGGCGCTAAGAATTACGTTTGGAGACCTGTAGGGTGAGTGATAAACGAAGTGTGGAGTGAGGTGTGAGCTATGAGTGTTTTGCGAGGTGTATGTGTAAGATTGAAGAGAGGATGAGCGAGACAGACTCCAGGACAGACGATGGAAAAATCCGCAAGGACAGTACCATCTGTCCCTCTAAGGCACCACAACCCGTGTGAACAAACCAAACACAGATGGTAACAATACGCATAACCAACAAAAGCTAATAACAAAAGCAATAACTGACAAAATCTAGCATCAACAACGACGAGGGAACATGGCAACAGGTGAACAGTAAACGAAGAAATAACGGGCAAAGTTCAAAGCCGAAACGATTGTAACCGCTAAACGTACCGAGGGCCAGTTCCAAGGAGCCGAAAAGAGTGTGAATTTTTGTGAACAGAGTGAATAACAACACGGTAGAAGAAAACATCACTAAGTACATAGAGGAAAATCATGGTTTTAGTAATGAAAAAGTAGTAGTCCGACAATTAGGTACCGAGGGAGCCGGGTCAACTCAAACGATTTGTTGTCTGTGCATCCTTTGATAAGAAGGACGAACTGTACAATTCGGATTTCTGGCAAAAAAATGCATCCGCAGGTTGGATTTCAAACGATACTCTGATTTTATGCGAACTCACGCCGAGCATTTTTTATGACCTCCAAATACTTAAAAAAAGACCAGGTCACAGTACAAAACTAATAACACTCAACAACAAACCTACAAGGACTGCCAAACAAGCTCGAGGCTTTACAAATTCTGGCCGACACAGAAATGGTACACATTATATGCGCAATAGAACTGGCTAACAGACGAAAACAGATCTATATAACATGCACGGCTACAATACGATTGCCAGCTACTGTAGAGCAACACGTAAACACGGAGGAGTAAGGATTCTAGTGTCTGAGCACGTGCAAGCAATAGAACTCGACTATATTAAAGAAAGAACAATACAGATGGAGTGTGAACTCGTGGGCGTCAGCATCCGCAAGTACAATATTGTCGTCCTTTGGACATACAGATCGCCTAGTGTCCACAACATTGATTCGTTCATGGATACAATAGAATAGATTTGATAGACACAGTTTCTAAATTTCCAGCTGAAACTAAAATAATACTAACAGGGGACTTAAATATTCACTTTCCAACGGTAGAAGAAACAACAGCAAGCAGTAACTAACATGGCACTCGCGCTTGCACTCAAAAGCGAGCCAGACATGCATAGACAATGTTTTTACTGATATCAGGAAACTAGTTTAATCGGTTTAAATATACAGTATATAAGGTATATGACGTCAATAGAATCCAGGAGAGAAGTAATTTTAAAATTAATTAAAAGGATACGGTCTCAGCCCGGATTCGAACCGGGGCCTTCTGCCTTGCCGGGGCATTGCTCTACCGCTGAACTACTGAGCCCTGTGGAAGGAATAGATATAATTCGTCATTTCAAACGATAGTAACAGTAAGGATTGCTGTCTAACTAATATTATCATGACATCTATTGGACACTGGTGGAAATTGGTTCAAAGTGTCAAGTTTATTGCAAATCTTGAACCAATTTCCAGCAGTGTCCAATAGATGTCATGATAATACTAGTTAGACTAGTGTCCCTGTATTTATAGAGTACCGCAATTGGTTATGCCACTACTAGGACTCAAAATGGCTGCTAAGTATTGACAGCTGGCCTGATTGAAAAGTCAACATAACCTTACTATAACCTTTCGCCCATAAGAAATGGAACCAAAATGGCGACTATTGCGGTACTCTCTAAATACAGGGACACTAAGTTAGACAGCAATCCTTACTGTTGTTTCGGTAGCCCTAAGTACTACACAGACAGTGGCGGACTGGGTCCAAAAATGTTGGTTGCCAGGAAGCTAGGGGGGGGGCCCACTTTTTTTTGTTCATGCTGACGGTATATACATATACAGGTGTCCACTTTTTTCCCCGCAGAATTATTTTTAGAAAGCAAATGTCATTCTAAATAAATTTTGTATAAGAGCGTATTTGTTTTCTCAATTCCTCGAAAAGTTTCAGCCGTTTGAACACACCCACTACACGTTACAACGATAGAAAGAAAATTAATTTAATGAAAAAATTTAAAACAAAATCAACAAATTGAATAAGTAAATGAACAAAATAATTCATATGAAGTTTTTATTCTTTTTTTTTCTAGAAAATAGTTCAAGTCATTTGGAGGAAAAAATGTCATTTGTGGACTTTTTGGTTTTGTCAATTGCTTAAGAAGTTTGAGCCGGCTGAAATGCGGTTTTGTTAATAACTCAAACGGTTGTAAGTTTGTTCTAAATTGAAAACATAATGGGTCTATATGAAGCGTTATACTCTGTGTGTCATTTACTATACTGGATAAAAATTGCGGGGAAAAAAGTGAAAAATGCAAGAGTTACAAAGAAAAACTTACAAAAATATTATGAAATAGAATGCTCGAATAAATATTAAAAATAAGTGTTTTTGATGTAAACAAATTATAATAGAAAAAATCTGATGTGGCCAGGCACATGACTTTATCATACAATATATAAAATTAATAGTTTAGCTGTATGAGAATCTATTTGACTGAGATAAATTGTGTCTGCATTTTGATAGTCAATAGTATCAATCGAAGGTATTGTCAAAGCACGCTACCTACTGCCATCAGAATAATAGTTGCTTAACTCACAAGTGCCGAAAGTACGGAATAGCACAACGAGAGGTGATATGGAGGTGATGCGGCGCGTCACCGATGACGAAGCGTCGTCGTCGCATGTGAGCGAGTCGCGCTAGGTAGTTTTCGACAGCAGTGACATCAACGTTATTTGTGTTGCTTTTTGAGAAATACGTATTTTTAAAAAAATTAAAAAATGGTTATATTTCGGTATAGAAAATGTTAGGTTGATACCACTTCTACGAAATGTCAAGTTTAAAAAGCTAATTCAAATTCTGACAGATTTATATTCGTTCATGACACTGTAGATGACGTTCCATAGCGGGTCTCCGAGTGTGACAGCGTGGTGACAGCCATAGACATTTCTGTGGTGACAGCACAAAAAAATATTTGTCAAAATCCTGGCTACTATGTAGTTTAATATCCATGCAGATGCGACCGATCTCGATCAAATAGAATTTGCTCTTGCAGCTAAACTATTAATTTTACCAAAAAATGTCATAGGCATAAATTATTCAAAATTTCCTCTGCTTTAATTTATTATTTAACTATTTTGACGAAATTACAGAAATGGCGGCTCATCTGCAAAATCCTTGAAAAAGGCTTAGAATAAACTACCAGTTCCTTTGGACCCTTTTGAACCAAAAGCTTTTCAGCTCTAAGTTTGGTCATAAAACTTCTAAATATAAACTTTCGTCCCGATACCTTTAGTAGTTTTTCCGGAATCGTCGTCACAAAAATCGTTTACACACGCACACACACACACACACACACACACACACACACACACACACACACACACAGACATTTTTTTGTACCTTGGTCAAAAATGTTCAGGGGACCCAAAAAGACCTATTTCCGCTAAAATCTCAATTTTTTTTTTCGGCATGATTACAATACTTTATCTTACTGCGTATGATAAAGTAAAAATGCCGTTTACCAATAACTAAAGGCGTGATATGTTAAGGGTTTATTATTGTGCTCACAGAAATGCCCCATCGTACAATATTGCTAACATCGAACAGAAATGTAGCGGAGCATGGATCGTTTAGTAAACCCCGCAATCCTTATAATCCTCATGGAAATGCTGAAAACGATAAACGTTAGATCACCATAATTTGCAATGCTTCAACTACTGGTTTTTAGATAAATGAAGATCTTCGGATTTTTACGCGGGAAGTAGCCTCTAATTTGGAGTTGCCGCAAACACGTGTTTGGAGATCATTATGAACAAAGAAATTGAAACCGTACAAACCCCACACAAGTCATACTTTGCATCGTGAGAATAACATCAGACGTGCGGAATTTTGCATCTGGCTACTAAATAAAATAGACCAGGACAAAATTTCTTAAATCACATCATTTGGTCAGATGGGTCGAAATTTATAAATTTAAAATGTCTAATCGAAACAAGGAGCATTATTGAGCGACAGAAAATCCTAGGCACAGACCAATGAGGACATGTACAAAAACGGGTACGGTTTTATCCCTTTAAGAAAATGGTGACCTTTTGAACATTTACTTAAAAAATAAGCTTTTTGTTGTATAAACTAGCTTCTTTTACAATCTGAATGTTCTTAATCCAAAGCACTCTTGTTCAGTCCGGCGGTCTGTAGTCAAGTTCCGGTTGGGTACTTGATAACCACGACAAACAACAAGAAAAAGAAGAAAGTTTTTTTTTATGATTAAACAATTGTATAAAAAAATAACGCCAACATGTTATACATTGCAGAAATGAGAAAACACACGACTATCGGATAATGCCAAAACTCAATATGGCGCCCATAAGAAAAACGAAAGTTGGCCATGATTACGCCGCCATTTTTGATGTTATTTCAAATCAAAAAACAACATTCTTTGTTAAAAAGTCTCTAAAATGAATGTTTGTGTTTTAAATGTCTAGCTCCATTTGGTTTTGAATAAAAAATTAAGAACGATATCTTAACATTTCAGTTTTTTTGCGGATATCTTCAGAATGATAGCTTAAATTTCTTTACAGATAATTGATCAGCTCAAAAATACGAATCATTGCCAAATTTAAACGTAGGCTCTATCTCCACTAATATGCGAGATCTCCATGGGAAGCCTCGAAATTGAATCACCCGGTATATAAGATCCATAAATCAGTTTTCCTAAAATGTCTAACTCGGTGGTCTATCGTCAACAGCTAAAAGGTTATTAAGCATCTAATGTGACATTTGTAACTTACGCACAATATTAATAAATTAATATTAAATATCCAGATTGTTCGATGAAATGCAACAATATCTCTCAATTATATATTTCTTCTTTTCATGCAGCTTTTAGTAATAGCATACTGCAATTTTGATTTATACAAACGTATAATTTGTGATATTTATTTTCGTCAAAGTTTAAGAATTAGTAATGTAACTGTATAAATCTAAAAAATTTTTAATAATATTTATCAATTGTTCATGGTGGTCCAACGTTTTGAAAAACTAGATCGCCTGATTTAGTAGAGTTTGATTTGTTACTCTGGAGACATATTGAGGAAGAAGTTTATGGGAATATTACAACTACGATAGCGAACATGAAGAATAGATATATGAGGGCATTAACACATTTTTCTGGAAACCATGGAAAATGTGATATTTCCACCGAGAATTTGAAGCAAGACTGAATAATGATTATTTATTCTGTTTACAATTAACCATTTATTTAATTATTTATTCTTATGAGAGTACAGAAACGTCAGGATTGCTGAAGAACACCACATAGCTACCAAAGCACCCTTTGTTTCTGCTATCAGTAGTAACTAGAACATTCCCATAAACTTACTCCTTAACATGTCCCGAAATAAGTAAATTGAACTGGCGATTTAGCTGGCTACGGCGTTACACCACTACAACCAACCCAAGGATCCATTAAAATTCTTTAAATAGTTTAGAACATTACGTAAATAAATAATACAAATTTTAAATAAGTTTCGACTGGTACTAATAAAACTAAATCTTGGATGATCATTTATTATTGTTCGTTTATGTAACTGATAGTAGCAGTTTGCAATGACTAAATCTTGCTCCAGGAGAATCATTACATTTGTGAGATTGCTGAATTTCGTCGCGGCAACTACATATTTTATTTTAGTTAGAAAAATATTTTGCATGCGTATAATTGTTAAATTTGATGCTTAATAACCTTTTAGCTGTTAACGATAGACCTACCGAGATAAACATTTTAGGAAAGTTGGTTTATCCATCTTTTGAAGTGTGTCAATTTTCATTTATTTTTTTCCATTTATTCCGGATAAGTCATATTACAACCGCAAATGAATAATAACTGTAAAAAATGCGATACCTTTACTATCCAAAATGAGTTCTTTTATTTGTTTATTCTCATTAGTTACCTTAGAACAGGGCCGCGTCTAGGGTTTACAGACCCTAGGCACACCTGAAATTCCGGGCCGCTCAACCTCACTATCGTATATGAAAGAATACCAATAATAAAAATATTTATTTAAGAAATAAGAATCACATTTAAAAACGTGATAACAACTTAAAATTTGTTAATTTGTATAAAATTTTTAATGAAAATATGGCATTTTACAAACCTAAAATGTTCTTTTTCTGATTTTGTCTTCAATAAATGCTATCATGATATCATGATGTAGAGGGTTTTTAGAAAATCTTTTTCAAGCGTGATGAGGATTTACTCCGAAAGTGAAGCGCGCAAATAAATTTTTGCCAGCTTAAAATAGAAATCGGACCCTCGGCATTGCTGACTGGTCGTGTTAGAAAAAAAATCTTCAAATTATTTCGACATTAAGTAAAAGTGGATTCAAATTTGTTATCTAAAATAAAATTTAACTTCTCTGAAGCAAATCCTATTCTCTGCGATTTCTAATAATAAATAAAACTGTTCTATTTATATTTTTTTGTTCATCGACATTTAAGTCTTTGTCAGAAGTCTATAAAATTTAGGTAACTGCAATAAAATATGTTTTGCTATTTCTATAAATAAGTGGAACAATAACTTACTAAAATTATTTTAGTCAAACTATAAACAGTGCCTTTATAAGCGAGTTTGGCCAACTAAACAGTTTGGCACTTCTAAAAGCGACAAATCTCTTCTTTTGTCATTTTCAGTTTTTTATACTCTCTCCAAAGTGTTATGGATTCTGCAGTTTACGTTACAGTTTTCCGTATTTTTCTTTCTCCTTATATAAAAAGCAATTAAACGTAAATCTTAAATACTGGATGGTCGGTTTTTGGTTGTTTATTTGAAGAGATACAAGAGTTAAATTCGGGCAAACGCATTTTTTGCTGATCAAAGCAATTTCCACATATAACAAAAAAAGGATTTTAAATTTTCGTTATTAATTTTGTGTATACATGAATATTGTTGAATGTACGTTTGTCTACAAATGCATGAAAAGTCGCTAGTTCCCAAACATGGGTTTTACATATTATTTTATTTTCTTTACGAAAATTTTAAGAATTATTTTCATTGACATCATGTGAATTCCCCAAAATATATAAAAGCCTGCTCTTTGTCACATTAAAAATAAAGCGTTTGGTACATTGCGGTGCGGTTTTGAGAATACTCGACATTTTCGAGCATTTTTGTGTCTCGCAAGGAAAAGCAGATCATTACCATAGTTTTTTTTAGATTTTAGCCAAAAATTTCAAAAATTGTATCAAATATCAGCAAACTCTTTTTTTGGCACTGCATTCTTTAGGTAGCCTGAAATGTAATCTTGAATTTTGGAACATCAATGGAAAGGACATGGCAATCACTGACTAAATTCACTACAGTGTTATTTCATTACTGTTAAACGAGCGACCAAAAATGCTCCCTGTCTTATTAGAAAATATGGCGTGCACAAATTAACGGAATTCTATCAAGCGCAATTATTTTTTTTTTGGTAAAGTTATGCTAAACTTATTTTTTTAAATATTTAATTTACTTTTTTAAAAAATGTGATGTTACGTTACGGAGGTTCGTCTACTAAAAACATTGGAAAAATAATCCACGAAAAAGAAAAAACTACCGAAATCATGCATAGAGGTCCGCCGATTTATTTATTATACAATTAGTGGGCCCTAGCCCCTACAGTATTTAAGTCGAATGGGGCCGCTTACGGGCCCCCCTTTCGCCGGGCCCTAGGCACATGCCTATTTTGCCTACTGGTAAACGCGGCCCTTGCCTTGCCAATCATTTCACAATATCCCAGAAACAGTTCATAATAGCCTAAAACAAGATGATGTCAAAACATTTCGGTTAAAAAACTTCATTTAAAAATGCAATAATATACCTAGTGTTCCTATAAATAAACATAAGTTTGTTGGTACGTTGTTGTGGGACAGCCTGTAGGTAAGCATGAAAATATTTTCTGGCTGTAGGGCGAATGATTATCTATAACTTTTATAGCACCATGTACATCGATTTTATATCTTCGAAAGTGAAATCAATTATCACTATCACTTTTTATATCATTGATAAACACAAAACTGCGCAACTTTGTTTCGAATATTTTTTTGTATTTTCATGTTTTTTTAGATTATTTTGTTTTAAATTACATATTTTAATTTATAAATAAATTTTATTTTATTTTGATTGCATTATGTATAAAGAGCATTCTGTATAAGTGATTCATTTTGGTGCCCAAGTAAAATTTTATTCATTTTACACAATGTTTTCCTGTATATCAATTATTCGCTTTACGCTTTAAACTTAATTGTTCATCATAGCATTCGACTTTTTTTATTTTTCTTGGTAAAAGCTACCATGTGATACCATAACAATTCTGTAGTTTGTGGGTTATTGGTATTGCAATTACGGACGAATAATATTTTTGCCAGAACCTGGTCAATCAAACTGAAATAGTAAAAAATTCTATCCTGGCAGGAACGGCGCGACGCGCGAGATGCCGCCGCACCGGCACCAATAGCGTGCCAAGGATTTGTTTTTACTCTGTGTATATCTGTTAATATGCAGACATGAATTTATTGCAAAAAGGTGGGGGGCCCTCTTTTTGCCTGATATTTTTTCGTGCGGCGCTCCCGTGCCAGTTGCAGTATAAATAAATATATTTATAATATTTTCAACATGTTGTCTTCAGGGGGGCCCACTCAAGGGGGGGCCCACTTGCCATGGGGCAACCTGGCACCACCTGGCCAGTCCGCCACTGTACACAGATACCTCAGGGCAACCCTTCGTTGAGGAGAATCAGGAGCACCTACCGATAACCTGCCACAGGTCGATGTTCTTACTCCCCACAAACTGGATGGAAATTGAAGATATACTGCATACAATCAAACCGAGGGCAAAGGATGTTTACGACCTTAACACGAGGGTTTTAAAATGGGCGGCTCCACACATCTCACCAATACTTGCAGATACCTTCAATAGTGCCCTGCAACTCGGCCAGTTCCCCAGGAGGCTCAAGATTGCAAGAATTACTCCAATCTTCAAGAAAGGAAGCAGACTCGATTGTGCAAACTATCGGCCGATCGCCGGATTGCCAGCGCTACCGAAAATCCTAGAAGAAATAATAGCAAGAAGATTGTGCCAGCATTTGGAAAATATGAAATAATAAGAAAAAAGGAAAAATGTGGAAAATAGTGTAATTAGGACGGTGTTAACCGCATTCGTACAACCGGTGTTCGCTCTGGTCTCGCTGCAGGTCACCCTGAAAAGAATCCAACAGAGGCACGCCACGCCACTGTCGCTTTCAGCATTTGGCACGCGAATATAGACATAAATATTAATAAGATAGTCGCGGGAGCATTTGTCTGCGAGTGGAAATTAGTGGCGGTAGGAAGGTGCGACCGGCCTCCCCGTCGATCTCCATTCAACTTCGGCACGAACTGCTCGGGGGAGACTTGGAGACGCGAAGGGAGTGGGCGCAGAAGGACAAAGAGGCATGTCGCAATTGTTGACCGGGGTTCGCGTGCAGATGATGCCGCAACCAGCGGGGCGCGAATTTGCAGATAGATTAGAAAAGTTGCGGAGGACCGTCACACCACCGCCACCGCGCCGCCACGTTCTGCGGTTCGTTCGACTGTCCCCCGCTGATTGGATACTTCCGATTCCCGGATCTTCTTCCGCGGACCGCCGGTTTTTCATTAACCATCGAAAGTCTCGACTGGCGGCTTTTATACTTGACGAACTTGAATTTTAATTGAATAAATTCGCGCGACTTTCTCAAGGACTTGCGAAAGAGTTGGCTCGGTCGTGGGATGGGTTGACTGTTGGAAGTTGGACTGGCGGGTATGTCAAAATAGTAATTGGACGTTTAGTTCCAGAATACTACGATTAACTCTTTCGTACACTGGAAGCAATGTATCCTAGAAAAATTACTACAAACACACGGTATATTCAATAGGGTGCATCTCATTGACGCTTCGTTCAATCTTAATAAAACCAACACCATTCGATTAACCTCTCCTTAAACTATAGGAATGTCAAAAAGTCCGATCGCGATTATACAGCCTTGAAATAGCCGGCGTAGACAAAGATCGGCGTGTTATACGGCTTCCAGCCTCCCTTATGCGAAGGCCTTACGTGTATAGAAAAATGCTAATTATTCGAGTACCCTGAGAGATATCGCAATGAAACTAACACTGTTCGAACGAGCATCGTTCGGTCATTCTAAAGGTGGAAAAGTCCGATTCGAAATATGTAAATTAGTATCCGTAATTAATTAATAACTGATTAGGTGACACGATATATTAGCAAAAATCGGTATATTCATTAGGCTGCATCTCCTTGACGCTTCGTCCAATCTTAATAAAACCAACACCACTCGATTCCCCTCTCTCTAAACTATACGAATGTCAAAAAATCCGATCGCGATTATACAGCCTTACGTTTGTTACATTCTAACCGTACGTTAGAATAGTCTTCTTCTATATCGGTTACCTTTGATAACTTTTTATTTGTTACCTCTAAACTTAATCTCAGGGCTTGATTATCTTTAAATAAATTTCTATTTATAACTAAGTTCTTCGCTAATAACATTAAAACGCTCCAATTGGCTATTTGTCATTTACCATATTTTATCTTTTATTTTTTCATTTATTTATCTTACAAAGTGTTTAATTTTGGCGCATCAATATTACCTTGGTAGGTTGCGCACAACACTGCACTTAATGGCCTTCTTTACACTTTTATACTTTATACTTTTTACAACTCACCAAAACATTGTTGCTCCGTTGGAACTCGTCCTGGATTTGTAGATACGTAGGACACTATGCACGGTTTATGCATATTTTTGGCCATTAATTGCCCAAAATTTCACCATTGCAACGGTGAACCAGGGTATAGGTTTTCACTGTTTCTTACAATTTTCAGCCTGAGATACGATTATGTCTTGTTCGGAGTGGTCAATTTTTCTTGAACACTAACTTATGTTGTTGTTACAGTGCTTCTTATGTGAAGAACAGGCGGGATTGCCATGTAATATACTTGGGGTTAGTACAGTGCCAGGATCTTCCAATAAAACACTCCTATTGATTTTACATGTTTATTGAACTAGGAACATCTTAAGACTAACAGTAAAAATAATACATATGAATAGAAATGCTTATCTATATCACAAGGTGTCATAATCCAGCTGACACGCTAGATTTCTTGCTCTGCAGTTATTATGAGCCTTGTACAAAGCATCCTGCTAAATGTACTTTATAAGCTATATCTGCAATCGAGGTGCTATGGACTCCTGCCACGTATTCTATGACTTACAATATAATTATTCAGAAATGAGTTTTTTTTTTTTTATTATTCAATAAGAGCATTACAATCTAGTCATGATTGACTAATGAGTAACTTAATTCTAACTTATTTTACTAGTGTTAATTGTGTTAATTGTGACATTATTTTTATAAATAAATTGATAAATGCTACAAAAATACAAATACATACTACACACTGTAGAAGTAAAACTTGTTTACAGAATCTACCTACACAGCAGTTAGAAAACTAATACTGTTTTATAATTTCTGTCACATGCCTTTCGTAACAAGCTAGTTCACCACAAAACTTTGTCTAGAATATTTTATTCAATGTAAAACCTTCGGACCACCTCGTTAAATGTTTTTATTATTTTATTTGTTATACAAATTCGCAGTATAAATAATTTGTCATTTTAATACTGTATATCTTCGACATATGCACGGGGGACACAACACTGGCAAAATACCCTGAGGCAAAGCAATCTGGTTCAGCGACATAATCTGCAACGGCTCGCACACGCATACAGACACCCCCAAAACACCCCTATACACTCGCTTACCAGTTAACGGTGTAACCAGACACCCCTCTTTTGTATTGTCCTGCCCCTGTCTACACCACTGATAGGCATCTTTATTACAGGCAGTTATATAACCTCCAACGACCCTAGCTACGTAAAGGGGATGTATCGGGTTTTTGGGAGATTGCCATATCCAAAATTCAGTAACTTGCATTTAACTTGCCGGTAAATTTTTACTGACGGTAGTTTAGTCGTAAAAACGAAAATATAATCTGCAATAGGAGCAAGAGGGTACGAGGAAATATTAGAAAGTTAAATTTAAATATTTCTAGTAGGATTCTATTAGTTCTTACTGAGATTAAAGTTAGGAAAGGACTTGCTTATAGAAAATAATGAGTGCCCCTTTAATAAATTTATATTAGATATGATGAGGTGGAGGGAAATCTGGCAATTGAGTTTAATGGATCATCAAATACGTAATCGGTTCTATGACATTACCTCAAGCAATCTGGCCTATAAATAATTTAACTATACGTACTTATTTCTACAGACAGTTGTAGACATTTTTTAACCCATACTAAGAAACACAAAAGTGCTTTCTTCCAAGAATTCTTCAAGATATTCACTTGAACGCCTATTGGTTAGAGCACACAGGAAGTGACGGCCGTTGCATCTATAAAGTTAGAGCCCAGCCTGCGCGTCCTGTTGCAGAAGATCGTAGGAACAACTCGGAAACAGGAAGAAACATCTGGCAGCAGACGGAAGGGCGCGGTGTAATGAAGCGTCTGACTGCAATTAATTTATTACGGTAGATAAAATATGAATACTGTACGAGTATAAGTAATACAATAGTACGCAATGGTATGTATATTGAAAAATATTGTGGATGATATATTAAAGTACCATACTGCAATTGAAGTTAGTAACTTAAATATTTGAATTATTATTTAAAGTTAAAAGTAACTCTTAATAACTATAATAATAACAATCCACGCCTTAACATCCCCCAACAGCTTTCGCCACTACGGGGGCATCGGCAGGCCCGAGTTATCATTATTATGGCCCGCGTCTGTGGCACGTCTTAGGTTGTTTGGCTTTCGGCATTCGCCGAGGAGTAAAGGAAAACCACAGAAAAACCTTCACTCTGAAAGCAGGGTGCGAGGAACGAACTCACGCCCCCCCCCCCCCCCCCCCCCCCCCGACTAATTGACAAGCGCTCTACCGCTGCGCCACAGTCTGGTTTATAGTTCGAAAAAAAAAACGGAGACATTTTAAATTGTACAATACCAATCAGTTATTAAATTGTCTATACCGGGTGATTCAATTTCGATCCTCACCATGGGGATCTCGGTTATTAGTGGAGATAGAGCCTATGTTTAAATTTGGCAAAGTTTCGTATTTTTGTGCCAATCAATTATCTGAAAAGAAATTTAAGCTATCATTTTTCATTTTGAAGATATCCACAAAAAACTGAAATTTTAACATATGGTTTTTAATTTTTTATTCAAAACCAGATGTAGCTAGACATTTGAAACAAAAACATTCTATAGGTACTTTTTAACAAGGAATGCAGTGTTATTTTTTAATTTGAAATAACATCAAAGATGGCGGCGTAACCATGGCCAACTTTTGTTTTTCTTATGGGCGCCATATTGAATTTTGGTATTTACCGATGCTCTTGTTTTTTCTCATTTCCGCAATGTATAACATGTTACCATTCCTTTTTAAAATAATGGTGTAATAATCAAAAAACCTTAAGGTACCCAACTGGAGCTTTGTTACAGACCGCCGGAGTCGTTGCCAAGCAACACCAACAAAATGCACTTGGATCAAGCGGCGCCCTCAGCGTTAGGTTTGCCATTTAACCAAATTAACCTTAATTGTGGTTGATTGTGGATGTTAAATGCCGTTTACCAATAACGAAAAGCGTGATATAATTAAGAGTTTAATTTATTTTTGACATTTTCCGATAGTCGTGTCTTTTCTCATTTTGGAAATGTATAACATGTTGGCATTATTTTTTAAAACAATGGTAAAACAATTTTCTTGAAGGCATAAAAGCGTGCCCGCTTATCCACATGTTGTTATGCTCTTCTAACTGTTCTTACCGGAATAGCATTGACCGCATTTGTTATTCAATCCCGCAGATCGTCGATATTTCTGCGAGTATCGTGATAAATTTTGTCGTTCACAGTACCCCAACGAAAATAGTCCAGAGGACTTAAACCAGCAGATCCACCATTCCACCATTACCAATCCAACGATTTGGAAATTGTTGATTTAAATAATTTCGTACAATTGCAAAGTTTGACTTGTGTGGGGTTTGTACGGTTTCAATATCTTTGTTCGTGGTCTGCAAACACGTGTTTGCGGAAATTACAAATTAAGGGCTAATTCCGGCTTAGAAATCCAAAAATCGTCATTTATTTCAAAACCAGTAGTTGAAGCATTGCAAATCAATGTAATTTAACGTTTACCATTTCTAAAATACCTCTTTGATTAGTTTCAATATTTCCAGGAGGATTATAAGAATTGCAGGGTTTACTAAACGATCCATGGTCCGCTAAATTTCCGTCCAATGTTAGGAATATTGTACGATGCGACATTTCTAAGAGAACAATAATAAACCCTTATTATATCACGCTCTTCGTTATTGGTAAACGGCATTTTACATCCACAATCAACCACAATTAAGGTTTATTTGGTTAAATGGCAAACCTAACGCTGAGGGCCCCGCTTGATCCAAGTGAATTTTGCTGGCGTTGCTTGGCAACGACTCCGGCGGTCTGTAACTAAGCTCCAGTTGGGTACCTGAAGGGTTTTTGATTATTACACCATTATGTAAAAAAAGAATGGTAACATGTTATACATTGTGGAAATGAGAAAAAATACGAGCATCGGAAAATGCCAAAATTTAATATGGCGCCCATAAGGAAAACAAAAGTTGGCCATGGTTACGCCGCCATCTTTGATGTTATTTCAAATTAAAAAATTACACTGCATTCCTTGTTAAAAAGTACCTACAGAATGTTTTTGTTTCAAATGTCTAGCTACATTTGGTTTTGAAGAAAAAATTAAAAACGATATCTTAAAATTTCAGTTTTTTGTGGATATCTTTAAAATGAAAAATGATAGCTTAAATTTCTTTTCAGATAATTGATTAGCACAAAAATACGAAACTTTGCCAAATTTAAACATAGGCTCTATCTCCACTAATAAGCGAGATCCCCATGGTGAGGCTCGAATTTGAATCACCCGGTATACTACAGCATATATTTCTGTTGACCGAATCCTAAAAGGGAGTAAACATTTCAGAAGAGTGGTGAAATATAAATACTTACGGTGGGGTTGCCAGGTCCAAGAATTGAATTGCCAAGACAGTGGATTAAGAAGCCCGACGAGTGCAGACATCCAGGACAACATTTTATTCGTTATAAACTAAAACAAATGTAAATAATAAAATAGTAAATTGTAAAATGTTCAAAAATGATCAAACTTATTTTTTTATTTAATTTTTTATTTTATTTGTTTGTGCGCTTTATTTTGATGTTTTAAACAGAAGTCTTTATTTATTAATCCCATCCCAGTACAGTTCTCTTTGTCATTATTTCAGAACCAATCGGTTTTGGTAAAAGATTATTACCAAAATTATAAAAGTTGCTGTACAAAAGTAGAAAGAAGACAAACAACTATGCCATACATTTTGAAATCAAGAAATTGCTTTTAGTATTTTTAAAACCCCTCAACATGTCGACTTTTAATAATAAGATATAAGTTTTTAATGATCAGTAACTATTTCAAATTAATATCAGAGTTTTATTTTTACTTATGGACTACTTCTTGCAAAATCTGCTCTTCCTATTGCAGTAACATATTGGTGTAAATCAACATTTTAAGCTTGATACTTAATTTAATCAGAAAGGGTGCCGTTATAGACTGAAGTTCATACTTAAAAAATAGCAACTTATTTGTTTTATTGTAGATCATTTCCCACATTTCGACAATTACCAAAAAAGTAAGAATGTAATTTAGATTTAACTTTTTCGGGATCCCGGGATTTTGATTTATAATCCCGGGATCCCGAAAAAGCTCATTATTTGTCGGGATCCCGACATCCCGGGATTGGAAGCCGTAGTAACTGTACCAAATTCTGTTTTTCCGAAACCCGCTGAAATGCTTAATATTATTGATTTGCTCTGAGCGAATATTTGTGTTATATATTTCTTCAACACCTTAAGCATGGAGAAAACAAAGAAAATATTCTATTACGTTGTGGGTCATTCCATATGAAATCGAACACTAAAAGCCATTTTTGACCCTTGGGCCTTGACCCCTCCCATTTTGACGAAACTAGCAGAATATGCTTGGGTACACACCAAATAAATACCGTATCAGCTGTTCAGCTCGAAAAAACAAGTGGTTTGGGTTTCATCGGGTATTCCCAAAACTCGATTTTTCCAGGCGCGCCAAGAAATTTTTTTCTGTGTCTTGGGACTGAATTCAGCTCGAAAGTTGTTCAATAGCTGATTTGAAAGGTCATGATGCTCTCTTTCTTATTCATATCAGAAATATAAGTTATACTCAAATTTTTTATATTTTGAAAAACAAGTAAAAATTAAAACTGATTTTAGACCATGTACCGCCATTTTGTTTTCTCTCATTTTTTTATATGGTATGTGCCATGGCTTAATATTCCAGTTAAAAAGGATTTTTTTTAATTGTTTGCATGCGTTTTATATGCGCGTGATGCGGTTTCTAAAGGAGTGTCATAGGTATTTATTTGTGTACAGAGAGCATTAAGTCAACAGAATTAACAAACACTTTGTAATGTACTTAGTCTAAGTACAGTGCCAGGTTCTTCCAATAAAACACTCCTAGTGATTTTTATATGTTTATTTGACTAGGAACATCTTAAGACTAACAGTAAAATAATATATGTACAGAAATGCATATCTATTGTACGTACAAGGTGTCACAATTCAGCTGACAGGCTGGATTGCCTGCCCCGCAGTTATTATGAGCCTTGTACGAAACATCCTGCTAAATGTGTCTTATAAGCTAATTCCGCAATCGAGGTGCTATGGACATTCAACGCGTATTCTCTGACTTAAATATGATTATTTATAAATTAGCTAGTTCAATATATATAGTCCATTACATCTCCCTTGGGGAAGAGAGAAAAAAAAAATTATGAAACATTAATTTTTTTTCTATCATTTATACAGTTTTATCCTATTCTTGTGAACTTCTACTAACTTACGATCTATTCTAATAACAATATTTGGACTCTTAACATCTACAACATTATAAGGTCCATTAAAAATCGGATCTATTTTCCTTCCGGTTGCATTCTTTAATAAAACTTTATCTCCTATTTTATAATCTTTAAAGCTACATTTTTTATCATATTCCGATTTTCGTTGCAATTTTGATTCCAGCAAATTATTTCTCGCGTCATTCCATGCTGTTTGTAATCTAAACTTTAATTCTTTTGGATAATCATCAAAATTATATACTGGATCTATCGCATTTGCTAAATTTGACGGTAGTCGACATTCCTTCCCGTAAACTAACTCATGTGGTGTATATCGAGTTTCTGTGTGAACTGTGTTATTGTAAGAAAAACACCAATACGGAACCCACGAACTCCAAGAATTTGGAAATTTAAACGTATGCATTCTTAGATATGCACCTAAACTTTTATGTGAATTTTCTAAAGCTCCAAGAGTTTGATGATGATATGCAGTTGATTTTAATGTTTTGATTTTTAACAACTTACAAGTTTCCTGAAATACTGAAGCAAAAAATTCAGTTCCTTGGTCCGTGATAACCTGTTCTGGAATACCATACCGTAAAATAAAATTGTCTACAAATACCCTTGCAACTGTTTCTGCTTCTTTATTTTTGATTGGAGATGCCTCGACAAATTTTGTTAAGTCGCACTGCAACGTGAGAATATACCGATAATCATTATTATCTTGATCAATTGGGCCCACTAAATCAAGGAAAATTCTCTGCAATGCTGACGATGCTGTAGTTGTGATTGTCATTGGTTCTTTGCGCGGTTTTGAATGTTTGAATCTTTGGCAAGAATCGCATTTTTTAACAAAGTTCTCAATGTCTTTATACATTCCTGACCAAAAGTAATATTTTTTTTACGTTATTATACATTCGTTTCATACCCGCATGTCCTCCTGTTGGTAATATATGAAAATCGTTTAATATTAATTGTTGAATCTCTTTTTCTGTTATGCATTGGGTACCTCTAATGATTGTCATTTTTATACCGGTTTTCTTAATCTCATTTTTTAATTTCTTTACATCATTTAAAAGTACTGCGCAGTTACTTTTAATTATTGTTATAGTCCATTACAACTTCGATAACCAACTGGATTGTACTGGTGCAATGCAAACTAAATATCACTCCACGACTGAGGCAACACGGAGAGAATATGAATTTTTTCACTGTTGGAGATTGCTTGAGAGAATTTTTGCACCAACTGCTGATTTATTTCCTTGCCTGCTAGCTCAAAATCCCAACGTCCGCACGTCAGTTGTGTGCTATGTGTCAGACGTGTTTTGATGTTAGCGATTTGGAAATGTCAAACCTGAAGTAACCTGAAGTGCCGCTCAGTTGGTTTGGGGCTGTGTCGGAGGTGTTTGAGTGATGTTACAAAATCATTATCACGACGTGACCTCGAGCGCATTGGAAAGTGATCAGGAGTGCAAGACTTGGACACAGCGTGTATGTTTCACTACAGGGCTTACTATACTTTCCATGAATTATGGCAGAAAGCGTGTTGTAATCCTTTGCAGATGCATAAAAATGCTCTAGACACTTAACTGTGGACAGTCACTAAAGCGTTTCATGACTTGTGCAGGAAAATTGCTCCACAAGTGATCGATGGGAATAAGCTGTGTGTGCAGTGTAGGATTGCAGTGACAAAAATCCTTGCATACCCCTAATCGGTTGAGGCCACGGCATCTGCAATTTCACCATCTGCCCCTTTGGTTTGTGGACATGAGCGTGACCTTGATAAACCAGAAAATGAAATGCAACCACGACCCTCAGGCATAGCACTTTCATCGGACAGCTTGGGAAGTCATCGGAAGTCTTCTGGAAGTGAGCGGGGTGAAAACAATTGAAGTCCCTACACTCCGGTAAAAAAGGGGCACTTGAGAAACTGAATAAAGGATTGGAAGTGTTTGGAAAATCCCCCATCGCTCCTAAGAAGCTGTATAGAACAAAGCATTACCCTGCCCAGAAATTTAATAAAGCGAAGGCTGTGCTGCAACAATCACTTGAAAGAGCAATGGGACAAATGATGTCCAGGGTAGTCCATCTACAACTGATGACGAGCAATCGAAGGATTTTTAACTAGCAGGCAAATATTCAGCAGTTGACGGAAAAATTTTCTTAAGCTAAATTTGAAAAAATTCATATTCTCTCCTCAGTCGCGGAGTGATATTTAGTTTGCATTGTACCAGTACAATCCAGTGGGTTATCGAAGTGTTCTTTAATTCTGTTGACTTAATGCTCTATATACTCAAATACCTATGATTCTCCTTTCCACACCGATTTTACTCCCGGGCTAAACAATTTCAGTTATAATATCTCGCGCATATAAAACGCATGAAAACAATAAATACCGGGTTTTTAAGGTATTTATTTGGTGTGTACTCAAGCATATCCTGCAAGTTTCGTCAAAATCTGAGGGGTCAAGGGTCAGAGGTGTGCGATTTCACATGGAATGACCCTTGTGTGTTTGATACTTCTTGTAGTTCACGATATTGAATTGGTGCAACCATTATATGATGTTGCTAATGAAGAGCAAAACTAAAATGGCGAAGCATAAAACTTTGAGGGACACCAACTTTACCAGGCAAAATTGATGTTCAATATTTTTCCTATCAACCACGCAAACCGAAAAAAGCACGGCTCCAATTGATCGTGTAAACAAATAAAAAAGCTTCACGTTCCGATTTCCATTTGTCGGTTACCAGTGTAATAACGAGGAGATAAAACGTGGCATCTGTGCTATGGAGGGCGGTGGGGGGGTGTGCTGTCTGGGATATACCGAGTGTAAGTGGGAGTGGGATGAACGGGCTGGAAGTAATTAAAGCCATTTGCAACCACGTCGAGCGGCGAAATTCGTATTTCACCTTTCTAATTGCTTAGAGAATGAGACGTGCGTCTGCCCAAGTCTTGTTGCCGCGCCGTGGCGGCTTAAAGGGGGCCCTTACCGAGAGATCTACCTCCGAACCCAACCCGAGCCGCCGCGGCGGCGGCGTCGCGTCCTGCTCGCCTTTTATTCTATTAAAACGGGAACACAAATCATTCATGACGGTAAGAATGTAATATTACCCACTTTGATCAGAAATTCCAACATCCCGACCGACGTGCGCCCCTCGCCGAGGGCCTATATCTTTTACGGCGGGGCACCCTCTAACGTCTCCTATCGGAATTATAATTTTCATATACGTCTCATAGATAACGATAATTATTGTTACTATGATGGGAGATGAGGAGGTAAATCTTGTGGCTTGGAAATTTTGGGTGCGATGGGTTTGTGCATTGAAAGTTTGCAAAAAAAAGGATGGCAACGCACGAACGGGTTGACCGGTCAGCCGGAGGTCTTTTGCGGCTTAAAAAGTTGACGTATTGATTTCACAGCCATTTCACAGCCAAACATTTGTCGTCCTTATACGTGATATATTAGGGGTACTGCTTTTCAAAACCTCGTCACGAAACTGAATTGTAAGTAAGTGGACACATTTTTATGCTGATCTAGAACATTGGTTATGCATCAGACGTGGACAGTAATTGACTTTGTAAACATATTTTTATCTGTTGCATGGAAGTCATCTCTGGAAGTCGTCACAAATACACAAGTACGTCAGTCATTAATGGAGAGATTAGCAAACTAAACAGGACAGAGATGTGCTATACCAATGTATTTACATATACTGTATGTAATTACTATATTAACTTCGTACACAAAAATAATACTAACTATAAAATTATGAATATGAACAAACAAATATTTTTTAGAACTAAATAGTTATGTTGTTTTTGGTTTTAGTTTTTACTTTATCATTATCATACGTAGTATGACAAAGTGTTGTATTGTGTCGAAAAAAAAAAATAAGACTTTAGCGGTAATATGTGCTTTTGGATCCCCTGAACATTTTTTACCAAGGTACAAAAAATATCTGTGTATGTATGTGTGTACCCGTTTTTGTTCAATTTTTGTTGAAAAGGGTCAAAGGAACTGGATGTTTAGTCTTAGCATTTTTCAACGATTTTGCAAATGAGCTGCCATTTCTGTAATTTCGTCAAAATAGTTAAATAATAAATTAAAGTAGAGACAATTTTTTGTCATTTATGTCAATGATATTTTTATAGTAAAATTAATAGGTTAACTGCATGAGCAAATTCTATTTGATTGAGATAGGTCGTGTCTGAATTAATGTAAAACTAGTTGCCAGGATTTGACAGATATTTAGATACTAGTGACGGTATTGTCACAGCAACAGCGTTTGCAGTTTTCGTTGAGAAACAATGCTAAATAGTGTGATAAATTCATGTGCCTGGCGACATCCGATTTTTATACTACGAAATATTCATTTGTTAATAATATATAATTCTTGGGGCAAGTAAATATGTCTTTAATATTAATGGAGAAAGGTAAAGGTACCGTCGATAAACCTGTTTTTCCATTTAATATTAATTTCACATTGTAAGTACTCTAAAATAGTTGATTTATTAGGTACTAATATGTATGGGTATTTGAAAAAAGGTACAAAAGTAACATTAATTAATTTATGTCCTACATGATCATAAAGGGACATTTTTCATCTTAGATACCGGGGCAAAAACCGCTGATGTCAAATATATCAAATATTTGTCATTCAAATTGTAAATTTTAAGTCAACAATGTCAATTATTGGCGATTAAGGTAATAAGTTTGACAGTTAATTGTCTGTACTGTTACTCGGCAATGTCAATTATTGGCGATTAAGGTTATAAGTTTGACAATTAATTGCCTGTATTGTCACTCAACTCCGAATTGTTTGTATTGTTATTCAACTCCGTAGATACGCATGTCACTCGATAACGTCAAATCATTTATTAAAATTATTCAAACTGAGGAACAAAACCATTGTAGGACATTACTTGATGTTTATACCCTCGGGCGACTTAAAAGGCTCTCGGGCCTATCGGCCTTCCAGCGGTCACCCTCGGGACATAAACATCCGTGTAATGCCCTTGGTACAAATATAACTATTATTAAGGATATTACATAAACAAATGTTTAGAAATATTGAATACAAAATAACCAAATCTTCCGACTGATGATTGTAGATTGACTCCACTGAGTTCTTTTTATCGATGACATCGACTCCACAAATGTTTCTCATTAAGAAATAATTAGTTCATAAAAGAAAATATTTATCTAAAACAAAACTAATAAACCGGTTTTCTTTTTCGTATAAATAATTATTGATTTCTTTTTATAAATGTTTATTTTTGTTCGTTTTATTTTAATGTTTATACAGTCCCAATATACAGAATTAGTCAGAATTACCCCTAAATAATTCTGAAACTGTAAACAGGGTCAACAAATTGTTTGGGTTTAAACAACCGTCAATCGTTATATCGTTTAAATATATTTTTCATATACAGGGTCCATTTTATTCTGTAAGTTTGGTATCTTTCCTTTTTGTGATAAAACACAGGGTGTTTATAATTTTTTTAATTCTGGGAACAATTCTCAAAATGTTTTGTAAGAATATTTTCCCACATACATACACATTTCCTTTAAATTGCCAGTTTAAACATTTTAAAGTTAATACTATTTCTTTTTGTTATTTTTTAAAAAATGATGAAGTTTGTAAAAAATGAATCCTACAAAAAAGTCTTATAAATAAGTTTGAATTAAAAAATACAGAGGGTGTTCTATTTGCACACCAAAAATAGGTCCAGTAAGATATTTCTGATAAAGATCTAAGAAGTAATTGATCCTACCTTAACATTCTTGGATACATTTTTATGGACAACTATTATCGCAGGTTCCTCCTGAAGCTCTTCCTGAAACACACATAAACAGTGACATTACCAGAACCTTTAGCTTTTCTTAGCAAGGTACCAAAGGCCTTAGTAGTGATACCCAATAGATGCTTCAGATTTTATTAAAGCTATATTTTTCAGAATCGTTTAGGCTGTTTAAAAATCAGTAATACAATATCTCCAACGTTAATTCCGACACTCAACATTACGGAACACCCTATACGTCGCACAATTAATCCAAGCTCTCCTTGATAGATCGCTATTACACGTCTCCCATCGTATGTGCCATCCAATTTCGCGTAAATTACAATAACTGTCACGAAACGTTAGCACTTGTCGCCGGCATCTTCGTTACCGATATGGGGACGGATCTCGCGCAGGGCGCGAGCGGCAAGGGGACGGTTCGGTTCTACCCATCTCATTACACACCTTGGCGTGTAGTGTCAAGCCCAGAGCGTCGCAC
The DNA here is from genome assembly GCA_964023965.1 of Melinopterus prodromus. Classification (NCBI taxonomy): domain Eukaryota; kingdom Metazoa; phylum Arthropoda; class Insecta; order Coleoptera; family Scarabaeidae; genus Melinopterus; species Melinopterus prodromus. Next base: position 53,513,269 of record OZ030394.1, read on the forward strand.
CGTGCACATCATCTTTTGACGAATGTTCGTTGGAAAAATAAACGGCAATGCGGCGGCGGGAGATAAATCCCGACACCGCTGAAAGTGAAATCCCAGCCGAAACGCTAACGATATTCAAAACCTTTCACCCTCTTCCCCTTCCACTTCAGCGTCCTCCGGGGAGGGGGCGGAGGCGCGACGAAATTATTAAAATACTTGTCACATCTTCTTTCGCGCGCGCCGTACGAACCGGGATACGATTTTAAGCCGTTTGTAAAGTTTTACGGACCATTTATCAAACGGTGGGGATGTATTTTTTTTTCGTTTGGGGATCTTGGGCCGGATTATGTATGAAATGGATCCGATTTCTTGTCATTTCTGTATATATTTATGTGCGATATGAGTTATTATGTATTAATTAAAATGGAATTTATGATTGTCTGAGCGTTCGGCAAAAGCAATCATGAAAAGTGTATTGAACATACAATTTTGAAATGACAATCTCAACTTTTAAAAAGTGTATGCGGTTTTAATACCGGCACAGTTTTTGGAGCTCACATTTGGACACATTTAAATTCGAAAAAATCATTTCCCTTCTTGGAATAGCTCACAGAAAAATTATTTGATGTTTGATGCAACAAACTATCAGATATCCACCCCAATATTATAACTAGGGTATACATTTGACACTAAAATTATAGGTTCTTGTATGAATACATGGGTAGGTACTAGCGTGGCCGTATATTATGTCCCTTCCTTTGACGTCCATTTTCCCGGAAACCTAGGGGCAAAAAAATTTGAAAAAATTCTGGTGCTGTCCTTGATTAATATGCTACAACTCATAAAAATTAGAAAGCTGTATGTGTTGGCGGTTTCCCGATTTTTCCAAATTAAGAAGAATTGGCGCAACGTAATTGGTTTGCAACGTAAATTTTTAACTTTGATTATCAGTTCGGCTGACCACTTTGTTTGCTCTTATAAACTATATAAACTACAATAAATACAAATTAGGACCTCAACTGAAACGAAACTCTAACAAAAAACTGACGAGCCGATGTGCAAGCATTTGTTTACACAGGCAAATTTTGTTTTGCTGCACGTATTTGTCATCACTGGCGCCAGTGATTTCAGAAGGGTGCAGACTTTTCCTATCCATGCATGCATGATTTGAACTTGCATGCCAGTTGATGGTTACACATGCAATTTAATTTTACTGGTGCGCCAGTTTTTATGGGCGCCAGTAAATCCATGCATTAAACTCAGCTTAATGCACGTGCGATCCGCCACTACTTGCAGCGTCGCTGTAGATCCCTTCCCCCGCTCGCCCGATAGACCGAAGAGCGCCGCGTCAACGGCAGCAATCATGAGATGCTTCAACTCGATCTTTTGTAGGGAAAATGCAAGATAAATAATGATTATGTAATAAGCTTTAAACCTACGAATTAGTGGGTAGCCTACTATATTCGTTATTATAGCTATTTTAATAAAGGAGTTGCTGGCATTGCATAATATAGCCTTTTGTGGGTCAACCACTAATCCAATGATTTTACAAAAATGCACATTGAAAGCTAGCATTCCGCAGGTGATTTTAATTTTTTAATTCGTTGAAATCTATAGATTATTTCTGGGGTAATTAATTGTAATTAATTCTTCTTAATTTGGAAAAAACGGAAAAAACGCCAACATATACAGCTTTCTAATTTTTATGAGTTGTAGCATATTAATAAAGAACAGCATCAGATCATTTGTTCAAATTTTTTCGCCCCTAGTTCTGCGAGAAATTTGACGTCAAAAGAAGAGACATAATATATGCCCACGATAGTACATGTAGACCTATACACTTGTTAACCAGCGCCTCCACCATTTCGGTCAAACATTTAAACTACAAAAAAATAGTTAAAAGTTTGACCAAAATGGTGTTTTATAACTTTTTTATAAAAATAGCGCCTGCGAAAAATTACGTACCATGGGTACATGCGAATAACGACCAAAGTACAGTTCAACAAATTAAAAGGATGTTATTGTTTTACAATTTATAAATCCCAAACATAATAACAAATACTTAAATTCAATTTTTGTTCATATGATATGACTCGTAAAATCATCGACAATTAAAATATTACAAAGAAAATGCATATTTTTTTAGGAAACCATGGTCTAGAAACAGAGTCTTAAGCTTCTTAAATCATTTCAAGAGTCACCCGAATCGGAAGTGGCTCTTCTGAATTTGAAGTGCCAGATCAAATCTGGCAACAGAAACTGTAAAAAGTTCGAATGCACATGAGACTTGTGTCCAATAATATTTGAAGATTCTTGATTACAAACCTTATGTTAGAATTGCAAAATACACAATAGTGAAACGAGTATGGTGGCAAAACCTATAACAGAATCGAATTCCTCTCAAACTCCTGTGATAATTGAAGCTCCATGATTTTAAATTAAGAAATTGATAAAAAATCTCAGATTTTGCAGCCGGATCTTATGGTATTCGCAGTATTTGGTTGCAAAGCTGTAAGCAAATATGAAAAAAATTACGTCGAGTTAATTACCGAGTTAATAATCGAGTTAATAATTACCAGTTACATCTGATGTTATTTCTTTCATTCATTAATGGCATCTGTTAGATACTTGCGTATAACATCTAGGCTGAAGATTATTTTTAGTATTTTTTTTGTTTTTAAGGTAAAATAAAGAGCACTTCCAACATCAGTCTAAAGCCAGCCTGAATACATTGCGTTGTTCCTTTTATTAGATATTTTTTATTTGAAGATGTATTTTTTACGTGAAAACCGAACAGCAAAGACCTGACCGTCAGACAAGTAAAAGTAAACTCCCATAATTTTAGTTCAATAAAAACGATGGCAATTTTAGTTCCAAATCACTGCAAAAGCACAATTGTATGTTTTTGTTGCAAAAACATAAACATTTGCAAAATATCTACACCCCAATAATTGTAGTACAACATGGAAAACAGGTAAGAAAAATCCTTGAAAAATTTCAATATCAAAAATGGCGACCATAGGAAAACTAATAAACTAATAAACTTTGCAATTGGACTTTTCGTGCCTATGCAATGGAATCGTGTTTGTTATACAGGGTGATTCACAACGTACGGAGGAGATTGAGGAGGGAGCTAGAGACGGGAAATATAAAGTATTTTCATAATAACCTTTTTAACCAAAGATCAATAACAAGACAGTTACATCCGTTTAAAATTCATAGAAATTAACGTCCACGTGTTGAGAACCTCTGGGTTTTTCGTAAATAATGCTCTTTGTTTCCATGGAAACCCCTCTTAGCAAACCCTTGTATCACATTCAAACTGTCATAAATTTTCCAAATTGTTTTATGAAAAAGTCAGCGGTTCTCAACAAGTTAACTCCTATTATTTCATCATTTTAAAGATAAACAAATAGCTGTAACTTTTATGTTTATAAATTTTTCTTCATTTTAAATCGAACATGTGTATTAAATAACAATCAGGTATCTTCTTTTAATTTTAAAACGTCTCTTACTAACATAGTTTGTAAATAATGTTCATTAATAAATTCAACTTTAACTTGCTATAACTTCCTAGTTTATGTGTTTAGGTCAAATGTTTACTAAGAAAAGATGCTTATTTTGGTCTCCTCTTGCTACTCCTTCAATTTCCTCCGTACGTTGTGAATCACCCTGTATATGCAAACGTCCAACGTCCACTGCTTTTTTGAGTAAAAGCAGCAAAAGACGAAGTTTCAAAATTTCACTAAAAAATCACCCTGTATAAGATAAAATGTCTACTGTTCCTTTTGACCAAAAGAAAACCAATGTCATTACCCTAATTTCATTATTCTTTTCATTTCACATTAAATTGACATTACATTGGATTAAAACGTTCAACTATTGCAAAATGGTATGTTTTCAATCTTCAAAATATAAGCAATTAGTTTATCAAAGAAATGCTAGAATTTACTTAATATCTTTGGAAATAAGAGCAATTGAAATTTGTACCGGTTTTTTTTGCACACCATGTTTATGTTGTTTTATTAATTTCCATGATTATAGTTCACAGAATTAATTTATGCCAGCAATTGAGGTATTTAGCAATAGTGTGCGCTGCCTGTAAAAAAGGAACGTCAGGTATACGAAATTGAAAATAGTGATTGTAATATAGCAATAAAAAATCCTAAATACCTAAGGTTAGTTATATTCGACGACAAATAATACAAGTACATAGAATATAATTTTTTGTAACAAAAACATTAGAAATGCACACTTTTGTTTTTCCTCCAGTGTACATCCCTTTAGCGTAATTAGATAAATGTCGCAGTTTCAGCTCGGTTGCAACTGCGCTCGAAATTTTCCAACGGGAAAAGCCGAGCTCGTAATAGGATTGTGCATTTTTCGGAAGTGTCAACGAAAGTTAACGCGCTGACAAATATCGTGTGTCTCATGGCGCAAATGCGCGCATTGTTCGTTATGCCCCGTCGCAGGCCGATAGAAATATAGGTGAGGAAATCGCAAAAGTTTCCCGCCCCCCGAAAACAATTACTAAGCGACGTAATAAAAACTTTCTAGCTAGCGTCTCCTTGAAATGCGAGAGAGAGAGCGAGATGCCGTTGAGGGAATAATTTATCAAAATAGTCCGGCCGGAGAAATTTCAATTCAACTTTACCGCGGCTATTTTTAAAGGCTCCATCCCCACCATTCGACTACTTGACAAACTTTCTAGATCTCGGCGCATTCGGTGAGCATTATGATTCAATGATGTGTGGCAGACACTTCGGAAACTATAGCGTGACTGATACCGGGATTGACGACGCGTCCGCCGACGCTGGGTCAAAATTAAGTGAGTTTGCTGGTTATTATTGACCTGCAATTTAGTTACTATGAACACAATGATCACATTTACCAGTTTGAACCGTTTTTATTAGCGAATGTATAAAAGAAATGTGTTTCTTGCCAGGCTTTATGTTCAGATACTTTATATTTCCTCTAGGCCATAGCTTACGAAGAGAATGCTTGAAAATGTTTTGATAATTTTGTGTACCAATTAAGCAAAAAGTAGACTCATTTTGACCTTTTTCAAATAAAACATTTCTTAAGTTGTAGAGTCACAACAATCGGCTAATATAAACAATAATCTAATGTTTGTCTCCCAACAACAATGATAATCTTTTATGGTTTAAAACCGTTATTAAAACCGTTTTCACTAACTGCTCGTGGCTGTAACCATTTTTGGAAAATAACAGTTAAAGTTGGTTCATAGTTTAAATTGACATTGAAAGCCTAGTCTTCAAATCAAATATTTGGTAGTGCAATGGATTCAAATTTATATGGAACAAGATACGAAAATATACTTTAACTTTCTTTGTTTTATCGTATATTTGGTTAAAAGGAAAACCCAATCAGTCGTTAAAATTGTGTGTGACGGTTATACAGGGTTATTGGTAACTAAAAGTATTCCATTAAACACGTTATAGTTAGTAGTCGTAATTTGCAATTTATTTCACCCAAAATGCATGTTAACAGTTTAGAAGATATTTTAATTCTTACGATTTTTGATGTCGTAAGCGACCATACCAAAAATAATTATTGTTCTCGCAGTTTTTTCTGGTGCCTGTAGGGCTTAATAATTGTTGTCAAACAAAAATTTCAAAAGAAAAATTATCTAGGGCTAACGCAAACAGGTTAAGGAGTATTTGCTACATTTGTAACTGTAGAATTTATATTTATGTGTTATTAATCACTATGTCAACTATTTTTAAACAATTATTTCCTTCTAAAGATATCTGGCTAATAATTAGGGATTATTAATGTTCGTAATTCAGACACTCGTGATGGAATTTGCCAACGTTCGGTAGAATATGAAACGATTGTGGGTTGATAAGTATAATTATCAAATCAACAAACCGAATGTCCTAAAATAAAGTTCAATGTAGTAGATTTCTTATTTTATCCGACTAAACAGAAATATGCCTGAATTTAAGACAATGTCTGAAGTTGGGATGTTACTAATGAATACTGGTCGAAAAAGTTTAGGTCTGTTAGGAGTACGAAGACATGAAACAACATTCTGTTTCGTGTGTCTTTCGCTCAAGTTAACTGTAGGAGACTATTTACTCGCACAAGTGATATTATCTCTTTCGAAAAAATTAGAAGGCTTTTTGTTGAGATTTATACCTTGATGGATAGCTACTGAAACAATGTAGTTTTACTACCAAGTGCCTATCAAAAGTAGATATATTTTTTTGCAATAATATCTTTAATGCTTAACTTGCAGAAAATTTTGATTTATGAGCAATTACTAAGTCCAAAAGACACCATTGTTACAAAAAAGCTGCGAAAATATTTAAAAGAAACTGATTTTTCATTATCTTCAAAAATCGCAAGATTTAAAATAACTCGAACACTATACACTTTTTGATGATGCATATGAGGGTTAAATAGGTTGCAAATGACCTCTTTTTGACTACACTTTATGTTAAATCATAATTTACACACTAATTTATTTGGGCACTTTCTTGGTAATACATATCTTCTTAAATACATTGAATACATTTTTGCCTGATGATCGAAATGACACGATTGACAGCTATTAAATAAAATAGAAACTTGACTTTTTTGCTTTAACGTGTTCATTTATTATTATTAATTTGATGCGGATTAACACTTACTATGGTTTACACATAAGTTATATTTGTTGAACTACCTGCATCACAAGCGCATATACAAAAGTTACAAATATGTGTCCAGGCCAGTTCACATACACACTATAAAATAGACTTGTATTCGTGTTATTTGATGTATTAACTAGCAAATAAAAATATTTTTTATTATGCCTTTATACCCATAACGTCTTTATTAGGAACACACACACGCGAGTCGTATGAAATCAGTAGCCGTCCAAAGGAAAGAAAAAAATAACTCGACATTATCTCGTGTTGGTATTTGCCCGGATAATGAAGAACAAACCGCACGGTACCCAAGGGGAGTACACAGTGTCGAGTATATTTGTTCGTCGTCTCGTACACACATACACAAGGGTGCGGTGGCGGTCGCCGGTCCCCTTTAATTATTTATTTTGTGCCCCCGGTGTACTCGATTAACCAGCGCAATTGTTTGTTATTTCAGTCGACGACAAAAGGAGACCGAGCGTATCGGAGGCGAGGACTTGTTTTACCATTTATGTCGCGGATAGCGAATGTACGTAAATAATACAGTTGGGGCAAAATTATTGCGGATTACACAATACAATATTTTCATATCTTATAAGGTAAACGCGCGAAATTCAGACAGGTTAAGGAATTTTTGTTACATTTGTAACTGTAGAATTTATATTTATGTGGTGATAGTGACTATCTCAACTTTTTTAAACAAATATTTTCTTGTAGAGATACATGGCTATTCATTTTTAAAGAAAACTTATAATAGTTATGCAATTTGTACTATATTTTATTTAATTTTAATAATTGCCCCTAATACCGACACTAAGTGTATATTTTGTTCCGAATTCTGACACCTCAGTGAACCTAATTCAGACAGTGCTCCTAAATCAGTCACAAACATTCAAGTAAATATTAAGTGTTTTAAATATAGTTAAATAATAATTATTATTACGAAATTTTAAACATTTATGTTTGTATCTTCTTCAGTCTGTTTTCTCTCCCTGATATGTATTTTAATGTTCCTTGCATCTGAAATCCTTCGTGTTTTTCTTGACGCAGCGTTTTACTCAGTTCCCTTTTCGCTTCATTTCTTATTTCTCTAGAATGATATTTGTCGTGCTTTCTTAAACACATATTCTCTCCAAGCATTAGATAATAATATTACAGAAGAACAGTTTCTTTTTACCTTATTTTAGTGTTTCAGGCCAGAATAATGATTTTTTTCATGGAGATGGCATGAGTTCAACTATTATTTCCAAAGGAGGTGTATTAGTGCCAACATCGCTCTTTGCTGCTAGTGTATTAATTAGGGATTGTTGATGTCCGTAATTCCGAAACTCGTGTCGGAATTTTGACAAAATGCGTACAATTAATTGTAATATAGCAAACGATGAAAATATGTTATTTTCTTGTGTAAGGACAGCAATAGAGCCACATATATTACCTACTTCTAACCATGTACATAATTCCGACACACATGGCTGATTTAATGACGTGCTATATTCACATGTACCGACACCCCTAAATTTGTAAATAATAGTTGTTAAAAGAGTAAGTACAGCGTATTATTATGAAAATATCGAAAATATAAAGCATTTTTAGTCAGCTTAAATAGATATTATTAGAATTTTCTTAATTACTGGTATCCTGTAGCGATGTAAAAAGAAGTCAAATGGCAATTTACCTTATAAGGAAAAAATCACCTTTTAGCATCAAGTCAATTTGCAGTTACATTATAAAACAAATCCACATTTTGCATAACACTCAATTATCAAGATCAGTCAAACTTTTAGGTTATATTCTGAGCGTTGGAACATTGGTATAATCAGAAAGTTTGTTGGTTGATGTACAGGATGTTTGATGAGAAAAAGGAAAAGTTTTCCTTACTTTCTTAATAAAATAAACAGCCGGTATATTAAAAGTCTATGTAAGCAGAGTTTGTTTAAAAAATATGTTTTTTACGGTTGGAGAATTATGTAGGTTTTCCGGTAATGATGACTAATTTTAAAATATTATATGAATAAAAAATATTTTGAATTACAAAATGTAAAAAATACAAGCTGTTTTTAAAAAACGTTTACGAAATTTCCGTAATAAAATGAAATTATATTAAAAATATATTTGAGCGATAGTTTGTTTAAAGACGAAAAACTTTTGCATGAATGTTTTTTTGATTTTTCTTTGCGGTTGGAGAGTTATGTAGGTGTTCTGGTAATTTTGACTAATTTTAATTAATTGCTTAACACTCAAAAATGGTGCGTTTTATAAAAAGAATATTTTAATAAAAAATGTTTGGAATTAGTACTTAAATTACAAAATGTAAAAATATACATGATATTCCATTTGAAAAAAAGGTTACAATATTTCTATACTAAAATATATTAAATATATTAACAATATGTTTGAACGATGGATTGTTTAAGGTAAGAAAAACATTTGTTTGATGTTTTTTAATTTTCTTACCGTTGGAGAATTATTTGGGTGTTCCAGAATGTTGGCTAACCCTGTATATTCTATGATGTAAGTCCATCACTTATTAATATCTCAACAACGGGTCAATTTTAAAGCGATAAATCGAGTCGGACCATTTTTGGCGGATGCGCCGGGTACATTCATATCAGTACGTCGCCATAATGATGTAATTTGTCGTTTTTAACATTCCCTAGCTGGTGGTTGGTCGGTCGGTCGTGTGTGTAACAGGCACAATTCCGGTGAGCGATGTACCGCGCCACTCTTGCTCGGCTGCGAGCAATCCCTAAGAAGATATTATTTCTCCCTGGCGAAGCAATAAAAATTTGACAGACTATCTATACACCAGCCGACAAAAATGAAATACAATTTTATAGTGAGGCGGTCGCGGCACGGGGCCAAGAATAAAAAGCGACCGCGGATCGGGCAGGCGATCGAATACCCTATATGTTTCGGCCGGATGATTCCGAATCATAGCTTCCGCCGCCTCCGCCCCTCCAATCTCCCGCCCCCTCGGCATGTCTGTGTCTCGACGGGCGGATGATGATGACGATTGGTATTACACGGTGGGAACGTGAGCGGATGGAATTTAAACTTATTTTATATCTTGCTGTTCCAGAAGATAAAACACGGCGCTGTCATTTCTTTATCTTTTTATTGATATTTGTGTAATATTTAGGAGATTCTACTATTAAGTTTTTTTTTTGTTTCCATACATGCAAATAATTTTAAATTGGTGATTAGATGAAAGAAATCGGTTTTGATTTGTAAGATAAATTTTATATATCTTTCGGCAGTTACTCCATTACGAAGTGTTCTACCTCGTTTAACTTTGCACGTCTACTTTAGGGTGGTTCAAAAATGCATTGCCAAAATGTTTGTGATGATAGAAAACAACGATCCCCCAAATCGTTTCCAAATCCAAAAAGAGTGTCCACGTATTTTTTCTTCGAAATTTAGATTTTTAATGGTGCCTCTCGATGCATCAAATTTACATAAGAACATGCATGGGAAAAATACATTTTTTGGTATTTTTCGAATAATTGTTCGGGGTTTGGGAAAACTCAAGATTAAAGTTATACGACTGGTAGAGGACGTTTCAAGGAAAAATTTGACCCATTATACATATGGATTTGACACCCCCAACCCGCCCCCACAGTGCCATGAAAACTACCCTAAAATGAAAAAAATTACTTTCTTCAAAAAATAGACCGTTCTAATCATTTCATTCTTTTTTTTCTCATAGAAATAATTCGTATAAGTCTAGTGGAATGGTTATAAACATTTGTCAGTTAATTCTATTTGTTTCAATTATTCTATTTTCTCGAAAATCCGTCTGAATTCTGTTTTCTGAGGTTGAAACGGCAATTTATTATCTGAATGACATTATTCATTACAAAATTCCTTCCTTTTGTTTAAACAATGAATTATTATTCATTTTCACTTTCTTCTAATCAGCGTTTTTGTGAAATTAACTTATAAATTTCATGTTCGGGATACCTTGCCTATATTATCTAATAAACCCACATTTGCTTAAACAAATGCCATTTGTATAAACAATTTTTTTGCAACAAATAATTTTTTAAAAGCCGACTGTAATTCTCGAGTGACATCATGTATATTTGGGATGGTCTTCAATATTTCATCCAATTAGAGTACAGGGAACAGTTTCCAGACAGCAACAAATTAACATTACCTTGACATACAGTGGTAGGAAATCAGAATAAGAAATGTTGATAGAAATGATATTAATAACATTGGTTGACTTTAGGAAAATTATTATTTAAAAAAAAATTTAACTACCCAATTTCCATAAAAAGATTTTAATCAATAATTTTTTTTCGAATAAATGATATTGAAGGCGAATAATATTTTATTATTTAAACAATGGAAATCATCCCAAAATATAAATGATATCACTTGGGATATCTCGAACATAAAATGTATAAGTTCTTTTAACAAAAATGTTGACGTTTCTACCAGATTTAGAAAAAAGTTGATAATGAATTAAAATTTATGTTTAGATAATACAAGAATTTTTTTATGAATAATGTCACTCTAAGATAATAAACGGCCCTTTCCAATAAAGAAATCAGAATTCTGACGGATTAAAAAAAATGTTAATTGTTTAAACAAATAAAATTTGTTTACACAAATAGAAATTAACTGACAAATGTTTATAAACACTACACTAGACTTATAATAATGATTTCTCTGAGAAACGAAAGAGAATGAAATAATTATGTCAATTTTCTGCATTTCTACATTTTTTCATTTAAGGGTAGTTTTCAGGGCACTGTGGGGGTGGGTTGGGGGCATCAAATCTATATGTATGATAGGTTAAATTCTTCCTTGGAAAGTCCGCTTCAAGTTCTATAACTTTAGTATTAAGTTTTTCCAAACCCCGAACAATTATTCGAAAAATTCCATAAAAATGTCCTTTTTCCATGTTTTTCTTATGAAAATTTGAGGCTTCGACAGGTACCATTATGAATAAAAATTTCGTAAAAAAATACGTGTCAACTTTTTTTGGATTTGGAAACGATTTGGGGGATCGTTGCTTTCTAAATAAAAATAGCCAATTTGAGCCACCCTAGTCTACTTATTTCATTGAGGAGGCGATTTTAATCTATCTGCGGTATCTTACACAGGAATTAACTTGTAGATCTCACCCACGACAATTTAGGATTGATGATGGCGTAACTGCCGAATCATGTCTCCTATATAAATAAAATTTATCTTGCAAATCAAAAGAGTTTTCTTTCATCTAATCACCAATTTACATATAATTATTAGTAAATTGTGTGATATCATTTGTAACTGTTTAGGTGCAGATCTTGACATGCTTATGAAAACCTGTGAACAGCATTGTGTGCCGATGAGGTCTTTTTTATTTACTCGTTTTCTAAATCTAAGATTGCCTCAGTTACACGCCAAATAGCACGATCACTACGTTTACAAATAATGAAGTCCTTCCAATGATATTTTTAAAGGGATGTGCAATTTACAACAGGTCTACGTGAGCACACGGGTCCACGCACAGTTTATTGCACCCAACAGCACCTAGCTAGGAAAACTGTTATTCTCAAAGTCGATAGGGAATTCTTACAACTGAAAATATAGAGAATAAACGAGATCATCGAGTGTTAATTGAATGTTGACAATCCGACAGAAAATATGGAATTTGCACTTCATAGGAGGTAGATATTTTTCTACATTATTGCTCGACATATTTAATCCACCATTTTGAATTTTGATAACTTTACATGATATTTCGAATGAGTAATCTTAAAATCTAACAATTTTTACATTTTTGGCCGCCAAATTGAATTGGAATTTTATAAATTATACCTCATATTTGGGATCTCTATATATCAGAAGTTTTGGAAACAGGGGTCTCAGTTGATTATTAATATTTTAAACATAGCATCTTGTGAACATTGCGTTTATTCTGCGCAAACTACCATATATTTTGTCAGTATTTTGTAAAGTTTTGCAGAACGTACTTTTTGGACTAGTATTGTTTTCACCGATTCAATTAGAACAGACAATTATATATAAACAGTAACATTAGTTTGAATTCGCTTATCAATTGAGAATGTTACATCACAGAAAATCTTTACAAAACCAGGGTTGACCATGATCAAACATTTCAAATCTATACAAGTTGTATTGGTACTATTATCTGGTAGTATAATGAAACGATAATGTGCAGTATATTAGCACATTAGGTATATTATTTATTTAATAAATTGGTCAATCAAACTACTAACTGAAACTACTGAACCGTACTGAACCTATGCCACCAAATTCTGTTATGTCCAGGAATTTCAAGAGACAAGAGAATAATTTGGTTAACATGGAATATGTACTATGGATTACCTGCTCGTTGAGAATATGAGCCATATATTCCAAAAAGTTATTGAGATATTTATAAACTTCCCTTGCATCTGTAGCTAAACTGGGAGAGCTTCCGACCGGGAATTAGAAGGTTTAGCATTCAAGTCCAGGCGGAGGCATTTTTTCTTGTTAATTAGCTTATATATTACTGACGAGTTTATTCGTAAGAACCATTTCCCATGAAGTGACATAAAATTTTGCCTGAAGTTCTTAATATAACAAAATCTATTTTGATTCATTTTAATGTTTAATCGACATTTAGTTGTAATAAGAGAATCAATTCCATACTAAACAAAACAAAAAATAAATTGTTAAAAGATTTTCTTTTGTGTTATTATAATTGTAAAAATCTTCCTTGCGGATAGACCTGCCATTTCTTGGCAAACCACGTACTGTTCTTGAGCTGTGGAATAGTTAAAGTTAAATGAATTATCTAGGAAAGATTTTTATTATAATAAAGTTATATGACTGCAAACTATATGGATCATGTTTTTAGTTTAATCAAATCGATTTTCATTGACTTTAGTGTTAAATCGGCATTAACGGTTTATCAGTACGCATTGAAATAAAAAAAAGTGCAAATTTTATGAATACTAGACAACTTATTACATAATTTTTAAGGTAAAGGTATATATTTTTAGAGGTTTTAAATAAAAATCTTACAATGTTTTTGTGCCAGAAGTTTTAGATCAATGATAGCAAGTTTACAAAATGTTAAAAAATACTCGAAGAACGTGCTTGATCTTGCACTAAGAGTAAATTAAAATCTCATATTATCCCATTTTTTACCAGTTTGGACAATTAGGTATCAAACATGAGCCCTTCTATCAAATTTATTTTCGCTACTACAATTATCTCCATACTCTTTTCCACAAATCTGCAAACAACTAATAGGACAACCTGACAAATAAATAAAATATTAAAATCAAACTCATCTAACGGATGTACATTCTTCCATTATAAGTACCTACTCACAATACGTAAGCACGTGTGTACACCCACTTAGGGTTATTACAGTTTAAAGATACATGCTTTACGTTTTACGTAAGCGGGATGCATGCATATATTGCGGCCGTAATGCTCGCTCGCGGCGACGACAAATGCAGAAATAGTGGCAAGCGGCGCGGCGTCATCTGCACCGGAGATTTATGTCGCGGATTTGCAAACCGAAATTTTATAACTGGCTCTCGCGAGCCCCACATGTCTTAATACAAATTTTTAACCGCATCCCGGACTCGCACTTCGTTTATATTCACCGCCGTATTTATTTCCTGTCGTCGCGACGCTCGTTGGGATTTATTTTATATACAATTTTATGAATTTTGTACATTTGGCTGTTGGGTAATTATGGTGGAGGTGCCGGAATATCAAATTTGGCTAGCCGTTAAGGAAAATTTATAAAATTATCATATAATGTATCATTATTAGAAGATAAAAATATCTTCTAATAAATGATTGCCTAAGAGATACCAACTGTTTAAACCAGCCTGGTGATTTTATTTTATATATGTTCTCTTAAATAATCCAGATCATCGCTATCATTAAATTTGCGTATTGTCTGTTTTATAATTAGACATAATGTATTACACATTACTTTCAGCCTTAATTGAAATAATCTTCTAAAACATACTAACAGATTTTCTGGTGTTATATTATTTTACTTCCATGAGTAATACCTTCCATGGTTTGCATATTGAATAATACGTTATTTGAGTTTTTATGCATTTCTTATTGCATTGACTTCCTTCAAAGTATGTGGTTAAAATTTTGTTCGTAGTACATGTGATTAAATAGCAGGTTCAACTATATTAATAACAAAAGAGTGATTGGGCCATAATATTGCATCTTATTGCATTAATAATGACTAAACTAAATCACACAGAAAACCAGTTGAACACTCGGCTATTTAGCAACAGCTGCAAAATCAATTACATAAAAATACAACGAAATTACAAAGAAATCACCAATACCAAAACGGTCTTGTACATTCTTAATTCTGAAAAAATTGTATATATCTCGTAAAATAAGGCCTGTATTGACAAACAAATACGAAGATGTTATTCTAATACTATACTCTAATAATAATAGCAAAAGCAAAACTTAATTATCAGGCAAAAACTTAAATATTTGGTTTGGATATAAATATATATCTTCATTGTGAAGATTAAAAATATTTTTGATATTTGGTACCTACTACCTACATATTTTTATTTTTTTGCTGTTAGTTTCTGATATATTTTGAAGCTCTTTCACCAGCGTTCGTTGTCATGAGAAATGTCCGTATCGAAAAAAATATAGCGCCGCTTTCGTTAGGTAGCGACAAATACCACAAATTGTTTTCCATTTCACTACGTCGCGTCGTTCTTATATTCATTTATTCTTTCATATTCTTTCATATTCAGTAATATTTTTTATCTAATTTAAGTCAATTCGTGGCGTTATTGCAGCCACTGTAGTGCGAATCCACGCTTCAATACAGAGTGGTTTATAACTTGAGGGACAATGAAAATACCAGATTTTTTTCTTTCTGTGTTTATTAATCTACCAACGCGTTGGTTTTGTGCCAAAATTTTTAATGGTAAATATTTTGTAAACAAAGACCAATTGTAAAAAATGTGTGGTACTTAATTTTTTGCTTCGAGTTATGAACCACCCTGTATATATTTATAATAATTATAAATGTACGTCAATACTAAAAGTTACTATATCTGTGATATCTGTAAACTCCACTCGAAAAAAAAAATGTGTGGGCAAAGTAAAGGCTCTAGTCATCCACTTTGCACGATGAAATGCGCCAG
Source organism: Melinopterus prodromus (assembly GCA_964023965.1). Lineage (NCBI taxonomy): Eukaryota > Metazoa > Arthropoda > Insecta > Coleoptera > Scarabaeidae > Melinopterus > Melinopterus prodromus. The sequence goes on from OZ030394.1 coordinate 53,529,062, forward strand.
ACATTTAAAAAAGTCCTACTAAGAAATATTATCACTAATTCTATAAATTCTTTGTAGTCTTCCCTTTTATGGTTTATTTGATACAGCTTATAGATGCATCAATTTTTTCTTCTACATTTAAACTATTCTGTATGCCGTAATCGTCGGTTGTGCCTAGGTTGTAATATTTTTTGATAATTGTAACCCAAAAAAAAAAACAGTAATTTTTTATATGGCATATATGTTTCGCATTTGTTTTGGCATTAGAAATTCGAATACAGGAACGAAAACAATTTACTAAATGTAGTAGAGACGTTGCAAATCGAAAAGTTTGTTTTCATATTTTTGCTCTAACGTACCATATACTATTTAGACGACGGCGCGGCAACGTGGCATTGTAAAATTCTAGTTTCGTATAAATTATTTAATGTTTAAGTAAATATTGTTATTAGACTCAACCAATGGACGATACTTTTATATCATAATAATAACTTTCTTATTTAAAATGAAACAATTATACAAAATTTTGACATTTTCAAACTTCAAGTCGATTTTGGCACCCCTTCCCTTATCCAATAAGTTTTTTTTTCAGGATTCAATTTATAAAGATTAGAACAAGTAGTATGAGTCCATCGTGAAACAAATTTGTTCGGCTGTACTCCTGTACCTATCAGAAACTGTTGTTATCTAAAAGTTTTGTCGTTTCCTGATGTTTTAATTATATATATCCTGTACAAAAGTAACGTAGTCTAACAGATGTTTACATATAAATCCATTAAGAGTTTATATATGAATACGATAGTGTTAAACAAAATTGTTATTATTTATTAGCGTATTAAAAGCTGTTTGCATATTTGTTACAATGAGCAATGGTTCTTAAGGATGTGCTTTGTTTCTTTTGTAACTTACCGACAGTAGTTTTATTACAACGGTATAAAATACTAGTGTACGCGCTTATACGTTACTCCATGTTTAGAAAAATTTTCATCAATAATAATGCCAAGAGATGTCCACTTTAACTACATTAGTGTCACTACATTATGCAATCGATACGTATGTCCAACAGCTATTAACTTAGATTTAGCTACATTCAGTTCATGTTATTGTCATTAAACCATGATTAACAAATTCAAGTCTCTCGTTTAAGCTACCATGCAATTATATCGCTGATGAACAACAAAAAAAAACTGTTGGCCCAAGCACGGTTCCCTGGGGAACACCGAAAATAGTCGACTGTTTTGATGACACAGCACCGTCGAATCTAGTCTGCCGTAATCTGGCGTGACTGTACTGAAAAAGCAGCCCAACACAGCACAACCCAATTTTTAAGTTTACACAATAACAAATGTCTGCTGTTTTGAATGTGAGTTTAAGACCTAGAAATACCGCACAAACTATATTTTGTTCATTTAAGGATTGCATCCACTGCAGTAAAATCGATTGATGTTAGAAATTAGCTTTTCGATAGTTTTATTTTATTATATATTTTATTTGGTTGTATTTATGTATTTGTACTACTTATCTTATTATTCATGTTTTTTTACAATAGGTTTTAACTGTGGCAATATTATTTCTGCAAATGATTCATATTCCATAATATATACTCAGTTTTGTCACTTTTTGTCGTTTATAACTCTATTCACTGATGCCCTTGAAAAATAAGGATTGAATTGATTTGATATATTGGTTTCTTTTGAGCATTTTCCTTACTGAAAAAGTATGTCTTTTTTGCAGATTTAACAGGTTCGACACTGTCATGAATTCGAACACAAGATGGATTCAATAGAGCAAAGATGTTGGCAAGGGTGAGTAATTAATAATTATCATCGAAGGCTTATTAGAGACGCCATTTACATTTAGAAACATCATAACAAAATGAGAAACACACGAAAGTGTTAGTTCCAGATTTGAGCAGTGAAGTGCAAACTAGGCATATAACGTAGAAAGCAATTTCCGCTACATATTTAACAATCATCGTCGAACAAAACCATTTATACGTAATACTGCACAGGTACAGATTGAAATAAAGCATTGCGCTCACAATTGTAACAGTATTTCATAATCATATTATCATATTCATAATAATTACACATCGGTCTTATCCGAAAACAACACTAATAAAAGCACAAATCAGATTATAATACCACAATTCATCAAATTCATGCATAAAACATTTAAAACGTTACTATACAGCTAATACATATAATACGAAACAAACTCCAATAAGTAGGTAATATGTACGTAATTTACCATAATAAACACCAGAACTACTATAGCTTTGAGTACTGTTGTTTTCAGTCCCCCCACTCCGCGACTGTAGCTATGTTACCGCGGCAGATAAGTAACCAGTGCCGTTGCCTAGCAATGTCAACAACTCGCTAGGTCCTTCTCCGCCATTTTTGCTCATTTGTTGTGTACAGTAAAAATGTGAATTTCGTTGTGATTTTTGATCGGTTTTTTCGCGGGACAAACGGTGAATTACCTTGTATAAATTAGTAGAAGCGTGCTAAATGTAATTTGTGATGTCTTGCGTACGGTTTGTGACGAATTTGTGCGGATTTACTTACAATATCAACGTGAAACCGGGATTGCTTAAAGGTGAGTTTTTTTGTATGTTTTGTCAAGGTTTTATGGAGGATTTATATGGATTTCTGTCTCTAAATTAGGTATTTTCTACTGTACAGAAACGATGTTCATAAAATTCTGCACAAAAAAGGCATTTACCATTTATGCTTGTAATCAGTAAGTGGTTGGTTCTCAAATTACTAGCGCACCAATATGATAACTTATTTTTACTAATTTTAGGCTAATTTTAGCCCAGTATCGCAGGATTAAGTTTATGAGTTCTCAAGAAGAGTTGGACAGACAGTTTTGTTGAATATTTAATAGAAAAGAATAATTGACGGAATTAAATGTAAATATAGAATCATTAACAAAAGAAAAGGTTGATATTTAAATATGAATTTAATAACACAAAAAAGTGGACACGTATTTTTTGTTGTTCAAATTATGATTTTTAACCGTGGCTATCGAGGCCTTAAGTTTAGATGGGAAAATGCATGGGAAGAAGGCATTTTTTGGTATTTTTCAACTAATTCTTCGGTGTTTGGGCAGACTTAAGATTACTTAAGGATGTTCCAATGAATAATTTAAACTATTATACATATAGATTAGACGCCCCCCAACCTACCCCCATAGTGCCCTTAACTACCTTTAAATGAAAAAATGTACATTCTTCAGATGTTTGATCCTTCTAATCATTTCAGTCTAGTGGAATTTGTCAGTTAATTTACGTGTGTGTAAGAAATTAATATTTGTTTACTTTAAATAGTTCGTTTTTCTCGAAAATCAGTCTGAGTTCTCTTTTCTGAGTTCGAAATGGCAAATTATTATCTTATAGTGACATTATTTATTAAATAATTTCTTGTGACAATAGGTTTTAATTGTGGCAATATTATTTCGTCAAATGAATCAAATTTTGTGAGCTTATGATTCATATTCCTCAATACATACTCAGTTTTGTCACTTTTTGTCGTTGTTATCGCTATCCACTGATGCCCTGGAAAAATAAGGATTGAATTCATTTGATATATTAGTATCTTTTCAGGATTTTCCTTACTAAAAAAATATGTCTGTTTTGCAGTTTCAACAGGCTCAACTATCATGAGTCCGGACACAGGATAGATTCAATAGAGCGAAGATGTTGGCAATGGTGAGTAATTACTAATTATCATGGAAGGCTTATTAGAGACGCCATCTACATTTAGAAAAATCATAACAAAATGAAAAGCACACGAAAGCGTTAGTTCCAGATGTGAGCGGTGAAGTGCTAACTAGGTGTACAAGGTGTCTCACGGAACTGGTACGTTAGAAGTTTCTCATGTTCTACTACTTCTGGTAACTTGAAGCTTTTGGAGTAGAATTTACTCTATCTGGGCTCTTCAGCTAAAATATTGTCAAGTTAACTGTCACGTCCGGTCACCGGAAGTCGGTATCAACTTTATTATTTTAGATGGAATGATATAATTTTTATTTTATTTTTAGTTTCTATGTATCAAAATACATCATTTTTGATAATGAATGTTTCCGTATACCTAAATATTACAATTTTTGATTTTTATTGATTTTACAAATTTTTGGTGATTTTCGCGGTAAAATTGAATATCTCGGTTATTATTGAAACTAGAAGCTTCGTGATTGGTAGTCCAAAACTAGAACCATAACCAAATACGATGACATCATGATATATTATACAGGGTGTTTTCTAGTTCATCACGATATATTATACAGGGTGTTCTAAATTTATAACACAATAATTGAATTTTCAAACGTAAAAACTCATTTTTTTTCAAATGTAACAGCCTGTATATCGATATTCCATTCGATAGGAAATCTTATTCCATATCGATCCCTATATCTATCTTTAATAGTTTTTGAGATATTATCAGTATTAAAGAATGCAAACTAAATTTATTTTTCATTTATAGGAATGTAAAGGTTTGTTAAAACTAAAATAATATATTTGGGGTATCTATCTCAAACTAAAACATAATTATGTTATTCGAAATTTAGCCCGTTCTGCTCCAAACATTTTAAAACTCTTCGCTGTACTTCTGTTAAATTTTGTGAGCTTTGTGGCCACTGCCAGGGTCTCCTATTTCCAACCACCTATCGTCAAACATTTGATTAAGTTGAATGGATACCACATGCGAAGAATGTGCCGGTGCACCGTCCATTTGATAAAAGCAGTCGCGTAAAATATTGAAGGCAAGAGTTTCGCAATTGTTCACACATCCACGCAAAATTTCTAAATATCTATCACTATTTAAATTTTTGTTGTAAATTTTGTATCTAATTTCGTCCGCCATTATTAAATGGGAGCATTCAAAATGCACTTAAAGAAAAAGTGACAATATCTCAAAAACTATTAACGATAGATACAGTGAACCCTAATATTGATTGATAGGGAATAAGACTTCCTATCGAATGGTGTATCGGTATACAGAGAGTTCCATTTGAAAAATGAGTTTTTTAAGTTTGAAAATTTATTTATTGTATTGTAAATTTTGAACAGCCTGTACAAGATATCATCAATATAGATCAAGATATTGTCTGAATTGGTTAGGCTTACAGTTTTGGACTACAAATCATGAAACTTCTAGTTTCAATAATAACCGAGATATACAATTTTAAACGTAACCGCGAAAATCAGCAGAAAATTAGTAAAGTAAAAAAAATCTAAAATGGTGATATTTAGGTATAGGGAAACCTTATCAAAAATGATGTATTTTGATACGTAGAAACCAAAAATGAAATTAAAATTATGTCATTCCATTTAAAATAGCAAAGTTGATACCGACTTCCGGTGACCGGACGTGACAGTTAACTTGAGAATATTTTAGCTGAAGAGCTCAAGATCGAGTAAATTCTAATTCAAAAATTTCAACTTTCCAGATATAGTAGAACATGAGAAATATTTAATGCACCAGTTCGGTGAGACATCCTGTATAAGGTAGAAAGCAATTTCCAATCAATATAAAACAGAACATTTAAACGTGATACTGCGCACGTACATATTGAAATAAAGTATTACGCTCACAATTGACACGATTATAGTCTGTCCACGGATCCCGGTTGCCTTATGAGGGTCGTAGCAATAACAGTAATGACGGGGGAAAATTTAAATGAGACAGTTCTCCGGTACCTGAACGTTCGCTTAACCCTTCCTCGCTGGTTCGGCCGGGCCAGAGGCGGGTTTCAAATAACTAGAGATATATGAACACCTGCACTTCCGGTCTAATACGGCACGTACGTAATTTCTTCCGGGCGCCCGAGTCCGGAGACCCGAAAAGCCGAAGGTAAAGCGGAAGCTTGGAAAGCGCGCGCCCGCCCGAAAATGAGCGGGTTTACATAGTTATGTGACACTTGGAGATATCCCCTCAACTTAAAAGTATTTAATTAAGATTCTCATAATGAATAACCGGCGTAAAATCGGCTCCCCGAAAAGGCTCATTACTATTCAGATGCTCGTAGAAGTTTAATCTCTGCGATACCAGCCATTAGAATTTATATTAGTTTAATTTTGGAATTCGCGTCTTTTGCAATCATCTTGCGGAGTGTCAAGCAAGTTCTGATGTCGGATGGTCTCCGGAGTCATAAAGTTATAAAGTTAATTACGTTCTAACAAAAATGAAGTCTGTAAAATTCACAATCATTCCGTGTATTTAGTAAAAATGCTACATAGATATTAAATGGCAAGATGTTTGATTATCTAGTATGTGGACGTTTTTCTTTAGAATTGATTATTATATTTGTTTCTCGTACACTTTTTGTTTATATTATGGTGACCGATTTCGATTTTCGTGTTATATGAGTGCCACATATACAGTTTGTAATTAATTTATTCATATTTATTCTTTTATCTCTACAATTTAATGTCTAATTTTAAAATGTGTGTGAAATAAAATAGCCTCCTATCTTTCATCAGCCGACAAAAATAATCACAATTTGACACATTCGTCATTTGCATAATGAATTCCAATTTTAATTTTAATATGTTTGAGATTGAGTTTAATGGTATATTTTATATATTTGACACGAGGGTCTGATGATGCTAAAAGCGATACCGGTCACCCTCTAGATTATATAATTAAAGAAATACACGAGAAACAAGTTTAATTATTTTCTCTATAAAATAATAATGTTAAAATGTATTTTCTTTAATATTAAAACCCTTATGGGTAAAAGATTAATGTTAATAGTTAGTTTATATAATAAATTATTCAAATACCCGAAAATTAACAACAAAAGACAAAGTTAACGATAATTTACATCGACTATTATTTAGGTATGAGGAACAAATATTTTTTGACACTGAAAATATTGTTTTATTTTTAGAAATTGTAGGTAATTAATCGGTGTTACCCTTAAATAATCACGGTTTTGATGGACGTTGAACAAGCCTAAAGTCACAATAATTTTTATCGACAACCTATGGAGGTAGTGTGGCAAAAATTACATGACATGCTTGCTGAAAAAAATATTTATAACTTTTTTAAGATTTACACAACTTTCATACATCGAAGTATTGGTAATTAATGAGAGTAGTCATTTGACGATCGAAAACTGTACTAACTTAAATAACACTATAACGTAGAACAAACTTTTTGTAGCTAAAATGTATTTAGTCGGAGTAGTCATTATATTAAATTAAGTACATTAAAAATACTCAAATTATTTTTATTTATCCATAATAAATTTGCTTGCCACAATAACTTGCTTACATACATAAGAATTTTGGTTTTTATCTTTGAGGATATTGCCATTCACAGATTTCCAATTATGTACTTAGTACGCAAAAAACTGCAAACAGAAATTGTGTGTTTAGTGTAATTTTTAAGATAGTACAAAAAAATACAGATTGTAAAACAACGCTTAAAAAAAATAAGAATAACTAACTTTAAGATCTACGGAAGCATAGCTATTAGGTTGCAACTTGTTCGTTATTGTTTTTGCTGTTAGCAATTTAGTTTATCGTATTTCTGGCAAATTAAAGTATTTGAAGATTTTCTTAACATTGACAGGCGGTGGTCAATGGTCAGTATTATTTGACCACACTCAACACATTTTAAGACGTATGTCTTAAAATGTCTAATTTTGCTTACATTCTTGACGACGCGATACAGACAAACCACAATAACAAACCCTAATCTGTAAGTTGGTGTCGCGTCGTTTGAATTTAAAGACGAAACGACGAAAATCTTGAAGACAATAGGGGCACAGTGATAATTTCTGGAACTTTATGAAATGAAAGCCACACCGGTCACCACCCTCTTTATGGCCCAACAAACTTTCAGTGAAGGTTACTTTGACGCCTCCTTTGTTTCAATATTATTCCAGCTGAGACGCGAAAGCATCTTAATTAAATGACGACCTCCGGATTTTTGATGATTCTCAAACTGTGCGACTGGTTAATAATTCTAAGTAAAGCTAATGAATAAGAAACCTCTTTTGCTTTGTTTCTTTCGTTTGAGGCACCGGTTTGGCTATTTAAAACATCATCAGCCTAAATTTTCAATTGGAAATATGGTGGTAAGAAAATAAAAAAAAAATAATAATTTAACATATGACTTATAAGAGATCATTTGATTATGGTAAGTTATTATAGGTATTCGATGATATTGTTATGGCTAGTTAAAGATAAATCTAAAAAGTTTAGAGTTAATTGTTTTCGATCTCCTATTTAAAGTTATATTCAAAGTTTGTTGTGATGGTTGTTAATATATGCCAAGAAACTGTTGAGGCTTAATTCAGTACCTCTTCATATACAAAAGATATCATCGAGATATCTGATTCACTTTACAATCTGTGACTCATTAGGGTAATACCTATCTCTAATTCTAGTTAACTAATAAAAGTGATACTGAAATAAACCAAAGTAATGCTTGAAATATAAAACAATACTGAGTATCACATACACACGGAATGGAAATTTTAAATTAAATTAAAAATCACAGCCACGTCCTGTATTTGGGCCAGGGACGATCTGATACATTTTGAACAATATTTGGTGTCTCTGATTCCGAATGTGTTGTCAGATTTTTTGAACAAAAATGGCGGGTTTTGAGCGGCTACTAAAAATTTAATAAAATCGGGTTTATTCTAAAAATTATTTGCTGTGAGATTAGAAGATAAATAAATAAAATAAAATTCAAAATAGCGGATTAATTACGGCGACCAAAAGATGATGAATTGTAAGTTTTATTTCCTTACCTAAACTTAGTTCCCGTAACATTTGAAGATTCCAAATACAAACTATCCTATCAGATTTTCAAAATAAATTCAAAATGGCAACAAAAAATAAAAAAAATATCTCGTGTTACCATAAAACATATGTCATGTCCCATTCTCATTTTTAAAATGGTGAATTGTACAGACAAATTGCATACATATAACGCAATAATTGGGATGTTGGTGTACAAGTTAACTATATCAAAAGAAAGATTTCCAGTTCTAATAACTTAAAGTAACTTATTGCAAATTAAAACAAACACCATTCATGTCACTTAACAATTTGTCTAAAAGGGGTCTAAAAATTTTGTAAAGCCTAAAAAGGCTTCTACATACATACATACATATATTTTTCTAAAATTACTAGACATAATGACTTTCATAACGTATTCATAATGCAATTGAACTTAATCAGTTCGTTTCTGATTTGCATAGTTAACTTAAAAGTTAATTTTGTTAATTAACAACTGAAGAATTCATGCCTTTGTGACCAGATTTATTAATTCTTCTTGAAGGAATAAACGTAAAAGCAGGTATTGTGACATATTGGTGCCAGTAGTGGGAGTAATCCATCAAAGCATGTATTTGTGATAACAAGTCTAAAACAATATCAGAAATAAAAGTTTCTTGACTATGTAACGTTCAACAACCAATGCATTGATGATCTTTCAGCAAAACCTCATTAAACCACAAGTTTAAATAATACGATACGACTTCCACTTAAGCATGTATGTACATATTTGACTCTCTATTCTGCATTTTATATCAAGTTCTGTATTGGGACACAAATCGATATCCTGCCCATATGTACAGGCCAAACCTACATACTTGAAACTACATATCTCCAACTTGACGAACTAGCCCAACCAGCCTACTACCGCAACTGTTCAACTTTTACAAAATTTAATATTTCAGGAAACTTAACTTTGCCATTAATGTCCTCCACGTCCTCTTGCGTTCCACCCCCTCATCCCTCCCACTTTCCATCCCTCCTCCCAAGTCCTCGGGGGTGGAGGGGTGGCGTTATGAAGAGAACGTATAACGGCAGACGGGGAACAATCATCAAATTGTAATCAGAACGCGTTCTAAATCACGGTTGGCGCGCGACTCTGAACATCTGTCGCCCCCCGCGTCTGCATGTAGAGAGAGCGGCGGGCGTTTCAGGAAGGACTCGCTCCTGTGAGTCCTGCAGCCGTTAGTGTTGTCCTGCTGCTGCTGTTGCGTTCTCTCAATGCCTAGAGATAATATTAGGCACGCGACGATGACTTTATAATGCTTAATGTTGGACACCGACTGTGCGCTAGCAAGTGCACGCCGAAGAAGGGATTTCGTCTAGAGAAGTTTTGATCGGGTTTAACGCTCGGATTGGTTTACTTCCGGTTTACGAGGAGGGGTTGTTGTTTTTATTTCTGCAACAGTTAACGCTTTTTTTGTGTTTACCAGGGTAAAGTGAAGTTGTTTAGACTACAGCAAGCCATTATCCTAAGTTCTTTCTTACTGCAGCTCAAATCCAATAATTATGAGAAATCAGCCCTATGCCAAAAACTGATAAACGAATTTGATTGATTTTTTAGGATGAATAGACGCCTAATCCCATTTAAAATGAAATGCCTGGTGATAGATGAATAAGTCTACCGCAAGAGGTATTTTAGTTAGCAACCAAAAAGAGAAAAATAGCTTTTTTAACAAAACAGTTGTCACATGATATCACAAAGAACAAAGTTTTTTTTTTTCTCAAATTCGTGTTAATAATAAAAACATCTGTGTTTGCGATCATTAAAAAACCGATATTCATAGAGATCAGGTACTCACACTCAACAGAAATGCGACAGGATATTTATATGATATATTAGCAAAGAATCAAATTTTACTACGTATATTTTGAATACAAAAAGTTGAACTGGTATAACAACGGATTAATAATTATGATTGAATTTCTATTTTAAACGCCACCTTATGCATAAAGACGTATATGTGATCGTCAAAAATTCATAAAGGTTGAGTTTAGGAATGTATAATATACTAATTCTTTGTCATTGCATGTTTAGCTTCAACAAATCAGTAAACACCATTCTATCTTATGATTTGATGCAACAATTTTCTGGTAGGTCCCAGCAATGGGCTAGGATTTCTAATTATCCACACAGAGTACCATACTAATAAATTTACTATGGTAGCGTTTTTAAGTATGGAAGCACTAGGGTTTAAACATCTCTAAAACGAAAGCTATATTTATTAACCTTTTATCGCTACTTTGTTATATGGAAGTTTAGTTTTAAATAATTTATATTGTACTTTATACATCCCTTGAATCTTAAAACTAAAAAACAAAACTTGTTCAGTCACTGAAAATGCTCACAGACATTAAGATATTGAAAAATGCATATAGCAGAGGTGCTTTTAGCTCATCCCATTGCAAAGGCTGCAGCTATAAGTTGCTAAATGAATTGCATCTTGAAAACGAGAGACAAAAAACAAAAACGCAGTCCAGCCATGCATTAGAAACCAGTACCTCTAGCTAAGGCCCAATTACTTGCTTCTAGTTACTGTATGATCCGAACATAAACAAAAAACAGCTAAACGCGATTCCTTATTTACCCTGTTCCATATTACAGCTTAAATTTACTGATGCTACCTATATCCTTACCATGGCAGTATTATTGTATATTTTAGGCTCGCATAAATAAAACTGAGTTGCTCCTGTTTGACTTTTTGGTAACACATAAAGCGCAAATCACCCTAAGAGCCACCGCAGCATACTGCGACATTTTGATAGGCCGATGGTTTGGAGGGTCTTTTAATTACTATTAGGACAAGTGCGCACATTCAAACGATTTGAATTTATTTATGTATTTGAAGTACAATCCGACTAAGCTATAGGCAGTGACTATCATCTCCCTTTACAAGTCGCAATATGTAATGAATTTAGAGCTGTGAATTATATGCACTAAAAACAGGAATGCATGCGCATATATATGCATATATTTTGTAAATTATATGCACTTCATCTTACTAAATATGCAGACATACTACTGGTACAAAAGTATGAACTAATTAATGCATTGCATAAGTCAATGCGGAACAAATCATTGCCTGTATGTTTTGACGTTGAAGCAAACGATCGGTCTAATGTAAGCTGTGGTAAAGATTTGAATTGCGTAGATATTGTGACGATCTTAACAGCCGCGAAGGCGCCAGAAGTTCGAGGTTATTCTCGAGGCGGCCCATTCCAGAGAGATCTATCCGGACGGCGAGTGCGAGAAGCGACTGTTCTGTGCCAGCGTGGAAGATTCCTGAAGGGTCCCGCACGGATCGATACGGGTATATAAGCGAGCCGTCGCTCGCTACCGGCAGTATTATTCAGAGTGAGGTCGGAGCGCGGGCGCGATTATTGATCGACATAAATAGTTAGAAATAAATACAGTGTAAATAAATGTTTATAGTAGCCTTAAGTGACAGTTAGTTTTTAGTGTTCGTGTTTAGTGTTCGTGTTTAATAATTAGGTAATAAGACTGTAATAGTGTTAAATAAATTAGTTCACTATTTTAATATACCGAGTGTTTTAATTCACACCTTAACGAACGAAAAACGCGACATTGGTGTCAGGTGTCGGGTGTGAATTAGACATTAGTGAAAATAAAATTTAAGTGAAATAAATCGGACTAATTAGCGTGCGTGAAAATGGCGAAACTAGCGGACTTAAAAGTTAGTGAGCTGAAAAAGGAGCTGGAGGAAAGGGACTGCGATACGACGGGAAAGAAAGCGGACTTACAGGAGCGGCTTCGTAAAGCATTAATTGAAGAAGGCAATGACCCGGACAACTTTGCTTTTGCTAGTGCAAGTGATATCAGCCAAATGCTGCAAGGTTTGGAGGCCGACCTGGCTAAAGTGTTAGAAAATTCCACCGACCTGGAGACTAAACTGCTAGAAAATTCTGCCGACCTAGAGGCTAAAGTGTTAAAAAATTCCGCTGACCTGGAGGCTAAATTGCTAGAAAATTCCGCCAACCTAGAGGCTAAATTGCTAGAAAATTCCGCCGACCTGGAGGTTAAAGTGTGCGAGCTTGGGGAAAAGCTAGAAGAGAATTCTGCCAAACTGGAAAAAAAGATGTTAGAAAACAATGCCAATCTAAAAAGGGAATTACACGAAGAAATTTTAATAAAATCTTCTACACTGGAAGAGCGAATTCTTTTGATGGAAGGCAGGATCCAGGAAGTTCAGAACAAAATCACAACGTTGGACGTCAACACCTTCGAGGAGTTGCCCTATCAACCTTCAGCAATGGACAACAAGAGCAAAGTTAGTGGCAATCCGGAATCCGTTGGGCTGATGCGCCTCAAACCACCGCAATTTGATGGTTCAACGTCGTGGAATGTTTATCAGCGTCAGTTTGAAGCGGCTGCAAAAGCGAACGGTTGGTCATCCAGGGAGAAGGCGACCGCCCTTACGTTGGCCTTGAGAGGAGATGCTGCTGCTATCTTGCAAAGAATGTCCCCGGAAGAGCAAGAAGTCTACGACCACCTGGTGAGACACTTGGAGACGCGTTATGGCCAGTCACACCTGGAACATGTCTACCACACTCAATTGAAAAATCGGTGCCAGAAGTCAGGGGAGCCCCTACAGGAATTTGAGGCAGATACGTCTGGTTCGACTGGCATATCCAGATGCCCAGGAAAAGATCATGGAACGTTTGGCGGTTCAAGCATTCCTGGACGGACTCCGTGATGGTGAAATGAAGCAAGCCTTACTACTAGCACATCCACCTAAGCTAGTTGATGCACTAACACGGGCCCTTGAATTCGAAGCTGCCAAGAACACGAACAAAGGTCAAGCTCGTGGGCGACAAGTGATTCCAGGAGAGGACGACTTCGAAGAGTCAGTCAAACGGATCGTCAGGGAGATCAATAGAGAACGCCAGGACCGGAAGTTGGAGTGCTGGAAATGTGGCAAGGCAGGCCACATAAGAAGACGCTGTCCAGAAGGCGTCAGTCCCACTTCCGCCAATCCGGAAAACTAAAAAAGGTCGACGCGAGGGGGCGAACGTCGACCTGTATTCAGCAAGCCCCAGCAAATACCGCCCAGGTCTCCTCACTGCAACACCATGCCAACAGTGTTTTCGTCGACGCGTGCGTGGATGGAACCCTCCGCACTGTGCTGCTGGATACAGGTGCGACGAAGACAATCATAAGGCCCGACATAATAAAACCTGCAGCTAAGGTTCGGCAATCAAAATGGCGTCTACGCACAGCAACGGGAGATCAAGCAAAAGTGCATGGTGAAACAAATGTCATGTTTACCATCGGGAAAGCCACGTTTGACCATCCTGTGATAGTGGCTGAGATTGAGGATGAGGTGATCATCGGGACAGACATAATGGACACCAAGGGCTTCGAGTTAAGCTTTAGGCGGGGAGTTCTGCGGGTAGACGACGAGGAAGTTGTTTTACATCGAGAAAAGAATTTAAGTGTTCAGGTCCTACTCCCGGAGGAGACACTGATACCAGAACGGAGCGAGATTGTTTTGGACGGCTGCATTGATGGCAAGACCACAGATGGTGAGATAGTCATGTTCGAACCCGTAATGCATGACGAGGCTGTTGGTCGAGGAATAGCGGTCGGAAAGGCCCTTGTGCGGGCTGGCAGGAGTATTCCTGTGAGGATAATGAACGTCAATAACTATCCTGTGTTATTAAAGGAGGGCACGGAGTTAGGACACTGCTCTGGAGTTTCAGCGATACTGCGACAGGTTACGGCCGTGGAATCCAGCCGGGAAGCCATTCCAAAGGAATTAGAAGTACTGGTATCGTCGTCAGGCACCGGTCTAAGGCCAGACCAAAGAAGGAGGCTGAGACATTTGGTCCATAAGTATCGAGATATTTTTGATACTGGGAAGAAAGGGAGGACAAATATAATCCAGCATAAAATCAATACGGAAAATGCTCGTCCCATTCGGCAGACAGCTAGAAGGCTACCGCTGGCTAAGAGAGAGGAGGCTGACAAGATTATTGAGAGTATGGTCGAGGAAGGAATCATAGAACCATCCAGCAGTCCATGGTCTTCACCGGTGGTACTGGTAAAGAAGAAAGACGGCTCGACCAGATTCTGCGTTGACTACCGGCTGCTAAATAATGTGACCAAAAAGGACAGCTATCCTCTTCCTCGCATCGATGACACTTTGGACACCCTGGCCGGATCGAAGATCTTTTCCACGCTGGATTTGAAGAGCGGGTACTGGCAAGTTGAATTGGCCCCCGAAGATAGAGAAAAGACAGCTTTCACGGTGGGTGCTGGATTATGGCAATTTAACGTGATGCCATTTGGACTGTGCAATGCTCCTGCTACTTTCGAACGACTGATGGAAACGATTTTAAGAGGACTGTCCTGGAAGACATGTCTGGTCTATCTTGACGACATTATTGTAGTAGGAAAATCGTTTGAAGACCACATGCGAAACCTAGAAGAAGTGTTCTTGAGGCTACGAGGTTCAGCACTGAAGTTGAGCCCAAAGAAATGTCATCTATTTCAAAGAGCTGTGCAGTACCTGGGTCACGTTGTTTCCAGTCAAGGAGTGGCGGTTGACAAGGCAAAGATCCAGACTGTCAAAGATTGGCCAGTTCCCAATGACAAACATGAGCTGCGCAGCTCCTTGGGATTATGCACATATGCCATTCAATGGATTTGCCAACATCGCAAAACCATTAACCAGGCTCACCGAAGGAGAACGAAAATTCCAGTGGTCCCAGGAATGTCAAGAAGCTTTCGATCACCTAAAAGGGGCTCTGATAAGCGCACCTATCTTGAGCTATCCCCTACCTGAAGGAAAATTTGTACTGGACACCGACGCTAGCAATGTGGGCATAGGAGCCGTGCTGTCCCAAATTCAGGATGGGCAAGAAGAAAAAGTCATAGGCTATTTTAGTAAAACGTTGTCCAAGCCAGAGCGTAACTACTGCGTCACCCGCCGAGAGTTGCTAGCTGTTGTGAAAGCGATGGAGCACTTTTACAAGTACCTCTACGGAAGGAAGTTCCTGCTACGAACAGACCATGCAGCTTTAAAATGGCTCCTTCAGTTTAAAAGTCCAGAGGGACAAGTGGCAAGATGGATAGAGAGGCTACAGGAGTTTGACTTCGACACCGAGCACCGAGCAGGGAGAATCCATGGAAATGCAGATGCCCTATCAAGAAGACCGTGTCCACGGGACTGCAAGCCTTGCCAGCGGGCAGAGGAAAAAGACGCTGACTTGTGACGAACCACCATAGTCGACGATACTTGGCAAAATAGAGATCTTATAAAAGACCAAGAGGAAGATCCCGATATCCAGATAGTCCTAAACTGGATGAAAGAGGAGAAGAAGCCAACCTGGGGAGAAGTTGCCAAGTATCCTCCTAACATCAAGTCGTATTGGGCACCATGGGACACCCTAATTCTGGAAGATGGACTCCTGAGGCGGAAAATAATTGACCACGACGGCCAAGAGGAAAGAAGGCAAATTGTTGTGCCCAAATGTCGGATTGCGGAATTGCTAGAAGAACTCCATGCCGGTGTGTCAGGAGGACATCTCGGAGTGACAAAGACGCTGGGAAGGGTGAGGGAAAGATTTTACTGGGTCAATAGCAAGGAAGACGTAAGGGACTGGTGCAGAAAATGCGTTGTATGTGCGGCAAGTAATGGGCCGCAGAGAAAGCAGAAGGCTTTGATGCGCCAGTATAACGTGGGAAGTCCCTTTGAAAGGATTGCTATTGACGTAGCCGGCCCGTTTCCCGAATCCGAAGCAGGAAATAAGTACATCGTGGTCGTGATGGACTACTTCAGCAAATGGGAAACCAGGAAGCCTCAACAATTGCCGACGCCTTGGTGAAAGAATGGATTTGCCGATTTGGCGTACCTTTGGAGCTACATTCGGACCAAGGGCGAAATTTTGAATCCAGTTTTTCCAGAACATCTGTAAGACGCTCGGAATCAAGAAAACAAGAACTACTGCGTTACACCCGCAGTCAGATGGAATGGTGGAGCGCATGAATAGAACCATTAATCGGTATTTGGCCAAAGTGGTCTCCGACCATCAAAGAGACTGGGATGGCTTTCTTCATTTGTTCCTCCTGGCTTATCGATCGGCCGTCCACGAAAGCACGGGAGAATCTCCGGCTCGGATAGTTATGGGAAGAGAACTCCGTCTCCCATGCGATCTGAAGTTTGGTTGCCCGCCAGGAACTGATGTCGCCGGGGAGGACTACGTCAGTGAACTGCGAAGTAGAATGGATGCCATTCATAGCCAAGTTCGCATTTCCATTCAAGATGCCAGTACCCGGATGAAGGACACATACGATGTCAATGCCAAGGACCACAGGTACAATGCCGGTGATATGGTTTGGCTCTACGACCCTAAGAGACGAAAGGGACTGTCACCAAAACTTCAAAGATCCTGGGATGGCCCATACAAAGTTCTGGAAGTTATCAACGACGTCCTTTACCGGATATAAAAGCCACCGCGGGGTAAAGCTCGAGTCATTCACTTCAACCGACTGGCTCCTTACTACGGAGACCACGAAGACGCGGAGCTGCGGCAAATCCAACCAGAGCCGGATTTGACATTCGACGAATTCATGGCCCGTCATTCTAATGGTCAAAAGAGTCGGTTCGGTGTGACCTGTGAAGTGCAGCGGGACCTGTTTACTGCTCCAGCTGGGTACGCACTGGCACATTGTGTGGCTAAGGACTTGCAAATGTCTAGAGGGCTAGCCAAGGTTTTCCGCGGGAAGTTATAATAAGTTATAATATGTTTTTATGCAAATCACAGCCAGTTAGTCTATTACTTGAATTTTTTTACCGCATGGTATCGAAAATACATTATCATACAAATTATAAAAAACATGCAAAATGAACTTACTGTTTTTCTACAGTATTTACAGAATACGCTGCCATTATTTAGAATGAGTTCGGGATTATCTTTGATCCACATTGGCACTAAAGAATTTCCCTTCGGCATGGCGTTAACCTCAAATTAATACGAAATGTACGAAAATCCAATGCTTTACTGCTTTAGGAAACATTGGTAGAAAAATGTTTTTAAACTATACATGGAGAGGGAACCCACTACCCACTCCTTCACTACTGTGTAGCGAAACGATTCTGATGTTTATGTAAATAAAGCATAAGAAAGCAAGAAAATGACAAAAATATACAAGTATGACCCAATATGCAATATTCTCTATAATTTGCTTGAAAACGAGTAAATATGCTAAATATACAAATTGAAAGTAGGCTCAAATGGTTTATTTTTATGTAATACTTGTAGATACACAAATTAACTTGTTCGCATATCAATATTACTAAATATGCATTTGGCATGTAATCAAAGCTTTAGTAATAATCATTACGTATTTACTATGAGAAGCTAAGTAATGAACTGATAATTGATTAAATCTATACAAACATTTTATGCGATTAATTGTAAAATGACCATGAACCTGAAAAACTAAATAGACGTTTTTTTAAATCAATCACTACGTCAATTATGGATTTTCTGAATTAAAAATTAATTAATCGTTGAATACGAATATTAGGTTAACAGTTTTCCATTTTAACTATTAGGCATTATAAGGTCATCGGGGTTTTAAAAGATGAGGCTCAAATAGTAAAAACAAAATGTTTGACAGTTGTTTGAGATTTGTATCATGAGAAAAATTTTGTTAAAGTAAGTTTGAATGTGTTCCTTTTTTCCTGAACCGTTTTTAAAAGAGTTTGCCATTCACGTTTTCTTGAACCGCTGAAGCTGCCTTTTAAAGAAGCAACTGTATATGCAATAATAATATCCCCACAGTATCCACATGAATTATTGTCTCCGTAGCAACTCCAATGACATTGCATAAGTATTCTTTTGTTCTACGAGGAATTGTGCACATAATCAAAATGCATAGAAGCATTTATTGAAAAATTTACTTAATTAATGTTTATTGACAACAAAATATAGTAGATACTATGTACCTAAGTCGAATGGATTTTTACTGTACTATAGAGAACACTGTCAAGTTTAGTAAAGAAATACTTTTTAAGGGCAAATTTATGTTGCCAAAGTGCACACTTTTTCACCAAAATTCACTTTCTGACCGACTAAACTGTTGAAATTGATAATACAATGGATAATACAAACTAATTGCAGTGGGAAACATGAAAAACACCTCAAAAGGTGTTTGTTCTTGTGGTGCAGGTTTAATATCCTGCAATAAAGTGGATTGAATTTTAAAACATATGTGAAAGTTTTCTAACAAATCAGATATTGGAACGAATAAAAAAGTTAAAAGATAATTATGTTAGTAATTATAATGAGAAGTATTACGATATTTTATAACACATACTCACGCATTGCCCAACTTTAATTTAATGAGTAAATTACAACAGCATTCATTAAGGATTCCTATCGGCTCTCAACGCAGCACTACATACGTTTTCCTGATACTTTTCCTGAGTACTGTGAGTACTCATTCCATCACAAATTTGACTTCTACCATGTGGTTCTTTTACCCCATGATTATTTCATTGAATACTCAATTGTGTAAATAAGAAAACACAATTGAAACATTCGTAATTAAACAAGAAACTCTTGCCGAACACACAAGTGTCTTCCAAAGCCGGGTTCAGCCGCCTTCAGCGCAGTCTAATTATAACATTTGCTGTTCCGTAATTGAATACATTATCATGTCGTATTTGAACGTAGCAGTAGCGAATCCACGGCATAGTCAAACATCGTTCGTACTTCGCGGATACATATGCGAGGTAAAAGGCAAGCAAAGTTGTCCGTTGTCGTTAATTGAAATTGCCATTTTAACAACCGCTCTAGCTCTAGTCGTCATAACAGACATATCTACAGTGGCGCCCTACAATATCGCCACGGCGCACTCTGAAAGTAGCTAAGCGTCGTTATAAATGAAAGGAAACGGGCACAGTCGCAGTTGCAGTGGTATCCTGGTTAAACATGGAATAAGGGAATATATATAAAAGTCAGTTGAGCTAGATAAATCGGTAGCATTTTGTAAGGGTTCTGCTATATGCAGAAATTGAAAAATTGGTTGAGGAATACTTTTAGATGTTGTGTGAGTATGGTTTATTTTGATTTCCAAAATTTACAGCCTTTTTAGGAATTACTGTCATTCAGTTTATTTATCATTTAAATAACACAGAAATAAAAAATAAAATCAGAAAAATCAATATTTGTGTTATTAAAGAAAAATAAGAAAAGCACATAGAATTGGTTTGACTTCGACAGGCGTTGTACATTTTCTGTCGAGTTCTTTTCTTAAGACCCAGTTCTACCTCTCCTAAAACACGTTTTCAAATAAAAACGTTATTTATTGTTCAAAAATTATGAAAGTTTCAGTGTAACTTCTTAGATAAATAACGAGTTGGGCTGTATGAAAAATATTTTTTTGGAAAGATAAAAATAAATTTTACTTCTACATCTTTGGCTTTTTTCAAATATAAACCATCTCATCCCCAACTCATGACACAAAAATAGATTTTTAAGTACAAATTTAACCCGAACATTATTAAATAATAAAGCGTAATTGCCAAAACTGTATTTATTTGCCGATATAACTGCTGCCCGGGGTATACAGCACACGTTACGAGCTTTAAACGCCGCCTATAACTGGTGACTATGGATTGACGTAGGTGGGGGACAGGCTGACATCTCCCAGCAAAAAAAGACATCCCAACGAAATATTTAGTTTCGGAGTTTCGGAGATAATCTAAAATGCTAGTTGGATTTGTGTATATCTTGGTTTCTAAGTAGACGTTCATAGAATTCATGTCTATGATAAAGGGGGATTATGTTTTTTTCCTCGGTTTATTAGCTTTTCAGGTATCTACAAAAAATAATAAAGTAATATTATGAATCACGCTCACTAGCCATCCGCGACCATGACACTGCGCGAATATCCGCGGTCACTGGTTGGCATGATTAGGCCACTCCAGGTGATCTGAATTAAAAATAACGAACAGCGGCCTACTTTATACATTAGTAGTTATCGTTTGATAAACCAGAAAATTAAAATATTTATATTTGAGGAAATGGTGCCTTGTCAAAGTCAAGAAATCGATTTTTCTCATAAAAATTTACAATGTTTCTCTTTGAAAAGAAAAATATATAACATATTGCATTTCTGGTTCATCAAACGATTAAGATATTTTTACTTAACTTAACCAATTAAAATTTGATGTCAATCGGTCAAATAGTTTTTGAAATATCATGCCAACCGTTGACGAAAAAACGGTTTGGAGAAAAACACGTTTAAACTTTCAAGTACAGTTTATAACGTGACATCGAGTACTTAGAGTATTTTTCTGCTAATATTTGATACCAGGGCCATACTTTATTCCTTCCTCCAGTTTGCAGAATATATTTTGTCAAATTTGCTCATTTCTACGCCTGGTTTAATCTTATTTTGCAGCCTCGAGTGCACGTCTCGACGACCTCACCAGACGCTGCTTTTCGCGCACATTTGTAAATATCTTCGTTTCCGTGCCAATAACGATTCCTATTCTTGTCATAGTTTTAAGGACGTCAGAAAAGCCTATTTTATAAATTCCTGCTGTTGCATAGGCCGCAATTTTAATAGGTTTTGAGCCACGGTAATGATGTTTGGGTGCGAGGCGCCAGATAGTAGAACTGAACCTTTAGGTTGTTGTTTTGAGTTTCTCCTCCCCAAACACCGTTCTAGCAACTCTCTCGGCGACAAGTTGTTGTAAATCGCCTTGGTGGCATTATCTACATTTTTATCAAGTGTTATTGAATTCATCTAGAGTTTTCTCGGCTTCATATGCTGCGGATTTTCATTCGTCCAGATCTTATGATAGAATTTGGTCCACACAGCATTGTACATATTATCAATAGTCTGGATGTCTTCTGATTGGTAAAACATAGAAAGTTGTCTATGCTTTTCAATGTACAAGCTGCATCGGACCCGCTGCTGTGGGTTGGACACAGCCCCGCGGAATATGTCTTTGGTAGAATCCACTATTTTTCCCGCTGACCCATCATGTTGGCAGTGCAGTTGTCTGTATGTACTTCGATACTTCGATACATACATGTTGCCAGATTCTGATTCCCAAAACTCACAGGCGTGACAATAGGACAATTTTATGGCTAACTCCACCACTTTGTTAGCATATTTCTTCATAAGTAGGTACTGCGATCCCATACAACGGAAGTGTAATCTGTCTTCTTCCATATCACGTCTCCAAACCCATGCACTATAATTTCTTCGTCTTCCGCTGTCGACAATATATCGGCAGACGTACTAGCAAGTGCCTTTCTTTCACATAGTGTGAATTCCCGGAAAATTTACTTTTAATTGACTATCAGCACGTGGAGGAGTTTTTTCTTGACTGTTTCTTATCCATGGCTGTTTACGAGAGAATTTCACAGAATAATAAACCACACACTTATTGGTTTATTTGCCGTTTAGGGTACTTTTCTCTGACAAGTTGATATAATTCTTGATGAGTTTTTATTTGATCTCTATATCCAATCATCATTAAAACTTGATTTAACTTCGACAGCTCAATAATTATTAACTACAAACGCCCGGAAAACAACAACAAACCAGCAACAAACCAAATCAAAATTAAGCGCAATCCAAATCAAAACTAAAAGCTCATCCGAATTAGATCAAATTATAAACAAACTTAGAAGTAATGCGAACAAAATAACAAATCGCAAATATAGGTGCCATTAGAAAAAACAATTCTGCGTCATAACTTAAAAAATTAAAATAAATAATAACATAAAGTAAGGGAAAAATCTGAAAATAGTATCTTGATATGCGCTGTAAGTTCAATCACTTCACCCCTTTTATAATTTTACTCTATCGCAAACATTAACAGAGTTAATCGTTACTATAATTATTATAATTAATTATTATTAATTGTTATTATCCGCTACTTAATTATCACCCGAAAGATTACACATGATCTAATGACATAAAGAATAACTAAACAAATACTTTATAAATAAAGTTACTATTTCAATTCAATATAATTTGTAATTTGCGATTGATCCAGGGCATTGGGTCTCAAAACATTCCCTTTATCGGAAGATCTAAATGACTAAAGTAATTAACGGCTGAGATAAATTACAAGAAATACGTTAATTAAATTTAAAAATCAAACAGTTCGTACGTGATCTGCTCTTCCCGGACGAGGTAAAATAGTGGTGCAAGAAGGGGTATAATGATCGGGATCTAAAGAAAATAATAACTTAGCGAAACCCGTAGAAACTTTTGTAATTAAGCTGAGTAGTTTTCCAACCGCTCTAGACGGTCTCCCCCTTTTAAATGAATTACTTGTGTATGCCTCCGAGATGAATGCGTTATGATTATGTAGAATCAGAATCAACTTCGATGGTTGCAAGAAAAGGACCAAATAATTCAGATAATTCAATCTTGGTATTTTCTTCTTTTTTAGATTGTAGTGACAGATGGAACAATAT
Source organism: Melinopterus prodromus (assembly GCA_964023965.1). Lineage (NCBI taxonomy): Eukaryota > Metazoa > Arthropoda > Insecta > Coleoptera > Scarabaeidae > Melinopterus > Melinopterus prodromus. Next base: position 53,552,316 of record OZ030394.1, read on the forward strand.
ACTTTCGTTCATTGTTCCATCTCAAGATCTGTTGAAACAAATAGCTCCCCTAAGCGTTGATAAGTGTTGATAAGGAGAGGACAGTATTTTTGACGGTGTTATTTCAATGTTTATTATGAAAATTATTCTCCTAATCTTTCAATTATTTTAAAGTATTAAAGATTTGTTTGGATGATCACAATGCGATAGTGACTGTAGTGTATATTAAGGGGGGATTCCGGTTCTTTCCTCTAAAATTACCGCTTTTTTTAGAATTTTTTATTGGCTATGCAATAAATCGATTCCAAATCTGGCACAAATATTTATTAACTTTCAGGTATCTACAAAAATAAAATAATAAAGAAATATTGCGAATCACGCTCACTAGCAGCCACCCGTGACTCTTTCAACAGATGTGTAGATATCACATTGTTTCACAAAACGTCTTCCATGGCACCATACAATTTTCAGCAATTCTCGAAGTGTACAATTTTCAGTCAATTCTATTATCTTAATGTCATCAAAACATGGCATGTGGCATATCAAAATACTCAGAAAGAAATGATGAATCCAAACAAGTATAAAACCAATATGGCGTCCATAAGAAAAACAAAAGTTTCGATTGTTTCTGGCGAATCCTTTGGCGAAACAAATTTTAAGCTGACATAATCCAATTGTAGACAAAAAAGTGCTTCGATATTGTCAAAACGCTTTTTTGATGGGATCACAAATAAAGAAGTTATGATTATAATTAAAATATGACATTTTTCGTTTTTTTTTTCAAAATAGCTTGGGGAGCAATTGGAATTCAACTGTTTTCTGAACAGATAATAAAAGAGCACATAAATATGCACTACTTTGTCCATTTAACCTTTTCTGTCGCAAATAATAGCAAAACATACAATCCAACGTTAGACACACTGTATAGAATGTACATTGTATTTTTAAACTTGGATTTTGGCTCTAGAAGATAAACAAGTAAACAAAATATAGAAAGGTAACAGTATACAGGTAATATTGTAACTAAACATTTTCTTTTGTTGAGACAGTTATAAAGACAATAGATATCTAGTTTAATTGAATCCAGAACATCGTATATCGCTTTATGTTTTGAGTCACTTGTAAGTGTTCATCATTAGAACATTTTCTCCACAGATATCCCTCTTGAAAAACCCATCTCGTATATCAAGGGATTTAAGGACTCACATCGCATCCTGTGTAAGTCGCTCTAGATACTTAGGGCAGGTCGCGTTCTACGCCCTAACCTTGAGGAAAGATTCTAGCGGGTGGAAAAATGTGTGTGTGTGTGTGTGTGTGTGTGTGTGTGTGAGTGGCTGTGCGAAGGAACGGCATGTTTTTGTTGGCTTTTTGGCAAGCGATGAGTGTTCGGCCCGAGATACCGGAATTGAGTCTTTGCCCCGCGGGCCCCGTTGCGTCGTCGAAAATCTCCCGGATCTAATTTTAAAGAGCAACAATTTTGCAATACGGTAATGCGAGAAATAGGTAAACGATCGATCATCGCACATCAAACTGGCGACGAGGGCGGATTTTTCGGTGGGTATTTCCGCGGGTGGCGAATTAAAAAGCCCTTAAACGTCGGATAAAGGAGCAAACGAAAGGAAAAGAAACGGGGAAAAAGGTGGAGAATGCCATAACTCAAACTAATTATGTAATTACTTTTGCATAATTAAGGAGACTGGGGTACATAATTCATGATTTTATGGCGGAGGCGACGGGAGTCGAGATGCCGATATTAGCGCAATGGCTTCAGGGATGTGTTAAAACGCCAGGATGTGGTTGGTTGGTTTGGTTTTGCGAGTTTTATGTGGACCATCCTATGACCATCCTTTAAATTGAGTAAGAATTGAAAGTTTTGTTCCTACATATCTTTATCGATCTGGGAAAACATTTTCTTTCGTGGGTTTCTGTTCTCTACATTATGAGGAGTATTGAAAAACAAGTATTGTGCAAGAGTCGTGAAGATTTAAAAATTATGTTCATAAAACTATAGTTCGCTGAAAAGCGACGAAAGTTTACTCTCTTATTTGTGAATCCACAACTTTCTAATAATAATTTTAATTATAATTCAAAAAAGCTGTCCCTGAAAACAAATTATCACAAAATAAGTTGATTTGGTTAAAATAAATGTAATAGAGTTTCTACGTATCAAATAGATCAAAATAGTGCCAAATTCTTCCTTAAGGGGAGGTTCTCATGTAATAGATTGAGAAAAATATATATTTTTTTCATTTATATTTTGAAATCTTGAACTGTATAAAATAAGCTCCTGAACCAGTGTTTTTATTCTCGCAAGTTTTGCGGTTTTATAGCTTATGGTATTCTTCGTTCAAAATTTCTTGCATTAAGACAGCGCAAAGAGATTTGTTAATTCAAATGATAACTTTCGCTAACCCTTAACTAGGAATGTGAAATTTTGATGCAGTATAGAGAATATATATTGAGAATATATATTGGTGCTTGTGTTGAGTAAATTATTACATTTCAATGAATTCATATAAAAAAGGAATTTTAAAAAGTATAATGTTGCTACCATCTCTTGTAGAGTTTATTACACCGATATAACCGACGCGTTTTTCTACAAAACACGATCTTTCAAACTGGCATGCGCGATTACTTTTGAATCGTTAATCGGATCGAGCTATTATTTTTTCCCTTAGTGAAAACACTTTTATTGGAGACTGAACCTCATTATGAGTAAAACTTTTTAATAATTATATTGCCCGACAAATACCTTCCTCCTTATAATTATAATATTTATAACGATTAGAAAACGAAAAAAAAGGTGTAAATTAACTGAATAAAAAAATAAATAGAATAGCAAAGTTATATTTGTTGTTATCTTCATAGCAATTCATTAAGGTTATTTTTTTGTGTTCAGAATAGTTAGGCCTCTGCCTCTGCAATCCTCTAATTTCATTCACGTAGCGTCAATCAATAAAACATAACAAACTATTATCGCCTATATCATACATAGATCACCTGGTGTATTATTTTAATTTTGAAAATCATCTCGCAAGACAAAACGTAGAACCATAGAAATATATGCCGATAAAACCGACAATATTGATTTATTTACTTGCTCTTACGTAAAATTTGCTTTTATGACATGTTACATGTTCCCAGATCGCATCACAATCAAGGTAAGTAATTTTGTTGGTTTGGTCTTTCTTATACTTAATACCTAAATTGATGAATGGGTTTTCTATTTTGTGCAGTCTATTTTCTTTTTTACTATTTCCATTTTGGTCTAAGTTACTCATATTTTTCCATTACTTTTCCTGTTGATATCTTACTTTAATTTTTCTTTCTTCATAATATGTTTGTGTTCCTAGTATTTCCTTCTCTTTTCTGATATAATAGATTATTTATTGATCATTAATGATTTCCGTTAAGATATCTTCCAGTTCCTATTTTTTCTAATTTCACGTAGTATTGCTGTTTTGCAAAATATTTTTCTTTTCTATGCCGGTTGTGTTTTCCATGCTTGTAAATGTCTATGACATTTTTTGGTAAAATTAAGAGTTTGGCTGCATGAGCAGATTCAAATCAAGATCGGTCGTGTCTGCATTAAAACTAGTTACCAGGATTGGACAGATATTTTGATCCTATTGGTAGTATTGTCGGTATTGTCATAACATAAGCATATGACACAGTTTCACACCATTTAACACTACAATCCAACAATCCATTGCTGTACATTCTGCGATTATATCAATCTGTAAATTTGTTCTTTAGATTATAGATGTTGGTGCTTGTTGGTGCTGTATGTTATGTGAAGATCCAAATTCTTATTTCATTTCGTTTCTGCTCTTTTTTGCTCTTTTAGATCACATTAAATTAATTCTTTGATTTGTATCGAACCAAGTGATTTTTTAGCATCTAATACCTTTTGCTTATGTTTTTTTAGTTGCATGATAATAATCATGACTATAATTATTGTCAATATTTTAAATAAATATATATATACAAATATGCATATTATATAAATATTTTACATTATTTCAATTTCAATCAAATTCAATTCAAATCAATTTCCACAAAATAAAAATATGGTTTCTAAGGCAAAAAATTGCTCTAACACATTACTTACTTTACCACAAAACATTACTTTTGATTTTTTAATTTGACACACCTTATTGTACCAAACCATATAAACATTTTACAACATACCTAACCCTTATCATTCGAAAATTAATAAATCGTCGCATCGGAATCCCAGCGGGTTACCGATCGTAAATTACCCGGTTGCATCTAGAGCTCGCGTCGCCAAATTTAATATTATAAGACGGCGGCGTTCTGCGGCGGCCAACTTAACTACTCGTGCATTATCAATGTCGTCCATCTTTGGTCGGCACCAGCCAGCAAACCAGAAGCAGCGCGGTCCTTCCCCTAAAACATGGAGGTCAGACTCGCACATATCTCATAGTCTAATTTCCGGTAGGGAGCTGACTAATAACGGGCGGGGGGCTGACATGGCCCCCTTTTACATAACTTCGGTTTCCTGTCGGCCTCCCGGCCTCCCCGGCAAACTCTAAGACGACACTATTCATCACACGTACGGAGGAGAACGAATTATCGCCCGCTTTTATTACGATTATGTATGGCTGCGGTTATACTATACGGATTGTGTGCCCAGAATGGCAAGATCTAAGGAGAAACATATTTTGGTTAAGTAATTTCCGTCGCGGGTTACGTTGAAATTTGTTGGGATTTAGATTGTGCTCAAGAATTCAATTTGTGCTTGAAAGATGTGTAGTTCGTGGGGTGTCTGTAGGGGAATGATATGCAGACTGAACTCGATAATACTAAGTTTATCTACGACTCACATAAAATAAGTTTACACGCCAATGATTATAATGACACCAGCGTTGCATAATAACGACAGTGCCTTCAAATAATGACTTCATTATTTCAACAAACTGTCAGATATCAAAAAATGAAGAAGGTTGTTGTGTTGTCTTTTTTTGAGAGAAACTCAATGGTGAAAACCAAAATTAGCTATCGTCTTTTGTTTTCGAGTTATAACACAAAACTCGATTTTTCGCTATTTTGATACTTGTCGATATCTTTGTTGTTTGTTAAATCAGACGAATGATATTTGCACGTTCTTGGGGCACTTTTTCGATTAGAATTCAGTGGAATTCGCAGATTTTAAATATCTCTAATAGTTTTGTAGATATAACATAAAGTTTTGTTTTTTAAATAGAAACCATAGCTGGCTATGACTGAAATAAATAGAGCCTTTTTTCCTCTTTTCGACGATATATAACATGCCGGTCCAAAATATTCCAAAAGTAATGTTTTATTGAATAACATGAATTTAGTATATGTATATCAGAGAAATTATAATTATTGTCATCGAGATTTCTCCGAGTAAGCGTATGCTACTAGTGGTTTGACAATACTAATCAGTGACTTAAGTATTGAAACTGCATTCTTTTGAATATTTATTTCAATGAAAACTTGAAAACGAAATGCCTTATGAATCATATGAAAAATACGCAATGATCGAATGCTTTACTCAAAGTAATAACAATGCTGAAATTGCATCCGAAACATACTTCAATCGTTATCCAGAAAGAACACAACCTTACAATTCTATATTTGAGAGATTAAAAGAAAATCTCACCAATCACGGGTCATTTAGTATGCCAAGACCATATTACAATATTATAATTATATATTGAAAATGCTGAAGAAGCTGCCACCAACACAGTTAAGTCGTTTAAGTCGTGAAATAGAAACTGAATCTGGGGTATCAAGACGTCGAGCTTTGAAAATCCTCAAGAAGCATAAATTTAGGCCATATGCTTTAAGAAAGCAACATCATTTGCAACCAACAGATTTTATGCAACAAATGGAGTTTTGCCAGTGGTACCGTGAATATCTTCAGCAGAATTAATTATTTTTTAAAAAGTTATTTGTACTGATGAAGCCTACACCAGCAGTGCCGGAATTTTTAATAGGCACAATGAGCACTATTGGTCTGATGTCGATCCTCACCGTACCGTCAACGTGCAAAAACAAGGACGCTTCGGTTTTAGTGTTTGGTGTGCAGTGCTTGGCGAGCGTATTCTAGCATTCCATATTTACGAGGAACATCTTAATGGCGACCGGTACTACGATATTGTAAACCATCATATCGTGAATAAATTTTTGGACAATTTGCCGGTAATGGAGGGGGGAACTATATACTTCTAGCACGATGGTGCACCACCCCACAACCTCCCATTTTAATCCTATTACCATAAAGGGAAATTGAAAAAAATATAAATTAAGTTTCTGGTGCATAAAGTAAACTTTTGCGCTATGACGCTTCAAACTTTTGCAGAGTTTAAAAGTTAATAAATTCGCGCATATTTGCATGTTACGCCGACTCCAATATTATTGTAACAATTTCGATATTAGTTTTAAGATTTTTAGTAGAATTTATTAGGTATTTCATTATTCCGTTTAGGTGTTATAGGTTTCTTAATTTATTGCGCCATGGGCCTGGGGTCATGGCCTGAGGTCTACAATAGTTATTTATATAATTGCAAGTTAAAGATTTACGTCCGAACCACTTTGACATGCTGATGACTGACTAATCGTTTCTTGGCGAATTTAGAAGTTTTTTAAATGTATTTTAAAATGTATTTTACTGTTTATACGGCTTTGGATTACTTGACCATTTAAGCTGATGATGATCATAGATCGAAACCAGTACTTAAAGATATAAATAATAAGCAAAGGCTAAAGAGGTTTTTCTCTCGACTTTTTTTAAGTCGCCCGACGGTAGAAACATCAAGTAATGCCTGTGCATACAAAATTTTATGTCCTACAATGGTTTTGTTCCTCCGTTTAAATAATATTAATAAATATTTTGACGTTATCAAGTGACATGCATATCTACGGAGTTGAATAACAATACAAACAATTCGGAGTTAAGTGACTATACAGACAATTATTTGTCAAACTTATAACCTTATCGCCAATAATTGACATTGGAGACTTAAAATTAACAATTTGAATGACAAATATTTGATATATTTGACATATAACATTGGCAAATCTTAATGCCCGCGCGGGCGTTAACAATCCTTAACGCACTCGCGGGCGGTAAGAAGCAGTTTGCCCCGGTATCTAAGATGTAAAATGTCACTTTATGATCATGTAGGAGGTAAAATAATCTAACCTAGGTAACGATCGGACTAATTTTCAAAATGTTTGCAAATTTTGGAAAAGTTTCCAGTTTTTTACTGAATCACGCATTGTGACCAGAAATGTTTCCATATGTAAAATTTCAGCTCCATTGCACCCTGGGAAGTACCTAAAATATGGTAGAATATAAAATATCGACAAGTGGTTCCTTTTTCTTTCGCAACAAAAACGCATTTTTTCATGCTTGTCCAACCGCAGACGGGTTTTAGACGAACACATCTGATAAAGAAACACAATAAAGAGACTAATTAGCGAATAAAACAAAAATGTGTATTTTGAAACAGTTTAACTTTATTTGCGATTATCTGCGTAACTAGAAACTATTGGTCCCTTTTTACATCAACACATATTTGCACATACCTACACTTTTAATGCAATTAACCGAAATAATAAAATAAAGGTCCATATAACGGATCTCGCCGTCTTGTATCGGCCACTCGCAAACGCACGTCCACCTCCGCCATTCTCCCCTATCTCCCCGCCCACATACGTCACACCAAAGCCCATTTATCTAATTAGAAATCAGAAATTATTACCGCGCGTATATACGAAACGGAGAAGAAATATCTTCCTCGCAGGGGCACGTGCCGGAATTATGTTTCATTAGATATATTGGATGTTCTGTTAGTACTTTTGATGACCGTGCATAAAGCCCTCTCTATATAACAGATGTGAAAATAGTACGTACGTTGGCATGTGTTTGTGTGTGTCCGTATTGTAATGTACCGTTCAGCTAATTAAATTGATTAATGTCTTGTTAGGTAATTAGATCCCGCTCGAAGGACCATGAACGGTTTACAGCTGATTAGAGCACTAATAGATAGCAGTCTGGGTGTTTGCCGGAGACAAGCGTGTGTGATGTTTGATGCACCGATGATGTGGTACTTGTATGTGGTGAACTGTACATTTTGTAAGACATGTTTGGGTAAAACTACTTAGATTGATTAGACAATACTTTATTAGAGCATATAAAGATATACATGCATACGAAGTTTGGTGTACAACCCCAATATTTTTGAAGATGCAAATGACCAGAGTTTCAAGGTACGATTTTATGTAATTATTAATTTTGACAGGAGGCTAAATAGAATAAAAAGGTAGTTTTGGATTTAGTCAAATGTTGTTCATGATCACAACATTGACTATACCGACGCAGCGGCCTGTATACTGGAACATAAGGCCTCCTGGTGTGACTCCAGTTATTGAAAGAACAAAATAAAAATGTTGGTAATGAAACATCTATCTGCCTGTTATTGGACCCATCATTGAGAACAGCCGCCCCTCTCCTCTTAGTTTCTGCCATCGGTTTCGGTCCTGGGCAGTCTCTAACCATAACAATACTGACACCAACATAATTTTATCAAGCCAAAAGCAAAAAATGGGCATAAATACAAAGTTACAAAAAACCTCGAGAAGAATAATTGCTTTGAAACGATAAGCAGGATATAGAAGGAAAAAGTCACCAACAACTGCAATGGTAGATTTGATCTAGAGCTCTTAGAAGAGTTTAACAGGAGTCTCAACAAAGTAACCTTCTTGATTTAGGATAACGCTTTTGATAGTGTGCCCCACTAGTTGAAATTTTCTAAAACAAGCCCTACCTCCCGGATTGAAGCCATTTTGCATTTGCTCAGAGATAATCAGAGCAGAGTATTATGGCACGTGGTGTGCCGCAGGGTTCTGTGTTATGACCCGTTTTATTCCTAATTTATATCATCGTGCCTGTCCCTTCGATGCCAGGCGATGGTTTTGCTTTGCGGACGACATCGACAGCTGCATGAATCATGGTTAAGGAGATGACAAGAAGAAAGAGGCAAGCAATGAGGGATGTAAATGCGTGGTTTTGTAGCAATAATTCGCAGTTTAATTATGGAATGACAAACATCGTCACTTTTACGCCCAGTACGCCGATAAAATGTAAAGTGTCTTTGTATTTCTTTGGGTATATTTGCCACAAAATCTTAAATGATAACTGAACATATAGTAAAAATTCCGTATGCCGAATGATGCACTGTGCACCAAAGACCGGCCCGTGTTTTATGTGTTTACGAAAAAAGAAAACATAAATTTAGGTTAAACAGCAACAGAAATATAAACAATATTGAAATTCCTCATCACCGTTTACACTCCAAATGAAGTAAATTATGTGTTAGAAATGATTTTACAAATAACTCTTAATATGTTTATGTTGCTTGGAGCATAATAAATTATAACAACTTTGCTCTTTCATTATTTTATTTGTATATTTTTTAGTTGTTTACAGTTTCTGTGGCTAACACACATAAATATGACTAGTCTTATGTCTTATGACCTCTGTCATTCACATTTTAAGTTTGAGGCTTTATCCACTACATACACTACGTATGCTACTTTTGCTCTCTCTGTCTTTTAATTATTAATTTGTTTTAGTTCGGATTTGTCCAACAAGTTATAGTCATCTACTGGATAACTCTTATGCACCAATGGAGTCGATGGTATCCATTTTATTTGCACATAGGGGTTATCCAACCGATAACTACTTACCTCTTGTTGGTGAAATCCGACGTAGGGATTTATACTATCTAAGGTAATGTTTAAAGGTTAATTAAAGGCTATTTGGTTGATACGTACCATATAATTTCTTGTTCAATTCAAGTGCACCATTTCTACACAGTGCCAATGAGCTTTCTTTTGTTTTTCGATAAATATTGGCAAACAGCATGAACTGTCAAATTGACGTTACTGGTTGTTCATACACATTTTATTATGTTGATCCTGATCTTTAACTTTTCTCAATGTGTTCCTTTATGTCCATAATTAATTCCTGTGATATTTGATATTGATTAATACATATTAACACGTGCCTCATGGGGCTAAAAATGAAAAAAAATATTATTATTTGCTTTTTCTTCGGAATTCAGAATGTCGGCGTTCAGATTCAGATTGTGGGGAAAAAAGCATACCAGAAACTTTTTCACTTGACCGATTTTGTTCATTGTCGGTCAGGATAGATACATTTAGCTTAAATTATTGTATTTTGGGCAATTTAAGTAGGAAATATGTGAAATGATACCTAAACTTGATTAAGCTAATAATTATCTTATTTTTTTAATCTACTATAACTAATTTTTGATTTTGAGACCCTTAGCGCACCGGTTAATATGTAGTTTATCAATTACAAAGTTTACATGAATTATGCATGGATATAAAGGACCAAATTGAGAGGACTTGCATAAACAATCTCTGAAGGTTCAAAAATATCGACCACCTTCATATTCATACACATTCTCTCCTTATTTGTTGTTTACTTTGATATTTAGGTCCATTGGGCACATATTTTTCGTCTTGTTCATATTAACTTGAAACCTTTTATTCCTGTTTCTTTCTCTAATTCCATGGTCATTGTTTTGAGATCCTGATCATTGTCTGCAAACAGAACTATATTGTCCGCAAATCTTAGTTATGATATAATCTTTCTTTGTTTATTTTGATGTCCGTATGCACAAATCAAGCAGATATTTCAAAAACGTTTAACTAGTAAAAAATACACCAGCATTTTTAATTAATCAGCTGCCATGGTATCAATGTGGCAGAAGTGGGTCAATTTCTTCTAGTACATGCGTTAAGGTGACAATTTTTAAACTTTCGAACAATGAACAATGATAATTTGTCTTAGTTAACACTCTTGAGACTCCTGGAAACTCTTGAGAATACTACGGTTAAGATCTTCTAAGATTAACTTTGGATTATTTTTATTTTCCCAAGGGAAACTGTTCAAAAAATAATTACGCAAAGGGGTCTTACTACGACGTATGCACGTGGAAGATTACGAGGTTAGAGTGGGAGGGTAAGATGGATTTCGAGTAGCCGATGCGTTCACTGAAGTGATTCGGCGAGATACCTTCGATTATTTTCCCGGTATTATTTCCCCCGAAGAGTGCGGTGGACGAAACCAGAAGGGATTCTTTCTTTGTGAGCGGCCTGTTTTTAATAAAACTTTCTTTGATGTGTTGTAAGCCGCTCGTGGCTCGGGCGCTCGTTAGTGGCTCCGAAACCGGTCCAGGCATTGTTTAAGGATGGCTGTGTGCACTTTGCGTACAATGGTTCGCAGTGGTCCGCAATCAGAATACCTACCTCGTTCTTGTGTGCTCCTTCTCCGCGCCAGGGCTTTGATTTTTCGCAGTGCCGCTCCCATACATAGGGAGGGAGGCGCAAAAAGGAAGAGAAGCCAACGGAGGCACAAAGCCCCTCTGAACCTCGGGAATTTTTAAACACCGAAAGTCCGCTGAGAGCGGTGCCAGAAGCGTTTTAATAAATATCTCACGTTCAAAATGTAGCTCTGCTCACTTGGGGGGTTTGATGTGAACTATTAAAAACAACTTGCGTCAAACAAGTTGAAATTAAGTGTTTCATAGGTATTTATATGGTCAACGACCTGCATCATGACGCCATTTTATTCATTTTTATAGGAATATAAAAAATTTGCTATGCTTTCTTCGCGCTGAAAAAAGGTGTGTTGTAAACTTACACTGAAACGAAAGGCAATATTGTTACTAGAGAATATTAATTTTACAAGCGATATGAAAATTTCGCGTAACTGAACATACAATGTTAGCAAAAGAAACACCTAAATAAATCTCAAACGGTAAGAAATTTCAAAAAAATTTCAGACAAAAGTTCTTTTAAACAAGCTATAATAAAAATTAATTTTTAATATATAGCGTGCCTATTTACTTATGGAAATTTGGTAACCATTGCTTCTTTTATATAGAACACCTATATACTTTTACATTTTTTAAAATTCTATGATTAATTCTAAGAATTTTTTATAGCAATTATTTTTTTTTTTGTAAATTGCATCATTTTTTAATTATAAGATAAAATAGTCAAAATTACCGAAACATCTAAATAATTCACCAACAGCCAAAAATCTTAGAACTACATAATGTAAAATATACAGGATGTTCTGTTAGAAAAAGGAAAGCTTTGCAAATTTCCATGGTAAAATGAACAGGCTGTATATTAAAAATATATTTGAACGAGAGGTTGTTTAAACCAAAGAAACTTTTATTATATTTTTTTTACTTTATGTTCGGTTGGTGAATTATTTAGGTATTCCGGTAATTTTGACTAATTTTGGTTAATAGCTTATAAATAAAAAATGAATTAATCATAGAAATAAAAAATGTAAACATATATAGGGTGTTCTATTTAATAACAGGAAAGGCTACCAAACTTTTTTTAAGTTTCTTGCAGCTTAAGAATTATTTTGATGTTTCGGTAATTTTGCCTACCTCTGTATATAAAATGGTATTACCATTTACAAATTTACAATATTTGATTGTAATATTACAATATCTCCACGGCCATTTTCTCTGAAATTTATTTATATTATAATGAGCTATGGTATGTCTGCTTTCTCATGGCTCCACTATGACCGCCTTGTATACTCTAGAAGTTTATGACAGTTATTAATAAAATCATATATAGTAGACCGCAGATTATTCGGGGATTTTTCTACAAACTTTTAACTAACGCCGAAAAAGAAAATCGATGTATATGTGTTACGTTCAATTAAACTTTAATTTGGATTAACCGGGGTTTTCAATTATCCGTGTTCAAAGGTCCCTCAATTACTACGGATAATCGCCGCTCTAGTGTACGTTAATAATTAATCGTTCGTTATAAGCGGTCACAAGGAACACTCAATTCCATCTGTCATCGATGTATTGTTTTGCTGAGTGGAATTGGTAGGGTGATATTGCTTAAAACATCAATATAAAGCTGCGCAAAATTTTTGGTTTATTTGAGTATTTTGTTTAGTTTATATTAATATAAATTTATATTTATATTACGGTCAGGAAAATCCAGCTGACTTTATTTTGATAGTTTTATGCGCTTTAAATTAAAACATTGACACACAGTGGTCCATATTCGCTTGAAATGACGAATCTATTCAAGGCAGAAGACCCCGGTTCGACTCCGAACTGAACACATTAAACAAGTTTATCTACAACTCACATATAATGAGTTCATTGCATACGTATCTATGACTATATAATCCCCATCATTATACGCGCCAATGATTATAATGACACTAGCGTTGTATAATGATGACAGTTCGTTCAAATAATGAGGTCATTATTTGAACGAACTGTCATTATTATACATTGTTATACATTATTATACAGTGTCAAAGTCAGTCAAAACCTACGTTGATGACAGTTAATTGACAGTTCGCCTCGTCATCATTGACAAAAACATTTAAAATATTTTGCATAAAACGGAATTTATGAGTCGTAGATAAAACTTCGTATTTGACTCGCACATAACGGATATAAATCGCTCGCATGATTACACGCTCGCCTACGGCTCGCGTGTAAACTTCATGCTCGCGATTTATATACTTAATTATGTGCTCGTCAAATAATATACTATTATGTTATAATTTTAACCTTTCATAACAAATTAAATCAAATAAAATAAAGAACAAACAAACAAGCTGGATATATATTTTTTTAAAACACCGCCGATTTGTAAAATCCCTTCCCAAGCGCGACAGTATCTTCTTAGCACTTGGTTCGATATTTAGTCCTGATGATGCATTTTGCAACAGAGTGCGAAACGTCGACTATTTAAAAGTCAACAATGCGGTTTTCACCCGAAAAACATGTCATTGACTCAAACCACGGAAGTTTATAATCTACACACACCTTTAAAGATTTTGATAGTTCCAGAACATTATTATATGATTCAATATCTTCAGAAATCACATCGTGGTGGTTTTGTTACTACAGAGCTGTTAATGCGACCTTTTAGTAGCCTTTCAAATAATCAACGACTTTTTGAGACTCACCGTGTGTCAAAATAAGTTTTAGTGACGCAAGTGTGGGAATTTGTGCATAAAAGGCTGACTGGAAGGTAAACCACAACATATTTGAATTTGTACAAAACTAAACACTAAAACCTACATACAAAGATAAATTACATGATAAACTACCTTACTATTTTATTCAAGGGTAAACAATATATCTAACTCTTACTTTCTTTAATGTGTTTCATTAGTACGAAACTGCACCTACTTTAAACAAAAAAATTGTTTAAACAGTTAAAATCTAGCAGGGTCACAGCCGTGGCGTTGTGATCGCAAATGTAACAGATCTGGTTATTATGTCCTCGTCTTATACTTGAAAGATGCGTAATTACAGTACACTGCGTCCTTGTCTAAGGACTGTGTTGCGTGAAAAGTTGAATTTATCCGTTTTTCCTTTCAATTTTATGGCGACGGAAAAGATCGAAGAGAAAGACAATAAACATCGACGGCAATTGATCAACTACTTATTATTTTTATATCGTCCATCACTAATTGGCATTTTGATGCATTTTATCGACAAAGTTGGACCAAACCCATCAACGTCCACACATTAGAGTTTAAAAGGTAAAAAAAAATGAGTTTTTAAGAATCGTTACCCAGGGTAAACGTCCAAAATTCAGTCACTGTCCTAAATTCCGGCATATTTCTGTTTAATTGGATAAAATCTGTAACATTGAATCAACATCCGGTTTCTTGATTTGACATTACACTTATCAACCCACAATCGTTTCTTATTGTATTAATGTTCTAACGGTCAAAATATAACCTAAAAGATTGATTGATCTTAATAATTTAATATTATGCTACAAGTTTATTTTTCTTTATAAGGTTACTGCAATTCGACTTCTTTTTAAATCGCTACAGGATAACAGTAATTAAGAAAATTCAAAATATCTATTTAGGCTGACTAAAAATTCTTTATATTTTCATAATTGTACGGTGTACCTACTACTCTTTTAACCACTATTATTTACTAATTTAAGGGTATCGGAATAAGGTACATGTAAATAAAGCAAGTCCTTAAATCAGACATGTTTGTCGGAATTGTGTACAGACCTTTGCATTCCTCCTTCCATCGGATGAGGAAAAAATGCCGGTGGCCCAGTGTGCTATCATGATTAAAGAACTCTTACTGGATATTCCTTCAGTAGGACAAAATTCCTGGGTGTGTGTAGCCTGCCCTCAGCGTCGGTGATTGGCCTAAGGTGCGGAAATAGACCGACGTAAAATAAACAAGGAAAAATACACAAGAAAATAACATTTTTGCATCATTTGCTATAATACAATTAATTGTACGCATTTTGTCCAAATTCCGACACGAGTGTCGGAATTACGGACATCAATAATCCCTATTTACGACACTAGCGGCAGTGAGTAACAATTTTGGCACTAATACACCACCTTTGGAGATAAGTTGAACTCATGCCATCTCCATTAGAAAAATCATTATTCTGGCCTGAAACACCCAAATAAAGTTAAAAAAAATCTGATGTGGCCAGGCACATGACTTTATCATACAATATATAAAATTAATAGTTTAGCTGCATGATAATCTATTTGATTGATATCAGTAAAAGTTAAAAAAGTTAAAATAAAACTAGTTAGCCAGGATTTGACAAAAATAAAAAATAAATAAATAAATAATTCCTTTATTTACAAAACAATATTAAATGCAACAAAATATTATTTATATTTAGGGCGGAGATCAGCACACTTGTGTCCAAATAGCCTTACTCTTCCACTCAACCCCTTACGCAAACTAGAACTAACAGATAGTTGTATCAATAATATAACAATAATTCCGAGAACTTATCAAAACAAAAACAAACAAAAAAATTACTCTAGAGTGTAATTACACGTAATTGCAGCAAATCCAACTCAACAAAACATCGCTCATGCCCATAAAAAATAAAAATTAAAATCGCATTCGATGTGCGCTCAATGCCTAAAGTCCCCCCTGTTGAGCAAACAGATAACACTTCACCTTTCCCCCAAAACTGGTTAACGATAATTTTTTCATATCTTCCCTGAGACCCAGTGTGTATGTGACTGACCTGGTACCAGAATGACCGCGTAACAGCTCAGCGCGATGGCCAGGTAAAGCAAACAAACCCCTGAATCTTAAATTAAGGTTATGGACATCCCTTCTACACGGTATCTTCCGCGTGAGGTATTGTGGGATCCTCTTGGATAGCTTATAATATAACATTGCTGCATGAAACACCCTACTGTTATCCATGTTTAACCGCCCCAAGTCGCCCAGCCCATTCGATACATGATCATAATTCCTCAAACCAAAAACAAACAGAACACATGCAGTTTGGACACGCTGAACACGCTGCCTATCCCACGGCGTCAGGCAAGGACCGTACACGGTATCACAATATGAAACCTTTTTACTATTGACAGTAGATATAGTGAGATATTGTCAAAACATCAGCATTTGACACTACCGGTTCTGTCATTTAAAAATCCTGGCTACTATGTAATTTCATATCAATGCGACCGCTCTCGATCAAATAGAATTTGCTCTTGAAGCTAAACTATTAATTTTACCAAAAAATATCATAAGCATAAATTATTCAAAATTTCCTCTACTTTAATTTATTATTTAACTCTTTTGTCGAAATTACAGAAATAGCGGCTCATTTGCAAAATCCTTGAAAAAGGCTTAGAATAAACTACCAGTTCCTTTGGACCCTTTTGAACCAAAAGCTTTTCAGCACTAAGTTTGGTCACAAAACTTCTAAATATGAACTTTCGTCCCGATACCTTTAGTAGTTTCTCCGAAATCGTCGCCACAAAAATCGTTTACACACACACAGACATACATTCACACAGACACACACAGACACACAGACATTTTTTTGTACCTTGGTCAAAAATGTTCAGGGGACCCATAAAGACCTATTTCCACTAAAATCTCAATTTTATTTTTCGGCATGATTACAATACTTCATCATACTGCGTATGATAAAGTAAAAACTGTTCTTCTGTCACATTATTATCTAATGCTTGCAGAGAATATTTGTTAATAAAAAAGAAGAAAGTACCAAAGAAAATCATTCTAAAGAAATAAGAAAGGAAGCGAAAAACGAACACAATAAAAAGCTGCGCCAAGAAAAACACTAAAAATTCCAGATGCAAGAAATATGAAAATACAGAGGAGGGAGAGAGGGCAGGCGGAAGAAGTCTAAGGACTTATTTTATACAGTTTATATTAAAAATGGTATAACATAAATGTTTAACATTTCTTAATAATATATCTTATTTGACAATATTTAAAACACTTAATTATTACTTGAATGTTTATATTTGTTGGTATAATGTACCACAAGTGTCTGATTTAGGAGCACTGTCTGAATTAGGTTCACTGAAGTAGCGGATTTCGGATCAAATTATACGCTTAGTGTCGTAATTAGGGGGAATTGTTAAACTTATGAAATATAATATAAATTACATGACTATTATCTATTTTCTTTAAAAATGAATAGCCAAATATCTTTAGAAGGAAATAATTGTTTAAAAAAAGTTGTGTAGTCATTATCACCACATAAATATAAATTCTACAGTTACAGATGTAACAAAAATTCATTAACCTATGTGAATTTGGGGGCGCTTATGTTATGTGAATATAATGCCAACGTAGAAGGTTGTTTCTGAGGTCATCAGTCAGTATTTAGTTTTAGCGTAAAAGCAAAGAGCAAACCGAACGCAACACAAAGCGCGTCAGCAACATCAGCAACAAAATTTTTAAACACCGAATTTCCGTTGAGCTTTACACAACGGCGTTTTAATAAAGGTTTTCGCGCTTAAAATGTATCTCTCGTTACCAGAGTGTTTGATATGTACTATCAAAAACAACTTCAGTCCACCTTCCTCACCCCTTATGTCATGATTTTACCCGGGAACTTGAAATTAAGTACGAAATACGTAAATAGCGAACGGGGGCGCAAGCTAATGCTGAAAGTTTTATAATATCTTCCGGCATCTTTGTGATGTAACTTTTATTGTTGGGCGGGAGCATCAAGTGTATGTGTGGTAGGGAGTCCGTAACTCACCTGAAAACGCTCTTCTTAATTTTAGATAAAGTTGCGGCGAGTTTCATTTGTTCTTTGGTTGTTATGAGGTACGCCGCGTG
This sequence comes from Melinopterus prodromus, assembly GCA_964023965.1. Lineage (NCBI taxonomy): Eukaryota > Metazoa > Arthropoda > Insecta > Coleoptera > Scarabaeidae > Melinopterus > Melinopterus prodromus. The sequence goes on from OZ030394.1 coordinate 53,570,510, forward strand.
CTGGACGAAAATATTAGCAGCCCTAAGTGAAACTGAAGTACGAGAAGTTAATGTGTTGAATTTATAACAGACAAATATTTATTAAAATAGTAAATACTATTGCTATTAATGATACTTCTGTATAATTGTTGAGAAATGGTTAAAACATGATTATGCATGGTTTTTATAATGTTGATTTCCTTAATATCGATTTGTATTTTTCTTTGACACTAGTAGAAACAAATATCTAAACATTTGTGCATAGTTTTGTCGTTAGTTTATTTATTGAAACATAAATCCAATAATTTTACATGTAGACACCAAATCGAATAAATCAAGCTGAATTTATTTGAATCGATTACAGATGAATTAAATGCTTACCAATGTATAAACCGATTAAAAACACTTTTATCATTTGATCCTGCTGCGAATTTATTTATAACCATGAAATATTTTTAATTTGCAAACAGTTCTTTCATGCAATAAAATATACAACAGTATAAAATAAATTGAATGTTTACTATTTACTTCATAGTGAACCAAGTCACAAATAATATTTTCTATCGATTATTTAGTCCAGTCATTACGTCGGGTTAGAAATGTAAATGAACCGAGAAGGCAAAGTTTTTGATATGACGTGGGAGGGACCTAGAAAAGCTTAACTTCTAATTGTCGACCAAGATTTCCTATGTGCATTTTCCGCCATCTCCAAAAAAAGGATTAAATTCAGTTTTTTTACAATAACTCGGTTCTCCGTTGAAATACGATAATTTTGAATAAATACTTTTCTGTTCCCTTTTTTACGCTCTGCAATTGAGATCTCTTACATTTTTTACCTATCGTTCGGCGTTATTGAGATATCGATCGAAAAAGTAAAAATTTAGGGTAGTGAAATTTGTCTTTTGCTATTTTATCTTTTCTCGCGACAGATATCGAAAGAATGTCTATTATGAAAGTCTTAGAGGATGTTCAGACCTACAGTTTCGTTTATTTATTTTTTCCCTGCGAACAAAATTACGATCTCTACCGCGCTGAAACGTCGGTAAGTCTGTGCCCCGTTTCGATTTAACCGCTCGCACGGCTGAAATCTCACGTCAAAATGGATGAAAGGCCGTTCGGGAAAGTATTGGGATACAAACTAAATAAATAAACCAGATAAATTATAAAACAAACACATGAACTTTAATTTTATTTAAAATAATTTTTTGTGTAGTCAAAAATAGTAATTAATGGCCTCCCTTTTTTATATTTTTCGTCTTTTCGATGGTTCTGGCTGAAGACATTCTTCCTCGGTCATCTCTTCGAGTTGTGGAGACCCTAAAACCGCAGGAAATGATGCTGGAATGGTCGGAACATCATCATCATCATCGTCGTCGTCGTCGTCGTTTAATAGAATGTCGACTCTGGCGATGTTGTCACCTCTCACTACTCCCACCAGCAAAAAGCGCAATGCGCCAACACATTTTCCGGATATATCTACAAGTCAAAACGTGGCTCGGATTTTTTAAAGATTCTCAGGTATTGAGTTGGCGACATACTAATTACGGGCTGGAACCAATTTGCACCACAGTTGAAGCCGCTCCACCTGAACTAGTAAAGTAGTAAAAAACAAATTTCACTACCTTAAATTTTGACTTTTTCGATCGATATCTCAATAACGATGAACGATAGGTAAAAAATGTAAGACACATTAATTGTAGAGCGTTGCAAAAGCAACAAAAAAGTGTGAATTCAAAATTGCCGTATCTTAACGGAGAACAGAGTTATTATAAAAAAGCAGAATTTAACCCTTTGTCAAGATGGCGGAAAATGCACATACGAAATCTTGGTCGACAATTAGAAGTTAAGCTTTCCTAGCCCACCCCCACGTATTATCAAAAATTTAGCCTACTCGGTTCATTTGCATTTCCAAATATATATAATGACTGGACTAATTATGAGTTGTTGTGAAGTTGCTAATGTCAGCTTCTGCATTTACCGTGAACATCGATTTTCTCGTCGCCTGCCTATGTATATGAAACTATTTTGTGACTACAAGTAGGTCACAATTTGCTCCTTATTTAGTTCGCCTTTGCCTTGCAATTTTAATTTTTTAATTTAGTTTATGGTCGAATATCCGAACTTTGTAGTTATCGCACAAGTTCAATTATAACTTTTAATTTAGTTGTACTCTCAACGGCTTGTTATTCAGTATAATGCTACCTTTTGCAGCGTTTTTTTACTGCCAATCGACGAGTTTTAGACTAGTTTTTGGGCTCTATTTTTGTCTTGTAGTAAGAACGCTTTTGGATTATATAAATGTTCATCAATAACAGTAACCAGCATTTTTTGTGTCAAACCACCATTATCCGAGTAGTTTATAACGTACATCTTCAATTTTGGTTCATAAAAACCAAGTGCCTACTGTTTGGCCAGATGTGTCCAAATAGAAAACTGTTGTAAGTCTTTTGTACTAATTTGGGTAGGTACATTCAAATATAATGTTTTATAATTTATTATATTTTTTATCATTGAACATTAACAATTCATTAAAAAGCAAATATTGTTATTCATGTTAACACCTGCCGATTCCTGAACTTTTTTGTTTGCGTCGAAGAGTTTAGATAGTTTTAATAAATACAGTAGTTCCTACTTGAAAGTTGGAATAAAATAAAATAAATATCAGCCACAATGACAATAATGGAAACAAAACCAGTAAATTAAATGTGGCAAAACATAACAGCGGATGTTTCACCTGGTACAACGATCAAATGTTACCACGTGTATGAGATATTAATAAAATGGTCCACAATGTGTACGATAGAATTTCAACAACAAAATGGCGAATATTTTATTTTTATTGTACTAATATCGGTGTCTAGACTACTGTTAAAGAGGGTGCCCCAAAAATGCATTGCAAAAATTGCGGTGATAGAAAGCAACGAAAGCCCAATTCGTTTCCGAACACAAAAAATCTCATGTGGCCAGGCACATGACTTTATCATACTATATATAAAATTAATAGTTTAGCTTCAGAGACTTTATTCGATCGAGATCGATTGTGTCTGCACTAAAATAAAACGAACTACCCAGGATATGACAGAACTTTGATATTATTGACAGTAGGTGATGTCAAAACATCAGCGTTTCACACTATCTACTGTCATTAGAACGAAAATATCTGTCAAATCCTGGCTAACTAGTTTTACATTAATGCAGACACCACCGATCACGATCAAATAGAATTTGCTCATGCAGCTAAACTATTAATGTTACAAAAAATGTCGTAGACATAAATTATTCAAAATTGTCTCTACTTTATTGTATTATTTAACTATTTTGACGAAATTACAGAAATGGCGGCTCATTCGCAAAATCGTTAAAAAATGCTTGGAGTAAACATACCATCATTTTAGATCCTTTTGAACAAAAATGTTTTTCAGCTCTAAGTTTGGTTATCAAATTTTTAAATATGAACTTACGTTCCGATACCTTTAGTACTTTCTCCGGAATCGTCGCCACAAAAAAAGGGTACCCGCACACATATACTCACACACATACACTCATACATACACACAGACAGACATTTTTTGTACTTTGGGCAAACATTTTCAGGGAACCCAAAAAGGGCATATTTCCGCAATTTTTTATTTTTTTGGCACTATTACAATACTTTATAATATCACGTATGATAAAGTAAAAATCTGATGTGGCCAGGCACATGACTATCATACTATGTACAAAATTAATAGTTTAGCTGCATGAGATTCCATTAACCATTAACATAAATATATTAATTAAAGAAAATACCCATTATGAATTAACATAATTTCAAATGCTATAAAAAAACGGTGCCTTGCGCCGTGGGCGCTTATGCGACATTGTATTTACAAATTTGAAATCTACGATTTACCCGCCAGTGAGTGAACAGGTTGGCGTGTAAATTTTTAAAACCAAACGGCGATAAAATGATAGTAAATGCTTTACAAAAATATTTAAAAGGGCGTAAAACGATTTGATCTAAACATTATCGAATAAAACACACACAGCACGCACACGCAGCTACCGCCACCGCCTTCGCAGTCTCCTTCGTTGGTCAGGGTCAACGTCATCGCTGACGTCAGCATCTAGTTGCCGAGGTCCTGCATCCTCGCTGCTCAGGTGGTTCCGGCGCTGCAACCTCTTGCGGATATTTTTTGACAGTAGGTATTGTCAAAACATCACCCTTTGACACTACCTACTGTCATTAGAATAAAAACGTATCTGAAATCCTCGCTTACTAGTGTTTTTGTGAAACTGTGCTTTTCAACTTTTACTTATTTAAACTTACTTTTACGTAAAAGTCCAGTTATTGGATAATTAACTACAAACTCTGCAAATCAACAACTCCCCACAACGCCGGTAATGGATAAAAGTAGACAATAATGCCATGCAAGTAGTAACAATTGCTCAGTGCGAAGCAATAACAAAACTTATGCAGTACTGTTAAATAAAAACTCCGAAAGACAGCAGCCATATTGTAAATAGTTAACTGTTTCTATACTTTTTAGCAGTGAGGCATAATTAGGAACAAATATAAAACGAACCAAAACAAAACGAAGCACAAAAGATGTGTTTAATAAATCAGTGTAATTTAAATTTACCGATTCCATCGTGTAAAATACGAACGATCGGCGCCGTGTATCGACAATGCACGCCACGGGGGCCGCGCGTAATGCAGGTTTTGACGGCGCCGGAATTAGTGGCCCCCATAAATATTGATTTCGCATCCTGTACGAACATAAAGTAGGAATGCGGCCGCCAAACACACCTTGGGGTACACTGTAGGTATTTTAATATGATTTCTCCCGACTGCTGCGCATTATTGGGAATCTGCACAGATGGTACACACAGTCATTCGTGCCGCTGCCGACGCCGCCACCGGCGCCCCATCTCCGTCGCACGGCCGCCGCGCCGCCCGATTATCTTTATCTCGCTCGGCGGGCGGCCTGCGCCCGGCCACCGTTATTGGTTTCCGGATGGGTTGCCATAATGTCGTACGGGTTTTTTTTAAAGGCCGTCTCGATTGACTACCCGCTCCCTCTTACCTCTACTATCATGAAATTGAATCTACTGCGAACGGAAAGTCAATCCTTTCGGCCCGGTGTTTCATCGGGTCGCGCGTGCCACGACTTAAGCTACTAATTTTGCTTCACACGAATGTGTTATATGTTGTTATTAGTTGTGTTATTACAGGGTAATGAATATAATTAAGGATGCTTCAAATATCCTGCGTAGAAGAACCGAGCGTAAAATTGAACAACCGAATTCCGAGAAAAGCTCTACTAGGATTTTTTGTGTGTCTTCAGCTTTAAGGTAACATCCCTATCATAAAAAAATGAAGAGGGTACTTTTTGAAATGATGTCATGTAAATCAAAGTGTTGGGAAAATGGGAATTTAGGAAAGGGAAGTGTGGTTGCTTATTTTTCGCATGAAACAAGTAAATTTACAATGAAGTAAAAATTTATTTTGTCAATATACGGGGTTCCCCCTCTGGCCCTGATGACAATTAAACTTGAGGAATTGCGTTCCACTCCTCTAACAAAACCGTGTTCAACTCATTAATATTCGCAGGAACATTATTTCTAGCCCAGACCCTCCGTTTAAGATGGTCCCATAAATGTTCTATGGGATTTAAGTCTGGGCTGACCGCTGCTGGCCACTCCATCGTCTGTATACAGACCTCGGTTAGGAACTGCTTACTGGTACGTGAAGTGTGACAACATGCATCAACTCAAAGTTATCGCCTATAAATCCAGCGTACGGAACAACATGTCCAAGGAGAATTCCTGTAATGTACCGATCAGCTGTCAGTTCTCCTCCTCGGACGGAATGCCAGCCCACATCATACAGGAGCCGCCGCCGTATGCAACTCTTTCAGTGACACAACAATCCGCAATTCGCTCTCCCGGACGCCTGTAGACTCTAGCTATCCTGTCACGGCCATGTAGACTAGGGTGGTTCAAATTGGCTGTTTTTATTTAGAAAGCAACGATCCCCCAAATCGTTTCCAAATCCCAAAAATATCGACACGTTTTTTTGTTTGTGCCTGTCGACGCCTCAAATTTACATAAGAAAATGCATGTACATGTATATCAAGATATGTATGATAATTATACATATGGATTTGATGCCCCCAACCCACCTCTACAGTGCCCTGAAAGCTACCCTTAAGTGAAAAAATGTAGATTCTTCAGAAAATTTACCTTTCTAATTAACTCTTTTGTTCTCATAGAAATCATTATTAGAAGTCTATATATAAGTGGCATGTTTATAAACATTTCTCAGTTAATTTACATTTGTTTAAACAAATATTATTTGTTTAAATAATTAATTTTTCTCGAAAATCCGTCTGAATTCTGTTTTCTGAGTTCGAAATGGCAGATTATTACCTTAGAGTGACATTACTCATTAAAAAATTTCCTCATATTGTTTAAACAATAAATTATTAATCATTTCAAAGTTTTTATAAATCTGGTAGAAAAGTCAACATTTTTGTTAAAAGAACTTATAAATTTTATACTCGAGATATCCTAAGTGATATTTTGGGATGATTTCCATTGATTAAATAATAAAATATTATTCGTTTTCAATATCATTTATTCGAAACAAATTGATTGATTAGAATCCTTTTTTAGGGAAATTGGGGAGTTACACTTTTTTTATATTCACTTTCCTAAAGGCAGGCAATTTTATTAATCACATTTCTTTCATTATTTCTTATTCTGATTTCCTATCACTGTATGTCGAGATATTGTTAATTTGTTGCTGTCTGGAATTCTTTTCTATTTTGATGAAATATTGAAAACCATCCCAAATATAAATAATGTCGCTTGAAAATAACAGTTGGCTTTCAAAAAAATAAATATTTTTAGGCGAATTACAAAAAAAAATGTTTAAACAAATGGCATTTGTTTAGGCAAATGTCGGTTTATTAAATAATATAGGCAAGGTATTTTGAACATGAAATTTATAAGTTAATTTCGCAAAAACTCTTCTGTCTTTTCTATCTCCTAAAAAAATTAAAATGAATAATAATTGATTGATTACAATATAAGACGAAATTTTTTAATCAATAATGTCACTCTAAGATAGTAAACTGCCATTTCAACCTCAGAAAACACAATGCAGACGGATTTTCGAGAAAATCGACCAATTTAAACAAATGGCAGAATTTGTTTAATCAAATGGTAATTAACTGACTAATGTTACTTATACGACTTATTTCTTATACGAATTATTTCTTTGAGAGAAACGAGAACGAAATGATATGTAAATTTGATGCATCGATAATGTCCATCGTTGCTTTCTATCATCACAAAAATTTTTGCAATGCATTTTTAACCACCGTAATGTAGACACATTCTGCTCTCATCAGTGAACAGGACCGTTCGCCATTGCTCTAATCCCCAATGCAGGTGCTCTCGTGCGAATTGAAGGCGCGTTTGCCGGTGCCTTGCTGTCAATTTCGGGCGTGTGCCAGGCCGTTTTGGAGTGAGTTTCGCTTCCTTCGATCGTCTTCTCTGGTCTTCTCACAGTCCACTCGCTGACAACGACTCCACGAACACGTTACAGCTCCTGTTGTACAGCAACACCGGTCAAATGACGATTGCGCAATGAGGTTGAAACAATAAAACGATCGTCTCTCTTAGAAGTCTTTCGATAATTATTTGCTCTCGGCCTCCGATTAAAGGCACCGGTCTTTACACATCTTTTGAATACTCTTGATACGGCGAACTGACTTAAATGCAGCTGAGCATCGACTCTGCTGATTGTATGCTGATTTATAACTAATGTTAAAAACGTTTAAAAAATAATTGCGAAAAAATAATAGACTTAATAATAAAATAATTAACAAACTTCTAAATTTACACATAAAAATTCGCAGATGAACTCTCACAAAAAACAGAAACAAACAAGTGACAACTGATTATGTTATCAATTTTTGCAAAGGTTGACTAATTGAAATACGTTTGCTATTCGGACGGAGATAATACCCATTTAGCAATACTCCGAGCATCGAAGTGCTACTAGGTGATTTAATTACCTACAATTTGGGGTATGATAGAAATTTATGCAATAACTTTTGCAAAAGTTATAGATATTTTTCTGGCGCAATTGATGGAAATTTGTTTGCTATTCGAATGAACATTACAGCATTTAATTACTAGCTTGTTGACGATTTCTAGTTGATTTTCCAACAGTTGAACCACTGCCATTAGGCCGTGTCATTTGCAAAAGTCACGACTGTCATCACACAATCAGATCATATAGACGTTACACTCTTCATTTTAAGTATAGAGAATAATATCGATACATAAGTAGTATATTTTTTATTTAGGATTCACACAATATTAGTATTATTTGCGTGTTTTGTGAACAGATAATTTACATTTTTAGATATCATCTTACTTGGACATTTAACTTGTGAATCCCTAGCATTATTCTGATGATTACTTTAACTAGAAATCACTATATTAATTAGTTACTATTGCTATTATGCAAAATAATAATATTTTGCTGTATACAGTTTGTGCTGTTAACATAAAGAAATGGAGCAGGTAACAAACGTGGTTGTTTATCATACAATTGTTAAACCAAAAAATAAACGTAATGGTTTATTTGCATTTATTATAATTCAGAACTGAAGTCGCCAGCCCAAAAATTCGGAGCTACCATTGTAATTATTAATTAACATCATTGGAAAATTAATTGCTAAAATTAAATTACATTCCAGAAACTTGTCGGCTATTTTTAGAATTTCAAAATATCATAAATACGTAGTATGTAGTGGCAAATAAGTCTCTATAGGTTGTACGATTACCTGCACGCCCCACCACATCGTCGAGCGGGCCGAGTGTGCACAAAAACCGGTCCCAAACCATGACGCGGCACGCAGTTTTCCAAAATACGCACCTCAACGTATATTCGTTTTGTCACGTACGCATCATCCGAATACGCATTAGATCGGTGCAATTTTCCTTCTTAATTTACCGGTATGATCGCTAATTTAACTAGCATACGGTATCGGGCTTCGTGTGACGTGAACTATAGTGTCGGGAACCCGTGTTTGTGCGCGATCACGGTAATATTTCCATTGTTGCTCTCAAAATATTGCATTCAATTTGGCTGGTCCCGGCTCGCCGGTATAAAAGGGGTTGCCGACTTCTTCCTACACGGATATACTACGGCTTAACCCTTCCTGGGCATGGAGGTAAGACGGACTTACAACCTCCGCAACTATGATGCTACGGAAGGTCGGGGTAAGACTAGTACTAGCCGTCTTGCTTTCGTTGGGTTAGCAGAACAGGGGAAAGAGTCACCAGCTAGCTAGCTCGTTATCAAAGAGCGACCTAAGACCCCGCGACACCTTCTAAAAGGTATATTTTATTCAATTTCCTAATTTTGATGGCATATTCTGTGGAAATGTTATCTGGTGCCAACGTGTGTCAAGGGAACTGTCCATATTTTTCGAAGGGCGACGGTCATCACCAAGGTAATTAATTCTTGTTAATCTGTAGTCAACCCGTATATGACTTTGGTTTTTATCGCAATTACTTACTTAGCTTGTACTATCTGTTTTATCTATCTGTTTTAGTCTGAATTTTCTGAGAATTCTGAGTTTTTAATTATGTTAAAAACTGTTAATAAACGTTAATGGTAGTTAATAGATAATACCCAAACAAATTGGCACCTAGGATGGATTTTGATGTTCAATATCGTTTAAACGTATTTACCGATTTTTATAATTTTTGTTGTGAGGACAATTTTCAAGATTATCCGGAGGATATTATAATTATTGTATATGGTATTACAATTTGCTGTAGGGAATTCAATTTTGAAAATGCAATCATATTATGCAAGAAGTACAGAATAATGTTTTGTGATCAACGTTGGCGACATCAACATTGTGACCAACGTTGGTACTGAATTAAGAAATTTTTATTTTTTATTTTTTTTTATTTTTTTATTTTTCAGAAGCAGGAGTTTTTCTACAAAAGCGGGAAGCGGGAGGCGGGTGGAAAGCTTCATAATCGGGAGCTTCTCGTTAAATCGGAATGGGAAATCGGAAGGTCTGTCAACCCTAGTCACCAGCTATGTTGACGAAGTGAGAAAGCTGTATTGTATCCGACAACTTACAGCACAGAATTACACAGGTAAAAATTTTTCAATAATCCTTATTTTCTTGTTCTTCAAGTTCTATGAGTTCAAGTTTATCTTATTTCTCTATTATTTGTACGATTTGTGTTACCGAATACCTATCTCTTTAACAGACCCGGCATGTTCGGACAAAATTTACCAATAGTGATTTTCTAAATCATATACCAAATATTAAATTATAATTTAAGGAACTTAAATTTAAGTACATAGTTCGTTTCGCCAACTCCGATATTTCTTGTGCATAGCAATCCTTTTAACCCATCACAGTAGCGGTGAATATTTTATTCGTTTCTTGTGGCGGAGAAATTTGCAATCTTGTCATATCTCGACCTGTTTCGAAAATAATGTGACAACTACGGTGTTTACTAGGTTTCTGGGGGGATCGAAAACTTGACGGTGACCGCTTTGAATGTCAATTAGGCTGCCTTGGAATCAGGCCGTGCATAGAGACGCCACGTTTAATATTTTAAACTGCTCAACGATTATGACCGCATAAATTTTACGATGGATTTATACACGCTGCGGGTTCCAATTTCGGATACCCTGAGTTCAACACTCGAATGGACGAATAAATTTCTATCACGTATTATGGTTTGGGGAGATATAGTTCATGATGTAATAACGAAATTCTGTAATAATAATGCGATAGCGGGAATAAGGATTCCTTTCAGAATTTAATCTCCTTTACTGTTCATTAGTAGCTATACTTGAGAGTGAGATGTCAATAGGAAGTACGAAAACCGCCAATAATGTCACATTTGTCAAAATAATACGTCATCTCTCGTCGAGAGGGGTATATTATTTTATGTGGTTTAAGGGTGATATAATCTATATAGTGACATTTTTTTATAAAGACACGCTTGTGTTTCATTTATTTTAGGAGGTAAGTCAAAAGCCAGGTATAAACCCTTCCTACTGCGACTGAGCATATAGGGCCAATTCGCGATATTTTACGACGGGTTAAGGATATCGGAAAAAGGTATTGCTGAAAACAAGCTTGTTTAGAAAACGTGCAAATTTTTTACTAGAAACAACGAAAATTATCATTGAATGAAGGAAATGAAGTCCCTTGATTTAACTTACCTGTCTAATACTCCATTTCTAAAATCTTCCTCTCTTTTTACTTTATCATACGCAGTATGTAAAGTATTGTAATCGTGCCGAAAAAAAAAATTGGGATTTTAGCGGAAATAGGTCTTTTTGGGTCCCCTGAACATTTTTGACCAAGGTTCAAAAAAATGTCTGTGTGTGTGTATGTGTGTGTGTGTGTGTGTGTGTGTGTACTCAATTTTTGTGAATCCGATTCCGGAGAAACTACTAAAGGTATCGGCACGGAACTTCATATTTAGAAGTTTCATGACCAAACTTAGAGTTGAACAGCTTTTGGTTCAAAAGGCTCCAAAGGAACTGGGTGTTTACTCCAAGCCGTTTTCAAGGATTTTAGAAATCAGCCGCCATTTCTGTAATTTCGTCAAAATAGTTAAATAATAAATTAAAGCAGAGGAAATTTTGAATAATTTATGCCTATGACATTTTTTGGTAAAATTAATAGTTTAGCTTTTTAGTTTATTCTAAGCCTTTTTCAAGGATTTTGGAAATGAGCCGCCATTTCTGTAATTTCGACAAAATAGTTAATTAATAAATTAAAGTAGAGGAAATTTTGAATAATTTATGCCTATAACATTTTTTGGTAAAATTAATAGTTTACCTTCAAGAGCAAATTCTATTTGATCGAGATCGGTCGCATCTGCATTGATATGAAATTACATAGTAGCCAGGATTTTGACAAATATTTTTTTGTGTTGTCACATTCGAAAACAGCTGATCTCATCAGAGGTTGGAGAACCACTATGGAACGTGCCGCTGTAGTGCGCAAAATTATAAAATACAAATTTCAAATAAAATAAGATCACCAATTTGATTGTTTGTTGATAAGAAATATCAACCCGTCTTTATATCTAATTCTAAAAATGATACATTGAGAAAATTATAAATAAAGTATAGCGATGTGTGTAGTTTTATTTTAGTATGTTGGTAGGGATGTGTCATGAACGAATATAAATCTGTCAGAATTTGAATTACCTTTTTAAGGTGCGTTTTCATTAGTGATAATGGCAGTGGTAGCAGACGCCGTTATAGTATTTCCAATAGAAAATTGCTAGTGACTCATGTTTATGTACATGCAAACTAATATGTGTCATTATCACGATATGTAAGATATACTATAATTTCGTATTCTACCACCGCCATTAGCTACCATTACCTACCAATCGGAACGCACCTTTCGTCCAAGTGGTACCAACCTAGCATTTACTATACAGAAATCATTTATTTTTTTTTTTAAATACGTATTTCTTAAAAAGCAACACAATAAACGTTGATGTCGCTCCTGCCAAAAACTAGATAGCGCGACTCGCTCATATGCGACGGCGACACTCCGCCTTCGGTGACGCGCCGTATCACCGCTCGTCGCGCTATTCCGTACTTTCGGCATTTGTGACATAAATAACTATTATTCTAATGACGTAGTGTAGGTAGTGTCAAATGCTGATGCTTTGACAATACCTACGATTTATCTCTATAGAATAGATTCTCATGCAGCTAAACTATTAATTTTATATATTGTATGATAAAGTCATGTGCCTGGCCACATCAGATTTTTTCGAATTCTCCTGCTTTATTCCTTCATAGTTTTTTCCAAAAAGATTGCAATAGAGGACAGCATATAATTCGCAAAGCAAACACTTTAAAAAGGCAAATTTTTAATGGCCACTATATTATTTACTGATTTTATTTTTCTATATGTATTTATAACGCATCGCAAAATATTTCTAATTGGCTCTTTGGCCCTATAAGTCGTAGTAGGCTGGGTTTATACTTTAAATGTAAGTCAAATACTCTAAGCAATGAAGCTCATTCATATTTCAACCTGTAGATAATAATAGATCATACAATAACTAATACGTGAGCGTGACTTACTTTTAATACAATTAATATCTATTAATGACTTTGGATATGTTTCTAATAGTAGTTATCCATCTACAGAAAAGCGATTATCTCGATGTTGCAGACGGGGTGGGGTCTGTTGAAAATTTCTTTAAGAAACACCACAATAAATATAGTTCCTAAAATAATAAGGTAAGTTTACCAGTGTTGCAAGCGGTAATCGACCATAGAACGACTTCGGTTGGACAAATTGCTTTTCACACCCAATGCAGTAAATCAATAGCACATTACATACTAAAACTGAACAAATATCACCTTTAAAAGAACATGCGAAATTTATAAATACACTAAAGGAAAGACACTATGGTATCAGTACCATACCTATGACATCAAACCTGATGCCACAGGTATGACTAAGCCGTCTGGCTTGAGGGGGAAATGGAAGAGGACAGATTTTTTTGTTAATATTATATAGATAGACGAGGTAACATTTACGTCAAATAGCTTTGTTTCTTTACAAAATAGCCGTAGGTGGACACAAAAAGAACCGAATTTTACGGTAGAATACCGATATTAGTACCATTTTAAGACCAATGTACTGTGCGGTATTTTGAATAATGAAATATCTGAGCCTTATTTTTGTTAAAAATTAAATATAGATCTTGAGTTTCTGAACAACGTGTTAATGTCTTTTGTAATCACCGTCAAGAACTTTTTAAACCAGAAATTAGGTTAGAAATTATAAAATTTTACTCCTAAACAACATCTTCAAGTAAAGTTTATCGATAATAATGATGTCATACCAGATACCATAACCATTAACCTTTAGTTTAGTAGCTATTTTGGTTTATAAAGGTGATATATGTTCAGTTTTTCTGTTATGTGGTGTTGATTTATTGCGTTTGCTGTGAGAAGAAATTTGTCAAGCCGAAGTCGTTCTATGCTCGATTACCGCCTGCAACACTGGTAAACATGCTTCCTTATTTTCGGCAAAATTTAGTGGTGTTTCTTAAAGGGATTTTCAACAGACCCAGTCTTTTTGAACTTTCTGATTATCCTAGAAATGGTTAAATGGGTAATTTGGTTGCCCGGGTGTCTTTCATTGAATTATTTTCTTTTGTATTTTTTATACTAGTTGCTTAGAAACTAGTTTCGACTTTGTTAAGCTGTTCAACAATAAGATGTTATTTATTGTTTATCTGTATTTTTTAAAATAAAACACTGTATTTTTAAGGCTATGCAGTCTAAAAAATATTACGCAGCCCCTGGACATATAACTCATTATAAAAGTAATTTTTTTATTTTATTTTATTTTATTTTATTTTATTTATATTTTGTTATTTTTTAATTCTTTTTATTACTACTATGTACTACTATAGGTACACTTATTTCTTGTGTTGTTAAAATTTTTTCTGATAAAATCTTCAGATGTTATTTTAATTAGAACACTTTCATCTACGGAGCAGTAGTACAGCACATTCTTCAAGTTAACATTTTATAACTTTTCACAAATATAGGTATGACCACTATGCTAAACGCGTCTGTATTAAAAAACAGCCGACATCGTTGTAAAAAGACATCGGAAAAATGTCGCAAACTAACAAATTAGCATACTTTTCCTGTAAAATTACAGAAATACTTTACAGAGTTTGCACTGACATGTGACATAAAATTACCAGGGACGTTTTTTCAATAATTTTGCTGTGTTATCTCAGATAATTACTGTAATTTTACAGAATTCCTGTATCTTCACATAATTTTTGTTGTTTTAGTTTATTATTATGCATACAATTTACTGTAATGTAGAAGATTATTTTCTTTTGTATAGTAGGTGGTAAAAATGCTGTCGCAAGTTCCGACAGAATTAGAAATCCTGCTCTAACATTTTAATAATGAAGAAAACAGATGTCTGCTTAATAGGTATAATTTATAATGGATCAAACGCATTTCTTAGAAATTACTATCAAAGAAAAGAAACGAGAAGAAAACAAACATTCAATTCGCAGTGTTATTACAGTGCCACCTCAAAAACTAATTCCAGTCGTACGACAGTTATGCACTGACATACAATTTGAACCATTTTAGTTATGAAGATGTATAAAACTTATTAGATACTAGACACCCTAACATAATTCCGGCTCCTCCGCCAAAATTGCAAACACTCGAATCCCTCTCGTAAGTTACGCAACGTCCTTCATTGTAATTGCAGTGAAGGACAGCCGATCGTAAATCGCTCCGCACGAGACAGGCGGCGAGCGAGACGGAGCGAGAGTACAGTCAGTGTGTCAGTGCGGTGCGCGGGGTTAACGAGCATATGTAAATTGCGTAATAAGGGAGAAATTATCGTCCGCCCGGGAGACAAACGGGAATCTCATTAGGGAGTCGGCGGCGCGGCGCGGCCCGCCATAAACCCGCGGCGGCATCTCTTCCAACTTCCTTTGACATAACCCCGGAAATCCCCGGAATAAATCTGTCTAATCATACGGCATAACGTGCCAAGTACGCACTTACACAGCATTATGCCCCGGACCTACTAACACTTCGCTCGTGTTATAAGACAGGGGCAAGATTCACGGCAGTAACTTAGTGCCTGCGGACTCACGATAACGCGAACCTTCTTCTTGTCCTATTTCGTCGGCCACGGGACAAGACCGCCCCCGTCGCCTGCTGCGGCCGTACGGACGCTTCTCTAGCGGGTATCCGACATCGTTTTACGAATATCCGTATCGGATTATCCTGATACAATTCCGTCGACTTACATTATTACACCGCCGAGTCGCTCTCTCTATAATACGTAATAGAAATTTATTCGCGGATTTTGGGTCTGAATTTCCTTCGATTTATACATCAGAATCGTGAAATTTATGTGGTTATAATAATTCCGATTGATAAGGGGTTCTATTAGATTTATAAACTAATATCCTTTTTATACATGAACTAAAAATAAAAACTGTTAATGCGAAAAATCGGTGATGTTACTTTCCTGCAGCGGATGCAGATTTCGCTGCTTTGCTTTGATAGTGAAGCCACTTACCAAAACTAAATTTTGCAGACGTAAGTTGTGTATTTATATAGATTTGTCTTTAAAATTTAATAGAGGATTTAATAGAGGAGACTCAAAGGCTTCCTATATTACCTAAGGATTTCAAAAATGTTGGTGCCAAATTTTAAAAAGAAAATTTGATTTTGACAATGTTTTCTGGCAACTTTGATTTAGTTATTTTAAGACGACTTTCAGTTACCTTATTTCTCAAATATGTAATTATGTATGGCCAAAAAATTTTAATATTCAGTAACAAATCCTGAATTAAATACAAATATACCGTCCTATTTGAAAAATAAAAGTTGAAGCAAGCGTGCCAAAAAATAACTTGGCTATGGGGATTTTACTTCCGCTAGGTTATAAGGGAAGGTTTTATGTAGGCAAAAGAAAAATTCCAGCAAACTAATACAAATGCTCCAAGGTACAATATGTGTCATGTACCTCGGACCAGAATATATTGTACCTTGGATCGGTACTAAAAAATTAAATAATAATACAATTTAACAAAACCGAAACTGTTATTCTAATTGCATGGTTACTATACAATCGTATACACGTGCATTGTAGATTATAGCCAGTTTACATACAGGGTTGGCCAAAATTACCGGAACACCAAAATTCTCCAACAGAAACAAATTTTAAACAAATTTGTCAATCAAAAGCTTTTTTACTTTAAACAAGCTATCGTTTTAATATATTTTCAAAATACAGGGTTCAATATACACGGTGTTCATTTTATTATAGAAATCTGATAACATTTTCTTTTTTTATTCTCCGTTTTCTAATAGAACAACCTGTATATGTTTTTCAGTTACGAACAATTAATCAAAACTCCAGACCTTCAAATTATAAATATTTTCCCACATACATAGGTTCAGATTTATTTTAATGTGACAGTTCGAACATTTAATTTAATTCTATTTAATTGTGTTCTTATTTATTTTCTCTGGATTTTTTTACTTTTTACCCGTTTGGTTAAAGTAATGGTATATGATTTTTTTATTCATTGCTTATAACTATAAAATAATGCATTTTATACAAAAATAATTCTCACATCAAAACAAAATAAACATCCTGTATATTTATATAAAATATATAAATATATAAAATATATATAAATATATAATAAATTATAAATTTATATATTTAAACGAGAGGCTGTTGAAAACCAAAAAACTACAATTTTTGTAATTCTTTTTGAAGTTGAAGAATTATGAACGTGTTCCGGTAATTTAATTTGACTAATTCTGGTTAATAGCTTATAATTAAAAAGAATTTTCCAAAAAAATATTCCTGTGAAAAATTCTCAGAATCAATCTTAGAATCAAAAAATGTAATTAATAATATATAGGCTGTTCTATTTAAAAAAGGAAAGGTTATCAAATTTCTATAATAAAATATATTGAAGATATTGAACAACAATTTTTTGAAATTTCTTACGATGGGAGAATTATTTAGGTGTTCCGGTAATTTTGGCTAACCCTGTATAATGAAAATCAATAATCATGTACAAAATCATGAGTTTGTGTAGAATTGTATAAAAATTTGTTTGAATTTGGAACTTTGCTTAAATATCTCAGTTCATTGATATCATTTTCGCACTTAATGACTTCAACAACACAAGTAGCAGACTGACTGTTTTCCTGGCAATTTAATTAAAACAAAGTCACCTTTTCTTAGGTTCCCCAATTTGTTATTTTTGAGTAATTCTTGAGCAGTTCCTTCCTCTGCTTCTTCGTCACTTAAAGGAAGCTAAATACGTTATTCTGGTTCAGTTTCTATTATTCTTTTGCTTAGGTGGCGCTTTCTGCACAAGTAGTTTAGTGTTTGTGTTCGTATTTTTTATGTTCTTTTCACGATTGTTAGTTGCTACGTCTTCTTTTTTTTATCGAACCGTCATTCTCTCTTTCACAGAATACGTGATTTTCCTCTGGGTCGTCCAAATTGTCTTTTACTTTCAGATGCTGTTTTTATAAGACCGTAGTATGTCAGGCATACTTTTAAAGGATTATGTAAACCTCTATTTTATCCTGAATTGCTTTGAGTTGAACGTTCAAAGCTAAACTATGAACATCAAAGCTAGGACAAGTAAAATTATGACACAATTATGTAAAGTTATTTAGCAGAAATGCAGTGAGCAAGTGATCTAACAAAATTGCAATCACGTCCCATTGTTTTGGAAAAATATCAAAAAGCACACAACGATTTTTTTATTCTGGTTTTATTTTCTCATACATTTAAAACAATCATCACAATTATTGCATGTCTGACACAGCTATAGTTTTCGAAAATTGCAGACAAACGAACATTTAAAAAATAGAAATAGCTATTTTGTTAAAAGTACCAGCTAAAAACACTCATTTCTCCGCGTGTAAAATTATCAGCAATTTGTAATTTAATTATTAAATTATTAATTTAATTCATCATATGCCCCTTTCGTAATTTTCAATTCTATTTTACTACATTATTTAACAATGTTATTATAAAATTAACGTTACCAAATCATAGACACAAACACTAATTTTGGTATTGACCATCCATACACGTCCATCCAATCCACAGAATCACTTTAAAATATACATAGGTATACCGTACCGACATACCACCCGGGCTAATATGGCCATCAAATTTAATTGCAAACAGTATCCCGTCCGTATAGCCAATTGTCGCCAGAGTACCCTAGAGACCACGTTGCATCCCATGTTTTCGGCATTATATATTCCATGCGGCATTATCATCGACCTTGCGCTGCAGACGTACTCCAGAAATTATTAACCGCATTTAAATGAATCGTGAATTTCTGATAGGTGACCGTCTCGCCCCATTCAATGCAATGTTACCAACCCTTCGCGATTGAATGTAAAGCGTCCAGACCAGTTCTTGAAGAAGAGAACAATCAGAAGTTCGTAGATTGTACGAAGAGATCGGGGCCGTTGTACGGCGAGGGTAAACCTAATTACAACCACCTGTCTGGTCTATTCAGGGGAGAAGTTAACAAGGGTATGGAGATCTATTTGGACTGCTACTCTTAGCTGTAGACAAAATTGCATATTAAATTAATGTAAACAGGAGGAATCTTTCAGTCTTCCTTGTGGTTATCATACCAACGCACTAGTTTTATCGATGGCAATTGGAGACACTGTGGCCATAATCATGATTAATAATTATAACTCTAAAAATAGATAATTGAATATCATGTACAATCACAAAATTTTGAAAATGTGCAGTACAATTTAACAAATGAAACTTATTTTAAAGTTATTTTCAAAATAGCAACGAATTATTTTCGCTTTTGTAATAAGAGTCCAATTCCAAAATTTCAAATCATGACAGGACTTTGCAACGTTGTTGCCTCGTTCTTTCGCTTCATAGTTTTAATGTACACTGTTTTAATTGAAAACATAAAATAATTTTGACATCATATTCTATGTAGATTGACAGAAATTTGATGGCCCAGTTGTATTTGCTGACTATAGAAATTTCTTCAGCCTACTTAAGGACTTCCGCCAGGTTGCGTATTTTTTTTAACGGCGTTAAAGGGTGCTGTGTATTTTGGATTTTATATATTTCAAAAATTAAATTTTATTTAGGATATATTTTTAGGTAAAAGTTTATGTTTGTTTCAAATTTTGTTGTTGTTATGAAAGAAATTTGATCAAATACTGTTCTGAAACGGCTGTGTATGTAGAGTTTATAAACCAGTTTCGTTTCAGCAGTGTCTAGTAATACAACATATGGACTTTTGTTGCTTTTAACATGCACATGCCAGTTTTGTTCTTGCGTTTGATATTGGGAATCCTATTTCATACAGCTGTCGTGTAGTATTGGTTCAAAAAGCAAGTTTTTAAAATTTATTAAGTTTTTTTTAGTTGAATATGAAGGTGAGTTATTTGATTAATGTTTTGTATCATGAAGATTTTTTTTTCAATTCGTTGTATGGGTGTGATGTTGTCAGAGAGGACCCTTAAAGAATTACACCACATCACATTTCTGAAAGATAAATTTGGATAAAATGGCAGTTTTTTATTCCTAGAAAATATGACACCTGTTAAAATAATGCAAAATAACAAAATGTAGGGGTAATTGTCTTGTAGGGTGAAATTAAAGCTTGAATACTAAGCTCAAACTTGGTCTAGATGGCGATCGTGTATGGAACTATATATCAGTAAGTGTTTTAATTGCCAGTGAAACAAAATTTAATGCTTTTTAAGTATACCGGGTGACACACGCCATAGGGACTGCCGTTTATTTTTGTTGTTTATAAAGCTGGACGAATGAAATTTGGGAAACGGTTAATAGACAAAAAATGCCATTCTTTTGGATACTTCTGAGGTTAATATGACTTCCGGTTTTCCGGAAATGGCGTCATCATTGAAATTTTAAATGGCACCCTGTATTCTTTATGTGATATTTTCAATCAGGGTGACATTCTGAACGCAAAAACATATCGATCGTCAATTTTTAACACCAAGGTATAGCAAAAAAAATTTTTTATGTATTATTCTAGGTGGCTAGGAATTGGTGAAAATAATCGAAAATTGTCAAGTAAACACTAACTAAGTCGATTTTGTTCGACGTTGTATTACTGGCGTGAATTATTTGGTTTTTGGCCTGTGAGTAATTTTTTTCACGGGTACCCAATGGGCACACCCTGATTATTGTTATAGATATTTATAAAACGATCCACGATATGTACCCCAGAATTTAAGCACCAATATGACGAATATTTTATTTTTTTGGTGCTATTATCGGTGTCTAGACAATTGTTCATTAGGGTGGTGCATTGCAAACATTTTTGCGATGATAGAAAGCCAAGTTCCCCCAATTCGTTTCCAAATCAAAAAAATCTAATGTGGCCAGGCACATGACTTTATCATACAACATATAAAAGTAATAGTTGAGCTGCACGAGAATCTATTTTATTGAGATAAATCGTAGGTATTGTCAAAGCATCAGCATTGGACACTACCTACACTACGTCATTAGAATAATAGTTATTTATGTCACAAGTGCCGAAAGTACGGAATAGCACGCCGAGCGGTGATACGGCGCGTCACCAAACGCGGAGGGTCGCCGTCGCACGTGAGCGACTCGCGCTATCTACTTTTTTGGCAGGAAAGACATCAACGTTTATTGTGTTGCTTTTTGAGAAACATGTATTAAAAAAAAAAAATAAAAAATGGTTATATTTCTGTATAGGAAATGTTAAGTTGCTACCACTTTGACGAAACGTCAAGTTTAAAAAGCTAATTCAAATTCTGACAGATTTATATTTGTTCATCACACTGTAGATGTCACATCGGTACCAACATACTCAAATAAAACTACAGTCATCGCTATACTTTATTTACAATTTTCTCAATGTATCGTTTTTAGAATTAGATATAAAGACGGGTTGATATTTCTTATGAATAAACAATCAAATTGGTGATCTTATTTCATTTGAAATTTGTATTTTATAATTTGCCGCACTAGAGCGGCAACGTTCTGGCGGTTCTCCAGCCTCTGATGAAATCAGCTGTTTTCGAGTGTGAGAGCACAAAAAATATTTGTCAAAATCCTGGCTACTATGTAGTTTCATATAAATAAATAAATAAATAAAATAACTTTATTGTATCAAAAATACAAAGGGTAAGCACAACACCGAAGTGATATAAAGTACTACCAAACGAAATAATAGTGAAACAGGAAAAAAATACGGTACAAAAAAAATCATAGAAAATTTAAACAAAACATCCAAAAAATATTTAGAAAATATCTTCGCACAAAATTACGCCCGATAGAAACGCCTTCTTCAAAGGTTCGATGGTGGTTTCTCGGCTTCGGAAGCCGATGGTGCTGAGGGTGTTGTTTACAACAAAGGCAGCGAGGTAGGAGAAGGACCTCCTGAAGGATGCTGCCCTGTGTTCTGGAACCGTCGCTGTCGTGGCAACCCGTCGAAGCTCACGGGCATGTGCTTCAATCCGCAGCTGTATTTTCTCGGCCAGATAGGGCGGCTGATGGTCCACAGCAGCCGAGCGCACCACGCCGACATAGTGGACAGCGATGCTCTCGAAATACCTCGGTCATATGCTGACGTCGGGGGCAACCAACGGCAAACGCCATACAGCTGTACTGGATACTCTGCAGTCGTCGCTTACTGGCCTGTGTGAGGAAGGGCCCATAAACAACATCTGCGTAGTCCAGGCTAGACAACACCAAGGAATCTGTAATCATAAGTTTCACTTTAGTTGGTAGAATAGCCTTGAATTGGTAGAGCAGCTTCAACTTCGCGTAAGCACCCCGACACAACCGATCAACGTGACCATTAAAAGAGAGATTACTGTCCAACATCACACCGAGATTTCGAGCTTCCTCGACGATTGGAAGGCTGACACCGTTCAACGTTATTTTGAAATTCGATAGACCGACAGTTTCTCGACGCGCATGAGTCCCGATGAAGAGTACTTGACACTTTACCGGATTTAGCATCAAGGAATTACTCGTTGCCCAGGAATAAACCCTAGCATATCAATGCAAATGCGACCGATCTCGATCAAATAGAATTTGCGCTTGCAGCTAAACTATTAATTTTACCAAAAAATATCATAGGCATAAATTATTCAAAATTTCGTCTACTTTAATTTATTATTTATCTATTTTGACGAAATTACAGAAATGACGGCTCATTGGCAAAATCGTTTTTTTTTTTTTTTTTTTTGGGATGTTGCCGTGTGCGCAAAGCCAGTGGCTTGTCTGTGCGGCAGTCGGGGAGACGGAGTATTTGAAAAATCCCCTGCCTAACTTGGGCTTGAACCCTGGACTTCTGAGTGGAAGGCATACGCCTTATCCACTCGGCCACCTCCGCTCCTAAATGAAAAATCCTTGAAAAATGCTAAGAGTAAATAGCCAGTTCCTTTGAACCATTTTGAACCAAAAGCTTTTCAGCTCTAAGTTTGGTCATGAAACTTCTAAATCTGAACTTTTGTCCCGATACCCTTAGTAGTTTCTCCGGAATCGTCGTCACAAAAATTTGGTACACACATACACACATACACACACACACACTCACGCACACACACACACACACACACACACACACAGACATTTTTTTGTACCTTGGTCAAAAATGTTCAGGGGACCCAAAAAGACCTATTTCCGCTAAAATCACAATTATTTTCGGCATGATTACAATACTTTAGCATACTGCGTATGATAAAGTAAAAACAGTGGACACGAATTTTTGTTTTTCCAAATTTTGTTTTTTAATGGTACCTATCGAGGTCTCAAATTTACATGGAAAAAAGACATTTTTCGGATAATCGTTCGGGGTTTTGGAAAACTGAAGATTAAAGTTAGAGGACTTTGCATGGAAGCATTTGACCTATTATACATATGGATTTGACGCGCCAACTCATCCCCAACTGCGCCCTGAAAACTGCTGTTCAATGAAAAAATTTACATTCATGAGAAAATTGAGCCTACTAAATCATTCATTCTCTTCTTTTCTCATAGAAATCACTATTATAAGTCTAGTGGAATGTTTACAAACATTTGTCGTTAATTTCCATGGGTTTAAAAAAATTCTATTTGTTTAAATAACTAATTTTCTCGAAAATCCGTCTGAATTCTGTTTTCTGAGTTCCAAATGGCAGTTGATTATCTTAGAGTGACATTATTCATTAACAAATTTCTTCCTATTGATTAAACAATCAATTATTATTCTTTTTCACTTTTTTGTTGGATTCTTTCGTTCTAAATGAAAATATTGAATTTGAACCACCCTATTGTGCATTCTCTTGAGGAAGAGGCCGAAAGAGATGCCACTGGATTATACATACAGGAGAGATCGCAACCCTAGTTCGTCTCGGGTAGGAGAGGGTAAACCTAATTACAACCACCTGTCTACTCTATTCAGTGGCGAAATTATCCAGGGCACAAGAGATCGGTGTGGATTCCTACTCCAAACCGTGCACACAAACGCACATTATATTAAAATTAACAAGAGGAGACACACACGTATACACACATATACAGATATAGAGTTCAGGCCCTGAAGGGAGAGGAGAAATCCGACAGAAACAAAGGTCTTCCGCGTAAAATTTGCAGTTTCCTATGTGTCAACTTGCGTCGGCCGCGGTGTCGGCCCTGCGATGTAATAACGCGGGTTGGCAACTTCACTTAACCAGGAGTAAATTAACACAACTCCCTTAACCCAATTACGAATTTACAATATACAACGGCGGCGGCGGTGGAGGTGGCTGCGGCATCCACTCTGCGAGCCGCCCTCAACCCTCTCTGTGAGTTCCCTAAATACTATTTAAATGAAACAAAGCTACGTAATGTGTTATTGTAAACTAACATTGCATTGCAACAGGACTTGTGCTATATGTGTGTATGTTTGTATGTACGTGGAAGTGGGTCATTTGTGTTTTAATAATATTGTTTCTATATGTTCACTAGTTTACATTTCAATTTTTAAATGTTCAGAACTTGGCGTCGACAGTGTTTAATGAACCGGTTTTTGGTCAAACGAACTTTGATATGAATAGACCGGCTACTGAAAATGCCATCCCAAGGATGAGCACTAAAACGTTGTTAATATAAAAATTAAAACAACGTACAGACTATAATTCGTCATAGGTGACTGTAATAAACAGTTTAATATCTGGAACAGGAACTCAAGACTAAAGTTGCTAGATTTCATATATGTATATGAATATTTGAAAGAATTTCATACCTCCCTCATACTGAGTTCCAAAATTTCATATATTTTAAGGACATTTTCTCCATATTTTAAAAAAAGACTGGCAAGGACGAAGTAACTTATGTTAGAATTTATAATTCAGGTGATGTTAAAGATCATCTATAAAATTTACTTGCCTTAAGCAATTTATTAGATTTGCAATAAATTATAAAAAAAATCTTAAAGTATAAATCGTCAGTTCTTGTGGTTTGGCAATTCGTCTAAATTCCCTTGTTAGGGAAGAAATTGGGCTTATATAATATTTAAACCATTCCTTCGTATAATGAATTGTCAGCCTAGGACGAAAATAGCCTCTGGTCTAACTTTAATTTTTACTAAAATGGTTTTTGTGTTACATTATTCGATAAGTAAATTTCTGATTGATTAAAAAAAGAAAATTATAACTATAATTATTATCATAATAATTTACAGTATAAATCTTTGCATCCCCAATAATAAAGTCGCTGGTTCCATACAAATCTAAACCGTTTATTTTGCTCTACTGAATTTTTTTTTTATACATGTTTTGGCAGTTGTTAATTTTTATATTTACTATATGTGCAGTGAGCGCGTAAAATATGGAAACATAAAAAAATCTGACGGGGTTTATTAGTTAAAAAAAATATCGAACACGTTGACTTTTAACTAGGTATCAAAATACAAATTTTCATATAAATTTGATTTTTGGCCTTCAGTTTTTTTCGCTTTATGACATCAACGACATATTTTAATTGTTAACCCCAAAATTGCTAAGGAAAATGCAATTTTGGTAGAGCTTTTAATTGTCCTAACGATATCGGAAACTTGTGTAGCCTTACATAAAAATTATGTTGAGAAAATAGAAAATTGCATAATATTGGCAATAGATATTGATAATAGTCAAACTTCTTAAAGTATTTCTAGCGTCAAATCAAAGCAGTGCATATTTTTGTTGTTTAAAGTTACGACCACACCAGAGCGAATTCGCCGCCGCGTTAGACGCCGCGAATCTTTCGCACCGCTTGCGAAACGCGAAATCTCGATAGAGTTCAAACCAAAGCGGTTTCGCCGGATAGCCTGTTTCACTCCAATATTTGGGAGTGTAACAGGCTATCGCATCGGTCGCGTTAGGTCTCCCGCTCGACCGGCTGGTTTTATTTCTGTTTACATAAAGTATATTGTCGTACATAATTGAGAGAAACGTATAGACTGTTTTCTTTTATTTAAAGGCACTACTTGGACTACTTGGAATAAGTTTTAACTAAATTATTCTTAATGCTCTTTTTTGCAGACATTAAAACCAACTCATCTTGGCAACGTTTATTTTATGGTGGTTTTCTAGTAACTTACTACAATTGGATGTTGCCTGCACTTGGCGACCTTTTTTTGTTATTTGTATCAGTTTCAGTATTTCCGTCCCAAATTAATTTGAGTTTTAAAAATATTACGTGGTATTTTTATCATTTGAAAGGTTTTATTATACTGGTATTTCCTTATTTCCTTTTATTTTATTAGAGAGTATTTGACATATTATTACCTATCCATTCAGAAATTGATTTTACTTTAAATTTTTGGTTGTATTTTGTGGCTTAGTAATGTCATTAATTACTAAGCAAATATGTCATTAATTACTAATTACTTTATTACTTAATATGTCAGTTTTTTCTCAAATGAGATCTATATTTTTTTTCGAACAATTTAGTAGATGGCTTATTTCGGAAGTCAATTAAATTCAAACTGTGTAGTCTCACATAAAAAGCACATTCTAGAAAAAGACAATTGATAATTGTACAATATTGAGAACTCTGGGGATGGTAGATTTTTTTAATGGAATCAAAATAGGCTTTTTAGATAGATTCCTTTGTCTAGAATACCATTGTCTACTAAAAAAACTTCCTATCACATAAGGTTTTCTAAAAAGTTGAGGCGTGATGTAAAACATTGCGACTGTCAATTTTTGTGAATTTATGGCAACTGAACCCAATGCAATCCCAAAGCAGACATGAAGTATTGTACTTTTACCTGATATCCTGGAAGTTTGTTTATGGCTACGTTTAGGACTTCGGCTGCTATAAATTCATACAAATTTTCATAATCACAATATTTGATATTTTGTCTACATCATTTTCGAAACCTTACGTGATAGGAAGCTTTTGAATCCGGATTGTTGGTCACCGCAGACATATTTCCCGAAGACATAAATAAATAAATATTTTTTTTTACAATTTTCAATTGTTTTATTTTCTCCAAAAAAATGTTGGTATGTTGTTTGTGTATGTACATAAAGCCACATATGTATTAAAATCATTGAATTGTGAAAAACAATCCTATAGCAAATGCTTAAAAAAAATACCATACCAACGAGGTATTCAGTAGAGTGTCGATAATCCGAACCTCGATAATCCGAACGTTCGCTAATCCGAACGCCCAAAACGAAATAATAATAATAGTTATTTATTATACAAGGGAAAAAGTATTAGATTTTAGCTCGAGGTTGTGTTGTCTCCCAACGCGAAGTGGAGGGAGACAAAAAATAGAGAGCGAAAATCTAACATTTTTTCCGTGTGTATATATTTTTTTCTGTGACCTGGTAAAATAACGATTTTATATTGAAAAACATATTACTACAATATATTAAAGTTAATCGATGTGCCATTTGAATTTTTAAACAGAAAAATGTTGCTTTTGTTTTCTATTTTGTATCCAATACTCATATTTTCTACTGTTTAGCTGCAATATTTCATAATCCGAATCACCGTCGGTCCCTATTAGTTCGGATTATCGATGCTCTACTGTATATTATAAAACAAGCTTTTTCTTTCACATCAATCGGGCGAAAACTACGTAATGGCTTGATCCGTTTTTTTACCAGATACAATAATTATGTAATAATACATAATTTGTTATACTATATTTTTATATTTTTTATGTCCTACATCAAACAATATTGGATATTTTTTACAATTTCAATTAGTTATTTAGTTTTTACCATTTTACGATTAATAATTTTGTAGTAAAACGCCGCGCGAAAAGCGAAAAAATCGAGCAGGCTGCGAATTGCAAATTTGCCGCTGCGATATGCTATCCCTCCTAGTTAAAATGTTTCGCAGGCGATTCGCGCGTCTTACGATATACGCTCAGAACTGGTTTTGGCCTCGGAACGTTAACAAAAAAGCCATGCGGTTGAGCGAAATAAACGCTGCATTCTGCGAAATTTGACGCTCTGGTTTAGTCACATCCATATGCTGCAATGTAATTTGGTTTCGCGCGAATTTCGCAAACGCTACGCGACGCGAAAATCGCTCTGGTGTGGTTGTAACTTAATGCAGGGCTTCGGAGTCGGAGTCGGAGTCGTAGAATCGGAGTCGGAATCATAAATTTCAGAGAAGTTGGAGTCGGAGTCGGAAAAAATGTACCGACTCCGACTCCGAGTTCAGGTTTAATTTCTATTGAAAAAACATGCGAGATGGACGCTGCCTCAGCAGACAGTAAACAAATAAAACCAAATATTCTATTAAGTCTTTTACAAAGTACCTACCTACCTACATACATATATAAATAATCAAACTAGAAAACACACTTTCTAAACGAAAGTGAAGACGATTAATAAAAGTAACTGACAGTAATTTGAAAAAGGAAATACAGATAACCTCTCTTCTTCCTATGGGCTCAGCATTTATTTGTGACTAATTTGATATATTATTATGCACAAGCCATATGTTTAATACAATCAGAATACACGAATAGAAATTTAATTTACTAAATTTGTTTTGTTTTCCTGGCAATGTGTTTGTTTTCATAGCAAAGTTAATATTACCCGGTTATATTATTCTTTGTCAAATTTGTGATTATTTACATATATGATGTTTATTATACAGAATTAATTTCTGAAGTCGGAGTCGGAGTTGCAAAGCTTTTAAGACTCCGTAGCCCTGATTCAATTTACATTTCTTTGCGAATCTAGTTGATATTTTAAGGGAAAGCAAATCTGCGGTTGCAATAAAGTACCTATGAAATAATGTTATAATATTTTTCTTTTACGGCATTATAAAATCTGTAACGTAATAAAAAAACTTACGGATTTTGGTATTTGATTACTAAAAGTACAAGACACAATATATTGATCTAGAAAAAAATGCATCAAAAAATATGACTATTTCATATTTTATCAAAGCCGTATCTTGTTATATTATTCAGGGACGAATAAGAATATTTGTTGATTGCCTTCTTGTGCCTTAAGGCTTGTGTTGTTATGCATAATAAAATGATTTACCCTTTTTATATATTTATTAGTTAATCAAAATTCATTTATTTACAATATTTATTACGTTCAAATGACATATATTTACAGAATTTATGTAAAAGGAAAAACTTAAAATTTACAACTTAAAAGGATGACGAAATAAACTTTTTCTTGTGCCCAATAATCTATTTTTTGACTTAAATAGATATTGCAGATAGATAAATAGATATCACCATCAAACAAACTTCAAAGTAATACGATTTTCGGGTATTACAATGACGATATAGTCAATCAATTCTGGTCTCACATTAGATATGCTTGGAATTTACTCAATTATATTAGTATAATCGTTAAAAATCAAAATACAAAAACAAAAGTTACAAAACCTAAGTTCTAGAATCTTGTCCATTAAACGTTTAATAAAAATTTATTAATGACGAATTAATAAAACTATAGAAAACCGTTTTTTACTCTATTTACTCAATTATTAAGAGAATATTTCAAAACATCAACAACGAAAAAATTGTAATTTTTTTGGTTTTTAAATAAGAAATGTAAGGACCTTATGTCCACTAGTGCACCATTTTTATGTTTGCTTTTAAGATAACTATCCTATACATAATACCCCAGACTACAAAGTTTCCGCATTCGGTTTCTTAACGTGTTAACACTGTCTTTTCTCCTAAATTCTCTTAAGTTGTCTAACACAAACTGTCTAATCTAATCTGAAAAGTTGATCTGTTCCGTATTGAAAATATATCTAAAATGCCGTAAACCTAGTATATTTTTGAATATGATAATTGACGTTTAAATAAAAAAAATCTTGCTGAGATGGCTGAAACGCTGGCGCATCCATCATATCCGATTCTATTATTAAAATACAATCCTCCCCCGTATTTTAATCGTTCCGGCAGCTTTAATACGCTGCATAAGTACAAGAGAATGATATCAACGGCCGGAGCTTCGCCGTTGTCGCTTGTTGCTTGCCAAATTATCCGTTACGTTTATTAACAGTTCCAGCAAAATTTAATTTCGGAAGTAATTAAGCATCTTAAATCGTCGAAGTCTGCCCTCGCGAAATGAAACCGGGCGCTACTGGGGGGATTACATTGGGGGGATGGGGTGGCTGTTAGAGGGCCGGTAACGCTTGGAGGCGCACGCCAAAATTGACGTGTAAATACATTAGTTGATATAGTCGACCCACCGAAACAGCCGATGCACGTCATAATTTTAGAAAGTATCTCAGAATAATGTTCAAATTTTTGCTGTTTCCTCTGTGCGTGACGTGTAGAGAACAATTATTATAGTATTAGCTATAAATGGGAAAAGGAGATATGACGCGTATGTATTGATTTGGTGTCTCGACTATACTGGCGTGCCGATTTAGATCGGAAATTGCGAAATTCGCATGCAGCGTCGCGCGATTTCAGCCGGACGGGGAGACGAACGCCACTGTTGGTACGCGTCCGACTGAGCGGTGAAAATATTTGGGTAATAAAAGTGGCAACGCGAATATAGTTTTAAGACGTTTTAGGAAGTTTTATAAGACAAAATTTGGCGCACAAGTGGTTTCGTTACGAGTTTTATAACGAACGGAAAATAGAAAAAAAAATTTATTAAGATTTATTTGTTTCTAAATAATAGCCCTTGACAACAACATAGAACATGTGTCATGCCCATGTCATGCCTAAGACATAACATTTTAAAGTTGGGTAGTTTTTGCGTATTTTTACTATTTGACAAGTACATTCGTAATCTTATCTCACTCAGTTTAGTTGGACAGCAATATCAATCTGAGTCGTAGCTTTCAAGATAATATTTGTGGTACTTAAAAATTATACTTAAAAGATGCGATTTTTAAGACATTTTTTCCTAAAGTAATTTATACATAGTATAGTATTCTCTCAATAATTATAATTACGGCATAAAACTCTAGTACCTTGCTCAAGATTGCTGGTTGTTTACTTGAGCTCTGATTCAACTAGATAATAGATATCTTGTTCTTTCCTTAAGTACAGCCATCATGTTTCCTTTTCTTCATACCTACTTTTCAAATCCCGACAAAAATATGTCTGGTCTTTCATACAATGCCATTTTAATTGCAGTTAGTCGTAGCTTTTCTCTTTTTAAACTTTTCCTTTGTTCTTGCAGTCTGTGTTTAATATATAATTTTGTACAAGTTCCCGTTAAAATACATTGCAGTGTTTTAGTTTCTCTACTGCCTCCGTGCTTTTATTGACTTTAGAACTTTATTTTCATTTCCTTGGAAAATACAATGGGTTGCTTTTTTGTAGCGGTTTCACTAAAAACCATCGACATGTTGTAAATAATTTTTGGAATTTAAAAAATGATAAAATAGTATACCTATATATACAGGGTGTTAGTAAATAAGTGCGTCAAAATTCGGGGGGTGATTCTGTATCAAAAAATAATGATAGTTTGCTATATAAACGTATGTCCGCAAAGGCTTCGTTTTCTGTGATACGTTAAAGTTTTTCTTAAAAACTGACGATTTAAATCTTGTGTCACGTCTGAGGGAGGTCATTTTCAACAGTTTTTGAAGCGTTGCGCCTGTTTAAAATTTTATTATTGTTACTTTCTGTTATTGTTTAAGTTGAATATTATTGTATTAAATAGTTCTTTAAAAAATTGAGATCATTAAGTAGTTTTATTTTTTTGCGTAAAAACTGTGCCCCCTACGAAAAAAGGCAGAGAGAGAGATTTTTTGTCATAAATTGAACGAGGAATTCCAGAGTGAGTTTTAATTTGAAATATCCCAGTGGCGTACCATTTTTTTTTCTTTAAAAAAAGTGATATCATTACCCGTATGCGCGCCAATGATGAACATAAAACTCTTGATTGCATGTCAAAAAATTCGCAATGACTACCTCTTAAAACCCACTAAATTTCATTTGCATATCTCGACCGGTTTCAGAGCAATAAATAAATAGTCAGTTTTTAATAAAAACTTCACGTATCGAAAACGAAGCATTTGCGGACATACGTTTATATAACAAACTGTAATTATTTATTCATGCAAAATCACTCCCTTAAGTTTGTCGAACTTATTTACTAACACTCTGTACATATAGAACGAGTTACAATACAAAATCGAAGAAAATAATCATTGATATAATAATCCCTAACATGTTTACACGAATCAGGTCTTATCTAAAGTATACCATAAATTAACCTCACATAATTATTACATTTATTTTTTTTTGACTTCAAACTGCATGGCTATATTGACGTAACAGGCAACATCATTATTTAGGGGTACAAATAGTGTAATTAAGCTAAATTCGAAATACTACTAAAAACAACTGGTTCTAAATTTTCAATTTTGTATTTAATACACGTGATAATTCTAGTTCTCTTCTTATGGACGTTTAAACAGATTGGAACGTAGAAATGCCGTGAGTGGTTGCGTGAGTCTAAAATTCAATGTGGATTTTCGGTTAGAAATTGTCTTTCTTCGTTTCAAGTCATATACAGTGAGCGAATTAAGGAAAAATTACAATATCTCTAAAGCGGATATTTCGAAAAGACTTCTTTCGAAAATTAGGGTATTGTGTGCTTGTTAATTTCATATAGAAGTACAAAGTTTAGGGATTACTATAAGATCCTTTTGAGGTTTCTTTTGTTTAATCGCTTTGCATAAATTTTGACCTCACTTTTCCGAAAATATTACGTGATACGAAATTGAATCCAATTCGTCTTGCTAATTCTATCAAAAACGCATTTTTGTGCTCCATTTACAAATTCCATGTTGCCCAGAGATATTAATAATTTTTCAATGCAATTTTCAGTTATTTTTTCGCCGAAATAACTAAAGGTACATGGTTGTCATTTCAACAAAAAAAAATAGATTTTTCATGTCCTTGCAAGCCAGTAAATATTAAAGGCTGGAAATTGCATCTTACATAAATCTGTGTAGTTTGATAATTATAAGTCAACGTTTTAGAGGATTTTTTAAAATAACAAACCGTCTCTGTGATTTTGTCATGCTTCCATAGTTTACATTGCCCACAAATTAAAATAACATATACTGGGTCTCTACATACTTAAAATTCAACATCCCCAACCCATTTCCGTTAAGCCTTACCCCCGGATGAAGAGTTTTTTTATTCGACTTTCAGTTTTGAGTATATGATGATGCGTTTTCCTGAACTTTGAAGCACTATATGCGGTTTTCCAGCTATAGCAACTAGCAATAACTGGAATGAAATAATAATCTGATATTTTCTGAACATTTTGTTTATTCTTCACGTCATTATCTCTGTTATTAAAGGATGTACATACATCAAGAACGGTAATAACAAAATGGCACGATGTCAAGGTTGATTTTGGCTGGACGATTTATTTATTATTATTTTATTTTTTTATGTGGGTTGATTCCTCCGCAGTAATACGGTGTTAGTACTTTTGCTTGCTGAACTGTTAAAATTGAAATTCTCTTAAAATATCTTCCTAAAAATCATTTGAATGAGGGTTTGATACTAAAAACGTACTGCAGCAATTGTTTTTAAACATAAAATAACGATGTAGTCAAGTTTATAAGCTATTTTGTTTCTATTTGGAAAAAGGTATAAAATTAACATTACTTTAAAAAAATTAAACAAATATTTATGACTTTGTAAGCCAGTAATTATTGAAGACCGGAAATTACATTTGACATAAAAATGTTTAGTTTGATAATTATAAGGTGACGTGGATTTTTTAAAATAACAAAGCATCTCAGTGATTTTCTCATGCTTCCATAGTTTTCACTGTAGTGTACACTGCCCACAAATTAAAATAACATATATCATTTCTTCTTCTATACGAAACGGTTTGGAAGTTATGACGTCACAGACTTAAAATTCAAGATCCCCAACCCATTTCCTTAAAGCCTTACGCCCGCGACCGACTGCAATCCTAGGTCTTGGGACGCGTCACTTTGAAATGAGATGTGACGCCCCCAAAAGGCGATTAAGTTGTACAACAATACCGCTCGAGGTAAACAGGAGGCGTTCCGGGACACCGGAGACGCTCTCCACGGTTGACGTGCGTCCCGCCGCATAAACCTACTCCCAATACGACGTCGGTGTGGGGCGGCGGCGTCGGCGGCGTCGGTTAGTTTCTCCGATTTGAATCGCAGATTTCGGCGGAGGGGCGGCAAATCTAAATGAATCCGGGGGCGCGCGGGCAAACGTCATCCGCTTTGATGTTTTTTGATTAAGCCGGGTGGAGTTGGTCGCCCGCCGCCGCCGCCACCGCAGTAATTTAAACAGAAACTATAGCGGCGAGGCGGGCGGCGCTCCGATTGCAACTGGCTGCGGTGGCCGATTTTGGCGCTCCGCGGCTGCTTCCCGCCACTGTAAATGTCTAATCTGTATGCAAGATCCGCGACTCCGCTTTCTCTACCTAACCGGTAATCCTCCGGGCGCTTATATCGTATAGCACAGATCGTTGGATTCTATGTCTTCTAAGTATTTTTTGTCTTAAAGATGGCGTTTATAGTTGTGGGAACAATACCTCCATTTAATTTTGTTTCTTTCCCAATTATAATAAATTATTTGTAACTTTTAAGTTGGAACTTTACTTATAAATTTGTTTAGCTGCAAATGTATTAGGGTGCTCATTAAACCAGGTGAGGATTCATTTCTTCAAAATATAACTTTGGTCTGGATTTGAACCAGGAACTCACGCAATATCCTGTCGGCAGCTCTAACCAATTGAGCTACCGAGGTCAGTAAAATTTTTCACTTCGTGTAAAGACCTCCAAATAGTCGACATCGTCTGTTCTTAGTGTTGTTGGTTTGAAATTTCCTTCTTCCATGTTCTCTCAAACCGTGTGGTAAAGCAATACCTGTCATGAAGGCCTAATGTTATGAATAGATTTTAAAAAAGTATTATTAATGTCTTTATAATCACCAGTAGTAAACGAATAAAAGGTAGATTACCCCTTTTAATTAGTTATTCCATCTATCAACTTTGCATCATATCAAAACAACAACTCACACATGATAGTTAAACAAATCTTCAAAGAACAGATTTAAAAGAATCCGTATAATAA
This sequence comes from Melinopterus prodromus, assembly GCA_964023965.1. Taxonomy (NCBI): domain Eukaryota; kingdom Metazoa; phylum Arthropoda; class Insecta; order Coleoptera; family Scarabaeidae; genus Melinopterus; species Melinopterus prodromus. Next base: position 53,605,663 of record OZ030394.1, read on the forward strand.
ATGATACCTACTAATATTTATTACAAAAGAGGGAATAAAAAAGCAATTGTCCAATATAGGTGACTGTAATTTTAAATTTGTACATGATTTTCATTTATTTTACTATAGAGCTATCGTATTATTGACAAATTAAGTGATTAGAAATCTGTGAAGTTCTCTGGTATCTGAGCACAAAGGTTTATCGATTAATTTATTTATCTATTAAGTTAATTGTGGCATAAATATATCATTTAATATATTTTATTTATAACCATGTATGCAAAGGTCTTGTAATAAAAAATTGTTTTCTTACTCCTTACTCGTATTGATAACAAGCTATTGAAGTTTGAAAATTTGTTATTTTCACGATATTGAAAATCAAATATCTTTGATGGGACCAGGATAAAAAATCTGTACAAAGGTACTATGTACTTATAAACCTAAGTGATCTTCATATGTTTTTGGAGTTGGTGTGATGTAACATCGAAGTACACCTTCTATTTCAAGAGGCGAGAATTGTGAAAACTTCTAATTCCTGTTATCTTCTTGGATCTCTGAAATCTATCTTCAAGGGTGGTTTTGTGACCTAAACCATCTTCCTTTGTTGTTCTCTGTTTGTAATGGACATCTACTATGGTAAACTACATCTTCATACAAAAAGAAGAGTTTTTAGGTCACAAAACCACCCTTGAAGATAGATTTCAGAGATCCAAAAAGAGATCCCATCAACTTTAAAAGCATATGAAGATCACTTAGTTTTATAAGCCTTGCCTTTACAGAGAACCTTACTTTATCAGAAAAAGTGTTTGTCTTATATTTACTGAGAATTTTGAATTCAATTTGTTTTACAGTCATGTTTTTTCTTTCATCTTTAAGGGGCTGTTATTCCAAACACCGTGCAATACGTAGTAAACTTTAAGATATTGTTCGAACTAGATAATAACCATAAACTTTGAGTATTATATACCTGGCAGATAGCTTGGAATGTGCTGAATAGAGTGAATTTAAAACCCAAACAAAGTTATTTCGTTTAACGCAAACACATACTAGTGTCAAAAATGTCGGATTCGCTGACGCATAACTGGACGCCATTTTGAACTGTAGAAAAATGGATGTACTCCCAGAACATATGGAAAATCATTAAAAAAGTATGATTTTTTTCCTAAAATAGTCAAGCAACCATCTCTGGGCCACTTCCAATAGATTGACCCAAGTGGTCTCAAAATTACAAAAAGCTCAATTTTGGTAATTTTACAAATTGATACCATTTGAACCCATTGACCTAGAGCTCTAATGATGGTCTCAGAAAAACTTTTGTCTGTGCATTTTTACCTACAATTCTGAAAGTTTTTTCGCAGATGCTACCAGAAAGGAAACAACAAACGACGCTAGAACTTGACATGATATGCAAATTTCAAGACCAGATTCAGCGCAAATAAATTAATCGAAAACTTCCATCCGGTGTCCATAAACAAAGAAAAGTTATTCATACTACCCTACTTTTCAATTGTCTTTTTCTTGAAAATTATCTTATGTAACGCCGTAATTTTTATATTATTACCATTAAGACATCTATATCGGTGCAAACAAAAATATATATTTTGATTGTAGACACTACGTGATTTGAATTCTATATCAAGCAAACACAACAATCGCAGATCATGTTGGCAGAATGTAGAGATCATGTTCAGAAGTTACGATAATAGCGACATTTTTACCTGACTAAGCTTCAAATGTAATTATCCATGGTCAGACCAGTACCATATCATAATAATCCGGTATTATGACCGCAAAATCCTCCCGGTCTGATCGATCTTTATCAAATATTAAGCAATTCTTCGATGAAAAATGAATAAACTTTAAGCCGGTATAAAACCACGAACCGTCCAATAATAAATAACAATAAGCGCAAAACAAATTCAAGCGCACAAAGAAGAGCCGGCACCAGAACTGAATCAACAGCTGTGCGACGGCACACACCGGGCAGACTCCATGCAAGTCTCGAAATAAAAATGGTTAAAATGTAAAAGCAATTTTATAGTAAGAACAAATAAGCCATCCATGCCTCGGATATTAAATTATACTCCCGAGATGCTGGTATACGTCTCCATCATTACAGAGGTGCATCCTCCCATCGAAATTGTCTACGTTCCGAGCGCACAAAACCAATATAACCTTTCATCTAAACGTGTATACAAGAGTAAATAGAAACACACACACACATACATGCACACGGCATGTCTTTACCATATCCCCCTTCGACGTATGCAGAGTTCACAGGTCTTAGTGAGACGCCAAAGGAAACTCTAGCGGTCGCGCGATCCCGTCGTTTATCTCGCACACAAATTGGTTTACCTTTGACAACCGTGAAATATAAGAAATATTACTTTAAATGACGCGCGCGTTCGCCTCGCGCTATGACAAACGGTGAGGTAAGGTGAATCCAGGGTGGGATCAAGTATCGCCTTATTTATCCTTTATGGAATATTGATAAGGACCTGTCGCGATTCAATCCGCTCTGAAGGCATCCGAGCGGCAAAGGAACGCAAAAGAAGGAAATGTGGGTCTGATGGGTATTGCCAGACAAAAGCTTCAGTGAGACACTTTTCAAGTGTGCTTGGATGTGTTGGAAAATGAATTCAACGAAATTTGTGGTGATGTCGTTAATTGATATGCAAACTTGAGGGCGGGTTTTTCAATGCTAGGTTAAATCATTTAGTTAATCAAGTGGAAGCTCTAAGTCGTCTTAAGTCAAACTATGTTGGTGTCAGTAAGATGGTTCCATCATATGTGTTCATGGAAAATTTTGATTGACTTGATCAACGGAATCCATTCCAAGCTCATAGTAACGATGATTATTGTGGAAGTATCTATTAATCTGTAAGCGTTGAAAGTCCATACCTGCTTTAAAATCTACTTGTAGAGAAGGAATTTGTTGTATGTACATTATGTACAAGTTCTTTACAATGACGTTAAATCATAAAGAGTTTCAGGCAAAACTTGTTTCGGTATAAAAAACCTGTTTTATGGTGTGCGACATGACTATTCTTTCAGTATTTTTCTAGTCTGTTTCCTAAGTTGGTATCATATAATTAAAATTTATATGGCTATAACAAACTTCGGTTTGTGAGAAGGTAACTTCATATACAGGGTGAGTTATTAATATCCCGGCGTCGACAGTCATGAAATCGTTTGCGAAAGAAAAAATGTTGTGTACAATAGTTTATTGACTCATAAGTTTCTATAAGTGAAATTATTTTAATTTATACAGGGTATTGCTTTTAGGCGTGACGAAAAGTAAATAAATTTTTTAATGGAACACCATGTGTATTATTTGCTAATTCAAATGTCTTGTAAGTTCTTTGTAACAGATATTCACTATATCGTATATCTATTTTTACTAGTTTTTGTGATATTTGCAATTTAAAGGGTAGTATGCTATTTAGTACCTTAATATTGCTCTGTATATAGTGTGCTGTGTAGCATGATGTAAAATATTTAAAGGGTGATAGAAGAAGTTCGAACCTATTTAACTAGATTTAGTATTTAGTATTACTGTTATCAAGGTATTACATAATTTTATATGTATGTTTTGCAATTTTTACAAATGCAAAGCGAGCGAACCTGATGATCTAGTCACTTCAGTTGGGGTCCGAAGTAAACCAGAAACTGTAATTTTAGGAGGACTATCGTGTAAAATTGTTCACTTGTGTGAAAATTGTGCGAAGACTTTTCATTGTAATAGTATGTGCGCTCATTCATAAAACAAACAGAAACGCTAAAACCTGCCTTGATGAGCTACGTTTGACAATATATTTGATTTCAGTAGAAAAAAATCTGATGTGGCCAGGCACATGACTTTATCATACAATATATAAAATTAATAGTTTAGCTGCATGAGAATCTATTTGACTGAGATAAATCGTGTCTGCATTAAAATTAAACTAGTTAGCCAGGATTTGACAGATATTTTGATAGTCAATAGTATCAATCGAAGGTATTGTCAAAGCATCAGCATTTGACACTACCTACTGTCATCAGAATAATAGTTGTTTATCTCACAAGTGCCGAAAGTACGGAAGAGCACCACGAGCGGTGATGCGGAGCGTCACCGATGACGGAGCGTCGTCGTCCAATGTGAGCGAGTCGCGCTTAGTAGTTTTCGGCAGGAGTGACATCAACGTTTTTTGTGTTGCTTTTTGAGAACAACGTATTTAAAAAAAAATTCAAAAATGGTTTTATTTCGGTATAGAAAATGTTAGGTTGATACTACTTCTACGAAATGTCAAGTTTAAAAAGCTAATTCAAATTCTGACAGATTTATATTCGTTCATGACACTGTAGATGACGTTCCATAGCGGTTCTCCGACTGTGACAGCGTGGTGACAGCCATAGACATTTCTGTGGTGACAGCACAAAAAAAAATATTTGTCAAAATCCTGGCTACTATGTAGTTTCATATCAATGCAGATGCGACCGATCTCGATCAAATAGAATTTGCTCTTGCAGCTAAACTATTAATTTTACCAAAAAATGTCATAGGCATAAATTATTCAAAATTTCCTCTGCTTTAATTTATTATTTAACTATTTTGACGAAATTACAGAAATGACGGTTCATCTGCAAAATCCTTGAAAAAGGCTTAGAATAAACTACCAGTTCCTTTAGACCCTTTTGAACCAAAAGCTTTTCAGCTCTAAGTTAGGTCATAAAACTTCTAAATATGAACTTTCGTCCCGATACCGTTAGTAGTTTCTCCGGAACCGTCGCCACAAAAATCGAGTACACACATACGCACACACACACACACACACACACATACACACACACAGACATTTTTTTGTACCTTGGTCAAAAATGTTCAGGGGACCCAAAAAGACCTATTTCCGCTAAAAACTCAATTTTTTTTTCGGCATGATTACAATACTTTAGCATACTGCGTATGATAAAGTAAAAACAACCAATAAAATCTACTTACTAATGTTAATTGGTTTAAAATGGGTTATTTTTCTGGAGAGACTATTGAAAATTGGGATAATATGAATGATGATAATATGAGTAATATAGATAATGTGAATGGAAAGTAAGTTATTTGAAATATGTTTTTAATAGATTTGTTGCTATAAATGAAAATATGAATCTAAAGATACCTACCAGTTCGTTTTTGTTGCATATTTGGTTTTTATGTGTGAGCACGTCATAAATCACATTAAAGCAAATCTGATTTTCAAATAGGTTATTTTTCTGTAGATACAATTAAAAACTGGGATAATATGAATGATAGTATGAGTAATATTGATAATGTGAATGGTGAGTGTGTTATTTGGAAGTGTTTTAAATAGATTTTTTTGCTATGAATGAAAAACTGAAACTAAACATGCCTATAAGCTTGTTTTTAGTGCATATTTGGTTTTGTGTGTGAGCAAATGAATCACATCAAAGAAAAACTGATTTTTAACACTCAGAAGTCACAAAATTTTCACGATAGTTAACCTAAAAGTGCAGGGTTTAGGGTTTACTTTAGCAGTAATATGAAATTTTTAAATCGCGTGTTTGGTTGCTATACGATAGATGGCAAAATATACTTACAAACTGTCATATAAAATTGTTAATATGTTGATAACGGTAATACTTTGTATAAGGATCAAGCTGGTTAAATCGTTTCTAAATTATCTTTTCTATCGCCAGTTGACGACTTTACATCAAACTACCAAATATGTACCTTATTCACCGGAATATTACAATTTACAATTGCATTATATTTTCGTTAAATCGCAAATATCACAAAGAATAGTAACATTTGGTGTATGACATACTAGACACATAGTATACAGGATGTTCCATTAAAAAAAAAACTAGCGAAAAAGCCGTTTGTCAGGGTGTTCATTGAACAGCCTTTAGAAACAGATATTTTAAAGGTAAAATCAGCTAAAATGTCATTTTTACATAGTTTTTAAACAGATCCTCCGACGGGTATAATTTGGAAAAACAGTTGAATCTCTCAAACTATTAACGCTGTTGCAACACGGTTGGATAAACAAATTCGTAGTATTTATAATATAATAAAATATACAGGACTTTCTGTTTAAAAAATGTACATACTTCCGTCACACCTAAATGCAACACCCTATATAAAAAACAATAATTTTACGTTAATGAAAATGGCGACTTTTGTATAAAATATTTTTCCCTTTCTCTAACTCACCCTGTATATTATGAGACAACGTATAAAAACTCTTAACAAAACAGTTCAATCCCAACAGTTTGATAATGTTGACGTCACGAACTGTGGTCTGGTAGATAGGTACCTTTCATTATAAGCTACGTGAAAAGGAATGACAAACCTGCAACGATGCTCAATTTTCCATCGGACTCCAGGGTTGTGAAGTAACAAAATATCCATCCGAAACAATGACTATACATCAACGGTACTAATTCCACCATCCCATTATATTTCTTACCTAACAAGCACCACGAAAGAATTCCAACTCGTCATATTTTCTCATCATCCAGTTAGGCTACGCAAAAAGTCTTCGCAACTTGTGCAGGCTATTCGGTACGACCAAATTAATAGATAAAGTAGGGTAGTAATTTTCCTCCTCGATAGATAAAGGCAACCTCATCCTAAATATAGAGAGACAGACTTTTGTGTAGGTCACATCGCGGCGAGTTCCATTTCCTGGGCAGAGTATAGAAAAGACCATTCCGTACAAAAATGACCGCCGGAGAACAATTGCCGGTCGAGCGGTCGGTGCCGCGGCTACCGGGGGGTAGGTGGAGCTCAAGGGGGGATTGTTCGGGACTCTGGCCAGACGTACCACATAAAGATGTCTCTAATAATGTGTACGTCCAGAGCAGAAATATATTTTGCATTGTTCCCAGGGATGACAATTTCTAGATGGTAAAAGAACGGCCGGGGTTTGACGCCTGCTTCCTGCGGACGTCATCTGCGACGAGATTTGACGTGGTGTGGGGAAATGTGTATGGGTAGGTGGTTGGGGGAGGGGGAAATGGCCCTCATCGCATCGGAGTACCGGCAATATACGGAATGGCGACAGCTTTTCGAATTGAGTGTTTTGTCGATTAGGTGCGTTCCGTTCCGCTGAATTTCACGTGAAGATCGCGCGCGGTTTTCCAGCACGCGCAACTAGAAAATGAACCGGAAGGACATTACGTCCTTTTCGTGCCCATCCATGTGGTAATATTTAAGCGCCACGAATTGTGAAGCTTCTGGTGAAAGGGTGGTGTATCTAATCTCACTGTTTTTTTTTGTTGTTGCATTTTCAAATATGGATATAATTGTACCATGCTTATTTTATTAGTGATTTACTTACTCATGTAGGTATATAACTGGATAATTTTTGCATATTAAGGTTGCAACCTATCGAAAACTGTCCACGAGAACATTGAATATCGCAGGACACATTTTTTGTTCATTAATTAATTAAACAAATATTTTGTAATTTTGAAATTTTTTTTTGAATGACAATAGGTGAACTGTTTTTATCTTTTTACTCAAAACTAATGGTCTTGGCATCATTTGCAAACTGGCCGTACCTAATATTGATGTCCCCGAAAGTAGTTGTTTTTCAGATTCTCTTGAGACATCATGTTTGTTTGGATTAGATTTTAGGAATCACCTTTGTAGCAACATGATAACAGTTTGTTTAAGGCTCTCGTGCAAATTGAAATAGTGAACTGTAGCGAACTTCTCTCCAAAGCGAAATAAAATAATCTCCAGATGTAGATGGCTCTATTATAAAAATGACTGTTTCTATTTCGCATTTATTATATCTGACGTATTTTGTATAACCTAAAGAAATAAATGTCTTGCTTTTTATTTGTACAAATATTCAAACTGGGTTATGTTTGAGTTTTCTAGTCGATCACATGTTTCCCAACTCACCAAAACCAGGCACAACAATACTCTAGAGTGCAAGTCTAGAAAAGTTCAGAAGAAAATAACTTATGCCCTTATAGATAACATTTAATTCTATTTTATAATGTATTACAGCAGACAATAATAACCAGATGCAACTGCCATCGGAAAGCTAATCTATGTTTGTAGTCCACACCAAAATATGAATAAATAATTTTCATAAATATTGAAATTCCTTTCCGTTGGCAGTTCCATAAGACGTGGGTTATTTTTGCGTTTTGGGAGTCGGAGACGGGAGCCTTAAAATTGGTGGATGATTCCATCGCATTTGCTACTGTTTCACCTAAAAATATCATTTCAAAAGTCGAAGACATAAGAATCAACGACGTACGAAAACTGATTCTGATACCATTTTTGAATAATATGAATCAAGAGTCAGAAATAGTCAATTGCCAAAAATGTACAGGACATTAATTAACTTTAGTTTTTCCCTCAAACTGGAGTTAAATTATAATTTCTGTCAATATTACTCGTTATCAAATTAACAAACACAATTTTCTTTTATTTACCTTAATCAATTAAAAACTGTTTATTTTAATTAAGCTTGATAGATGTTAGTTAGCTCAGCATTCAGCTTTCAGCATCTCCATCTTTAAGGATATCTTAAAACCAACCACACTATTACATTTCTGGTAAAAAAAGTATCACAAGTTATTAGTTACAGGCTAGAGTTAAAATGTGATGCGATCATGTTTCTGGTTAATATCTTCCAAACTATGATTAACTGATGCCCGAGAATTGTATTATCCTAATGTAACTTTGTAGTATCTGGAGTGACATAAAAGCCTTATTATTATTTCACCTATTTAATTTTTTGATATGTTCGTTATGTTGTTATATTGTCATTCCAGTAAATTGATTTCTACAAGGAAATCGCATGCTATAAATTGTGCAGATACATTGTTCAGTGTCAGGATAGACCAGACTTTGATAAGATAGAGATTGGGGAAGTGCAGACCTGAAATAAAGTAAACTAGTTATTTTAGCGTTCAATATATTCTGTTTATTACAAAGTTTATGGCAAATATACACTATACAGTGTGTCTCTAACTGAACTTAACTACACGTATAGTAAGTAGTAAATTATAAAAAGTTAACTTTAATATTTTTCTCCGTGATATTCTTACATTTAAATTAAAAATCTGATGTGGCTAGGCACATGACTTTATCATACTATATATAAAAATTAATAGTTTAGCTGCATGAGATTCTATTTGATCGAGATCGGTCGTGTCTGCATTAAAATAATACTAGTTAGCCAGGACAGATAATTTGTTTCTATTGGCAGTTGGTATTGTCAAGAGATCAGCGTTTGACACTACCTACTGTCATTAGAATGAAAATATCTGTCAAATCCTGGCTAACTAGTTTTATATTAATGCAGACACGACCAAGTTCGATCAAATATATTTTGCTCATGCAGGTAAACTATTAATTTTCCCTCAAAATGTCATAGACATAATTTATACAAAATGTCCACTACTTTAATTTAATATTTAACTATTTTGACTAAATTGCAGAAATGGCGGCTCATTTACAAAGTCGTTGGAAAAGGCTAACAGGAAATATTCAGTCCTTTAGACTCTTTTGAACAAAAACCTTTTCAGCTCTAAGTTTGGTCTAAAACTTCTAAATATGAAGTTTCAACCCGATACTTTTAGTAGTTTCTCCGGAATCGTCGCCACAAAAACAGGTACATACACAGATATACACACAAACACATACACATACTGCCGTCCAACGGTAAAACGCCGTTTGTACATACAAAAAATTGCTACAATTTTGCTATTTTAATGCAAAAGCCACGCATATTTGTTACATTTTAAAGAATTTACCTTATCCTAGCATGTTGCCTAACTATTTGTACGTAAAACAGGCTAATTTGTTCATCAATGTCATTTTTGTACATACGGCACTTTACCATTGGAGGGCAGCGATACATATACATACACAGACATTTTTTTGTACCTTATGTCAAAAATAATCAAGGGACCCAACAGGACATATTTAAGCATATTCAGCATATTTCAGGCATATTTCGGCGCGATTACATACTATGTATGATGAAGTAAAAATATCTTTGAGAATAATTATTTAAATGCAATTGTGTGTTCAAATATCAAATTGGAATGTTGTATCTCAAGTCTGAGATATCGGCTCAGCTCGGGCCAAATCTTTTTCAATGCTACGGCGCCTCCGCCCAATTTATCTTTAAGAAAATAGCATCACAATCACACGCGGTCACATAAAATGTACAGTTTTAATATCACTCGCAGATAAAATACATAAAGCAGGGGCAATAAAAATGTAGGATATTAATGTTTACACTGATGGACGGCAATATTACATTTTAAATGACACGTTGTTCGTACAAACAAACGGAACGCAATTACGAGTCGAGCGCGCGTTCGCAGGCACCGAATTCGTCCTAGTTTGGCCGGGTCAAGTCCCCAAAGTTCCGAATTTCACCTACATGGCGACAAACAGAGGGAGAAAGCGAGAGGGCGAAACAGTGAAAAACCGACAGAGAGATAAACCGGTGCGCGTAAATCACGGTCCTCGCGAGTAATAAAATTAAAAACAATGTATATCTAAATTTGCTGTCGTCGGCCGTGTAATACGTACCGACCGAGGGAGCGCCCTACTATACCGGCCGACCCACCTATGCGGCCACTGTACCGGCGCGTATTTTCCCGGATACAAATGTTGCGCTGAGATTAGTTTTATACTCCTGAGGATACCCTCTGGCTAATCAACCGCACGCTGCCACACTGCGAATTTACATCATATTTTACAGTGCGAGTAATTTCCTACCCCACTCCCGTTCCGGGAAACCGCGCTGGACCGGCGGGCGGTCGATCTGTATTGTTGTTTATGCGCGAATGACGATAAAGTTCGCCGAAGTTTGAAATTTCTCCGTATCATTCCTGTTCGCCGACCGACAACGTTAATTGTGATGATCAATTATGAGAAGTGAATCGCTTAATTTTCGAGTAGAACGGGCTGCTATTATTGGATGGAATGAGGTAATTTTTTGGGTTGTTTTACATATCTAACTACTCTCCATCTCTTCGAAGTCCCAATAAATCTAAACCTGACCCACTTATTAAAACTTCCCCCTCCTTGACTTGATATTAGGAGAAAAAGGACCACACGACAAGTTAAATGAAATGTGTAGATGGCAAGCCAGTTGCCCTAAAAGCAGAAATATCTCGCTCAGCAGTATATTATACAGTTTTTGACAAAAGTCATAAATCTATTACCAAAGAAAGCCCTTAAATGCATGTGAATAAACGCCATTAAAAAGTTTCACAGGGAGCTCGTGTAGAATAATTTATGTCATAAAAAAATACAGATTACAGCCGCTATAAGATGCTATAAGAATGTCTCTCGCAGACCAACGCGCGATAATGTTGATCCCATAAACAGAGTAATAGCAATTATTACATTCTTCCCCAGTTAAATAAAATAACTATTACAAAAATAATGCCATTTATTACAGCACAATAATTATTGTTTATTTTGTGGAACTGTAGCAACTATTCGATTGAATCGGATAGATTTTAGTCCATTGGCATTGCACAATAGTTCAACGGTCCATGGCTAGATGGCGTTGATTCAAATAGCATTGAAAATGTAAATACATAAATTATTTATTTAGACATGACCGAAAGTACAACATGATACATGAAAGCTTTAGTTTGTTGAAACATGACGATCGGAGGGGTGTACAAGATACCATGTGCGTGTGGAATATGCTGTGTATAACAAACAGGATGAAGCATCGAATGTCAAGTCAAAGAGCACAGTAGAGACATCCGACATGCAAGTCCGCTGGTGCTCAACACTGCCACGAGTCCGGGCCCACAATGGATTTTGATGACGTGAAGATGTCGGCAAGGGTGGGTAATTATAATTTCGTTGATAATTATCATCGAAGGATTATTAGAGAAGCCATCAATATTTACAAACATCCTGACATCAATCGCGAGGATTACATTGATATTAGTAGGGTTTGGAAATCGATCCTAACGCGGTCAGGTGGAAAAACACATGGGAGCGGCAGCTCCAGATGTTCGCAGTGAAGTGTAAGACACACGGCATAATCAGGAAGCAGATTATTTTCTAAATGATTCTGGCCGTGAAAGCCTACGTAATTATTTCTTAACATTTTTATTCATCCTTCTATTTAAAAAATATCTGTCGCTTTATCATGTTTTAGGATGGATATGATTCCATAATAATTTCACAGTGTTGAGTGAATTTGATTCTTTGAAGAAATATGATACGGGGATGTTTACTACCTGCTATATCTACCAGAAATAATATGTAAATAAGTCTTAAGTCCTCAGTAAAATACACGTCTCTTTTTTAACAATCTCGAATATTTTTATTTCATTATACAGAATGTAATGTGATCTAAACCTACCATCAATTACAATAATAGACAGACCAATAAGTAGTCATGTCTGGTAATGGACGCTAGAAGTCGTGTTTGCCTAAACTTAATCGAAAAAGTACTGAAAACATTATATGCTGTAGTAGCTCGTAAATTACGCTTTTACGATAGTTTTGGAATACACACCAAGCACTTAGGGTAATAGGCTATATAAAGCGGCAGTATTTAGTTGTTTATTTAAGTTGATACAATAGCAATGGAAGCAAGTCTTAAAATTTTCTCAGATACTGCATGCATAAGATGTTTTTGAGAGCCAATTTCGCTGAGTATTTAAGTAGACAGAAGTTCATAATGTTACTCCAGGGTGCCCATTTGACGGATAGGGCAAAACATTGATAACATAAGCGTTTTCTCTTAGAGTACCGTGAGTATACAGATTGTATTAAGGTACCCGTATCCCCCACTCAAACGTCGACCTGTCCCTCTCTTCTCCAGAGCTTCGAAACGATGTTTTACTGGATGTAGAAGACGATACTACTACTACTAAATCTTAAATTATCCCGTATATTTTTGTTTGTGGTAAGAATCCACCCCACCACAAATCTCTAACAGTATACAATATGTTGTAACCATAGCGATCACGTTGCGTAAATATTTGGAATGTGGCAAATACCAAGAAGTGGTTATTTTCGTTATTGTTATCAGTTTCTTTTCGAGAGCGATTTACTTATTTGAGAATCTCTGTTAGAATATTGTTCGATTATTTGTGTATTGGGAATTTATTGACAGGTACGTACGCTTGTACACAATGGTTTTAACTTTTTCTAATTTAGGGTTGCTTTTTGATGGTGCTCCATTTCCGTATAGCACTTTACGTTATCATTGAAGGGCAGTAGCTCGTTATACTTTAGCCTGAATATACAATATGGCATTAGCTACTGGTTTAAATTTATATCAGAGATGGTCTGCGGTAAATATCCTTAAAGGTACGATTAGACGGTAACTATGTTGTTTTTATTCTACCCAACATAGCTACCTTTGCTCTCTGTAAAATGATTCGTCCAATCGTACCTTTAACGCAGCAGCCCAATCCAAATAGCGCCATACAATGGAGATCGTATTAAAAATGAAATAAACGGTCTCGGAAATACTTAAATTGTAAGGCTCTACCTACATCACCTGGCAATAGCTAACCTGTCACCATCAATGACACATGTACGGTGATTGAGAAATTGAATATCAAAATTGTTGTTCGTGTTTCTAATTTACGTGGTTTATTTATTAATTTAGGCACTGCGGATGTTTTTAAGAGTTCTGAATTAGGCTGCTTCTTATAAATATAAAAGGCCAAATTTGAGTCATAATTAGTCTCTCCAGCTATCGTGATCTAACAATAATATGCCAATACTTGCAACAACGATGCCATTAACATTTCACGTGGTGGCGGATTACACCAACAAAAGTTAGATAAGATAAAATTCGATACTACATTTTCAGATATAAGTTTATCTTAAGTTAACGTTGTAGATAGTTTAGTATATGTATACTTTATTTACAAAATATACCGGCTACTTCAGCTGTCAACAGGACGTTGTTTTATAAGTTGGGTGCTGTAAACGAGCGTTACAAGCAATATAAGTTACCATTTGGCTTTTCTAAAACTTAATTTATTTAAAATCGACAGTCAAGTCTTTAATGTCGCAGGTGATACATAATAAGTAAACGTAGCGCAAAAATAATGAACAACAAAATTGATTGCTTGCAAATAGTATAGGTATTATTCTATGAGCAAGTAATGATAGCAATTTCCCACGAGAACGATGTTTGCAGCACGAGCCGTAGGCGAGTGCTGCAAAACGTTCGAGTGAGAAATTGCCATTACTTGCGAATGGAATACTATACTTTTTCTACGACCATGCAACGAAATTTTATAAATTAATTTTTGTGCATATAGGGACAGCTGTATGTCACTATGACGGTTTACAGGATTTTGACAGATTAAAATTGTTTGGTGCGCCTTGTCACTTAGCGACGTTGTCAATGCCTTGACAATGTCGCTAAACAGTGTATCAAAACAATATGGAAATGAAAAATACAGAGCTGTGATTGGTTCTAAAGCCATGAGGAATGAAATATTTCTCACTACTCGCGGGGTATGAGGAGCCAGGAATGAAATATTTGCCATGTGTGTGGGGAATGGTTAGTATTACTTATAATAAATTGCAATGATACTGAATGCATTCCTCAATAGGAGTAGAAAAAATATTATAAATAATACGTTTATTTATTATATTTATTAAGTAATCTAATCAACTCCACAAAGAATCCAATGCATAGAAGTGTAGCCGAGTTGGTGTAAGTATAAGAGCATCTCGGAGTGTTTATGCACTCAACAAATCTCTTCTACAATATGCAGATGCAACTCACACTGTTCCAGTCGTCAAATCGAAAGCAGTTCATGTAAATACAAATAAATGTATTGTAAAAATCATTTTAGTAATAAATATTTTATGTTACAAACGTATTAGCTTTCGAACTTAGCATCGGGCCATCAGTATTCTCAGTACCACAAAGAAAAACAAAATTATCTGAATAATAGTTAGTGATTTTATTATGTTGTAAATTAGGTACATTAATTAATAACATTAATGTCAGTAATCGGTTTTTCCTGAGAATACTTGTACTCTTTATTTCTAAAGAACACGTCGGAAGCTATGTGTGGGGTTGTGACCCTGATGATTGTTATGACCGCTTGACAAGCAAACTTAACTTTATTTTGGTCTGGTAATTGTGCACTTTTTAAAGATTTTAGAGGCGTTCACCATTTTCTTAATAGATATTTTAGCCTAGAATATAAAAAGTGGTTAGTTCGATATATGTTATGAACTGAAAAGGTTACTTGTTTGTTCCTGATCTACAAATTATCGCAGAAATTTGTTGGATACTGTTGGGTAATTCTATACGTTCCCAAATATGTTATATCAGTTTGGTTCAATTCTGTATTTTTACCGTACGGATCTATAATGTTTGACGCAACACGGCTTAGGAGATTGCAGTTCCACGGTTCAACACTCACAGACGTTATAGTAATCGACCCATAAATCGAGGATGAAGTAGGGTTTCCTTTTCATGTATTTACAGTCTTTCCCGTAATTCCTACGTCAACCTACAAGAATGTGATTGGGATTTAAATTATCTCATTTATATCTTAACTTACCTTTTATTCTCAGGGTTCCGACCCGAGCGCTGATTTCTGGGTTAATACGAATCACAGTATATCTCTACGCTGCGCTGTACGAATACGAAAGTTATTCCGTTAATAAAGTTGACGATGAAATGTCAAGTCACAAGAGCAGTGTGCGACATGAATACTCGCGCAAAGACAAAATACCCTAGAGTTCTTCCAATCCACGACTAACGTTACTGGTTTGGTTCTTTATGGTATAACCTCTTTAAAATGTTAATAATACTACACTATAATACTATAGAGAACATATAATACTATACCAACGCGTGTATTAGCTGATATATGTAGTAATAATTACCCACAGAAAGCTCTATCTGCATATATTTAACTTTGATATTATTTAACTCGAGATATCTTATCAATGTTTGTTGGTCTAATCCGCCCTTAGTCACCGGAACTAAACGAGCAGTAAGTCGTACAAACGCACATTCTAAATGATATAAAGTTTCCAAACATCTTCAAACACCTCCAGAACTGCTAAAAGTCTTGCACGGTAGCCTCTTAACCTAAACAGCCAATATAATACTATCTCCCATCAGCTGCGATACAAGTATCAACCGAGTACCGTCTAGCGCTCCATTTTATTAAAAATTTCAATCCGATTCCATAGGTACCCGTATGGAAGTAAATAAACTGTTCGAGGCGATACGAGAGCACCGCCTTACGGTTACCGTAGGTCGGTGCCGAGCTTCAACCCCGGCGTCCCACGTTTCAGGTCTGAAGCGTGGGACGCCTGGGCGCATATAGCGTTTTTATCGTTAAATCTCCCAATCTGCGGGCGAATTCCACGGGAGCATCACCGAGGCCATCAGCACACATCCGGCCCTCACCAGATCGTGCTAGAGATTACCCCGAAATCATCTTATGTTGTGCCCAGGAGAGCTGACGCTGTATACAACGACAGTGTAGGACGGTGGTCGATCCGGGTTCGCTAACTGGACAAAAATAAAAAAATTAAATCTCGCATTTGTAATTCTAACTGCACTTGACATTAAGAATGCTAGTCAAGGATTAGATTCTTATTAAATTTGTTGTCAAAAACACAAATCCGCGGGTGTAGCGCCATCACAATCTGAACTTTACGCTCAGTAGGAAAAGTGCATAACTATTTGCGAATTCATCTATGTTAGTGTGACAGCATGTTTTTTGTATATTTTGGTCAATTATTGTGAATAAGTACATTGGAGCAGATGTGATGGTACCTACTACTTTTTGAAAGTTCTACATACGTAATAATTGGAGCCTTTTTAGCGCTTAATAAAAGTAACTTTCACATAAGGTTATGAAAAAGGTTCAACTGAGTGTGAATGGATTGAGTGTTCTATTGTTGAGTTTCGATGTTATAGTTTTAAGTTTTGTTGAAGTTACGCACCACCATTTGTCGGTTGTTTTGTTCTGAAAAAGCGCTTTGATTCTGGATAGCTACTACAAACACAGATATATGTATTTCTTGGTTATATGACGTCATAGAGTTTCAGGAAGAAAATAGCCTACCAGACGTATTTTTTTTGTATCAATTATGATTTCTGCAATACATATATCGGAAGTCATAATTTCATTCACGTTTGGAATTTTATATGAGTTAAATGGAAACAAATTTTATTAGAAAACATTATTTCTAAATCATATGGTTTACAAAAGAATTCATAGTCTGTTATGCTGTGATCAGATGAGCAATGCACGTAATCATCTTGTATTTGATTAGTAGAGGAGGGACGTGATATTATATCGATAGGTAAATATTTATCGCGTCTAATATCGTGACTTTGAAGGCAAGACACCTTTGGACAGTCATCTGTCCAATAAATGGTAACCGAGATCAACATAATGAAAAAGTTCAAAATCGGCTAAAGTGCGGTGTTGCAGTCACTGCTATATTAAATTTTAACAATTTGTATTAGATAATCAAGAACTGTACATTCCTATATCCAAAAGTGATTCCTTAATATTTTATAGTCTCCTGAGATTTTGCTTAGATGGTAACAACTTTGGAAACACTATAGGCAAAATAGGGCGTGTGAGGTATCATAGGCTAGCTCTTTCAAAACCTTTCTTTCATGTTTAGTCTGCGACTTGTTATTCAACGTTGCCAATGAGGCTTGGCTTTAAAAGAGCTATCCTATGACATATCACCACCTACTTTCGCCATGCTTCTCCATGGGCACCATAAACAAAACCTCAACGATCTTTTTAACCTAAACTTTTAATTTTAATACCGTTGATTTCGGATTTTAATTACCCAGCTTATTGTACTTACATATTATAATATTATTATTCACTTCCATAAATATTATACAGTGGCATTATATATCATTGTAGTCGAAGTTTGGCCATGCCCATGTTAGAAAATGTTTGCCGCTTTACAAAAGCAACTGTCAAACTTGAATAGTATTCCATTCAAATGGAGCGGCAACTAGAATCTTTACATTTGATATCACGGCCCACAATCATTTTATTATGACCCTTTATTATAGGTATGTATTCACAAAATTATAGTCACCGAGGAATATTGTTTTTCTAACCCGCGCCCTCCGAACAAAAAAAATGCCTGACACTTTTTCATAATATGTAGTGTAATATCATATTATGATATACACAGTGTGTCAGAATTTTAAAAGCAACTCCCTCAAAAACCACCCCATTAGTATATATGTTTTTACTTTTGTTTTCGTACTTTCATATCAATAATATCGTCATATTACTAGGTTTCAGAATATTAACACCAAATATTTATTGACCCCTTCCAAAACCACCCTACAAGTACTTAGATTTCGTTCTCTATTTTTTGCGCATACATATGTAGGAATAATTATATCATATTCCCAATGTTTCATTATTTTCAAGCCAAATTTATCATTCAACCGCCTTTCAATACCACCCTATAGGTACTAAAATTAGTTCCCATTTTTACTTTATCATACGCAGTATGTAAAGTATTGTAATCGTGCCGAAAAAAAAATTTGAGATTTTAGCGGAAATAGGTCTTTATGGGTCCCCTGAACATTTTTGACCAAGGTCCAAAAAAATGTCTGTGTGTGTGTGTGTGTGTGTGTGTGTATGTCTGTGTGTGTGTAAACGATTTTTGTGGCGACGATTCCGGAGAAACTACTAAAGGTATCGCGACGAAAGTTCATATTTAGAAGTTTTATGACCAAACTTAGAGCTGAAAAGCTTTTGGTTCAAAAGGGTCCAAAGGAACCGGCTATTTACTCTTAGCTTTTTTCAACGATTTTGCAAATGAGCCGTCATTTCTGTAATTTCATCAAAATAGATAAATAATAAATTAAAGTAGAGGAAATTTTGTATAATTTATGTCTATAACATTTAATGGTAAAATTAATAGTTTAGCTGCAGGAGCAAATTCTATTTGATCGAAATCGTGTCTACATTAATACTAGGTGCCCAGGATATTTTGAAGTTTTTGACAGTATTTGGAACGTCAGCGTTTGCGAAACGTCAATTCAACACGCAAATGCATAGAGAATTGCCATGAGGAGCTAGGTGAAACAATATTGAAACAATATTGAAAAACGATATTTCGAGTGCGGATAGCAATGTTATGTTTTCGCGAATAAATATACAAGAAAGATTGTAAGACGGTATGTTAACCTTAAAACTTATTTGGAATATTGAGCATAATTCTTTATGAACTTTTGTAGTTAGCACTAAAGACGGCGTAAAACTCGAAAATATAGTCTGCTAGAAGCCAATATAATATATTAATCATCAGAACCAGAACCTTTTTACTTTATCATCCGTAGTATGACAACACTCCATATTTAGAAGCTTTCTGTTGAACCAAGGGTCCAAAGGAACTGGCGTTTTAGTCTTAGCATTTTTGAAAGATATTGCAAATAAGCCGCTATATCTGGAATTTCGTCGAAATAGTTAAATAATAAATTAAAGTAGAGGAAATCTGAATAATTTATGACTATGACATTTTTTGGTAAAATTAATAGTTTAGCTACATGAGCAAATTCTATTTCATCGAGGTCGCTCGTACTGCATATAAACTAGTTAGCCAGGATTTGTCAGATATTGTGATTATAATGACAGTAGGTAGTGTCAAATGCTGATGTTTTCACATACCTACTGTAAATATAATCAAAAGGTATCTAGTCTAGTACTAGTAGTTTTATTTTAATGCAGACATGGCCGATCTCGATCAAATAGAATCTCATGCAGCTACACTATTAATTTTATATATGGTATGATAAAGTCATGTGCCTGGCCACATCAGATTTTTTTACGTATTCCTAGGAATAATAGTACTACATTCATAATGTTTCAGAAGTTTTAAACCCAATTTATTTTAAAACTCCCTGTAAAACCTTGGTACCTATTTTGAAACTTAGATATTCCCTTTTTATCGTGTACTCCTATGTCTGAAAATATCTTTGTGAATGGTTTCAAAATTTTAACACCAAATTCATTTTGCAACCCCTTCAAAGACAACCCTTAACGCTTAGATTTTTTTTGGTGCCATTTTTCAGCACGACAAATTACGGTTTTTCACGACAAATGATGCTTTAACGGCAAATGGAATATCACCTATTATACTTCCTTGGAATATACCGGCAACTATCTTGCGCTATTTGTAAATTCTACTAGTTAGTAATGAGCAGAGCCGAGCAGAGATTGGGCAAGTCAAGTTTTTTCGGGGTTATTCCAGTGGCGGGTAGACCGAGAAGTGACTAGGGTCACGCGCGCAACCACAGCGGTCCTATTCGCTGTTTTCTTTCTTTTCGATGCAGGTTATTGTACGTTTAGCCGTTAATAGTATGAAATATTTATATTGCATGTTAAATTATATAGAATAAAACCTTTGTGCAAAAACCTTGCAACATTTACATATATTTTTATATATTAATTATAGAATTATTAAAAGAACCTTGCCTTAAAGAGCAACTGGAATTTATTCATAGCAATTTTTCATTTCTAATTGCAGACATTAAATATTTCGAAGGGCGTAACATCAAAGTGAGAGAATCGATAGCAAAATTGACCAAAATAGTAAATAAATTGAAATCGGTTCCGGGAGAAATGTGTGAACTTTTAACTAATAAAGTTGACGTTATATTAGATAGAAATCCCAATCTCAGAATAGTTCAAGAATTTTGTATGACAAATAATTTTACAAATTGCGAAAAATATCAATTACATGCGCATTGCTTTACTTATGCCCCATTAATAAGCTGTGACGTTCAGAGAAGCTTTTCGACTTTTAATAGTTATTTAACCAACAAGTATATTAAAAAGAGCGATTAATGATCAAGACTGTTTAACGCTCGAGCGTTAATTGTTGAGATCATAAATAGCCGTTTATTATTCGAGTTGCATTTTTCGTCGATCGCATTCTTCTAGCGTCGTCTACATAGACTTTTCTTCGCCAATGTTTCTTTTTAGATTATATGACAATTTATGTAATTTGACACTGACTGTTCTAGAGCGCAGTATGTTTTGATTGGAAGGTTTTATTTCAAATATGTTCGATTGGCCAATCAAACGTTGTCTTTACGTCGTGTGATTGGCTATAACAAATCATGCATTAATAGAAATCGTGCATTAATAGAGTTATTTAATTGCATTTCCTATTCACTTAACTGACTCATAAAATTTAACGATCTACGGAAAAGTTATTTTAACTTCTAAAAGAACATCATTGACTATCGAAAATTTGGAGAAAGTACTAATAGCAAATGTTAACAGTAATATCTTGTTAAATAAATAATTATTATGAATACAAATTATTGCTAAAATCATTTGATATTATAGGGACAAGTTATTTACGCACTATCCGTCCGTCGAGTATAGTATAAAACAAAGCGTACGTCACTGTCGTCGCTGTACTCGGTCGCATGAGTCATGCCTGAGCGTTCGAGCGTTGAATCGCCGCACAATCGCCGTAACTTTTACTGTCATTCTTTCTCGTGGCGGCATATCGAATTATTTCATGGGCCAATGTTACTACGGTTTCGAGGTAAGCGGACTTCCTTGGAGTACGGTGTTATATACGAAAGTGCTAGTGCTCACTATTGCTAGACAAACGCCGCTCCATGCCTCAGGTGTCACCAGTTGCCCAAGTTCTGCTCGGCTTTGGTAATGAGAAAGGTAATTTGTCGGGCAATTCCGTCATACGAAGAAGCAACCGTAGACACGTACCTTTCTCCTTTAATATCTTACGATAAACCTGTTTTCCATCTAGTTAGTAAGGTTATGTATCGATGTCAAGTAACTGCCGTCTCCGAAGCGATGTTATATTAATTCCAACAAGATAAACTACGATTGGATGAACTAATGCACCCACAGAATCGAAAACCCCAGTGATAGTAAACGGCGATCTAAAGTTAAACAGCTTTAAAGTAAATAAAAAGAAATAAAAAGATCCAGTCTTTTTTCTGATGTTATTTTATTTTAGCACTTATGGCTACCAGGTTTCGAACTTTTTTTTAAGAATATATAAGTTTATTTGTAAATAACAAATTACATTTTGTTTCATATCTCTCTAAAAGAAAAATAAATAAATACAAAACGTGTCTTCTTCCCTCTGTCTTCACCTCGGGGTTGGATCTCCGCTTCAACTTCGCGTTCGTCATCAAAGTCCATGCATCGGGCTACATCAAATTGAGGTCACGTGCCATAATTTTTGGGGGTTATGTGTATTCATAGCGCCTTAGATCTATTGTCTTCAACTTGCACTTATAATTCGTTTTTAAGTTGCGAATCAGCTTCACGTCTGGGCACCAGAAAACTTTGCCGAGTGGGTGGAGTCGTGTATAAATGAGAACTGAATGAGTGCCTTATGACAGCTTTAAAGTAGTTAAAAAGCGAAATAATTAATTAAAACTCGTACATATAAAATCATGTTGATCTGTTCGCGTGAAAATATAAAATCTGTCGAGCTGTCAACCTAAATTGTCGTTAAGACGCCCTAATTTGTCATGACGAGTACACATTCAGTATTGCAACAATTGTAGCGAAGTCCATCTTTGTCGGGCTGATATATATTACCCGATTTTTTCAAACTATAAACGTGCAAAATCGGCCACTGTATGCTGAAGCGAGCGAAGAGTTTTCGTTCTCGCACTCGTTTCTCATTTATATCTGGCGATTGACAAACATTCACGGCGACGACGGAGTGGGCTAAGCTGGCGGTCTAGAACACTAATAGAATACGGGGAAAGTGGCGCTGTGGCGAGCGACGAAGTGCGGAAATGCAACACTCGTAAAATATGCATTATCGCCGTTGGAGGATCTCCGTACAGATGAAATATTCACACGGCTGGCCAGCGGAAGCGACGTTTGGTGGGATTTAGGGCGTGCGTTTGGTGGTGTTTCACGTAGTCATTCAAATAATAATTATGGCGTTAGTAGTGTGGGCTTAAAATAGATACGTTGTGTTGCCAGGAACTGTAGGTGTGTAGTATGATTTGAGGCGTTTAGTATCAAAACCAGCTCAATCCATTTTTATAAATTTTACAGGAGAAAGAAAAAACGTTTCACGCTCTACCCATTTAATTTTGCCAAAATACTTTTTTTGTTTGCACAACCTATGGAGTTTGATTCCAAATCTTTTTTCAGTTTTAGAAGTTCTGTATAATTATTTATAATTAAAAATGGTTTGCATTAAGATGGTTTGAAAAAATCTGATGTGGCCAGGCACATGACTTTATCATACAATATATAAAATTAATAGTTTAGCTGCATGAGAATCTATTCTATAGAGATAAATCGTAGGTATTGCCAAAGCATCAGCATTTGACACTACCTACACTACGTCATTAGAATAATAGTTATTTATGTCACAAATGCCGAAAGTACGGAATAGCGCGACGAGCGGTG
Source organism: Melinopterus prodromus (assembly GCA_964023965.1). NCBI lineage: Eukaryota > Metazoa > Arthropoda > Insecta > Coleoptera > Scarabaeidae > Melinopterus > Melinopterus prodromus. The sequence goes on from OZ030394.1 coordinate 53,629,069, forward strand.
ATACGGCGCGTCACCGAAGGCGGAGTGTCGCCGTCGCACATGAGCGAGTCGCGCTATCTAGTTTTTGGCAGGAGCGACATCAACGTTTATTCTGTTGCTTTTTAAGAAATACGTATTAAAAAAATATAAATGATTTCTGTATAGTAAATGCTAGGTTGGTACCACTTTGACGAAAAGTGCGTTCCGATTGGTAAGTAATGGTAGCTAATGGCGGTGGTAGAATACGAAATTATCGTATTTCTTACATATCGTGATAATGACACATATTAGTTTGCATGTACATAAACATGAGTCACTAGCAATTTTCTATTGGAAATACTATAACGGCGTCTGCTACCACTGCCATTATCACTAATGAGAACGCACCTTAAAAAAGTAATTCAAATTCTGACAGATTTATATTTGTTCATGACATCCCTACCAACATACTAAAATAAAACTACACTCATCGGTATACTTTATTTATAATTTTCTCAATGTATCATTTTTAGAATTAGATATAAAGACGGGTTGATATTTCTTATCAACAAACAATCAAATTGGTGATCTTATTTTATTTGAAATTTGTATTTTATAATTTTGCGCACTACAGCGGCACGTTCCATAGTGGTTCTCCAACCTCTAATGAGATCAGCTGTTTTCGAATGTGACAACACAAAAAAATATTTGTCAAAATCCTGGCTACTATGTAATTTCATATCAATGCAGATGCGACTGATCTCGATCAAATAGATCTTGTTCTTGAAGGTAAACTATTAATTTTACCAAAAAATGTTATATGCATAAATTATTCAAAATTTCCTCTACTTTAATTTATTAATAGACTATTTTGTCGAAATTACAGAAATGGCGGCTCATTTCCAAAATCCTTGAAAAAGGCTTACAATAAACTAAAAAGCTAAACTATTAATTTTACCAAAAAATGTCATAGGCATAAATTATTCAAAATTTCCTCCGCTTTAATTAATTATTTAACTATTTTGACGAAATTACAGAAATGGCGGCTCATTTGCAAAATCCTTAAAAAAGGCTTAGAATAAACTACCAGTTCCTTTCGACCCTTTTGAACCAAAAGCTTTTCAGCTCTAAGTTTGGTGATAAAACTTCTAAATATAAACTTTCGTCCCGATACCTTTAGTAGTTTCTCCGGAATCGTCGTCACAAAAATCGTTTACACACGCACACACACACACACACACAGACATTTTTTTGTACCTTGGTCAAAAATGTTCAGGGGACCCAAAAAGACCTATTTCCGCTAAAATCTCAATTTTTTTTTTCGGCATGATTACAATACTTTATCTTACTGCGTATGATAAAGTAAAAATTACAGAGAAAATTGCCAAAAAATCATTAATATACTACTGGGAGGTATTAACACACTTCTTTAAATCACAATATTATAATTATAAACATATTTATGATATAATTATAAATATAATTATAATTATTATTGTCATTAGATCAAACCATTTTCATCAGAGTTTACGTTGGCAATACATTTGCAGTCGGAAAAATTATCTTTTTGAATGTATCATCTTTGCTGGAGCATCAGGAACGCCAGTAGCCACAGAGGAAAGCTATTCTCTGGAAGTTCCTGAATTGTTTTGTGTTTCGTTGACAAGCTCTTGAAAGTGCCAAGGCCCGAATTATAATAAACTTCACGTCTTATTTCGGTATCATTTTTCATCTTCTTCCTGATGAACAAAAATCGTTTAGAAGCTAAAAATGTAAAATGCCTGTTACCACTATCCTGTGATGTGCACTGTGCAATAGAGAAAACAGCTGCTTTGAAGTCGTAACTAGTACGTTCCCAGGAAGTAAAAAGCAATTGGTTTCTTGCTGAGCAAGAATGGCTGTATATTATTGGAGGTTTATCACTGTTTTTCTTCTTTTCTATACGGCCGAAAACACGGAACCACTTAAATCATCTTAACGCGCGCTTGGGCGATTTTAAGGAGCCAAAATCTCAACATTCCAATCAGTATTTTGTTTTCCGTCACAAAAGCACCCTAGTATTTCAATTTCAGGAGGGATTCTGGCATGGTTAAACAAAAAGTCTGTTTGAATTTTTTACTGCTTTTCTCACAAATACAAATATACAAAACACGTTGCTGGGAGTTTGAGTTTTTAGCTGGTGACGTACATGGCGGCCTGCAGAGAGCATGCACTGAGCTGAGTTTGAAAAAAAAACCGGTTTTTCACACATATTTTCGACCGGAATGTATTGGATTCGTTCAAAATCGCGTTGTAGGGTGATAGTATCGACCAAGTCTTATCCAATTAAGCAAAAAGAATACTTTCAAAAAAATATGCATTGAGCTGGTTTTGATACTAAACGCATCATTTAGATTGTTTACAATAAATTCAAAGAAATGGCTCTTACGACAAAACTCGTCAGTAAATGGAAAACTGAATTATGAAGCGAATAGTACTTAACATAGGTGAGGATAATCTGTGGCAAAAATACTACAGCCTGGATTTGAACCAGAAGCCTCCCAAATTTCGGTAGAGAGGTACCACATTTGAGCTACCGAGGCAGTAGAGATTTTTAGGCAAATTTGAATATTTAGCGATTCACCAAACTTTAACTCTATTACTAACCCCAAAAGTTGTCGCAACGTTATTTTTTTATGGTTGATTCCTGGCATTCTTTTCTTGAAGTCACAAATTTGCCTATACATTTTATTTTCAGTGCATCGGCAGCTCAACTGGGACAGCTCCCTACCAAAAATTGGAAATTAAAAAAATCTGATGTCGCCAGGCACATGACTTTATCATACTATATATAAAATTAATAGTTTAGCTGGATGAGATTCTATTTGATCGAGATCGGCTATGTCTGCATTAAAATAAAACTAGTAGAACTAGACAGATATGTCGATTGAAGCTGCGTTCGTATATTGTACTCCGTCCACACCGAGTACACTGTCCAAATGACACATACGTGTTATTGGGTCTAAAAAGTGTGACGGTGTACAATATCCGAACGCAGCTTCAGCTTCAGCTATATTGACAGACGGTATTGTCAAAACATTAGCCTTTGACACTACCTACTGTCTTTAGAATAAAAATATCTGACATATCCTGGCTACTAGTTTTAATGCAGTACGACCGATCTCGATGAAATAGAATTTGCTCATGCAGCTAAACTATTGATTGTACCAAAAAATGTCATAGTCATAAAGTATTCAGAATTTCCTCTAATTTAATTTATTATTTAACTATTTCTACAAAATTCCAGAAATGGCGGCTTACTTGCGAAATCTTTTAAAAATGCTAAGACTAAACCTCCAAGTTCTTGGGACCCTTTTGAACAGAAAGCTTTTCAGCTCTAAGTTTGGTTATGAAACTAAATATGAAGTTTCGTCCCGATACCTTTAGTAGTATTTCCGGAATCGTCCCCACAAAAATCGAGTACACACATACACACAAACACACACACACAGACATTTTTTTGTACCTTGGTCAAACATGTTCAGGGTATTCAAAAAGACCAAGTTTAAAAAGCTAATTAAAATTCTGACAGACTTATGTTCATGAAACTGTAGATGTCACATCCGTACCAACATACTAAAATAAAATTACACTCATCGCTATACTTTATTTACAATTTATATTTTCTAGGAAATTATTATTGGGATATTGGCATTTTTTGGTCAATTACTAACTAATTTTCAATTGTTTAAACAAATACCATTTGTTTACAAAAATATACAATGTTACGGACGTATTTTGTTTTTATTTTTTTTGAGAAATAATTAGAGGGTTGGCATTGTTTGTCATTAATTAGCCAGTTTGCAATTGCTTAAACAAATACCATTTGTTTAAACAAACATATACATTGGTATTGACTATTATTGTGTTTCGTATCTTTTTTGGTCTTGCCAAATTTGTTAACTAATTTTCAATTATGACCTATTATAATAATTAGTGTTGCAACTAAATTACTGGTTTGACCGATATCGCAAAACCTCCAAAATTACAAAAATCCTAAAACCAGATTTCCTAAATTTTTTCCAAGACATACGTACTAACATTGTTTATTATTGTTTAAACAAATTTATTTGGTCACATTACGCAAGCAACAAATTGCAAAAAAACATGCCAACAATTTACCAATAATAATTTCCAAAAAGAAAAACCGAAAAACATTGTAAATTTGTGTTTAAACAAACTTATTTAAAGAATTGCAAATTCGTAAATATGTGACAAAGAAATCCAAATAATCTAATAGTAGTTTCTGGAATAACTATAAAATAATATGTCCGTAACAATGTATATATTTGTTTAAATAAATAGTATTTGTTTAATCAATTACAAATTAGTTAACAAATGTCCAAAAAATGCCAATAATCTAATAATTTACCCAAAAAATATAGAAATTGTGTCCATTACAATGTATATATTTGTTGAAACATATGGTATTTGTTTAAACAATAGCAAATTAGTTAGTAAATACATACTAGATATAAATACATACATACGTAGTATGCACAGGTAAATAAATTTTGAGATGGAATGCTTATGGCACGGCGAGTACGTAGAAAAACTAGTCGGACGGGAAAAAACACCAAGTCGAAACTCGCAATTTCCCCTCTATACGCTCATGTTGTTCAGTCAACGTTGTACTGCGTTTACAAACGCATTTGAGATCGGTACGCTTTTGATTCTTAATTTATTATAATAATTATGATGATCATTATTATTACTAATTTAACCTAGCATATCGTGTCGGAATTTGTGTTCGTGTGACGTGAACTATTGTGTCGTGAAACGGTCCATTATTTTCATAAATATAATTATAGTGTGTTCACTGCTATTGCTGTTGCTCTCAAAATATTGCATTCAATTTGTATCGGTTACGTCTAATTGGTGCGATGTAGAAAGAAATGTCGACTTCTTCCTGCTCAGATATACAAGGTATTTAATTCATTTATATTTTTGCAGTGTTATTTTCAGAAAAAAGAAACGTTGTTGTATTTATCTGTCACCAAGGCGTGTTTTTGTTTATTGGTATTACTGTGCTCGTGGTTGCACACAGACATGCATCTAAACATTATTTGTATTTTAGTTACAGATAATTTTAGTAATCTTAATAAGTCACTTGGAGTCATGAAAAGTTAAATAAATAAATAACGAGTAAAGTGCCAAAACCATTGTTCGGAGTTATTTAGAAAATTCAGTATTTTTTGGACATACTTAAGCAAATAATAGCTATTATTCTGGTATTATTTATTATCTAGTTCTAATGAACAAACATTCAAAAAACAAATACGTAACTTGGCAAGGTTTACTTTATACAGGGTGGCTGCTTTCTGTGAGTGTATGGGGTCTCGTTTATTTAATGATATACAATATCTTCAAACTGAATGGGATTTCGTCATTGATTCTGTTTTAGATGTGGAAAACGTCGCGTTCCTCATTTTTTGCTGACTGTGGTGGTTATGGCAAGGCAAGGTGCATTCCTGATGGGAATAGGTTGCACTAGGTGTGTCTTCGATTTGGAATTTAAATAAAGCCATAATTACTGTGTTAAAACCAGCAGTGCCTAGATCACTGTAATGCAATAAAACCTGTTTTTGACACTGCCGAATTTCTATTTCCTAATATCATAGCTTACGATTTCAACACAATCAACCATAATTTTTTCTTTATTCCAATTATATATCGATATCAGTTCAGAATTTAAGGTCGCCATGACATTAAGTAACTGCAACTGATATTAGTCTATCGTCTGAAAATAAGTGCACATAACAAAATTTAACTACGAAGCAACATCGTTTTGAACAAATTAAATAAAACTGGTCCTAAAAGAGAACATTGTGGTACCCCCAATTCTCCCCATTTTCTCCAATCGGAGGTTTTTGTCTCCTCAAAGACTTATTTCAAGACTACAAATACTGCAAAGTTGGCGCAAAAAAGCGTATTATTTATTGTTATTTTTTGTTCAAGTATCGACATTCAGAATAGCGTACCAAATACCAGATACCAAACGACAACTCATACCAGGACAACTTAAACCAAGGGACAACTCATACCAAGAGCCATATTAAGACACCTCATACCAGTGTTGCATCAACCAACTAGAAAAATGACCTTAAGGTATGTCAGATTTTTTTTTCGTTTCACTGGTCCTTATTCTTTAGATTGCGAGGAGTATTGAAACATAAAATTCATAAAACCATAGTTAAAAGAAAATCTACTTTAAAGAAAAAATTTTATTTATAACTGAAAAAAGGTGGTAAAAATAAATGTAGGATAACATTACTGTGAAAAAAATACTTTTAAGTGCCCTGATATCAAAAATTATCTTGGTCAAGGAATGTTAAACGGTTGTCTTAGCTTAAATCATCCTTTTGAAATAATTCTGTCATTGTCGAGCTACACTGACATCATCAATGACGTCCGCACAATGACTTGACAGATTTTGACACTCAAAAAATGATTGACATAAATGTATGTAGGGAGCTGCGACAATCATTTTAAAATCCACCCTTGACCAGGATAATTTTTGATATCACGGTACATTGTAATACAGAGTAATATGAATTAATATAACTACTATGAAATATGAACCTAATATTACTGATAATTATTGTCATTGTATTTTATTACTATGATGTGCCCATGCATCTGCGACCGGCACTGGTATTAGGTACAATTTATTAATTTACGCGAATCGTCTGACTATATCTCGCGGAACCCCGGCTAGAAATGCTGTGTTAGATGATAGTTCATTGAGCATTTTTGTGTAAAGCTGAATTGTTTTCTTTGTGTTGTCACTGGACGAATGAAATTTCGAGAAGTGATAACAGACCAAAAAGTGTTTACGGATAAGCTTGAGGTTAGTATGACTTCCGACTTCGATTTCTATATAAATGGATTTTGGCGAATATTGTATTTTTCTGATTACAATGATATCCAAATACTTTGCTGAAAATCGCAGCGTGGAATTGTCATTTAAAGCCGTGAATAGCGTTGTAAACACAAAAACATATTCATCGTCAATTTTGACCACTAACGACACGATTTTTTTATGTGGACGTCAATGAATTGTTTAAAATAGTCGCAATAAACTGTGTTTTTACAAGAAGTTATTTTCATAAAACATACAGTTTGAAGTACAATAACGCCAAGTCATCTAACTAAAAGAAGAATATACGTATTTTTGTCTATATGACTTGAGATATCACTACCAGATTAAACAATAATAATATGTAAAATTGATTACAACTTATACAAGAAATATGTTGAAGGAATACAAGCGGATAAAGGGTGATAAACCCAGCTTCCTCGTTCATCTTTTCTGATCTTTTGGATCACTTGGTGTATAAAAGCTTGACGACGACGACTTGATTAATATTTCAATAAGACGTAATAAAACCTCTTACAAATAACCACATTTCCGCAATTTTCTCCCAAATTAATCCACCCTTTTCAAAGAGTTCACTTACGCCGGCATGTACCATACATACATATTTATAATCGATTCGTTCGCTTTGTCCCGAAGTGGAATATTTAATTATGTTTTAATGCAAAGACGGAAGTTATAGGTAATGAATAGACTTAGTTTCAATCACGCAGGCCCACCCCAGAGTCGCGGGGGTCCGCACCTATTAAATATTCAAGCCACTTAAAAGGGAGGCTTTCAGATTATATAACTAGGTCCCTCCGACGCCGCCGAACCGACGCTCTCCACTCTCTACTCTTACCTATCCACCCACCTACGTACACCTAGCTGGGCTCTCGTCTCGACCGAAAGCTCTCTTCTTGCCGCTTACCCAGCCGCTCCGCCAGCCGCCCGCTGCCGCCATTGGAAGCTCCGGTTACGTGCTGAATACATTCCGGGTATTATGTTTATTGTTTCGCAAAAATTAACATTTCAGATACGCCTGCGAGAGCCGCGACTGCCGCTTCTAAGTGATTTTGTACCGAATCATGCATTTACACTGGTTAAGTTCTTTATGCTCAGGCCTACATTTTTTATTTGTGGTACATAAAAGCTGACCTGAAGGATTTGACGACAAAAACGTCGGGTATGATCTATTTTTAAACTAAAAACATAAGAATTAAGCGCAGTGCATTTTTTAAAATTCTCGTACATTTATTAGACATAATATGACTGAACTCAATATATTGGCCCGCAGTCCAGTTTGGCTAGCATGGTCACTAGGGCTTCCAATCCCGGACAATATACTAATCCCGGGATTTCGGGATTAAAGATTTTGTAATCCCGGGATCCAGGGATTGATCCCAGGATTCATGAGAAAAGCGAAAATTGCTTCATCAAAACGCATCTGATGACAAATCCAGTCAGTAAGAAACGCCTAAAATATATTTTATTGGATAATATCTTTTACCCCGAAACTTGATCAATCAACGTTTTCAAATTTTACAAGTAGAAAACCAAAATTCACGGTTTAAAAGGTAAAAGGTGCCAAAATGTGCGTATTGACATCCATAATAAACAGAATATATACTCTATTAGATAATAACATAGCATGACTACATAGAACGCTCTCTTTCAAAAAAAAAATTAAACATTGCAACCGTTGGTGATAGAAAGGTTTACGCACTACCAAATGATAGCTCTCCTTGAGTCTATAAAAAATATGTATACTTTAAGATATATATATATATATACCTTCAATCAAATTAAGGTTGTAGTTCTTGATACAATTTTTGACGCTGACTACGCCAGTGTAATTTGATTTTACCTATTTGGAACGGTTCGGCAGTTATTACGTTCCCAATTATCAAAAATGATGCGAAAAACACCCATTTTACTATGTTACAAACTTTGAACGCAAACTGTGTCCGATCCAATCGACCGATGTTGACGGTTCAAACTGTGCCGGATGGGAAATTGGCCAAGGAATTCATTTCTGAAAGCCGCGTTGCTCTACGGGTCGCGGTTCGCCAGAAAAACGCGATAAACCGAGGAAATTATAGTTTCTCACTTTCTAGCCAAACCGTACACGCTACGGGAAATCCGACCTCACCGTTGAACTTAGCACATCCCAATGCATAAGGATGATTACATTAGAACGCCCTATCTCTCAAAAAGTTATAATTGTTTTTTCGTTCTAAATTTAGCACGTTTAGATAGAAAAAAATTGAACATTGCAACCGTTGGTGATAGAAAGGTTTACCCACTACCACATGATAGCTCCCGTTGAGTCTATCAAAAATATGTATACTTTTATATGCCTAAGATTTACCATTTTCATGTTATGTGGTCCATTTCACTTATTTTTGTATTATTTGAAAAGCCGTAATTTCAGCACAACTCGGTAACCAGTAGAGACAGAGACTTTTCCTATGTAAATTTGTAATCAGCGCACTCATTTTAGTAAGATAGAAAAGGTTTCATGTTGATCCGGGTCCTTGTTTTTGCGATAGGTGTGCTACTTCAAAACTATGGTTTAAAATATGTGATTTCTTTCGAAATTTTGGCCAGTCGGCAAAAACCCAACTACCTTCAATCAAATTAAGGTTGTAGTTCTTGATACAATTTTTGACGCTGATTACGCCGGTATAATTTGATTTTACCTATTTGGAACGGTTCGGCAGTTATTACGTTCCTAATTATCAAAAATGATGCTAAAAACACCCATTTTACTATGTTACAAACTTTGAACGCAAACTGTGTCCGATCCAATCGCCCGATGTTGACGGTTCAAACGGTATCGGATGGGAAATTGGTCAAGGAATTCATGTCTGAAAGCCGCGTTGCTCTACGGTGCGCGGTTCGCCAGAAAAACGCGATAAACCGAGGAAATTATAGTTTCTCACTTTCTAGCCAAACCGTACACGCTACGGGAAATCCGACCTCACCGTTGAACTCAGCACATCCCAATGCATAAGGATGACTACATTAGAACGCCCTATCTCTCAAAAAGTTATAATTGTTTTTTCGTTCTAAATTTAGCACGTTTAGATAGAAAAAAATTGAACATTGCAACCGTTGGTGATAGAAAGGTTTACCCACTACCACATGATAGCTCCCGTTGAGTCTATCAAAAATATGTATACTTTTATAGGCCTAAGATTTACCATTTTCATGTTATGTGGTCCATTTCACTTATTTTTGTATTATTTGAAAAGCCGTAATTTCAGCACAACTCGGTAACCAGTAGAGACAGAGACTTTTCCTATGTAAATTTGTAATCAGCGCACTCATTTTAGTAAGATAGAAAAGGTTTCATGTTGATCCGGGTCCTTGTTTTTGCGATAGGTGTGCTACTTCAAAATTATGGTTTAAACTATGTGATTTCTTTCGAAATTTTGGCCAGTCGGCAAAAACCCAACTACCTTCAATCAAATTAAGGTTGTAGTTCTTGATACAATTTTTGACGCTGATTACGCCGGTATAATTTGATTTTACCTATTTGGAACGGTTCGGCAGTTATTACGTTCCTAATTATCAAAAATGATGCTAAAAACACCCATTTTACTATGTTACAAACTTTGAACGCAAACTGTGTCCGATCCAATCGCCCGATGTTGACGGTTCAAACGGTATCGGATGGGAAATTGGTCAAGGAATTCATGTCTGAAAGCCGCGTTGCTCTACGGTGCGCGGTTCGCCAGAAAAACGCGATAAACCGAGGAAATTATAGTTTCTCACTTTCTAGCCAAACCGTACACGCTACGGGAAATCCGACCTCACCGTTGAACTCAGCACATCCCAATGCATAAGGATGACTACATTAGAACGCCCTATCTCTCAAAAAGTTATAATTGTTTTTTCGTTCTAAATTTAGCACTTTTAGATAGAAAAAAATTGAACATTGCAACCGTTGGTGATAGAAAGGTTTACCCACTACCAAATGATAGCTCCCGTTGAGTCTATCAAAAATATGTATACTTTTATATGCCTAAGATTTACCATTTTCATGTTATGTGGTCCATTTCACTTATTTTGGTATTATTTGAAAAGCCGTAATTTCAGCACAACTCGGTAACCAGTAGAGACAGAGACTTTTCCTATGTAAATTTGTAATCAGCGCACTCATTTTAGTAAGATAGAAAAGGTTTCATGTTGATCCGGGTCCTTGTTTTTGCGATAGGTGTGCTACTTCAAAATTATTGTTTAAAATATGTGATTTCTTTCGAAATTTTGGCCAGTCGGCAAAAACCCAACTACCTTCAATCAAATTAAGGTTGTAGTTCTTGATTCAATTTTTGACGCTGATTACGCCGGTGTAATTTGATTTTACCTACTTGGAACGGTTCGGCAGTTATTACGTTCCCAATTATCAAAAATGATTCTAAAACCACCCATTTTACTATGTTACAAACTTTGAACGCAAACTGTGTCCGATCCAATCGACCGATGTTGACGGTTCAAACGGTGTCGGATGGGAAATTGGCCGAGGAATTCATTTCTGAAAGCCGCGTTGCTCTACGGGTCCAACTACCCAACTAAAAATGATGCTAAAAACACCCATTTTACTATGTTACAAACTTTGAACGCAAACTGTGTCCGATCCAATCGCCCGATGTTGACGGTTCAAACGGTATCGGATGGGAAATTGGTCAAGGAATTCATGTCTGAAAGCCGCGTTGCTCTACGGTGCGCGGTTCGCCAGAAAAACGCGATAAACCCAGAAAATTATAGTTTCTCACTTTCTAGCCAAACCGTACACGCTACGGGAAATCCGACCTCACCGTTGAACTCAGCACATCCCAATGCATAAGGATGACTACATTAGAACGCTCTATCTCTCAAAAAGTTATAATTGTTTTTTCGTTCTAAATTTAGCACTTTTAGATAGAAAAAAATTGAACATTGCAACCGTTGGTGATAGAAAGGTTTACCCACTACCAAATGATAGCTCCCATTGAGTCTATCAAAAATATGTATACTTTTGTATGCCTAAGATTTACAATTTTCATGTTATGTGGTCCATTTCACTTATTTTTGTATTATTTGAAAAGCCGTAATTTCAGCACAACTCGGTAACCAGTAGAGACAGAGACTTTTCCTATGTAAATTTGTAATCAGCGCACTCATTTTAGTAAGATAGAAAAGGTTTCATGTTGATCCGGGTCCTTGTTTTTGAGATAGGTGTGCTACTTCAAAATTATTGTTTAAAATATGTGATTTCTTTCGAAATTTTGGCCAGTCGGCAAAAACCCAATTACCTTCAATCAAATTAAGGTTATAGTTCTTGATTCAATTTTTGACGCTGATTACGCCGGTGTAATTTGATTTTACCTACTTGGAACGGTTCGGCAGTTATTACGTTCCCAATTATCAAAAATGATTCTAAAACCACCCATTTTACTATGTTACAAACTTTGAACGCAAACTGTGTCCGATCCAATCGACCGATGTTGACGGTTCAAACGGTGTCGGATGGGAAATTGGCCGAGGAATTCATTTCTGAAAGCCGCGTTGCTCTACGGGTCGCGGTTCGCCAGAAAAACGCGATAAACCGAGGAAATTATAGTTTCTCACTTTCTAGCCAAACCGTACACGCTACGGGAAATCCGACCTCACCGTTGAACTCAGCACATCCCAATGCATAAGGATGACTACATTAGAACGCTCTATCTCTCAAAAAGTTATAATTGTTTTTTCGTTCTAAATTTAGCACTTTTAGATAGAAAAAAATTGAACATTGCAACCGTTGGTGATAGAAAGGTTTACCCACTACCAAATGATAGCTCCCATTGAGTCTATCAAAAATATGTATACTTTTGTATGCCTAAGATTTACAATTTTCATGTTATGTGGTCCATTTCACTTATTTTTGTATTATTTGAAAAGCCGTAATTTCAGCACAACTCGGTAACCAGTAGAGACAGAGACTTTTCCTATGTAAATTTGTAATCAGCGCACTCATTTTAGTAAGATAGAAAAGGTTTCATGTTGATCCGGGTCCTTGTTTTTGAGATAGGTGTGCTACTTCAAAATTATTGTTTAAAATATGTGATTTCTTTCGAAATTTTGGCCAGTCGGCAAAAACCCAATTACCTTCAATCAAATTAAGGTTATAGTTCTTGATACAATTTTTGACGCTGATTACGCCGGTGTAATTTGATTTTACCTACTTGGAACGGTTCGGCAGTTATTACGTTCCCAATTATCAAAAATGATTCTAAAACCACCCATTTTACTATGTTACAAACTTTGAACGCAAACTGTGTCCGATCCAATCGACCGATGTTGACGGTTCAAACGGTGTCGGATGGGAAATTGGCCGAGGAATTCATTTCTGAAAGCCGCGTTGCTCTACGGGTCGCGGTTCGCCAGAAAAACGCGATAAACCGAGGAAATTATAGTTTCTCACTTTCTAGCCAAACCGTACACGCTACGGGAAATCCGACCTCACCGTTGAACTCAGCACATCCCAATGCATAAGGATGACTACATTAGAACGCCCTATCTCTCAAAAAGTTATAATTGTTTTTTCGTTCTAAATTTAGCACTTTTAGATAGAAAAAAATTGAACATTGCAACCGTTGGTGATAGAAAGGTTTACCCACTACCAAATGATAGCTCCCGTTGAGTCTATCAAAAATATGTATACTTTTATATGCCTAAGATTTACCATTTTCATGTTATGTGGTCCATTTCACTTATTTTTGTATTATTTGAAAAGCCGTAATTTCAGCACAACTCGGTAACCAGTAGAGACAGAGACTTTTCCTATGTAAATTTGTAATCAGCGCACTCATTTTAGTAAGATAGAAAAGGTTTCATGTTGATCCGGGTCCTTGTTTTTGCGATAGGTGTGCTACTTCAAAATTATTGTTTAAAATATGTGATTTCTTTCGAAATTTTGGCCAGTCGGTGGTAAAAACCCAACTACCTTCAATCAAATTAAGGTTGTAGTTCTTAAGCGATAAACCAAGGAAATTATAGTTTCTCACTTTCTAGCCAAACCGTACACGCTACGGGAAATCCGACCTCACCGTTGAACTCAGCACATCCCAATGCATAAGGATGACTACATTAGAACGCTCTATCTCTCAAAAAGTTATAATTGTTTTTTCGTTCTAAAATTAAAACTATTAGATAGAAAAAAATTGAACATTGCAACCGTTGGTGATAGAAAGGTTTACCCACTACCAAAAGATAGCTCCCGTTGAGTCTATCAAAAATATGTATACTTTTACATATATGCCTAAGATTTACCATTTTCATGTTATGTGGTCCATTTCACTTATTTTTGTATTATTTGACAAACCGTAATTTCAGCACAACTCGGTAACCAGCAGAGACAGAGATTTTTCCTATGTAAATTTGTAATCAGCGCACTCATTTTAGTAAGATAGGAAAGGTTTCATGTTGTACCGGGTCGTTGTTTTTGAGATAGGTGTGCTACTTCAAAATTATTGTTTAAAATATGTGATTTCTTTCGAAATTTTGGCCAGTCGGCAAAAACCCAACTACCTTCAATCAAATTAAGGTTGTAGTTCTTGATACAATCTTTGACGCTGATTACGCCGGTATAATTTGATTTTACCTATTTGCAACGGTTCGGCAGTTATTACGTTCCCAATTATCAAAAATGATGCTAAAAACACCCATTTTACTATGTTACTAACTTTGCACGCAAACTGTGTCCGATCCAATCAACCGATGTTGACAGTTCAAACGGTATCGGATGGGAAATTGGGCAAGGAATTCATTTCTGAAAGCCGCGTTGCTCTACGGTGCGCGGTTCGCCAGAAAAACGCGATAAACCCAGAAAATTATAGTTTCTCACTTTCTAGCCAAACCGTACACGCTACGGGAAATCCGACCTCACCGTTGAACTCAGCACATCCCAATGCATAAGGATGACTACATTAGAACGCTCTATCTCTCAAAAAGTTATAATTGTTTTTTCGTTCTAAATTTAGCACTTTTAGATAGAAAAAAATTGAACATTGCAACCGTTGGTGATAGAAAGGTTTACCCACTACCAAATGATAGCTCCCATTGAGTCTATCAAAAATATGTATACTTTTGTATGCCTAAGATTTACAATTTTCATGTTATGTGGTCCATTTCACTTATTTTTGTATTATTTGAAAAGCCGTAATTTCAGCACAACTCGGTAACCAGTAGAGACAGAGACTTTTCCTATGTAAATTTGTAATCAGCGCACTCATTTTAGTAAGATAGAAAAGGTTTCATGTTGATCCGGGTCCTTGTTTTTGAGATAGGTGTGCTACTTCAAAATTATTGTTTAAAATATGTGATTTCTTTCGAAATTTTGGCCAGTCGGCAAAAACCCAATTACCTTCAATCAAATTAAGGTTATAGTTCTTGATTCAATTTTTGACGCTGATTACGCCGGTGTAATTTGATTTTACCTACTTGGAACGGTTCGGCAGTTATTACGTTCCCAATTATCAAAAATGATTCTAAAACCACCCATTTTACTATGTTACAAACTTTGAACGCAAACTGTGTCCGATCCAATCGACCGATGTTGACGGTTCAAACGGTGTCGGATGGGAAATTGGCCGAGGAATTCATTTCTGAAAGCCGCGTTGCTCTACGGGTCGCGGTTCGCCAGAAAAACGCGATAAACCGAGGAAATTATAGTTTCTCACTTTCTAGCCAAACCGTACACGCTACGGGAAATCCGACCTCACCGTTGAACTCAGCACATCCCAATGCATAAGGATGACTACATTAGAACGCTCTATCTCTCAAAAAGTTATAATTGTTTTTTCGTTCTAAATTTAGCACTTTTAGATAGAAAAAAATTGAACATTGCAACCGTTGGTGATAGAAAGGTTTACCCACTACCAAATGATAGCTCCCATTGAGTCTATCAAAAATATGTATACTTTTATATGCCTAAGATTTACCATTTTCATGTTATGTGGTCCATTTCACTTATTTTTGTATTATGTGAAAAGCCGTAATTTCAGCACAACTCGGTAACCAGTAGAGACAGAGACTTTTCCTATGTAAATTTGTAATCAGCGCACTCATTTTAGTAAGATAGAAAAGGTTTCATGTTGATCCGGGTCCTTGTTTTTGCGATAGGTGTGCTACTTCAAAATTATTGTTTAAAATATGTGATTTCTTTCGAAATTTTGGCCAGTCGGCAAAAACCCAACTACCTTCAATCAAATTAAGGTTGTAGTTCTTAAGCGATAAACCAAGGAAATTATAGTTTCTCACTTTCTAGCCAAACCGTACACGCTACGGGAAATCCGACCTCACCGTTGAACTCAGCACATCCCAATGCATAAGGATGACTACATTAGAACGCTCTATCTCTCAAAAAGTTATAATTGTTTTTTCGTTCTAAATTTAGCACTTTTAGATAGAAAAAAATTGAACATTGCAACCGTTGGTGATAGAAAGGTTTACCCACTACCAAATGATAGCTCCCATTGAGTCTATCAAAAATATGTATACTTTTGTATGCCTAAGATTTACAATTTTCATGTTATGTGGTCCATTTCACTTATTTTTGTATTATTTGAAAATCCGTAATTTCAGCACAACTCGGTAACCAGCAGAGACAGAGATTTTTCCTATGTAAATTTGTAATCAGCGCACTCATTTTAGTAAGATAGGAAAGGTTTCATGTTGTACCGGGTCGTTGTTTTTGAGATAGGTGTGCTACTTCAAAATTATTGTTTAAAATATGTGATTTCTTTCGAAATTTTGGCCAGTCGGCAAAAACCCAACTACCTTCAATCAAATTAAGGTTGTAGTTCTTGATACAATTTTTGACGCTGATTACGCCGGTATAATTTGATTTTACCTATTTGCAACGGTTCGGCAGTTATTACGTTCCCAATTATCAAAAATGATGCTAAAAACACCCATTTTACTATGTTACTAACTTTGCACGCAAACTGTGTCCGATCCAATCAACCGATGTTGACAGTTCAAACGGTATCGGATGGGAAATTGGGCAAGGAATTCATTTCTGAAAGCCGCGTTGCTCTACGGTGCGCGGTTCGCCAGAAAAACGCGATAAACCAAGGAAATTATAGTTTCTCACTTTCTAGCCAAACCGTACACGCTACGGGAAATCCGACCTCACCGTTGAACTCAGCACATCCCAATGCATAAGGATGACTACATTAGAACGCTCTATCTCTCAAAAAGTTATAATTGTTTTTTCGTTCTAAATTTAGCACTATTAGATAGAAAAAAATTGAACATTGCAACCGTTGGTGATAGAAAGGTTTACCCACTACCAAAAGATAGCTCCCGTTGAGTCTATCAAAAATATGTATACTTTTACATATATGCCTAAGATTTACCATTTTCATGTTATGTGGTCCATTTCACTTATTTTTGTATTATTTGACAAACCGTAATTTCAGCACAACTCGGTAACCAGCAGAGACAGAGATTTTTCCTATGTAAATTTGTAATCAGCGCACTCATTTTAGTAAGATAGGAAAGGTTTCATGTTGTACCGGGTCGTTGTTTTTGAGATAGGTGTGCTACTTCAAAATTATTGTTTAAAATATGTGATTTCTTTCGAAATTTTGGCCAGTCGGCAAAAACCCAACTACCTTCAATCAAATTAAGGTTGTAGTTCTTGATACAATCTTTGACGCTGATTACGCCGGTATAATTTGATTTTACCTATTTGCAACGGTTCGGCAGTTATTACGTTCCCAATTATCAAAAATGATGCTAAAAACACCCATTTCACTATGTTACTAACTTTGCACGCAAACTGTGTCCGATCCAATCAACCGATGTTGACAGTTCAAACGGTATCGGATGGGAAATTGGGCAAGGAATTCATTTCTGAAAGCCGCGTTGCTCTACGGTGCGCGGTTCGCCAGAAAAACGCGATAAACCCAGAAAATTATAGTTTCTCACTTTCTAGCCAAACCGTACACGCTACGGGAAATCCGACCTCACCGTTGAACTCAGCACATCCCAATGCATAAGGATGACTACATTAGAACGCTCTATCTCTCAAAAAGTTATAATTGTTTTTTCGTTCTAAATTTAGCACTTTTAGATAGAAAAAAATTGAACATTGCAACCGTTGGTGATAGAAAGGTTTACCCACTACCAAATGATAGCTCCCATTGAGTCTATCAAAAATATGTATACTTTTGTATGCCTAAGATTTACAATTTTCATGTTATGTGGTCCATTTCACTTATTTTTGTATTATTTGAAAAGCCGTAATTTCAGCACAACTCGGTAACCAGTAGAGACAGAGACTTTTCCTATGTAAATTTGTAATCAGCGCACTCATTTTAGTAAGATAGAAAAGGTTTCATGTTGATCCGGGTCCTTGTTTTTGAGATAGGTGTGCTACTTCAAAATTATTGTTTAAAATATGTGATTTCTTTCGAAATTTTGGCCAGTCGGCAAAAACCCAATTACCTTCAATCAAATTAAGGTTATAGTTCTTGATACAATTTTTGACGCTGATTACGCCGGTGTAATTTGATTTTACCTACTTGGAACGGTTCGGCAGTTATTACGTTCCCAATTATCAAAAATGATTCTAAAACCACCCATTTTACTATGTTACAAACTTTGAACGCAAACTGTGTCCGATCCAATCGACCGATGTTGACGGTTCAAACGGTGTCGGATGGGAAATTGGCCGAGGAATTCATTTCTGAAAGCCGCGTTGCTCTACGGGTCGCGGTTCGCCAGAAAAACGCGATAAACCGAGGAAATTATAGTTTCTCACTTTCTAGCCAAACCGTACACGCTACGGGAAATCCGACCTCACCGTTGAACTCAGCACATCCCAATGCATAAGGATGACTACATTAGAACGCCCTATCTCTCAAAAAGTTATAATTGTTTTTTCGTTCTAAATTTAGCACTTTTAGATAGAAAAAAATTGAACATTGCAACCGTTGGTGATAGAAAGGTTTACCCACTACCAAATGATAGCTCCCGTTGAGTCTATCAAAAATATGTATACTTTTATATGCCTAAGATTTACCATTTTCATGTTATGTGGTCCATTTCACTTATTTTTGTATTATTTGAAAAGCCGTAATTTCAGCACAACTCGGTAACCAGTAGAGACAGAGACTTTTCCTATGTAAATTTGTAATCAGCGCACTCATTTTAGTAAGATAGAAAAGGTTTCATGTTGATCCGGGTCCTTGTTTTTGCGATAGGTGTGCTACTTCAAAATTATTGTTTAAAATATGTGATTTCTTTCGAAATTTTGGCCAGTCGGCAAAAACCCAACTACCTTCAATCAAATTAAGGTTGTAGTTCTTAAGCGATAAACCAAGGAAATTATAGTTTCTCACTTTCTAGCCAAACCGTACACGCTACGGGAAATCCGACCTCACCGTTGAACTCAGCACATCCCAATGCATAGGGATGACTACATTAGAACGCTCTATCTCTCAAAAAGTTATAATTGTTTTTTCGTTCTAAATTTAGCACTTTTAGATAGAAAAAAATTGAACATTGCAACCGTTGGTGATAGAAAGGTTTACCCACTACCAAATGATAGCTCCCATTGAGTCTATCAAAAATATGTATACTTTTGTATGCCTAAGATTTACAATTTTCATGTTATGTGGTCCATTTCACTTATTTTTGTATTATTTGAAAATCCGTAATTTCAGCACAACTCGGTAACCAGCAGAGACAGAGATTTTTCCTATGTAAATTTGTAATCAGCGCACTCATTTTAGTAAGATAGGAAAGGTTTCATGTTGTACCGGGTCGTTGTTTTTGAGATAGGTGTGCTACTTCAAAATTATTGTTTAAAATATGTGATTTCTTTCGAAATTTTGGCCAGTCGGCAAAAACCCAACTACCTTCAATCAAATTAAGGTTGTAGTTCTTGATACAATTTTTGACGCTGATTACGCCGGTATAATTTGATTTTACCTATTTGCAACGGTTCGGCAGTTATTACGTTCCCAATTATCAAAAATGATGCTAAAAACACCCATTTTACTATGTTACTAACTTTGCACGCAAACTGTGTCCGATCCAATCAACCGATGTTGACAGTTCAAACGGTATCGGATGGGAAATTGGGCAAGGAATTCATTTCTGAAAGCCGCGTTGCTCTACGGTGCGCGGTTCGCCAGAAAAACGCGATAAACCAAGGAAATTATAGTTTCTCACTTTCTAGCCAAACCGTACACGCTACGGGAAATCCGACCTCACCGTTGAACTCAGCACATCCCAATGCATAAGGATGACTACATTAGAACGCTCTATCTCTCAAAAAGTTATAATTGTTTTTTCGTTCTAAATTTAGCACTATTAGATAGAAAAAAATTGAACATTGCAACCGTTGGTGATAGAAAGGTTTACCCACTACCAAACGATAGCTCCCGTTGAGTCTATCAAAAATATGTATACTTTTACATATATGCCTAAGATTTACCATTTTCATGTTATGTGGTCCATTTCACTTATTTTTGTATTATTTGACAAACCGTAATTTCAGCACAACTCGGTAACCAGCAGAGACAGAGATTTTTCCTATGTAAATTTGTAATCAGCGCACTCATTTTAGTAAGATAGGAAAGGTTTCATGTTGTACCGGGTCGTTGTTTTTGAGATAGGTGTGCTACTTCAAAATTATTGTTTAAAATATGTGATTTCTTTCGAAATTTTGGCCAGTCGGCAAAAACCCAACTACCTTCAATCAAATTAAGGTTGTAGTTCTTGATACAATCTTTGACGCTGATTACGCCGGTATAATTTGATTTTACCTATTTGCAACGGTTCGGCAGTTATTACGTTCCCAATTATCAAAAATGATGCTAAAAACACCCATTTTACTATGTTACTAACTTTGCACGCAAATGTGTCCGATCCAATCAACCGATGTTGACAGTTCAAACGGTATCGGATGGGAAATTGGGCAAGGAATTCATTTCTGAAAGCCGCGTTGCTCTACGGTGCGCGGTTCGCCAGAAAAACGCGATAAACCCAGAAAATTATAGTTTCTCACTTTCTAGCCAAACCGTACACGCTACGGGAAATCCGACCTCACCGTTGAACTCAGCACATCCCAATGCATAAGGATGACTACATTAGAACGCTCTATCTCTCAAAAAGTTATAATTGTTTTTTCGTTCTAAATTTAGCACTATTAGATAGAAAAAAATTGAACCGTTGGTGATAGAAAGGTTTACCCACTACCAAATGATAGCTCCCGTTGAGTCTATCAAAAATATGTATACTTTTATATGCCTAAGATTTACCATTTTCATGTTATGTGGTCCATTTCACTTATTTTTGTATTATTTGAAAAGCCGTAATTTCAGCACAACTCGGTAACCAGTAGAGACAGAGACTTTTCCTATGTAAATTTGTAATCAGCGCACTCATTTTAGTAAGATAGAAAAGGTTTCATCTTGATCCGGGTCCTTGTTTTTGAGATAGGTGTGCTACTTCAAAATTATTGTTTAAAATATGTGATTTCTTTCGAAATTTTGGCCAGTCGGCAAAAACCGAACTACCTTCAATCAAATTAAGATTGTAGTTCTTGATACAATTTTTGACGCTGATTACGCCGGTATAATTTGATTTTACCTATTTGGAACGGTTCGGCAGTTATTACGTTCCTAATTATCAAAAATGATGCTAAAAACACCCATTTTACTATGTTACTAACTTTGCACGCAAATGTGTCCGATCCAATCAACCGATGTTGACAGTTCAAACGGTATCGGATGGGAAATTGGGCAAGGAATTCATTTCTGAAAGCCGCGTTGCTCTACGGTGCGCGGTTCGCCAGAAAAACGCGATAAACCCAGAAAATTATAGTTTCTCACTTTCTAGCCAAACCGTACACGCTACGGGAAATCCGACCTCACCGTTGAACTCAGCACATCCCAATGCATAAGGATGACTACATTAGAACGCTCTATCTCTCAAAAAGTTATAATTGTTTTTTCGTTCTAAATTTAGCACTATTAGATAGAAAAAAATTGAACCGTTGGTGATAGAAAGGTTTACCCACTACCAAATGATAGCTCCCGTTGAGTCTATCAAAAATATGTATACTTTTATATGCCTAAGATTTACCATTTTCATGTTATGTGGTCCATTTCACTTATTTTTGTATTATTTGAAAAGCCGTAATTTCAGCACAACTCGGTAACCAGTAGAGACAGAGACTTTTCCTATGTAAATTTGTAATCAGCGCACTCATTTTAGTAAGATAGAAAAGGTTTCATCTTGATCCGGGTCCTTGTTTTTGAGATAGGTGTGCTACTTCAAAATTATTGTTTAAAATATGTGATTTCTTTCGAAATTTTGGCCAGTCGGCAAAAACCGAACTACCTTCAATCAAATTAAGATTGTAGTTCTTGATACAATTTTTGACGCTGATTACGCCGGTATAATTTGATTTTACCTATTTGGAACGGTTCGGCAGTTATTACGTTCCTAATTATCAAAAATGATGCTAAAAACACCCATTTTACTATGTTACAAACTTTGAACGCAAACTGTGTCCGATCCAATCGCCCGATGTTGACGGTTCAAACGGTATCGGATGGGAAATTGGTCAAGGAATTCATTTCTGAAAGCCGCGTTGCTCTACGGTGCGCGGTTCGCCAGAAAAACGCGATAAACCGAGGAAATTATAGTTTCTCACTTTCTAGCCAAACCGTACACGCTACGGGAAATCCGACCTCACCGTTGAACTCAGCACATCCCAATGCATAAGGATGACTACATTAGAACGCTCTATCTCTCAAAAAGTTATAATTGTTTTTTCGTTCTAAATTTAGCACTTTTAGATAGAAAAAAATTGAACATTGCAACCGTTGGTGATAGAAAGGTTTACCCACTACCAAATGATAGCTCCCGTTGAGTCTAACAAAAATATGTATACTTTTATATGCCTAAGATTTACCATTTTCATGTTATGTGGTCCATTTCACTTATTTTTGTATTATTTGAAAAGCCGTAATTTCAGCACACCTCAGTAACCAGTAGAGACAGAGACTTTTCCTATGTAAATTTGTAATCAGCGCACTCATTTTAGTAAGATAGAAAAGGTTTCATGTTGATCCGGGTCCTTGTTTTTGAGATAGGTGTGCTACTTCAAAATTATTGTTTAAAATATGTGATTTCTTTCGAAATTTTGGCCAGTCGGCAAAAACCCAATTACCTTCAATCAAATTAAGGTTATAGTTCTTGATACAATTTTTGACGCTGATTACGCCGGTGTAATTTGATTTTACCTACTTGGAACGGTTCGGCAGTTATTACGTTCCCAATTATCAAAAATGATTCTAAAACCACCCATTTTACTATGTTACAAACTTTGAACGCAAACTGTGTCCGATCCAATCGACCGATGTTGACGGTTCAAACGGTGTCGGATGGGAAATTGGCCGAGGAATTCATTTCTGAAAGCCGCGTTGCTCTACGGGTCGCGGTTCGCCAGAAAAACGCGATAAACCGAGGAAATTATAGTTTCTCACTTTCTAGCCAAACCGTACACGCTACGGGAAATCCGACCTCACCGTTGAACTCAGCACATCCCAATGCATAAGGATGACTACATTAGAACGCCCTATCTCTCAAAAAGTTATAATTGTTTTTTCGTTCTAAATTTAGCACTTTTAGATAGAAAAAAATTGAACATTGCAACCGTTGGTGATAGAAAGGTTTACCCACTACCAAATGATAGCTCCCGTTGAGTCTATCAAAAATATGTATACTTTTATATGCCTAAGATTTACCATTTTCATGTTATGTGGTCCATTTCACTTATTTTTGTATTATTTGAAAAGCCGTAATTTCAGCACAACTCGGTAACCAGTAGAGACAGAGACTTTTCCTATGTAAATTTGTAATCAGCGCACTCATTTTAGTAAGATAGAAAAGGTTTCATGTTGATCCGGGTCCTTGTTTTTGCGATAGGTGTGCTACTTCAAAATTATTGTTTAAAATATGTGATTTCTTTCGAAATTTTGGCCAGTCGGCAAAAACCCAACTACCTTCAATCAAATTAAGGTTGTAGTTCTTAAGCGATAAACCAAGGAAATTATAGTTTCTCACTTTCTAGCCAAACCGTACACGCTACGGGAAATCCGACCTCACCGTTGAACTCAGCACATCCCAATGCATAAGGATGACTACATTAGAACGCTCTATCTCTCAAACAGTTATAATTGTTTTTTCGTTCTAAATTTAGCACTTTTAGATAGAAAAAAATTGAACATTGCAACCGTTGGTGATAGAAAGGTTTACCCACTACCAAATGATAGCTCCCATTGAGTCTATCAAAAATATGTATACTTTTGTATGCCTAAGATTTACAATTTTCATGTTATGTGGTCCATTTCACTTATTTTTGTATTATTTGAAAATCCGTAATTTCAGCACAACTCGGTAACCAGCAGAGACAGAGATTTTTCCTATGTAAATTTGTAATCAGCGCACTCATTTTAGTAAGATAGGAAAGGTTTCATGTTGTACCGGGTCGTTGTTTTTGAGATAGGTGTGCTACTTCAAAATTATTGTTTAAAATATGTGATTTCTTTCGAAATTTTGGCCAGTCGGCAAAAACCCAACTACCTTCAATCAAATTAAGGTTGTAGTTCTTGATACAATTTTTGACGCTGATTACGCCGGTATAATTTGATTTTACCTATTTGCAACGGTTCGGCAGTTATTACGTTCCCAATTATCAAAAATGATGCTAAAAACACCCATTTTACTATGTTACTAACTTTGCACGCAAACTGTGTCCGATCCAATCAACCGATGTTGACAGTTCAAACGGTATCGGATGGGAAATTGGGCAAGGAATTCATTTCTGAAAGCCGCGTTGCTCTACGGTGCGCGGTTCGCCAGAAAAACGCGATAAACCAAGGAAATTATAGTTTCTCACTTTCTAGCCAAACCGTACACGCTACGGGAAATCCGACCTCACCGTTGAACTCAGCACATCCCAATGCATAAGGATGACTACATTAGAACGCTCTATCTCTCAAAAAGTTATAATTGTTTTTTCGTTCTAAATTTAGCACTATTAGATAGAAAAAAATTGAACATTGCAACCGTTGGTGATAGAAAGGTTTACCCACTACCAAAAGATAGCTCCCGTTGAGTCTATCAAAAATATGTATACTTTTACATATATGCCTAAGATTTACCATTTTCATGTTATGTGGTCCATTTCACTTATTTTTGTATTATTTGACAAACCGTAATTTCAGCACAACTCGGTAACCAGCAGAGACAGAGATTTTTCCTATGTAAATTTGTAATCAGCGCACTCATTTTAGTAAGATAGGAAAGGTTTCATGTTGTACCGGGTCGTTGTTTTTGAGATAGGTGTGCTACTTCAAAATTATTGTTTAAAATATGTGATTTCTTTCGAAATTTTGGCCAGTCGGCAAAAACCCAACTACCTTCAATCAAATTAAGGTTGTAGTTCTTGATACAATCTTTGACGCTGATTACGCCGGTATAATTTGATTTTACCTATTTGCAACGGTTCGGCAGTTATTACGTTCCCAATTATCAAAAATGATGCTAAAAACACCCATTTTACTATGTTACTAACTTTGCACGCAAACTGTGTCCGATCCAATCAACCGATGTTGACAGTTCAAACGGTATCGGATGGGAAATTGGGCAAGGAATTCATTTCTGAAAGCCGCGTTGCTCTACGGTGCGCGGTTCGCCAGAAAAACGCGATAAACCCAGAAAATTATAGTTTCTCACTTTCTAGCCAAACCGTACACGCTACGGGAAATCCGACCTCACCGTTGAACTCAGCACATCCCAATGCATAAGGATGACTACATTAGAACGCTCTATCTCTCAAAAAGTTATAATTGTTTTTTCGTTCTAAATTTAGCACTTTTAGATAGAAAAAAATTGAACATTGCAACCGTTGGTGATAGAAAGGTTTACCCACTACCAAATGATAGCTCCCATTGAGTCTATCAAAAATATGTATACTTTTGTATGCCTAAGATTTACAATTTTCATGTTATGTGGTCCATTTCACTTATTTTTGTATTATTTGAAAAGCCGTAATTTCAGCACAACTCGGTAACCAGTAGAGACAGAGACTTTTCCTATGTAAATTTGTAATCAGCGCACTCATTTTAGTAAGATAGAAAAGGTTTCATGTTGATCCGGGTCCTTGTTTTTGAGATAGGTGTGCTACTTCAAAATTATTGTTTAAAATATGTGATTTCTTTCGAAATTTTGGCCAGTCGGCAAAAACCCAATTACCTTCAATCAAATTAAGGTTATAGTTCTTGATACAATTTTTGACGCTGATTACGCCGG
Source organism: Melinopterus prodromus (assembly GCA_964023965.1). Classification (NCBI taxonomy): domain Eukaryota; kingdom Metazoa; phylum Arthropoda; class Insecta; order Coleoptera; family Scarabaeidae; genus Melinopterus; species Melinopterus prodromus. Next base: position 53,655,290 of record OZ030394.1, read on the forward strand.
TGTAATTTGATTTTACCTACTTGGAACGGTTCGGCAGTTATTACGTTCCCAATTATCAAAAATGATTCTAAAACCACCCATTTTACTATGTTACAAACTTTGAACGCAAACTGTGTCCGATCCAATCGACCGATGTTGACGGTTCAAACGGTGTCGGATGGGAAATTGGCCGAGGAATTCATTTCTGAAAGCCGCGTTGCTCTACGGGTCGCGGTTCGCCAGAAAAACGCGATAAACCGAGGAAATTATAGTTTCTCACTTTCTAGCCAAACCGTACACGCTACGGGAAATCCGACCTCACCGTTGAACTCAGCACATCCCAATGCATAAGGATAACTACATTAGAACGCCCTATCTCTCAAAAAGTTATAATTGTTTTTTCGTTCTAAATTTAGCACTTTTAGATAGAAAAAAATTGAACATTGCAACCGTTGGTGATAGAAAGGTTTACCCACTACCAAATGATAGCTCCCGTTGAGTCTATCAAAAATATGTATACTTTTATATGCCTAAGATTTACCATTTTCATGTTATGTGGTCCATTTCACTTATTTTTGTATTATTTGAAAAGCCGTAATTTCAGCACAACTCGGTAACCAGTAGAGACAGAGACTTTTCCTATGTAAATTTGTAATCAGCGCACTCATTTTAGTAAGATAGAAAAGGTTTCATGTTGATCCGGGTCCTTGTTTTTGCGATAGGTGTGCTACTTCAAAATTATTGTTTAAAATATGTGATTTCTTTCGAAATTTTGGCCAGTCGGCAAAAACCCAACTACCTTCAATCAAATTAAGGTTGTAGTTCTTAAGCGATAAACCAAGGAAATTATAGTTTCTCACTTTCTAGCCAAACCGTACACGCTACGGGAAATCCGACCTCACCGTTGAACTCAGCACATCCCAATGCATAGGGATGACTACATTAGAACGCTCTATCTCTCAAAAAGTTATAATTGTTTTTTCGTTCTAAATTTAGCACTTTTAGATAGAAAAAAATTGAACATTGCAACCGTTGGTGATAGAAAGGTTTACCCACTACCAAATGATAGCTCCCATTGAGTCTATCAAAAATATGTATACTTTTGTATGCCTAAGATTTACAATTTTCATGTTATGTGGTCCATTTCACTTATTTTTGTATTATTTGAAAATCCGTAATTTCAGCACAACTCGGTAACCAGCAGAGACAGAGATTTTTCCTATGTAAATTTGTAATCAGCGCACTCATTTTAGTAAGATAGGAAAGGTTTCATGTTGTACCGGGTCGTTGTTTTTGAGATAGGTGTGCTACTTCAAAATTATTGTTTAAAATATGTGATTTCTTTCGAAATTTTGGCCAGTCGGCAAAAACCCAACTACCTTCAATCAAATTAAGGTTGTAGTTCTTGATACAATTTTTGACGCTGATTACGCCGGTATAATTTGATTTTACCTATTTGCAACGGTTCGGCAGTTATTACGTTCCCAATTATCAAAAATGATGCTAAAAACACCCATTTTACTATGTTACTAACTTTGCACGCAAACTGTGTCCGATCCAATCAACCGATGTTGACAGTTCAAACGGTATCGGATGGGAAATTGGGCAAGGAATTCATTTCTGAAAGCCGCGTTGCTCTACGGTGCGCGGTTCGCCAGAAAAACGCGATAAACCAAGGAAATTATAGTTTCTCACTTTCTAGCCAAACCGTACACGCTACGGGAAATCCGACCTCACCGTTGAACTCAGCACATCCCAATGCATAAGGATGACTACATTAGAACGCTCTATCTCTCAAAAAGTTATAATTGTTTTTTCGTTCTAAATTTAGCACTATTAGATAGAAAAAAATTGAACATTGCAACCGTTGGTGATAGAAAGGTTTACCCACTACCAAACGATAGCTCCCGTTGAGTCTATCAAAAATATGTATACTTTTACATATATGCCTAAGATTTACCATTTTCATGTTATGTGGTCCATTTCACTTATTTTTGTATTATTTGACAAACCGTAATTTCAGCACAACTCGGTAACCAGCAGAGACAGAGATTTTTCCTATGTAAATTTGTAATCAGCGCACTCATTTTAGTAAGATAGGAAAGGTTTCATGTTGTACCGGGTCGTTGTTTTTGAGATAGGTGTGCTACTTCAAAATTATTGTTTAAAATATGTGATTTCTTTCGAAATTTTGGCCAGTCGGCAAAAACCCAACTACCTTCAATCAAATTAAGGTTGTAGTTCTTGATACAATCTTTGACGCTGATTACGCCGGTATAATTTGATTTTACCTATTTGCAACGGTTCGGCAGTTATTACGTTCCCAATTATCAAAAATGATGCTAAAAACACCCATTTTACTATGTTACTAACTTTGCACGCAAATGTGTCCGATCCAATCAACCGATGTTGACAGTTCAAACGGTATCGGATGGGAAATTGGGCAAGGAATTCATTTCTGAAAGCCGCGTTGCTCTACGGTGCGCGGTTCGCCAGAAAAACGCGATAAACCCAGAAAATTATAGTTTCTCACTTTCTAGCCAAACCGTACACGCTACGGGAAATCCGACCTCACCGTTGAACTCAGCACATCCCAATGCATAAGGATGACTACATTAGAACGCTCTATCTCTCAAAAAGTTATAATTGTTTTTTCGTTCTAAATTTAGCACTATTAGATAGAAAAAAATTGAACCGTTGGTGATAGAAAGGTTTACCCACTACCAAATGATAGCTCCCGTTGAGTCTATCAAAAATATGTATACTTTTATATGCCTAAGATTTACCATTTTCATGTTATGTGGTCCATTTCACTTATTTTTGTATTATTTGAAAAGCCGTAATTTCAGCACAACTCGGTAACCAGTAGAGACAGAGACTTTTCCTATGTAAATTTGTAATCAGCGCACTCATTTTAGTAAGATAGAAAAGGTTTCATCTTGATCCGGGTCCTTGTTTTTGAGATAGGTGTGCTACTTCAAAATTATTGTTTAAAATATGTGATTTCTTTCGAAATTTTGGCCAGTCGGCAAAAACCGAACTACCTTCAATCAAATTAAGATTGTAGTTCTTGATACAATTTTTGACGCTGATTACGCCGGTATAATTTGATTTTACCTATTTGGAACGGTTCGGCAGTTATTACGTTCCTAATTATCAAAAATGATGCTAAAAACACCCATTTTACTATGTTACAAACTTTGAACGCAAACTGTGTCCGATCCAATCGCCCGATGTTGACGGTTCAAACGGTATCGGATGGGAAATTGGTCAAGGAATTCATTTCTGAAAGCCGCGTTGCTCTACGGTGCGCGGTTCGCCAGAAAAACGCGATAAACCGAGGAAATTATAGTTTCTCACTTTCTAGCCAAACCGTACACGCTACGGGAAATCCGACCTCACCGTTGAACTCAGCACATCCCAATGCATAAGGATGACTACATTAGAACGCTCTATCTCTCAAAAAGTTATAATTGTTTTTTCGTTCTAAATTTAGCACTTTTAGATAGAAAAAAATTGAACATTGCAACCGTTGGTGATAGAAAGGTTTACCCACTACCAAATGATAGCTCCCGTTGAGTCTAACAAAAATATGTATACTTTTATATGCCTAAGATTTACCATTTTCATGTTATGTGGTCCATTTCACTTATTTTTGTATTATTTGAAAAGCCGTAATTTCAGCACACCTCAGTAACCAGTAGAGACAGAGACTTTTCCTATGTAAATTTGTAATCAGCGCACTCATTTTAGTAAGATAGAAAAGGTTTCATGTTGATCCGGGTCCTTGTTTTTGAGATAGGTGTGCTACTTCAAAATTATTGTTTAAAATATGTGATTTCTTTCGAAATTTTGGCCAGTCGGCAAAAACCCAATTACCTTCAATCAAATTAAGGTTATAGTTCTTGATACAATTTTTGACGCTGATTACGCCGGTGTAATTTGATTTTACCTACTTGGAACGGTTCGGCAGTTATTACGTTCCCAATTATCAAAAATGATTCTAAAACCACCCATTTTACTATGTTACAAACTTTGAACGCAAACTGTGTCCGATCCAATCGACCGATGTTGACGGTTCAAACGGTGTCGGATGGGAAATTGGCCGAGGAATTCATTTCTGAAAGCCGCGTTGCTCTACGGGTCGCGGTTCGCCAGAAAAACGCGATAAACCGAGGAAATTATAGTTTCTCACTTTCTAGCCAAACCGTACACGCTACGGGAAATCCGACCTCACCGTTGAACTCAGCACATCCCAATGCATAAGGATGACTACATTAGAACGCCCTATCTCTCAAAAAGTTATAATTGTTTTTTCGTTCTAAATTTAGCACTTTTAGATAGAAAAAAATTGAACATTGCAACCGTTGGTGATAGAAAGGTTTACCCACTACCAAATGATAGCTCCCGTTGAGTCTATCAAAAATATGTATACTTTTATATGCCTAAGATTTACCATTTTCATGTTATGTGGTCCATTTCACTTATTTTTGTATTATTTGAAAAGCCGTAATTTCAGCACAACTCGGTAACCAGTAGAGACAGAGACTTTTCCTATGTAAATTTGTAATCAGCGCACTCATTTTAGTAAGATAGAAAAGGTTTCATGTTGATCCGGGTCCTTGTTTTTGCGATAGGTGTGCTACTTCAAAATTATTGTTTAAAATATGTGATTTCTTTCGAAATTTTGGCCAGTCGGCAAAAACCCAACTACCTTCAATCAAATTAAGGTTGTAGTTCTTAAGCGATAAACCAAGGAAATTATAGTTTCTCACTTTCTAGCCAAACCGTACACGCTACGGGAAATCCGACCTCACCGTTGAACTCAGCACATCCCAATGCATAGGGATGACTACATTAGAACGCTCTATCTCTCAAAAAGTTATAATTGTTTTTTCGTTCTAAATTTAGCACTTTTAGATAGAAAAAAATTGAACATTGCAACCGTTGGTGATAGAAAGGTTTACCCACTACCAAATGATAGCTCCCATTGAGTCTATCAAAAATATGTATACTTTTGTATGCCTAAGATTTACAATTTTCATGTTATGTGGTCCATTTCACTTATTTTTGTATTATTTGAAAATCCGTAATTTCAGCACAACTCGGTAACCAGCAGAGACAGAGATTTTTCCTATGTAAATTTGTAATCAGCGCACTCATTTTAGTAAGATAGGAAAGGTTTCATGTTGTACCGGGTCGTTGTTTTTGAGATAGGTGTGCTACTTCAAAATTATTGTTTAAAATATGTGATTTCTTTCGAAATTTTGGCCAGTCGGCAAAAACCCAACTACCTTCAATCAAATTAAGGTTGTAGTTCTTGATACAATTTTTGACGCTGATTACGCCGGTATAATTTGATTTTACCTATTTGCAACGGTTCGGCAGTTATTACGTTCCCAATTATCAAAAATGATGCTAAAAACACCCATTTTACTATGTTACTAACTTTGCACGCAAACTGTGTCCGATCCAATCAACCGATGTTGACAGTTCAAACGGTATCGGATGGGAAATTGGGCAAGGAATTCATTTCTGAAAGCCGCGTTGCTCTACGGTGCGCGGTTCGCCAGAAAAACGCGATAAACCAAGGAAATTATAGTTTCTCACTTTCTAGCCAAACCGTACACGCTACGGGAAATCCGACCTCACCGTTGAACTCAGCACATCCCAATGCATAAGGATGACTACATTAGAACGCTCTATCTCTCAAAAAGTTATAATTGTTTTTTCGTTCTAAATTTAGCACTATTAGATAGAAAAAAATTGAACATTGCAACCGTTGGTGATAGAAAGGTTTACCCACTACCAAACGATAGCTCCCGTTGAGTCTATCAAAAATATGTATACTTTTACATATATGCCTAAGATTTACCATTTTCATGTTATGTGGTCCATTTCACTTATTTTTGTATTATTTGACAAACCGTAATTTCAGCACAACTCGGTAACCAGCAGAGACAGAGATTTTTCCTATGTAAATTTGTAATCAGCGCACTCATTTTAGTAAGATAGGAAAGGTTTCATGTTGTACCGGGTCGTTGTTTTTGAGATAGGTGTGCTTCTTCAAAATTATTGTTTAAAATATGTGATTTCTTTCGAAATTTTGGCCAGTCGGCAAAAACCCAACTACCTTCAATCAAATTAAGGTTGTAGTTCTTGATACAATCTTTGACGCTGATTACGCCGGTATAATTTGATTTTACCTATTTGCAACGGTTCGGCAGTTATTACGTTCCCAATTATCAAAAATGATGCTAAAAACACCCATTTTACTATGTTACTAACTTTGCACGCAAATGTGTCCGATCCAATCAACCGATGTTGACAGTTCAAACGGTATCGGATGGGAAATTGGGCAAGGAATTCATTTCTGAAAGCCGCGTTGCTCTACGGTGCGCGGTTCGCCAGAAAAACGCGATAAACCCAGAAAATTATAGTTTCTCACTTTCTAGCCAAACCGTACACGCTACGGGAAATCCGACCTCACCGTTGAACTCAGCACATCCCAATGCATAAGGATGACTACATTAGAACGCTCTATCTCTCAAAAAGTTATAATTGTTTTTTCGTTCTAAATTTAGCACTATTAGATAGAAAAAAATTGAACCGTTGGTGATAGAAAGGTTTACCCACTACCAAATGATAGCTCCCGTTGAGTCTATCAAAAATATGTATACTTTTATATGCCTAAGATTTACCATTTTCATGTTATGTGGTCCATTTCACTTATTTTTGTATTATTTGAAAAGCCGTAATTTCAGCACAACTCGGTAACCAGTAGAGACAGAGACTTTTCCTATGTAAATTTGTAATCAGCGCACTCATTTTAGTAAGATAGAAAAGGTTTCATCTTGATCCGGGTCCTTGTTTTTGAGATAGGTGTGCTACTTCAAAATTATTGTTTAAAATATGTGATTTCTTTCGAAATTTTGGCCAGTCGGCAAAAACCGAACTACCTTCAATCAAATTAAGATTGTAGTTCTTGATACAATTTTTGACGCTGATTACGCCGGTATAATTTGATTTTACCTATTTGGAACGGTTCGGCAGTTATTACGTTCCTAATTATCAAAAATGATGCTAAAAACACCCATTTTACTATGTTACAAACTTTGAACGCAAACTGTGTCCGATCCAATCGCCCGATGTTGACGGTTCAAACGGTATCGGATGGGAAATTGGTCAAGGAATTCATTTCTGAAAGCCGCGTTGCTCTACGGGTCGCGGTTCGCCAGAAAAACGCGATAAACCGAGGAAATTATAGTTTCTCACTTTCTAGCCAAACCGTACACGCTACGGGAAATCCGACCTCACCGTTGAACTCAGCACATCCCAATGCATAAGGATGACTACATTAGAACGCCCTATCTCTCAAAAAGTTATAATTGTTTTTTCGTTCTAAATTTAGCACTTTTAGATAGAAAAAAATTGAACATTGCAACCGTTGGTGATAGAAAGGTTTACCCACTACCAAATGATAGCTCCCGTTGAGTCTATCAAAAATATGTATACTTTTATATGCCTAAGATTTACCATTTTCATGTTATGTGGTCCATTTCACTTATTTTTGTATTATTTGAAAAGCCGTAATTTCAGCACAACTCGGTAACCAGTAGAGACAGAGACTTTTCCTATGTAAATTTGTAATCAGCGCACTCATTTTAGTAAGATAGAAAAGGTTTCATGTTGATCCGGGTCTTTGTTTTTGCGATAGGTGTGCTACTTCAAAATTATTGTTTAAAATATGTGATTTCTTTCGAAATTTTGGCCAGTCGGCAAAAACCCAACTACCTTCAATCAAATTAAGGTTGTAGTTCTTAAGCGATAAACCAAGGAAATTATAGTTTCTCACTTTCTAGCCAAACCGTACACGCTACGGGAAATCCGACCTCACCGTTGAACTCAGCACATCCCAATGCATAGGGATGACTACATTAGAACGCTCTATCTCTCAAAAAGTTATAATTGTTTTTTCGTTCTAAATTTAGCACTTTTAGATAGAAAAAAATTGAACATTGCAACCGTTGGTGATAGAAAGGTTTACCCACTACCAAATGATAGCTCCCATTGAGTCTATCAAAAATATGTATACTTTTGTATGCCTAAGATTTACAATTTTCATGTTATGTGGTCCATTTCACTTATTTTTGTATTATTTGAAAATCCGTAATTTCAGCACAACTCGGTAACCAGCAGAGACAGAGATTTTTCCTATGTAAATTTGTAATCAGCGCACTCATTTTAGTAAGATAGGAAAGGTTTCATGTTGTACCGGGTCGTTGTTTTTGAGATAGGTGTGCTACTTCAAAATTATTGTTTAAAATATGTGATTTCTTTCGAAATTTTGGCCAGTCGGCAAAAACCCAACTACCTTCAATCAAATTAAGGTTGTAGTTCTTGATACAATTTTTGACGCTGATTACGCCGGTATAATTTGATTTTACCTATTTGCAACGGTTCGGCAGTTATTACGTTCCCAATTATCAAAAATGATGCTAAAAACACCCATTTTACTATGTTACTAACTTTGCACGCAAACTGTGTCCGATCCAATCAACCGATGTTGACAGTTCAAACGGTATCGGATGGGAAATTGGGCAAGGAATTCATTTCTGAAAGCCGCGTTGCTCTACGGTGCGCGGTTCGCCAGAAAAACGCGATAAACCAAGGAAATTATAGTTTCTCACTTTCTAGCCAAACCGTACACGCTACGGGAAATCCGACCTCACCGTTGAACTCAGCACATCCCAATGCATAAGGATGACTACATTAGAACGCTCTATCTCTCAAAAAGTTATAATTGTTTTTTCGTTCTAAATTTAGCACTATTAGATAGAAAAAAATTGAACATTGCAACCGTTGGTGATAGAAAGGTTTACCCACTACCAAACGATAGCTCCCGTTGAGTCTATCAAAAATATGTATACTTTTACATATATGCCTAAGATTTACCATTTTCATGTTATGTGGTCCATTTCACTTATTTTTGTATTATTTGACAAACCGTAATTTCAGCACAACTCGGTAACCAGCAGAGACAGAGATTTTTCCTATGTAAATTTGTAATCAGCGCACTCATTTTAGTAAGATAGGAAAGGTTTCATGTTGTACCGGGTCGTTGTTTTTGAGATAGGTGTGCTACTTCAAAATTATTGTTTAAAATATGTGATTTCTTTCGAAATTTTGGCCAGTCGGCAAAAACCCAACTACCTTCAATCAAATTAAGGTTGTAGTTCTTGATACAATCTTTGACGCTGATTACGCCGGTATAATTTGATTTTACCTATTTGCAACGGTTCGGCAGTTATTACGTTCCCAATTATCAAAAATGATGCTAAAAACACCCATTTTACTATGTTACTAACTTTGCACGCAAATGTGTCCGATCCAATCAACCGATGTTGACAGTTCAAACGGTATCGGATGGGAAATTGGGCAAGGAATTCATTTCTGAAAGCCGCGTTGCTCTACGGTGCGCGGTTCGCCAGAAAAACGCGATAAACCCAGAAAATTATAGTTTCTCACTTTCTAGCCAAACCGTACACGCTACGGGAAATCCGACCTCACCGTTGAACTCAGCACATCCCAATGCATAAGGATGACTACATTAGAACGCTCTATCTCTCAAAAAGTTATAATTGTTTTTTCGTTCTAAATTTAGCACTATTAGATAGAAAAAAATTGAACCGTTGGTGATAGAAAGGTTTACCCACTACCAAATGATAGCTCCCGTTGAGTCTATCAAAAATATGTATACTTTTATATGCCTAAGATTTACCATTTTCATGTTATGTGGTCCATTTCACTTATTTTTGTATTATTTGAAAAGCCGTAATTTCAGCACAACTCGGTAACCAGTAGAGACAGAGACTTTTCCTATGTAAATTTGTAATCAGCGCACTCATTTTAGTAAGATAGAAAAGGTTTCATCTTGATCCGGGTCCTTGTTTTTGAGATAGGTGTGCTACTTCAAAATTATTGTTTAAAATATGTGATTTCTTTCGAAATTTTGGCCAGTCGGCAAAAACCGAACTACCTTCAATCAAATTAAGATTGTAGTTCTTGATACAATTTTTGACGCTGATTACGCCGGTATAATTTGATTTTACCTATTTGGAACGGTTCGGCAGTTATTACGTTCCTAATTATCAAAAATGATGCTAAAAACACCCATTTTACTATGTTACAAACTTTGAACGCAAACTGTGTCCGATCCAATCGCCCGATGTTGACGGTTCAAACGGTATCGGATGGGAAATTGGTCAAGGAATTCATTTCTGAAAGCCGCGTTGCTCTACGGTGCGCGGTTCGCCAGAAAAACGCGATAAACCGAGGAAATTATAGTTTCTCACTTTCTAGCCAAACCGTACACGCTACGGGAAATCCGACCTCACCGTTGAACTCAGCACATCCCAATGCATAAGGATGACTACATTAGAACGCTCTATCTCTCAAAAAGTTATAATTGTTTTTTCGTTCTAAATTTAGCACTTTTAGATAGAAAAAAATTGAACATTGCAACCGTTGGTGATAGAAAGGTTTACCCACTACCAAATGATAGCTCCCGTTGAGTCTAACAAAAATATGTATACTTTTATATGCCTAAGATTTACCATTTTCATGTTATGTGGTCCATTTCACTTATTTTTGTATTATTTGAAAAGCCGTAATTTCAGCACACCTCAGTAACCAGTAGAGACAGAGACTTTTCCTATGTAAATTTGTAATCAGCGCACTCATTTTAGTAAGATAGAAAAGGTTTCATGTTGATCCGGGTCCTTGTTTTTGAGATAGGTGTGCTACTTCAAAATTATTGTTTAAAATATGTGATTTCTTTCGAAATTTTGGCCAGTCGGCAAAAACCCAATTACCTTCAATCAAATTAAGGTTATAGTTCTTGATACAATTTTTGACGCTGATTACGCCGGTGTAATTTGATTTTACCTACTTGGAACGGTTCGGCAGTTATTACGTTCCCAATTATCAAAAATGATTCTAAAACCACCCATTTTACTATGTTACAAACTTTGAACGCAAACTGTGTCCGATCCAATCGACCGATGTTGACGGTTCAAACGGTGTCGGATGGGAAATTGGCCGAGGAATTCATTTCTGAAAGCCGCGTTGCTCTACGGGTCGCGGTTCGCCAGAAAAACGCGATAAACCGAGGAAATTATAGTTTCTCACTTTCTAGCCAAACCGTACACGCTACGGGAAATCCGACCTCACCGTTGAACTCAGCACATCCCAATGCATAAGGATGACTACATTAGAACGCCCTATCTCTCAAAAAGTTATAATTGTTTTTTCGTTCTAAATTTAGCACTTTTAGATAGAAAAAAATTGAACATTGCAACCGTTGGTGATAGAAAGGTTTACCCACTACCAAATGATAGCTCCCGTTGAGTCTATCAAAAATATGTATACTTTTATATGCCTAAGATTTACCATTTTCATGTTATGTGGTCCATTTCACTTATTTTTGTATTATTTGAAAAGCCGTAATTTCAGCACAACTCGGTAACCAGTAGAGACAGAGACTTTTCCTATGTAAATTTGTAATCAGCGCACTCATTTTAGTAAGATAGAAAAGGTTTCATGTTGATCCGGGTCCTTGTTTTTGCGATAGGTGTGCTACTTCAAAATTATTGTTTAAAATATGTGATTTCTTTCGAAATTTTGGCCAGTCGGCAAAAACCCAACTACCTTCAATCAAATTAAGGTTGTAGTTCTTAAGCGATAAACCAAGGAAATTATAGTTTCTCACTTTCTAGCCAAACCGTACACGCTACGGGAAATCCGACCTCACCGTTGAACTCAGCACATCCCAATGCATAGGGATGACTACATTAGAACGCTCTATCTCTCAAAAAGTTATAATTGTTTTTTCGTTCTAAATTTAGCACTTTTAGATAGAAAAAAATTGAACATTGCAACCGTTGGTGATAGAAAGGTTTACCCACTACCAAATGATAGCTCCCATTGAGTCTATCAAAAATATGTATACTTTTGTATGCCTAAGATTTACAATTTTCATGTTATGTGGTCCATTTCACTTATTTTTGTATTATTTGAAAATCCGTAATTTCAGCACAACTCGGTAACCAGCAGAGACAGAGATTTTTCCTATGTAAATTTGTAATCAGCGCACTCATTTTAGTAAGATAGGAAAGGTTTCATGTTGTACCGGGTCGTTGTTTTTGAGATAGGTGTGCTACTTCAAAATTATTGTTTAAAATATGTGATTTCTTTCGAAATTTTGGCCAGTCGGCAAAAACCCAACTACCTTCAATCAAATTAAGGTTGTAGTTCTTGATACAATTTTTGACGCTGATTACGCCGGTATAATTTGATTTTACCTATTTGCAACGGTTCGGCAGTTATTACGTTCCCAATTATCAAAAATGATGCTAAAAACACCCATTTTACTATGTTACTAACTTTGCACGCAAACTGTGTCCGATCCAATCAACCGATGTTGACAGTTCAAACGGTATCGGATGGGAAATTGGGCAAGGAATTCATTTCTGAAAGCCGCGTTGCTCTACGGTGCGCGGTTCGCCAGAAAAACGCGATAAACCAAGGAAATTATAGTTTCTCACTTTCTAGCCAAACCGTACACGCTACGGGAAATCCGACCTCACCGTTGAACTCAGCACATCCCAATGCATAAGGATGACTACATTAGAACGCTCTATCTCTCAAAAAGTTATAATTGTTTTTTCGTTCTAAATTTAGCACTATTAGATAGAAAAAAATTGAACATTGCAACCGTTGGTGATAGAAAGGTTTACCCACTACCAAACGATAGCTCCCGTTGAGTCTATCAAAAATATGTATACTTTTACATATATGCCTAAGATTTACCATTTTCATGTTATGTGGTCCATTTCACTTATTTTTGTATTATTTGACAAACCGTAATTTCAGCACAACTCGGTAACCAGCAGAGACAGAGATTTTTCCTATGTAAATTTGTAATCAGCGCACTCATTTTAGTAAGATAGGAAAGGTTTCATGTTGTACCGGGTCGTTGTTTTTGAGATAGGTGTGCTTCTTCAAAATTATTGTTTAAAATATGTGATTTCTTTCGAAATTTTGGCCAGTCGGCAAAAACCCAACTACCTTCAATCAAATTAAGGTTGTAGTTCTTGATACAATCTTTGACGCTGATTACGCCGGTATAATTTGATTTTACCTATTTGCAACGGTTCGGCAGTTATTACGTTCCCAATTATCAAAAATGATGCTAAAAACACCCATTTTACTATGTTACTAACTTTGCACGCAAATGTGTCCGATCCAATCAACCGATGTTGACAGTTCAAACGGTATCGGATGGGAAATTGGGCAAGGAATTCATTTCTGAAAGCCGCGTTGCTCTACGGTGCGCGGTTCGCCAGAAAAACGCGATAAACCCAGAAAATTATAGTTTCTCACTTTCTAGCCAAACCGTACACGCTACGGGAAATCCGACCTCACCGTTGAACTCAGCACATCCCAATGCATAAGGATGACTACATTAGAACGCTCTATCTCTCAAAAAGTTATAATTGTTTTTTCGTTCTAAATTTAGCACTATTAGATAGAAAAAAATTGAACCGTTGGTGATAGAAAGGTTTACCCACTACCAAATGATAGCTCCCGTTGAGTCTATCAAAAATATGTATACTTTTATATGCCTAAGATTTACCATTTTCATGTTATGTGGTCCATTTCACTTATTTTTGTATTATTTGAAAAGCCGTAATTTCAGCACAACTCGGTAACCAGTAGAGACAGAGACTTTTCCTATGTAAATTTGTAATCAGCGCACTCATTTTAGTAAGATAGAAAAGGTTTCATCTTGATCCGGGTCCTTGTTTTTGAGATAGGTGTGCTACTTCAAAATTATTGTTTAAAATATGTGATTTCTTTCGAAATTTTGGCCAGTCGGCAAAAACCGAACTACCTTCAATCAAATTAAGATTGTAGTTCTTGATACAATTTTTGACGCTGATTACGCCGGTATAATTTGATTTTACCTATTTGGAACGGTTCGGCAGTTATTACGTTCCTAATTATCAAAAATGATGCTAAAAACACCCATTTTACTATGTTACAAACTTTGAACGCAAACTGTGTCCGATCCAATCGCCCGATGTTGACGGTTCAAACGGTATCGGATGGGAAATTGGTCAAGGAATTCATTTCTGAAAGCCGCGTTGCTCTACGGGTCGCGGTTCGCCAGAAAAACGCGATAAACCGAGGAAATTATAGTTTCTCACTTTCTAGCCAAACCGTACACGCTACGGGAAATCCGACCTCACCGTTGAACTCAGCACATCCCAATGCATAAGGATGACTACATTAGAACGCCCTATCTCTCAAAAAGTTATAATTGTTTTTTCGTTCTAAATTTAGCACTTTTAGATAGAAAAAAATTGAACATTGCAACCGTTGGTGATAGAAAGGTTTACCCACTACCAAATGATAGCTCCCGTTGAGTCTATCAAAAATATGTATACTTTTATATGCCTAAGATTTACCATTTTCATGTTATGTGGTCCATTTCACTTATTTTTGTATTATTTGAAAAGCCGTAATTTCAGCACAACTCGGTAACCAGTAGAGACAGAGACTTTTCCTATGTAAATTTGTAATCAGCGCACTCATTTTAGTAAGATAGAAAAGGTTTCATGTTGATCCGGGTCTTTGTTTTTGCGATAGGTGTGCTACTTCAAAATTATTGTTTAAAATATGTGATTTCTTTCGAAATTTTGGCCAGTCGGCAAAAACCCAACTACCTTCAATCAAATTAAGGTTGTAGTTCTTAAGCGATAAACCAAGGAAATTATAGTTTCTCACTTTCTAGCCAAACCGTACACGCTACGGGAAATCCGACCTCACCGTTGAACTCAGCACATCCCAATGCATAGGGATGACTACATTAGAACGCTCTATCTCTCAAAAAGTTATAATTGTTTTTTCGTTCTAAATTTAGCACTTTTAGATAGAAAAAAATTGAACATTGCAACCGTTGGTGATAGAAAGGTTTACCCACTACCAAATGATAGCTCCCATTGAGTCTATCAAAAATATGTATACTTTTGTATGCCTAAGATTTACAATTTTCATGTTATGTGGTCCATTTCACTTATTTTTGTATTATTTGAAAATCCGTAATTTCAGCACAACTCGGTAACCAGCAGAGACAGAGATTTTTCCTATGTAAATTTGTAATCAGCGCACTCATTTTAGTAAGATAGGAAAGGTTTCATGTTGTACCGGGTCGTTGTTTTTGAGATAGGTGTGCTACTTCAAAATTATTGTTTAAAATATGTGATTTCTTTCGAAATTTTGGCCAGTCGGCAAAAACCCAACTACCTTCAATCAAATTAAGGTTGTAGTTCTTGATACAATTTTTGACGCTGATTACGCCGGTATAATTTGATTTTACCTATTTGCAACGGTTCGGCAGTTATTACGTTCCCAATTATCAAAAATGATGCTAAAAACACCCATTTTACTATGTTACTAACTTTGCACGCAAACTGTGTCCGATCCAATCAACCGATGTTGACAGTTCAAACGGTATCGGATGGGAAATTGGGCAAGGAATTCATTTCTGAAAGCCGCGTTGCTCTACGGTGCGCGGTTCGCCAGAAAAACGCGATAAACCAAGGAAATTATAGTTTCTCACTTTCTAGCCAAACCGTACACGCTACGGGAAATCCGACCTCACCGTTGAACTCAGCACATCCCAATGCATAAGGATGACTACATTAGAACGCTCTATCTCTCAAAAAGTTATAATTGTTTTTTCGTTCTAAATTTAGCACTATTAGATAGAAAAAAATTGAACATTGCAACCGTTGGTGATAGAAAGGTTTACCCACTACCAAACGATAGCTCCCGTTGAGTCTATCAAAAATATGTATACTTTTACATATATGCCTAAGATTTACCATTTTCATGTTATGTGGTCCATTTCACTTATTTTTGTATTATTTGACAAACCGTAATTTCAGCACAACTCGGTAACCAGCAGAGACAGAGATTTTTCCTATGTAAATTTGTAATCAGCGCACTCATTTTAGTAAGATAGGAAAGGTTTCATGTTGTACCGGGTCGTTGTTTTTGAGATAGGTGTGCTACTTCAAAATTATTGTTTAAAATATGTGATTTCTTTCGAAATTTTGGCCAGTCGGCAAAAACCCAACTACCTTCAATCAAATTAAGGTTGTAGTTCTTGATACAATCTTTGACGCTGATTACGCCGGTATAATTTGATTTTACCTATTTGCAACGGTTCGGCAGTTATTACGTTCCCAATTATCAAAAATGATGCTAAAAACACCCATTTTACTATGTTACTAACTTTGCACGCAAATGTGTCCGATCCAATCAACCGATGTTGACAGTTCAAACGGTATCGGATGGGAAATTGGGCAAGGAATTCATTTCTGAAAGCCGCGTTGCTCTACGGTGCGCGGTTCGCCAGAAAAACGCGATAAACCCAGAAAATTATAGTTTCTCACTTTCTAGCCAAACCGTACACGCTACGGGAAATCCGACCTCACCGTTGAACTCAGCACATCCCAATGCATAAGGATGACTACATTAGAACGCTCTATCTCTCAAAAAGTTATAATTGTTTTTTCGTTCTAAATTTAGCACTATTAGATAGAAAAAAATTGAACCGTTGGTGATAGAAAGGTTTACCCACTACCAAATGATAGCTCCCGTTGAGTCTATCAAAAATATGTATACTTTTATATGCCTAAGATTTACCATTTTCATGTTATGTGGTCCATTTCACTTATTTTTGTATTATTTGAAAAGCCGTAATTTCAGCACAACTCGGTAACCAGTAGAGACAGAGACTTTTCCTATGTAAATTTGTAATCAGCGCACTCATTTTAGTAAGATAGAAAAGGTTTCATCTTGATCCGGGTCCTTGTTTTTGAGATAGGTGTGCTACTTCAAAATTATTGTTTAAAATATGTGATTTCTTTCGAAATTTTGGCCAGTCGGCAAAAACCGAACTACCTTCAATCAAATTAAGATTGTAGTTCTTGATACAATTTTTGACGCTGATTACGCCGGTATAATTTGATTTTACCTATTTGGAACGGTTCGGCAGTTATTACGTTCCTAATTATCAAAAATGATGCTAAAAACACCCATTTTACTATGTTACAAACTTTGAACGCAAACTGTGTCCGATCCAATCGCCCGATGTTGACGGTTCAAACGGTATCGGATGGGAAATTGGTCAAGGAATTCATTTCTGAAAGCCGCGTTGCTCTACGGTGCGCGGTTCGCCAGAAAAACGCGATAAACCGAGGAAATTATAGTTTCTCACTTTCTAGCCAAACCGTACACGCTACGGGAAATCCGACCTCACCGTTGAACTCAGCACATCCCAATGCATAAGGATGACTACATTAGAACGCTCTATCTCTCAAAAAGTTATAATTGTTTTTTCGTTCTAAATTTAGCACTTTTAGATAGAAAAAAATTGAACATTGCAACCGTTGGTGATAGAAAGGTTTACCCACTACCAAATGATAGCTCCCGTTGAGTCTAACAAAAATATGTATACTTTTATATGCCTAAGATTTACCATTTTCATGTTATGTGGTCCATTTCACTTATTTTTGTATTATTTGAAAAGCCGTAATTTCAGCACACCTCAGTAACCAGTAGAGACAGAGACTTTTCCTATGTAAATTTGTAATCAGCGCACTCATTTTAGTAAGATAGAAAAGGTTTCATGTTGATCCGGGTCCTTGTTTTTGAGATAGGTGTGCTACTTCAAAATTATTGTTTAAAATATGTGATTTCTTTCGAAATTTTGGCCAGTCGGCAAAAACCCAACTACCTTCAATCAAATTAAGGTTGTAGTTCTTGATACAATTTTTGACGCTGATTACGCCGCTATAATTTGATTTTACCTATTTGGAACGGTTCGGCAGTTATTACTTTCCCAATTATCAAAAATGATGCTAAAACCACCCATTTTGCTATGTTACAAACTTTGAACGCAAACTGTATCCGATCCAATCGACCGATGTTGACGGTTCAAACGGTGTCGGATGGGAAATTGGCCGAGGAATTCATTTCTGAAAGCCGCGTTGCTCTTCGGTGCGCGGTTCGCCAGAAAAACGCGATAAACCGAGGAAATTATAGTTTCTCACTTTCTAGCCAAACCGTACACGCTACGGGAAATCCGACCTCACCGTTGAACTCAGCATATCCCAATGCATAAGGATGACTACATTAGAACGCTCTATCTCTCAAAAAGTTATAATTGTTTTTTCGTTCTAAATTTAGCACTTTTAGATAGAAAAAATTTGAACATTGCAACCGTTGGTGATAGAAAGGTTTACCCACTACCAAATGATAGCTCCCGTTGAGTCTAACAAAAATATGTATACTTTTATATGCCTAAGATTTACCATTTTCATGTTATGTGGTCCATTTCACTTATTTTTGTATTATTTGAAAAGCCGTAATTTCAGCACAACTCGGTAACCAGTAGAGACAGAGACTTTTCCTATGTAAATTTGTAATCAGCGCACTCATTTTAGTAAGATAGAAAAGGTTTCATGTTGATCCGGGTCCTTGTTTTTGAGATAGGTGTGCTACTTCAAAATTAATGTTTAAAATATGTGATTTCTTTCGAAATTTTGGCCAGTCGGCAAAAACCCAACTACCTTCAATCAAATTAAGGTTGTAGTTCTTGATACAATTTTTGACGCTGATTACGCCGGTATAATTTGATTTTACCTATTTGGAACGGTTCGGCAGTTATTACGTTCCCAATTATCAAAAATGATGCTAAAACCACCCATTTTACTATGTTACAAATTTTGAACGCAAACTGTGTCCGATCCAATCGACCGATGTTGACGGTTCAAACGGTGTCGGATGGGAAATTGGCCGAGGAATTCATTTCTGAAAGCCGCGTTGCTCTACGGTGCGCGGTTCGCCAGAAAAACGCGATAAACCGAGGAAATTATAGTTTCTCACTTTCTAGCCAAACCGTACACGCTACGGGAAATCCGACCTCACCGTTGAACTCAGCACATCCTAATGCATAAGGATGACTACATTAGAACGCCATATCTCTCAAAAAGTTATAATTGTTTTTTTCGTTCTAAATTTAGCACTTTTAGATAGAAAAAAATTTAACATTGCAACCGTTGGTGATAGAAAGGTTTACCCACTACCAAATGATAGCTCCCGTTGAGTCTATCAAAAATATGTATACTTTTATATGCCTAAGATTTACCATTTTCATGTTATGTGGTCCATTTCACTTATTTTTGTATTATTTGAAAAGCCGTAATTTCAGCACAACTCGGTAACCAGTAGAGACAGAGACTTTCCCTATGTAAATTTGTAATCAGCGCACTCATTTTAGTAAGATAGAAAAGGTTTCATGTTGATCCGGGTCCTTGTTTTTGAGATAGGTGTGCTACTTCAAAATTAATGTTTAAATTATGTGATTTCTTTCGAAATTTCGGCCAGTCGGCAAAAACCCAACTACCTTCAATCAAATTAAGGTTGTAGTTCTTGATACAATTTTTGACGCTGATTACGCCGGTATAATTTGATTTTACCTATTTGGAACGGTTCGGCAGTTATTACGTTCCCAATTATCAAAAATGATGCTAAAACAACCCATTTTACTATGTTACAAATTTTGAACGCAAACTGTGTCCGATCCAATCGACCGATGTTGACGGTTCAAACGGTGTCGGATGGGAAATTGGCCGAGGAATTCATTTCTGAAAGCCGCGTTGCTCTACGGTGCGCGGTTCGCCAGAAAAACGCGATAAACCGAGGAAATTATAGTTTCTCACTTTCTAGCCAAACCGTACACGCTACGGGAAATCCGACCTCACCGTTGAACTCAGCACATCCCAATGCATAAGGATGACTACATTAGAACGCCATATCTCTCAAAAAGTTATAATTGTTTTTTTCGTTCTAAATTTAGCACTTTTAGATAGAAAAAAATTGAACATTGCAACCGTTGGTGATAGAAAGGTTTACCCACTACCAAATGATAGCTCCCGTTGAGTCTATCAAAAATATGTATACTTTTATATGCCTAAGATTTACCATTTTCATGTTATGTGGTCCATTTCACTTATTTTTGTATTATTTGAAAAGCCGTAATTTCAGCACAACTCGGTAACCAGTAGAGACAGAGACTTTTCCTATGTAAATTTGTAATCAGCGCACTCATTTTAGTAAGATAGAAAAGGTTTCATGTTGATCCGGGTCCTTGTTTTTGAGATAGGTGTGCTACTTCAAAATTAATGTTTAAAATATGTGATTTCTTTCGAAATTTCGGCCAGTCGGCAAAAACCCAACTACCTTCAATCAAATTAAGGTTGTAGTTCTTGATACAATTTTTGACGCTGATTACGCCGGTATAATTTGATTTTACCTATTTGGAACGGTTCGGCAGTTATTACGTTCCCAATTATCAAAAATGATGCTAAAACCACCCATTTTACTATGTTACAAATTTTGAACGCAAACTGTGTCCGATCCAATCGACCGATGTTGACGGTTCAAACGGTGTCGGATGGGAAATTGGCCGAGGAATTCATTTCTGAAAGCCGCGTTGCTCTACGGTGCGCGGTTCGCCAGAAAAACGCGATAAACCGAGGAAATTATAGTTTCTCACTTTCTAGCCAAACCGTACACGCTACGGGAAATCCGACCTCACCGTTGAACTCAGCACATCCCAATGCATAAGGATGACTACATTAGAACGCCCTATCTCTCAAAAAGTTATAATTGTTTTTTCGTTCTAAATTTAGCACTTTTAGATAGAAAAAAATTGAACATTGCAACCGTTGGTGATAGAAAGGTTTACCCACTACCAAATGATAGCTCCCGTTGAGTCTATCAAAAATATGTATACTTTTATATGCCTAAGATTTACCATTTTCATGTTATGTGGTCCATTTCACTTATTTTTGTATTATTTGAAAAGCCGTAATTTCAGCACAACTCGGTAACCAGTAGAGACAGAGACTTTTCCTATGTAAATTTGTAATCAGCGCACTCATTTTAGTAAGATAGAAAAGGTTTCATGTTGATCCGGGTCCTTGTTTTTGAGATAGGTGTGCTACTTCAAAATTAATGTTTAAAATATGTGATTTCTTTCGAAATTTCGGCCAGTCGGCAAAAACCCAACTACCTTCAATCAAATTAAGGTTGTAGTTCTTGATACAATTTTTGACGCTGATTACGCCGGTGTAATTTGATTTTACCTATTTGGAACGGTTCGGCAGTTATTACGTTCCCAATTATCAAAAATGATGCTAAAAACACCCATTTTACTATGTTACAAACTTTGAACGCAAACTGTGTCCGATCCAATCGACCGATGTTGACGGTTCAAACGGTGTCGGATGGGAAATTGGCCGAGGAATTCATTTCTGATAGCCGCGTTGCTCTACGGTGCGCGGTTCGCCAGAAAAACGCGATAAACCGAGGAAATTATAGTTTCTCACTTTCTAGCCAAACCGTACACGCTACGGGAAATCCGACCTCACCGTTGAACTCAGCACATCCCAATGCATAAGGATGACTACATTAGAACGCTCAATCTCTCAAAAAGTTATAATTGTTTTTTCGTTCTAAATTTAGCACGTTTAGATAGAAAAAAAATGAAAATTGCAACCGTTGGTGATAGAAAGGTTTACCCACTACCAAATGATAGCTCCCGTTGAGTCTATCAAAAATATGTATACTTTTATATGCCTAAGATTTACCATTTTCATGTTATGTGGTCCATTTCACTTATTTTTGTATTATTCGAAAAGCCGTAATTTCAGCACAACTCGGTAACCAGTAGAGACAGAGACTTTTCCCATGTAAATTTGTAATCAGCGCACTCATTTTAGTAAGATAGAAAAGGTTTCATGTTGATCCGGGTCCTTGTTTTTGAGATAGGTGTGCTACTTCAAAATTAATGTTTAAAATATGTGATTTCTTTCGAAATTTCGGCCAGTCGGCAAAAACCCAACTACCTTCAATCAAATTAAGGTTGTAGTTCTTGATACAATTTTTGACGCTGATTACGCCGGTATAATTTGATTTTACCTATTTGGAACGGTTCGGCAGTTATTACGTTCCCAATTATCAAAAATGATGCTAAAACCACCCATTTTACTATGTTACAAATTTTGAACGCAAACTGTGTCCGATCCAATCGACCGATGTTGACGGTTCAAACGGTGTCGGATGGGAAATTGGCCGAGGAATTCATTTCTGAAAGCCGCGTTGCTCTACGGTGCGCGGTTCGCCAGAAAAACGCGATAAACCGAGGAAATTATAGTTTCTCACTTTCTAGCCAAACCGTACACGCTACGGGAAATCCGACCTCACCGTTGAACTCAGCACATCCCAATGCATAAGGATGACTACATTAGAACGCCATATCTCTCAAAAAGTTATAATTGTTTTTTTCGTTCTAAATTTAGCACTTTTAGATAGAAAAAAATTGAACATTGCAACCGTTGGTGATAGAAAGGTTTACCCACTACCAAATGATAGCTCCCGTTGAGTCTATCAAAAATATGTATACTTTTATATGCCTAAGATTTACCATTTTCATGTTATGTGGTCCATTTCACTTATTTTTGTATTAATTGAACAGCCGTAATTTCAGCACAACTCGGTAACCAGTAGAGACAGAGACTTTTCCTATGTAAATTTGTAATCAGCGCACTCATTTTAGTAAGATAGCAAAGGTTTCATGTTGATCCGGGTCCTGGTTTTTGAGATAGGTGTGCTACTTCAAAATTAATGTTTAAAATATGTGATTTCTTTCGAAATTTCGGCCAGTCGGCAAAAACCCAACTGCCTTCAATCAAATTAAGGTTGTAGTTCTTGATACAATTTTTGACGCTGATTACGCCGGTGTAATTTGATTTTACCTATTTGGAACGGTTCGGCAGTTATTACGTTCCCAATTATCAAAAATGATGCTAAAAACACCCATTTTACTATGTTACAAACTTTGAACGCAAACTGTGTCTGATCCAATCGACCGATGTTGACGGTTCAAACGGTGTCGGATGGGAAATTGGCCGAGGAATTCATTTCTGATAGCCGCGTTGCTCTACGGTGCGCGGTTCGCCAGAAAAACGCGATAAACCGAGGAAATTATAGTTTCTCACTTTCTAGCCAAACCGTACACGCTACGGGAAATCCGACCTCACCGTTAAACTCAGCACATCCCAATGCATAAGGATGACTACATTAGAACGCCCTATCTCTTAAAAAGTTATAATTGTTTTTTCGTTCTAAATTTAGCACGTTTAGATAGAAAAAAATTGAACATTGCAACCGTTGGTGATAGAAAGGTTTACCCACTACCAAATGATAGCTCCCGTTGAGTCTATCAAAAATATGTATACTTTTATATGCCTAAGATTTACCATTTTCATGTTATGTGGTCCATTTCACTTATTTTTGTATTATTCGAAAAGCCGTAATTTCAGCACAACTCGGTAACCAGTAGAGACAGAGACTTTTCCCATGTAAATTTGTAATCAGCGCACTCATTTTAGTAAGATAGAAAAGGTTTCATGTTGATCCAGGTCCTTGTTTTTGAGATAGGTGTGCTACTTCAAAATTAATGTTTAAAATATGTGATTTCTTTCGAAATTTCGGCCAGTCGGCAAAAACCCAACTACCTTCAATCAAATTAAGGTTGTAGTTCTTGATACAATTTTTGACGCTGATTACGCCGGTATAATTTGATTTTACCTATTTGGAACGGTTCGGCAGTTATTACGTTCCCAATTATCAAAAATGATGCTAAAACCACCCATTTTACTATGTTACAAATTTTGAACGCAAACTGTGTCCGATCCAATCGACCGATGTTGACGGTTCAAACGGTGTCGGATGGGAAATTGGCCGAGGAATTCATTTCTGAAAGCCGCGTTGCTCTACGGTGCGCGGTTCGCCAGAAAAACGCGATAAACCGAGGAAATTATAGTTTCTCACTTTCTAGCCAAACCGTACACGCTACGGGAAATCCGACCTCACCGTTGAACTCAGCACATCCCAATGCATAAGGATGACTACATTAGAACGCCCTATCTCTCAAAAAGCTATAATTGTTTTTTCGTTCTAAATTTAGCACTTTTAGATAGAAAAAAATTGAACATTGCAACCGTTGGTGATAGAAAGGTTTACCCACTACCAAATGATAGCTCCCGTTGAGTCTATCAAAAATATGTATACTTTTATATGCCTAAGATTTACCATTTTCATGTTATGTGGTCCATTTCACTTATTTTTGTATTATTTGAAAAGCCGTAATTTCAGCACAACTCGGTAACCAGTAGAGACAGAGACTTTTCCTATGTAAATTTGTAATCAGCGCACTCATTTTAGTAAGATAGAAAAGGTTTCATGTTGATCCGGGTCCTTGTTTTTGAGATAGGTGTGCTACTTCAAAATTAATGTTTAAAATATGTGATTTCTTTCGAAATTTCGGCCAGTCGGCAAAACCCAACTACCTTCAATCAAATTAAGGTTGTAGTTCTTGATACAATTTTTGACGCTGATTACGCCGGTGTAATTTGATTTTACCTATTTGGAACGGTTCGGCAGTTATTACGTTCCCAATTATCAAAAATGATGCTAAAAACACCCATTTTACTATGTTACAAACTTTGAACGCAAACTGTGTCCGATCCAATCGACCGATGTTGACGGTTCAAACGGTGTCGGATGGGAAATTGGCCGAGGAATTCATTTCTGATAGCCGCGTTGCTCTACGGTGCGCGGTTCGCCAGAAAAACGCGATAAACCGAGGAAATTATAGTTTCTCACTTTCTAGCCAAACCGTACACGCTACGGGAAATCCGACCTCACCGTTGAACTCAGCACATCCCAATGCATAAGGATGACTACATTAGAACGCCATATCTCTCAAAAAGTTATAATTGTTTTTTTCGTTCTAAATATAGCTTTTAGATAGAAAAAAATTGAACATTGCAACCGTTGGTGATAGAAAGGTTTACCCACTACCAAATGATAGCTCCCGTTGAGTCTATCAAAAATATGTATACTTTTATATGCCTAAGATTTACCATTTTCATGTTATGTGGTCCATTTCACTTATTTTTGTATTATTTGAAAAGCCGTAATTTCAGCACAACTCGGTAACCAGTAGAGACAGAGACTTTTCCTATGTAAATTTGTAATCAGCGCACTCATTTTAGTAAGATAGAAAAGGTTTCATGTTGATCCGGGTCCTTGTTTTTGAGATAGGTGTGCTACTTCAAAATTATTGTTTAAAATATGTGATTTCTTTCGAAATTTCGGCCAGTCGGCAAAAACCCAACTACCTTCAATCAAATTAAGGTTGTAGTTCTTGATACAATTTTTGACGCTGATTACGCCGGTATAATTTGATTTTACCTATTTGGAACGGTTCGGCAGTTATTACGTTCCCAATTATCAAAAATGATGCTAAAACCACCCATTTTACTATGTTACAAATTTTGAACGCAAACTGTGTCCGATCCAATCGACCGATGTTGACGGTTCAAACGGTGTCGGATGGGAAATTGGCCGAGGAATTCATTTCTGAAAGCCGCGTTGCTCTACGGTGCGCGGTTCGCCAGAAAAACGCGATAAACCGAGGAAATTATAGTTTCTCACTTTCTAGCCAAACCGTACACGCTACGGGAAATCCGACCTCACCGTTGAACTCAGCACATCCCAATGCATAAGGATGACTACATTAGAACGCCCTATCTCTCAAAAAGTTATAATTGTTTTTTCGTTCTAAATTTAGCACTTTTAGATAGAAAAAAAATTGAACATTGCAACCATTGGTGATAGAAAGGTTTACCCACTACCAAATGATAGCTCCCGTTGAGTCTATCAAAAATATGTATACTTTTATATGCCTAAGATTTACCATTTTCATGTTATGTGGTCCATTTCACTTATTTTTGTATTATTTGAAAAGCCGTAATTTTAGCACAACTCGGTAACCAGTAGAGACAGAGACTTTTCCTATGTAAATTTGTAATCAGCGCACTCATTTTAGTAAGATAGAAAAGGTTTCATGTTGATCCGGGTCCTTGTTTTTGAGGTAGGTGTGCTACTTCAAAATTAATGTTTAAAATATGTGATTTCTTTCGAAATTTCGGCCAGTCGGCAAAAACCCAACTACCTTCAATCAAATTAAGGTTGTAGTTCTTGATACAATTTTTAACGCTGATTACGCCGGTATAATTTGATTTTACCTATTTGCAACGGTTCGGCAGTTATTACGTTCCCAATTATCAAAAATGATGCTAAAACCACCCATTTTACTATGTTACAAATTTTGAACGCAAACTGTGTCCGATCCAATCGACCGATGTTGACGGTTCAAACGGTGTCGGATGGGAAATTGGCCGAGGAATTCATTTCTGAAAGCCGCGTTGCTCTACGGTGCGCGGTTCGCCAGAAAAACGCGATAAACTGAGGAAATTATAGTTTCTCACTTTCTAGCCAAACCGTACACGCTACGGGAAATCCGACCTCACCGTTGAACTCAGCACATCCCAATGCATAAGGATGACTACATTAGAACGCCCTATCTCTCAAAAAGTTATAATTGTTTTTTCGTTCTAAATTTAGCACTTTTAGATAGAAAAAAATTGAACATTGCAACCGTTGGTGATAGAAAGGTTTACCCACTACAAAATGATAGCTCCCGTTGAGTCTATCAAAAATATGTATACTTTTATATGCCTAAGATTTACCATTTTCATGTTATGTGGTCCATTTCACTTATTTTTGTATTATTTGAAAAGCCGTAATTTCAGCACAACTCGGTAACCAGTAGAGACAGAGACTTTTCCTATGTAAATTTGTAATCAGCGCACTCATTTTAGTAAGATAGAAAAGGTTTCATGTTGATCCGGGTCCTTGTTTTTGAGATAGGTGTGCTACTTCAAAATTATTGTTTAAAATATGTGATTTCTTTCGAAATTTTGGCCAGTCGGCAAAAACCCAACTACCTTCAATCAAATTAAGGTTGTAGTTCTTGATACAATTTTTGACGCTGATTACGCCGGTATAATTTGATTTTACCTATTTGCAACGGTTCAGCAGTTATTACGTTCCCAATTATCAAAAATGATGCTAAAAACACCCATTTTACTATGTTACAAACTTTGAACGCAAACTGTGTCCGATCCAATCGACCGATGTTGACGGTTCAAACGGTGCCGGATGGGAAATTGGCCAAGGAATTCATTTCTGAAAGCCGCGTTGCTCTACGGTACGCGGTTCGCCAGAAAAACGCGATAAACCGAGGAAATTATTGTTTCTCACTTTCTAGCCAAACCGTACACGCTACGGGAAATCCGACCTCACCGTTGAACTCAGCACATCCCAATGCATAAGGATGACTACATTAGAACGCCCTATCTCTCAAATGTTATAATTGTTTTTTCGTTCTAAATTTAGCACGTTTAGATAGAAAAAAATTGAACATTGCAGCCGTTGGTGATAGAAAGGTTTACCCACTACCAAATGATAGCTCCCGTTGAGTCTATCAAAAATATGTATACTTTTATATGCCTAAGATTTACCATTTTCATGTTATGTGGTCCATTTCACTTATTTTTGTATTATTTGAAAAGCCGTAATTTCAGCAGAACTCGGTAACCAGTAGAGACAGAGACTTTTCCTATGTAAATTTGTAATCAGCGCACTCATTTTAGTAAGATAGAAAAGGTTTCATGTTGATCCGGGTCCTTGTTTTTGCGATAGGTGTGCTACTTCAAAATTATTGTTTAAAATATGTGATTTCTTTCGAAATTTTGGCCAGTCGGCAAAAACACAACTACCTTCTATCAAATTAAGGTTGTAGTTCTTGATACAATTTTTGACGCTGATTACGCCGGTATAATTTGATTTTACCTATTTGCAACGGTGCGGCAGTTATTACGTTCCCAATTATCAAAAATGATGCTAAAAACACCCATTTTACTATGTTACAAACTTTGAACGCAAACTGTGTCCGATCCAATCGACCGATGTTGACGGTTCAAACGGTGCCGGATGGGAAATTGGCCAAGGAATTCATTTCTGAAAGCCGCGTTGCTCTACGGTGCGCGGTTCGCCAGAAAAACGCGATAAACCGAGGAAATTATTGTTTCTCACTTTCTAGCCAAACCGTACACGCTACGGGAAATCCGACCTCACCGTTGAACTCAGCACATCCCAATGCATAAGGATGACTACATTAGAACGCCCTATCTCTCAAAAAGTTATAATTGTTTTTTCGTTCTAAATTTAGCACGTTTAGATAGAAAAAAATTGAACATTGCAACCGTTGGTGATAGAAAGGTTTACCCACTACCAAATGATAGCTCCCGTTGAGTCTATCAAAAATATGTATACTTTTATATGCCTAAGATTTACCGTTTTCATGTTATGTGGTCCATTTCACTTATTTTTGTATTATTTGAAAAGCCGTAATTTCAGCACAACTCGGTAACCAGTAGAGACAGAGACTTTTCCTATGTAAATTTGTAATCAGCGCACTCATTTTAGTAAGATAGAAAAGGTTTCATGTTGATCCGGGTCCTGGTTTTTGAGGTAGGTCTGCTACTTCAAAATTATTGTTTAAAATATGTGATTTCTTTCGAAATTTTGGCCAGTCGGCAAAAACACAACTACCTTCTATCAAATTAAGGTTGTAGTTCTTGATACAATTTTTGACGCTGATTACGCCGCTATAATTTGATTTTACCTATTTGCAACGGTGCGGCAGTTATTACGTTCCCACTTATCAAAAATGATGCTAAAAACACCCATTTTACTATGTTACAAACTTTGAACGCAAACTGTGTCCGATCCAATTGACCGATGTTGACGGTTCAAACGGTGCCGGATGGGAAATTGGCCAAGGAATTCATTTCTGAAAGCCGCGTTGCTCTACGGTGCGCGATTCGCCAGAAAAACGTGATAAACCGAGGAAATTATAGTTTCTCACTTTCTAGCCAAACCGTACACGCTACGTGAAATCCGACCTCACCGTTGAACTCAGCACATCCCAATGCATAAGGATGACTACATTAGAACGCCCTATCTCTCAAATGTTATAATTGTTTTTTCGTTCTAAATTTAGCACGTTTAGATAGAAAAAAATTGAACATTGCAACCGTTGGTGATAGAAAGGTTTACCCACTACCAAATGATAGCTCCCGTTGAGTCTATCAAAAATATGTATACTTTTATATGCCTAAGATTTACCATTTTCATGTTATGTGGTCCATTTCACTTATTTTTGTATTATTTGAAAAGCCGTAATTTCAGCACAACTCGGTAACCAGTAGAGACAGAAACTTTTCCTATGTAAATTTGTAATCAGCGCACTCATTTTAGTAAGATAGAAAAGGTTTCATGTTGATCCGGGTCCTTGTTTTTGAGATAGGTGTGCTACTTCAAAATTATTGTTTAAAATATGTGATTTCTTTCGAAATTTTGGCCAGTCGGCAAAAACCCAATTACCTTCAATCAAATTAAGGTTATAGTTCTTGATACAATTTTTGACGCTGATTACGCCGGTGTAATTTGATTTTACCTACTTGGAACGGTTCGGCAGTTATTACGTTCCCAATTATCAAAAATGATGCTAAAAACACCCATTTTACTATGTTACAAACTTTGAACGCAAACTGTGTCCGATCCAATCGACCGATGTTGACGGTTCAAACGGTGCCGGATGGGAAATTGGCCAAGGAATTCATTTCTGAAAGCCGCGTTGCTCTACGGTGCGCGGTTCGCCAGAAAAACGCGATAAACCGAGGAAATTATTGTTTCTCACTTTCTAGCCAAACCGTACACGCTACGGGAAATCCGACCTCACCGTTGAACTCAGCACATCCCAATGCATAAGGATGACTACATTAGAACGCCCTATCTCTCAAAAAGTTATAATTGTTTTTTCGTTCTAAATTTAGCACGTTTAGATAGAAAAAAATTGAACATTGCAACCGTTGGTGATAGAAAGGTTTACCCACTACCAAATGATAGCTCCCGTTGAGTCTATCAAAAATATGTATACTTTTATATGCCTAAGATTTACCATTTTCATGTTATGTGGTCCATTTCACTTATTTTTGTATTATTTGAAAAGCCGTAATTTCAGCACAACTCGGTAACCAGTAGAGACAGAGACTTTTCCTATGTAAATTTGTAATCAGCGCACTCATTTTAGTAAGATAAAAAAGGTTTCATGTTGATCCGGGTCCTTGTTTTTGAGATAGGTGTGCTACTTCAAAATTATTGTTTAAAATATGTGATTTCTTTCGAAATTTTGGCCAGTCGGCAAAAACACAACTACCTTCAATCAAATTAAGGTTGTAGTTCTTGATACAATTTTTGACGCTCATTACGCCGGTATAATTTGATTTTACCTATTTGCAACGGTTCGGCAGTTATTACGTTCCCAATTATCAAAAATGATGCTAAAAACACCCATTTTACTATGTTACAAACTTTGAACGCAAACTGTGTCCGATCCAATCGACCGATGTTGACGGTTCAAACGGTGCCGGATGGGAAATTGGCCAAGGAATTCATTTCTGAAAGCCGCGTTGCTCTACGGTGCGCGGTTCGCCAGAAAAACGCGATAAACCGAGGAAATTATTGTTTCTCACTTTCTAGCCAAACCGTACACGCTACGGGAAATCCGACCTCACCGTTGAACTCAGCACATCCCAATGCATAAGGATGACTACATTAGAACGCCCTATCTCTCAAAAAGTTATAATTGTTTTTTCGTTCTAAATTTAGCACGTTTAGATAGAAAAAAATTGAACATTGCAACCGTTGGTGATAGAAAGGTTTACCCACTACCAAATGATAGCTCCCGTTGAGTCTATCAAAAATATGTATACTTTTATATGCCTAAGATTTACCATTTTCATGTTATGTGGTCCATTTCACTTATTTTTGTATTATTTGAAAAGCCGTAATTTCAGCACAACTCGGTAACCAGTAGAGACAGAGACTTTTCCTATGTAAATTTGTAATCAGCGCACTCATTTTAGTAAGATAAAAAAGGTTTCATGTTGATCCGGGTCCTTGTTTTTGAGATAGGTGTGCTACTTCAAAATTATTGTTTAAAATATGTGATTTCTTTCGAAATTTTGGCCAGTCGGCAAAAACACAACTACCTTCAATCAAATTAAGGTTGTAGTTCTTGATACAATTTTTGACGCTCATTACGCCGGTATAATTTGATTTTACCTATTTGCAACGGTTCGGCAGTTATTACGTTCCCAATTATCAAAAATGATGCTAAAAACACCCATTTTACTATGTTACAAACTTTGAACGCAAACTGTGTCCGATCCAATCGACCGATGTTGACGGTTCAAACGGTGCCGGATGGGAAATTGGCCAAGGAATTCATTTCTGAAAGCCGCGTTGCTCTACGGTGCGCGGTTCGCCAGAAAAACGCGATAAACCGAGGAAATTATTGTTTCTCACTTTCTAGCCAAACCGTACACGCTACGGGAAATCCGACCTCACCGTTGAACTCAGCACATCCCAATGCATAAGGATGACTACATTAGAACGCCCTATCTCTCAAAAAGTTATAATTGTTTTTTCGTTCTAAATTTAGCACGTTTAGATAGAAAAAAATTGAACATTGCAACCGTTGGTGATAGAAAGGTTTACCCACTACCAAATGATAGCTCCCGTTGAGTCTATCAAAAATATGTATACTTTTATATGCCTAAGATTTACCGTTTTCATGTTATGTGGTCCATTTCACTTATTTTTGTATTATTTGAAAAGCCGTAATTTCAGCACAACTCGGTAACCAGTAGAGACAGAGACTTTTC
Source organism: Melinopterus prodromus (assembly GCA_964023965.1). Lineage (NCBI taxonomy): Eukaryota > Metazoa > Arthropoda > Insecta > Coleoptera > Scarabaeidae > Melinopterus > Melinopterus prodromus. The sequence continues at coordinate 53,687,173 of OZ030394.1, forward strand.
CTATGTAAATTTGTAATCAGCGCACTCATTTTAGTAAGATAGAAAAGGTTTCATGTTGATCCGGGTCCTGGTTTTTGAGGTAGGTCTGCTACTTCAAAATTATTGTTTAAAATATGTGATTTCTTTCGAAATTTTGGCCAGTCGGCAAAAACACAACTACCTTCTATCAAATTAAGGTTGTAGTTCTTGATACAATTTTTGACGCTGATTACGCCGCTATAATTTGATTTTACCTATTTGCAACGGTGCGGCAGTTATTACGTTCCCACTTATCAAAAATGATGCTAAAAACACCCATTTTACTATGTTACAAACTTTGAACGCAAACTGTGTCCGATCCAATTGACCGATGTTGACGGTTCAAACGGTGCCGGATGGGAAATTGGCCAAGGAATTCATTTCTGAAAGCCGCGTTGCTCTACGGTGCGCGATTCGCCAGAAAAACGCGATAAACCGAGGAAATTATAGTTTCTCACTTTCTAGCCAAACCGTACACGCTACGTGAAATCCGACCTCACCGTTGAACTCAGCACATCCCAATGCATAAGGATGACTACATTAGAACGCCCTATCTCTCAAATGTTATAATTGTTTTTTCGTTCTAAATTTAGCACGTTTAGATAGAAAAAAATTGAACATTGCAACCGTTGGTGATAGAAAGGTTTACCCACTACCAAATGATAGCTCCCGTTGAGTCTATCAAAAATATGTATACTTTTATATGCCTAAGATTTACCATTTTCATGTTATGTGGTCCATTTCACTTATTTTTGTATTATTTGAAAAGCCGTAATTTCAGCACAACTCGGTAACCAGTAGAGACAGAAACTTTTCCTATGTAAATTTGTAATCAGCGCACTCATTTTAGTAAGATAGAAAAGGTTTCATGTTGATCCGGGTCCTTGTTTTTGAGATAGGTGTGCTACTTCAAAATTATTGTTTAAAATATGTGATTTCTTTCGAAATTTTGGCCAGTCGGCAAAAACCCAATTACCTTCAATCAAATTAAGGTTATAGTTCTTGATACAATTTTTGACGCTGATTACGCCGGTGTAATTTGATTTTACCTACTTGGAACGGTTCGGCAGTTATTACGTTCCCAATTATCAAAAATGATGCTAAAAACACCCATTTTACTATGTTACAAACTTTGAACGCAAACTGTGTCCGATCCAATCGACCGATGTTGACGGTTCAAACGGTGCCGGATGGGAAATTGGCCAAGGAATTCATTTCTGAAAGCCGCGTTGCTCTACGGTGCGCGGTTCGCCAGAAAAACGCGATAAACCGAGGAAATTATTGTTTCTCACTTTCTAGCCAAACCGTACACGCTACGGGAAATCCGACCTCACCGTTGAACTCAGCACATCCCAATGCATAAGGATGACTACATTAGAACGCCCTATCTCTCAAAAAGTTATAATTGTTTTTTCGTTCTAAATTTAGCACGTTTAGATAGAAAAAAATTGAACATTGCAACCGTTGGTGATAGAAAGGTTTACCCACTACCAAATGATAGCTCCCGTTGAGTCTATCAAAAATATGTATACTTTTATATGCCTAAGATTTACCATTTTCATGTTATGTGGTCCATTTCACTTATTTTTGTATTATTTGAAAAGCCGTAATTTCAGCACAACTCGGTAACCAGTAGAGACTTTTCCTATGTAAATTTGTAATCAGCGCACTCATTTTAGTAAGATAAAAAAGGTTTCATGTTGATCCGGGTCCTTGTTTTTGAGATAGGTGTGCTACTTCAAAATTATTGTTTAAAATATGTGATTTCTTTCGAAATTTTGGCCAGTCGGCAAAAACACAACTACCTTCAATCAAATTAAGGTTGTAGTTCTTGATACAATTTTTGACGCTCATTACGCCGGTATAATTTGATTTTACCTATTTGCAACGGTTCGGCAGTTATTACGTTCCCAATTATCAAAAATGATGCTAAAAACACCCATTTTACTATGTTACAAACTTTGAACGCAAACTGTGTCCGATCCAATCGCCCGATGTTGACGGTTCAAACGGTATCGGATGGGAAATTGGTCAAGGAATTCATGTCTGAAAGCCGCGTTGCTCTACGGTGCGCGGTTCGCCAGAAAAACGCGATAAACCGAGGAAATTATTGTTTCTCACTTTCTAGCCAAACCGTACACGCTACGGGAAATCCGACCTCACCGTTGAACTCAGCACATCCCAATGCATAAGGATGACTACATTAGAACGCCCTATCTCTCAAAAAGTTATAATTGTTTTTTCGTTCTAAAGTTAGCACGTTTAGATAGAAAAAAATTGAACATTGTAACCGTTGGTGATAGAAAGGTTTACTCACTACCAAATGATAGCTCCCGTTGAGTCTATCAAAAATATGTATACTTTTATATGCCTAAGATTTACCATTTTCATGTTATGTGGTCCATTTCACTTATTTTTGTATTATTTGAAAAGCCGTAATTTCAGCAGAACTCGGTAACCAGTAGAGACAGAGACTTTTCCTATGTAAATTTGTAATCAGCGCACTCATTTTAGTAAGATAGAAAAGGTTTCATGTTGATCCGGGTCCTTGTTTTTGCGATAGGTGTGCTACTTCAAAATTATTGTTTAAAATATGTGATTTCTTTCGAAATTTTGGCCAGTCGGCAAAAACCCAACTACCTTCAATCAAATTAAGGTTGTAGTTCTTGATACAATTTTTGACGCTGATTACGCCGGTATAATTTGATTTTACCTATTTGCAACGGTTCGGCAGTTATTACGTTCCCAATTATCAAAAATGATGCTAAAAACACCCATTTTACTATGTTACAAACTTTGAACGCAAACTGTGTCCGATCCAATCGACCGATGTTGACGGTTCAAACGGTGCCGGATGGGAAATTGGCCAAGGAATTCATTTCTGAAAGCCGCGTTGCTCTACGGTGCGCGGTTCGCCAGAAAAACGCGATAAACCGAGGAAATTATTGTTTCTCACTTTCTAGCCAAACCGTACACGCTACGGGAAATCCGACCTCACCGTTGAACTCAGCACATCCCAATGCATAAGGATGACTACATTAGAACGCCCTATCTCTCAAAAAGTTATAATTATTTTTTCGTTCTAAAGTTAGCACGTTTAGATAGAAAAAAATTGAACATTGTAACCGTTGGTGATAGAAAGGTTTACTCACTACCAAATGATAGCTCCCGTTGAGTCTATCAAAAATATGTATACTTTTATATGCCTAAGATTTACCATTTTCATGTTATGTGGTCCATTTCACTTATTTTTGTATTATTTGAAAAGCCGTAATTTCAGCACAACTCGGTAACCAGTAGAGACAGGGACTTTTCCTATGTAAATTTGTAATCAGCGCACTCATTTTAGTAAGATAGAAAAGGTTTCATGTTGATCCGGGTCCTTGTTTTTGAGGTAGGTGTGCTACTTCAAAATTATTGTTTAAAATATGTGATTTCTTTCGAAATTTTGGCCAGTCGGCAAAAACACAACTACCTTCAATCAAATTAAGGTTGTAGTTCTTGATACAATTTTTGACGCTGATTACGCCGGTATAATTTGATTTTACCTATTTGCAACGGTTCGGCAGTTATTACGTTCCCAATTATCAAAAATGATGCTAAAAACACCCATTTTACTATGTTACAAACTTTGAACGCAAACTGTGTCCGATCCAATCGACCGATGTTGACGGTTCAAACGGTGTCGGATGGGAAATTGGCCGAGGAATTCATTTCTGAAAGCCGCGTTGCTCTACGGTGCGCGGTTCGCCAGAAAAACGCGATAAACCGAGGAAATTATTGTTTCTCACTTTCTAGCCAAACCGTACACGCTACGGGAAATCCGACCTCACCGTTGAACTCAGCACATCCCAATGCATAAGGATGACTACATTAGAACGCCCTATCTCTCAAAAAGTTATAATTGTTTTTTCGTTCTAAATTTAGCACGTTTAGATAGAAAAAAATTGAACATTGTAACCGTTGGTGATAGAAAGGTTTACCCACTACCAAATGATAGCTCCCGTTGAGTCTATCAAAAATATGTATACTTTTATATGCCTAAGATTTACCATTTTCATGTTATGTGGTCCATTTCACTTATTTTTGTATTATTTGAAAAGCCGTAATTTCAGCAGAACTCGGTAACCAGTAGAGACAAAGACTTTTCCTATGTAAATTTGTAATCAGCGCACTCATTTTAGTAAGATAGAAAAGGTTTCATGTTGATCCGGGTCCTTGTTTTTGAGATAGGTGTGCTACTTCAAAATTATTGTTTAAAATATGTGATTTCTTTCGAAATTTTGGCCAGTCGGCAAAAACCCAACTACCTTCAATCAAATTAAGGTTGTAGTTCTTGATACAATTTTTGACGCTGATTACGCCGGTATAATTTGATTTTACCTATTTGGAACGGTTCGGCAGTTATTACGTTCCCAATTATCAAAAATGATGCTAAAAACACCCATTTTACTATGTTACAAACTTTGAACGCAAACTGTGTCCGATCCAATCGACCGATGTTGACGGTTCAAACGGTGTCGGATGGGAAATTGGCCGAGGAATTCATTTCTGAAAGCCGCGTTGCTCTACGGTGCGCGGTTCGCCAGAAAAACGCGATAAACCGAGGAAATTATTGTTTCTCACTTTCTAGCCAAACCGTACACGCTACGGGAAATCCGACCTCACCGTTGAACTCAGCCCATCCCAATGCATAAGGATGACTACATTAGAACGCCCTATCTCTCAAAAAGTTATAATTGTTTTTTCGTTCTTAATTTAGGACGTTTAGATAGAAAAAAATTGAACATTGCAACCGTTGGTGATAGAAAGGTTTACCCACTACCAAATGATAGCTCCCGTTGAGTCTATCAAAAATATGTATACTTTTATATGCCTAAGATTTACCATTTTCATGTTATGTGGTCCATTTCACTTATTTTTGTATTATTTGAAAAGCCGTAATTTCAGCACAACTCGGTAACCAGTAGAGACAGAGACTTTTCCTATGTAAATTTGTAATCAGCGCACTCATTTTAGTAAGATAGAAAAGGTTTCATGTTGATCCGGGTCCTTGTTTTTGAGATAGGTGTGCTACTTCAAAATTATTGTTTAAAATATGTGATTTCTTTCGAAATTTTGGCCAGTCGGCAAAAACCCAACTACCTTCAATCAAATTAAGGTTGTAGTTCTTGATACAATTTTTGACGCTGATTACGCCGGTATAATTTGATTTTACCTATTTGCAACGGTTCGGCAGTTATTACGTTCCCAATTATCAAAAATGATGCTAAAAGCTCCCATTTTACCATGTTACAAACTTTGAACGCAAACTGTGTCCGATCCAATCGACCGATGTTGACGGTTCAAACGGTGTCGGATGGGAAATTGGCCGAGGAATTCATTTCTGAAAGCAGCGTTGCTCTACGGTGCGCGGTTCGCCAGAAAAACGCGATAAACCGAGGAAATTATTGTTTCTCACTTTCTAGCCAAACCGTACACGCTACGGGAAATCCGACCTCACCGTTGAACTCAGCCCATCCCAATGCATAAGGATGACTACATTAGAACGCCCTATCTCTCAAAAAGTTATAATTGTTTTTTCGTTCTTAATTTAGGACGTTTAGATAGAAAAAAATTGAACATTGCAACCGTTGGTGATAGAAAGGTTTACCCACTACCAAATGATAGCTCCCGTTGAGTCTATCAAAAATATGTATACTTTTATATGCCTAAGATTTACCATTTTCATGTTATGTGGTCCATTTCACTTATTTTTGTATTATTTGAAAAGCCGTAATTTCAGCACAACTCGGTAACCAGTAGAGACAGAGACTTTTCCTATGTAAATTTGTAATCAGCGCACTCATTTTAGTAAGATAGAAAAGGTTTCATGTTGATCCGGGTCCTTGTTTTTGAGATAGGTGTGCTACTTCAAAATTATTGTTTAAAATATGTGATTTCTTTCGAAATTTTGGCCAGTCGGCAAAAACCCAACTACCTTCAATCAAATTAAGGTTGTAGTTCTTGATACAATTTTTGACGCTGATTACGCCGGTATAATTTGATTTTACCTATTTGCAACGGTTCGGCAGTTATTACGTTCCCAATTATCAAAAATGATGCTAAAAGCTCCCATTTTACCATGTTACAAACTTTGAACGCAAACTGTGTCCGATCCAATCGACCGATGTTGACGGTTCAAACGGTGCCGGATGGGAAATTGGCCAAGGAATTCATTTCTGAAAGCCGCGTTGCTCTACGGTGCGCGGTTCGCCAGAAAAACGCGATAAACCGAGGAAATTATTGTTTCTCACTTTCTAGCCAAACCGTACACGCTACGGGAAATCCGACCTCACCGTTGAACTCAGCACATCCCAATGCATAAGGATGACTACATTAGAACGCCCTATCTCTCAAAAAGTTATAATTGTTTTTTCGTTCTAAATTTAGCACGTTTAGATAGAAAAAAATTGAACATTGCAACCGTTGGTGATAGAAAGGTTTACCCACTACCAAATGATAGCTCCCGTTGAGTCTATCAAAAATATGTATACTTTTATATGCCTAAGATTTACCATTTTCATGTTATGTGGTCCATTTCACTTATTTTTGTATTATTTGAAAAGCCGTAATTTCAGCACAACTCGGTAACCAGTAGAGACAGAGACTTTTCCTATGTAAATTTGTAATCAGCGCACTCATTTTAGTAAGTTAGAAAAGGTTTCATGTTGATCCGGGTCCTTGTTTTTGAGATAGGTGTGCTACTTCAAAATTATTGTTTAAAATATGTGATTTCTTTCGAAATTTTGGCCAGTCGGCAAAAACCCAACTACCTTCAATCAAATTAAGGTTGTAGTTCTTGATACAATTTTTGACGCTGATTACGCCGGTGTAATTTGATTTTACCTATTTGCAACGGTTCGGCAGTTATTACGTTCCCAATTATCAAAAATGATGCTAAAAGCACCCATTTTACTATGTTACAAACTTTGAACGCAAACTGTGTCCGATCCAATCGACCGATGTTGACGGCTCAAACGGTGTCGGATGGGAAATTGGCCGAGGAATTCATTTCTGAAAGCCGCGTTGCTCTACGGTGCGCGATTCGCCAGAAAAACGCGATAAACCGAGGAAATTGTAGTTTCTCACTTTCTAGCCAAACCGTACACGCTACGTGAAATCCGACCTCACCGTTGAACTCAGCACATCCCAATGCATAAGGATGACTACATTAGAACGCCCTATCTCTTAAAAAGTTATAATTGTTTTTTCGTTCTAAATTTAGCACTTTTAGATAGAAAAAAATTGAACATTGCAACCGTTGGTGATAGAAAGGTTTACCCACTACCAAATGATAGCTCCCGTTGAGTCTATCAAAAATATGTATACTTTTATATGCCTAAGATTTACCATTTTCATGTTATGTGGTCCATTTCACTTATTTTTGTATTATTTGAAAAGCCGTAATTTCAGCACAACTCGGTAACCAGTAGAGACAGAGACTTTTCCTATGTAAATTTGTAATCAGCGCACTCATTTTAGTAAGATAGAAAAGGTTTCATGTTGATACGGGTCCTTGTTTTTGAGATAGGTGTGCTACTTCAAAATTATTGTTTAAAATATGTGATTTCTTTCGAAATTTTGGCCAGTCGGCAAAAACCCAACTACCTTCAATCAAATTAAGGTAGTAGTTCTTGATACAATTTTTGACGCTGATTACGCCGGTATAATTTGATTTTACCTATTTGGAACGGTTCGGCAGTTATTACGTTCCCAATTATCAAAAATGATGCTAAAAACACCCATTTTACTATGTTACAAACTTTGAACGCAAACTGTGTCCGATCCAATCGCCCGATGTTGACGGTTCAAACGGTATCGGATGGGAAATTGGTCAAGGAATTCATTTCTGAAAGCCGCGTTGCTCTACGGTGCGCGGTTCGCCACAAAAACGCGATAAACCGAGGAAATTATAGTTTCTCACTTTCTAGCCAAACCGTACACGCTACGGGAAATCCGACCTCACCGTTGAACTCAGCACATCCCAATGCATACGGATGACTACATTAGAACGCCCTATCTCTCAAAAAGTTATAATTGTTTTTTCGTTCTAAATTTAGCACGTTTAGATAGAAAAAAATTGAACATTGCAACCGTTGGTGATAGAAAGGTTTAGCCACTACCAAATGATAGCTCCCGTTGAGTCTATCAAAAATTTGTATACTTTTATATGCCTAAGATTTACCATCTTCATGTTATGTGGTCCATTTCACTTATTTTTGTATTATTTGAAAAGCCGTAATTTCAGCACAACTCGGTAACCAGTAGAGACAGAGACTTTTCCTATGTAAATTTGTAATCAGCGCACTCATTTTAGTAAGATAGCAAAGTTTTCATGTTGATCCGGGTCCTTGTTTTTGAGATAGGTGTGCTACTTCAAAATTATTGTTTAAAATATGTGATTTCTTTCGAAATTTTGGCCAGTCGGCAAAAACCCAACTACCTTCAATCAAATTAAGGTTGTAGTTCTTGATACAATTTTTGACGCTGATTACGCCGGTATAATTTGATTTTACCTATTTGGAACGGTTCGGCAGTTATTACGTTCCCAATTATCAAAAATGATGCTAAAAACACCCATTTTACTATGTTACAAACTTTGAACGCAAACTGTGTCCGATCCAATCGACCGATGTTGACGGTTGAAACGGTGTCGGATGGGAAATTGGCCGAGGAATTCATTTCTGAAAGCCGCGTTGCTCTACGGTGCGCGGTTCGCCAGAAAAACGCGATAAACCGAGGAAATTATAGTTTCTCACTTTCTAGCCAAACCGTACACGCTACGGGAAATCCGACCTCACCGTTGAACTCAGCACATCCCAATGCATAAGGATGACTACATTAGAACGCTCTATCTCTCAAAAAGTTATAATTGTTTTTTCGTTCTAAATTTAGCACTTTTAGATAGAAAAAAATTGAACATTGCAACCGTTGGTGATAGAAAGGTTTACCCACTACCAAATGATAGCTCCCGTTGAGTCTATCAAAAATATGTATACTTTTATATGCCTAAAATTTACCATTTTCATGTTATGTGGTCCATTTCACTTATTTTTGTATTATTTGAAAAGCCGTAATTTCAGCACAACTCGGTAACCAGTAGAGACAGAGACTTTTCCTATGTAAATTTGTAATCAGCGCACTCATTTTAGTAAGATAGCAAAGGTTTCATGTTGATCCGGGTCCTTGTTTTTGAGATAGGTGTGCTACTTCAAAATTATTGTTTAAAATATGTGATTTCTTTCGAAATTTTGGCCAGTCGGCAAAAACCCAACTACCTTCAATCAAATTAAGGTAGTAGTTCTTGATACAATTTTTGACGCTGATTACGCCGGTATAATTTGATTTTACCTATTTGGAACGGTTCGGCAGTTATTACGTTCCCAATTATCAAAAATGATGCTAAAAACACCCATTTTACTATGTTACAAACTTTGAACGCAAACTGTGTCCGATCCAATCGCCCGATGTTGACGGTTCAAACGGTATCGGATGGGAAATTGGTCAAGGAATTCATTTCTGAAAGCCGCGTTGCTCTACGGTGCGCGGTTCGCCACAAAAACGCGATAAACCGAGGAAATTATAGTTTCTCACTTTCTAGCCAAACCGTACACGCTACGGGAAATCCGACCTCACCGTTGAACTCAGCACATCCCAATGCATACGGATGACTACATTAGAACGCCCTATCTCTCAAAAAGTTATAATTGTTTTTTCGTTCTAAATTTAGCACGTTTAGATAGAAAAAAATTGAACATTGCAACCGTTGGTGATAGAAAGGTTTAGCCACTACCAAATGATAGCTCCCGTTGAGTCTATCAAAAATTTGTATACTTTTATATGCCTAAGATTTACCATCTTCATGTTATGTGGTCCATTTCACTTATTTTTGTATTATTTGAAAAGCCGTAATTTCAGCACAACTCGGTAACCAGTAGAGACAGAGACTTTTCCTATGTAAATTTGTAATCAGCGCACTCATTTTAGTAAGATAGCAAAGTTTTCATGTTGATCCGGGTCCTTGTTTTTGAGATAGGTGTGCTACTTCAAAATTATTGTTTAAAATATGTGATTTCTATCGAAATTTTGGCCAGTCGGCAAAAACCCAACTACCTTCAATCAAATTAAGGTTGTAGTTCTTGATACAATTTTTGACGCTGATTACGCCGGTATAATTTGATTTTACCTATTTGGAACGGTTCGGCAGTTATTACGTTCCCAATTATCAAAAATGATGCTAAAAACACCCATTTTACTATGTTACAAACTTTGAACGCAAACTGTGTCCGATCCAATCGACCGATGTTGACGGTTGAAACGGTGTCGGATGGGAAATTGGCCGAGGAATTCATTTCTGAAAGCCGCGTTGCTCTACGGTGCGCGGTTCGCCAGAAAAACGCGATAAACCGAGGAAATTATAGTTTCTCACTTTCTAGCCAAACCGTACACGCTACGGGAAATCCGACCTCACCGTTGAACTCAGCACATCCCAATGCATAAGGATGACTACATTAGAACGCTCTATCTCTCAAAAAGTTATAATTGTTTTTTCGTTCTAAATTTAGCACTTTTAGATAGAAAAAAATTGAACATTGCAACCGTTGGTGATAGAAAGGTTTACCCACTACCAAATGATAGCTCCCGTTGAGTCTATCAAAAATATGTATACTTTTATATGCCTAAAATTTACCATTTTCATGTTATGTGGTCCATTTCACTTATTTTTGTATTATTTGAAAAGCCGTAATTTCAGCACAACTCGGTAACCAGTAGAGACAGAGACTTTTCCTATGTAAATTTGTAATCAGCGCACTCATTTTAGTAAGATAGCAAAGGTTTCATGTTGATCCGGGTCCTTGTTTTTGAGATAGGTGTGCTACTTCAAAATTATTGTTTAAAATATGTGATTTCTTTCGAAATTTTGGCCAGTCGGCAAAAACCCAACTACCTTCAATCAAATTAAGGTAGTAGTTCTTGATACAATTTTTGACGCTGATTACGCCGGTATAATTTGATTTTACCTATTTGGAACGGTTCGGCAGTTATTACGTTCCCAATTATCAAAAATGATGCTAAAAACACCCATTTTACTATGTTACAAACTTTGAACGCAAACTGTGTCCGATCCAATCGCCCGATGTTGACGGTTCAAACGGTATCGGATGGGAAATTGGTCAAGGAATTCATTTCTGAAAGCCGCGTTGCTCTACGGTGCGCGGTTCGCCACAAAAACGCGATAAACCGAGGAAATTATAGTTTCTCACTTTCTAGCCAAACCGTACACGCTACGGGAAATCCGACCTCACCGTTGAACTCAGCACATCCCAATGCATACGGATGACTACATTAGAACGCCCTATCTCTCAAAAAGTTATAATTGTTTTTTCGTTCTAAATTTAGCACGTTTAGATAGAAAAAAATTGAACATTGCAACCGTTGGTGATAGAAAGGTTTAGCCACTACCAAATGATAGCTCCCGTTGAGTCTATCAAAAATTTGTATACTTTTATATGCCTAAGATTTACCATCTTCATGTTATGTGGTCCATTTCACTTATTTTTGTATTATTTGAAAAGCCGTAATTTCAGCACAACTCGGTAACCAGTAGAGACAGAGACTTTTCCTATGTAAATTTGTAATCAGCGCACTCATTTTAGTAAGATAGAAAAGGTTTCATGTTGATCCGGGTCCTTGTTTTTGAGATAGGTGTGCTACTTCAAAATTATTGTTTAAAATATGTGATTTCTTTCGAAATTTTGGCCAGTCGGCAAAAACCCAACTACCTTCAATCAAATTAAGGTTGTAGTTCTTGATACAATTTTTGACGCTGATTACGCCGGTATAATTTGATTTTACCTATTTGCAACGGTTCGGCAGTTATTACGTTCCCAATTATCAAAAATGATGCTAAAAGCTCCCATTTTACCATGTTACAAACTTTGAACGCAAACTGTGTCCGATCCAATCGACCGATGTTGACGGTTCAAACGGTGCCGGATGGGAAATTGGCCAAGGAATTCATTTCTGAAAGCCGCGTTGCTCTACGGTGCGCGGTTCGCCAGAAAAACGCGATAAACCGAGGAAATTATTGTTTCTCACTTTCTAGCCAAACCGTACACGCTACGGGAAATCCGACCTCACCGTTGAACTCAGCACATCCCAATGCATAAGGATGACTACATTAGAACGCCCTATCTCTCAAAAAGTTATAATTGTTTTTTCGTTCTAAATTTAGCACGTTTAGATAGAAAAAAATTGAACATTGCAACCGTTGGTGATAGAAAGGTTTACCCACTACCAAATGATAGCTCCCGTTGAGTCTATCAAAAATATGTATACTTTTATATGCCTAAGATTTACCATTTTCATGTTATGTGGTCCATTTCACTTATTTTTGTATTATTTGAAAAGCCGTAATTTCAGCACAACTCGGTAACCAGTAGAGACAGAGACTTTTCCTATGTAAATTTGTAATCAGCGCACTCATTTTAGTAAGTTAGAAAAGGTTTCATGTTGATCCGGGTCCTTGTTTTTGAGATAGGTGTGCTACTTCAAAATTATTGTTTAAAATATGTGATTTCTTTCGAAATTTTGGCCAGTCGGCAAAAACCCAACTACCTTCAATCAAATTAAGGTTGTAGTTCTTGATACAATTTTTGACGCTGATTACGCCGGTGTAATTTGATTTTACCTATTTGCAACGGTTCGGCAGTTATTACGTTCCCAATTATCAAAAATGATGCTAAAAGCACCCATTTTACTATGTTACAAACTTTGAACGCAAACTGTGTCCGATCCAATCGACCGATGTTGACGGCTCAAACGGTGTCGGATGGGAAATTGGCCGAGGAATTCATTTCTGAAAGCCGCGTTGCTCTACGGTGCGCGATTCGCCAGAAAAACGCGATAAACCGAGGAAATTGTAGTTTCTCACTTTCTAGCCAAACCGTACACGCTACGTGAAATCCGACCTCACCGTTGAACTCAGCACATCCCAATGCATAAGGATGACTACATTAGAACGCCCTATCTCTTAAAAAGTTATAATTGTTTTTTCGTTCTAAATTTAGCACTTTTAGATAGAAAAAAATTGAACATTGCAACCGTTGGTGATAGAAAGGTTTACCCACTACCAAATGATAGCTCCCGTTGAGTCTATCAAAAATATGTATACTTTTATATGCCTAAGATTTACCATTTTCATGTTATGTGGTCCATTTCACTTATTTTTGTATTATTTGAAAAGCCGTAATTTCAGCACAACTCGGTAACCAGTAGAGACAGAGACTTTTCCTATGTAAATTTGTAATCAGCGCACTCATTTTAGTAAGATAGAAAAGGTTTCATGTTGATACGGGTCCTTGTTTTTGAGATAGGTGTGCTACTTCAAAATTATTGTTTAAAATATGTGATTTCTTTCGAAATTTTGGCCAGTCGGCAAAAACCCAACTACCTTCAATCAAATTAAGGTAGTAGTTCTTGATACAATTTTTGACGCTGATTACGCCGGTATAATTTGATTTTACCTATTTGGAACGGTTCGGCAGTTATTACGTTCCCAATTATCAAAAATGATGCTAAAAACACCCATTTTACTATGTTACAAACTTTGAACGCAAACTGTGTCCGATCCAATCGCCCGATGTTGACGGTTCAAACGGTATCGGATGGGAAATTGGTCAAGGAATTCATTTCTGAAAGCCGCGTTGCTCTACGGTGCGCGGTTCGCCACAAAAACGCGATAAACCGAGGAAATTATAGTTTCTCACTTTCTAGCCAAACCGTACACGCTACGGGAAATCCGACCTCACCGTTGAACTCAGCACATCCCAATGCATACGGATGACTACATTAGAACGCCCTATCTCTCAAAAAGTTATAATTGTTTTTTCGTTCTAAATTTAGCACGTTTAGATAGAAAAAAATTGAACATTGCAACCGTTGGTGATAGAAAGGTTTAGCCACTACCAAATGATAGCTCCCGTTGAGTCTATCAAAAATTTGTATACTTTTATATGCCTAAGATTTACCATCTTCATGTTATGTGGTCCATTTCACTTATTTTTGTATTATTTGAAAAGCCGTAATTTCAGCACAACTCGGTAACCAGTAGAGACAGAGACTTTTCCTATGTAAATTTGTAATCAGCGCACTCATTTTAGTAAGATAGCAAAGTTTTCATGTTGATCCGGGTCCTTGTTTTTGAGATAGGTGTGCTACTTCAAAATTATTGTTTAAAATATGTGATTTCTTTCGAAATTTTGGCCAGTCGGCAAAAACCCAACTACCTTCAATCAAATTAAGGTTGTAGTTCTTGATACAATTTTTGACGCTGATTACGCCGGTATAATTTGATTTTACCTATTTGGAACGGTTCGGCAGTTATTACGTTCCCAATTATCAAAAATGATGCTAAAAACACCCATTTTACTATGTTACAAACTTTGAACGCAAACTGTGTCCGATCCAATCGACCGATGTTGACGGTTGAAACGGTGTCGGATGGGAAATTGGCCGAGGAATTCATTTCTGAAAGCCGCGTTGCTCTACGGTGCGCGGTTCGCCAGAAAAACGCGATAAACCGAGGAAATTATAGTTTCTCACTTTCTAGCCAAACCGTACACGCTACGGGAAATCCGACCTCACCGTTGAACTCAGCACATCCCAATGCATAAGGATGACTACATTAGAACGCTCTATCTCTCAAAAAGTTATAATTGTTTTTTCGTTCTAAATTTAGCACTTTTAGATAGAAAAAAATTGAACATTGCAACCGTTGGTGATAGAAAGGTTTACCCACTACCAAATGATAGCTCCCGTTGAGTCTATCAAAAATATGTATACTTTTATATGCCTAAAATTTACCATTTTCATGTTATGTGGTCCATTTCACTTATTTTTGTATTATTTGAAAAGCCGTAATTTCAGCACAACTCGGTAACCAGTAGAGACAGAGACTTTTCCTATGTAAATTTGTAATCAGCGCACTCATTTTAGTAAGATAGCAAAGGTTTCATGTTGATCCGGGTCCTTGTTTTTGAGATAGGTGTGCTACTTCAAAATTATTGTTTAAAATATGTGATTTCTTTCGAAATTTTGGCCAGTCGGCAAAAACCCAACTACCTTCAATCAAATTAAGGTAGTAGTTCTTGATACAATTTTTGACGCTGATTACGCCGGTATAATTTGATTTTACCTATTTGGAACGGTTCGGCAGTTATTACGTTCCCAATTATCAAAAATGATGCTAAAAACACCCATTTTACTATGTTACAAACTTTGAACGCAAACTGTGTCCGATCCAATCGCCCGATGTTGACGGTTCAAACGGTATCGGATGGGAAATTGGTCAAGGAATTCATTTCTGAAAGCCGCGTTGCTCTACGGTGCGCGGTTCGCCACAAAAACGCGATAAACCGAGGAAATTATAGTTTCTCACTTTCTAGCCAAACCGTACACGCTACGGGAAATCCGACCTCACCGTTGAACTCAGCACATCCCAATGCATACGGATGACTACATTAGAACGCCCTATCTCTCAAAAAGTTATAATTGTTTTTTCGTTCTAAATTTAGCACGTTTAGATAGAAAAAAATTGAACATTGCAACCGTTGGTGATAGAAAGGTTTAGCCACTACCAAATGATAGCTCCCGTTGAGTCTATCAAAAATTTGTATACTTTTATATGCCTAAGATTTACCATCTTCATGTTATGTGGTCCATTTCACTTATTTTTGTATTATTTGAAAAGCCGTAATTTCAGCACAACTCGGTAACCAGTAGAGACAGAGACTTTTCCTATGTAAATTTGTAATCAGCGCACTCATTTTAGTAAGATAGCAAAGTTTTCATGTTGATCCGGGTCCTTGTTTTTGAGATAGGTGTGCTACTTCAAAATTATTGTTTAAAATATGTGATTTCTATCGAAATTTTGGCCAGTCGGCAAAAACCCAACTACCTTCAATCAAATTAAGGTTGTAGTTCTTGATACAATTTTTGACGCTGATTACGCCGGTATAATTTGATTTTACCTATTTGGAACGGTTCGGCAGTTATTACGTTCCCAATTATCAAAAATGATGCTAAAAACACCCATTTTACTATGTTACAAACTTTGAACGCAAACTGTGTCCGATCCAATCGACCGATGTTGACGGTTGAAACGGTGTCGGATGGGAAATTGGCCGAGGAATTCATTTCTGAAAGCCGCGTTGCTCTACGGTGCGCGGTTCGCCAGAAAAACGCGATAAACCGAGGAAATTATAGTTTCTCACTTTCTAGCCAAACCGTACACGCTACGGGAAATCCGACCTCACCGTTGAACTCAGCACATCCCAATGCATAAGGATGACTACATTAGAACGCTCTATCTCTCAAAAAGTTATAATTGTTTTTTCGTTCTAAATTTAGCACTTTTAGATAGAAAAAAATTGAACATTGCAACCGTTGGTGATAGAAAGGTTTACCCACTACCAAATGATAGCTCCCGTTGAGTCTATCAAAAATATGTATACTTTTATATGCCTAAAATTTACCATTTTCATGTTATGTGGTCCATTTCACTTATTTTTGTATTATTTGAAAAGCCGTAATTTCAGCACAACTCGGTAACCAGTAGAGACAGAGACTTTTCCTATGTAAATTTGTAATCAGCGCACTCATTTTAGTAAGATAGCAAAGGTTTCATGTTGATCCGGGTCCTTGTTTTTGAGATAGGTGTGCTACTTCAAAATTATTGTTTAAAATATGTGATTTCTTTCGAAATTTTGG
Source organism: Melinopterus prodromus (assembly GCA_964023965.1). Classification (NCBI taxonomy): domain Eukaryota; kingdom Metazoa; phylum Arthropoda; class Insecta; order Coleoptera; family Scarabaeidae; genus Melinopterus; species Melinopterus prodromus. The sequence goes on from OZ030394.1 coordinate 53,704,003, forward strand.
CCAGTCGGCAAAAACCCAACTACCTTCAATCAAATTAAGGTAGTAGTTCTTGATACAATTTTTGACGCTGATTACGCCGGTATAATTTGATTTTACCTATTTGGAACGGTTCGGCAGTTATTACGTTCCCAATTATCAAAAATGATGCTAAAAACACCCATTTTACTATGTTACAAACTTTGAACGCAAACTGTGTCCGATCCAATCGCCCGATGTTGACGGTTCAAACGGTATCGGATGGGAAATTGGTCAAGGAATTCATTTCTGAAAGCCGCGTTGCTCTACGGTGCGCGGTTCGCCACAAAAACGCGATAAACCGAGGAAATTATAGTTTCTCACTTTCTAGCCAAACCGTACACGCTACGGGAAATCCGACCTCACCGTTGAACTCAGCACATCCCAATGCATACGGATGACTACATTAGAACGCCCTATCTCTCAAAAAGTTATAATTGTTTTTTCGTTCTAAATTTAGCACGTTTAGATAGAAAAAAATTGAACATTGCAACCGTTGGTGATAGAAAGGTTTAGCCACTACCAAATGATAGCTCCCGTTGAGTCTATCAAAAATTTGTATACTTTTATATGCCTAAGATTTACCATCTTCATGTTATGTGGTCCATTTCACTTATTTTTGTATTATTTGAAAAGCCGTAATTTCAGCACAACTCGGTAACCAGTAGAGACAGAGACTTTTCCTATGTAAATTTGTAATCAGCGCACTCATTTTAGTAAGATAGCAAAGTTTTCATGTTGATCCGGGTCCTTGTTTTTGAGATAGGTGTGCTACTTCAAAATTATTGTTTAAAATATGTGATTTCTATCGAAATTTTGGCCAGTCGGCAAAAACCCAACTACCTTCAATCAAATTAAGGTTGTAGTTCTTGATACAATTTTTGACGCTGATTACGCCGGTATAATTTGATTTTACCTATTTGGAACGGTTCGGCAGTTATTACGTTCCCAATTATCAAAAATGATGCTAAAAACACCCATTTTACTATGTTACAAACTTTGAACGCAAACTGTGTCCGATCCAATCGACCGATGTTGACGGTTGAAACGGTGTCGGATGGGAAATTGGCCGAGGAATTCATTTCTGAAAGCCGCGTTGCTCTACGGTGCGCGGTTCGCCAGAAAAACGCGATAAACCGAGGAAATTATAGTTTCTCACTTTCTAGCCAAACCGTACACGCTACGGGAAATCCGACCTCACCGTTGAACTCAGCACATCCCAATGCATAAGGATGACTACATTAGAACGCTCTATCTCTCAAAAAGTTATAATTGTTTTTTCGTTCTAAATTTAGCACTTTTAGATAGAAAAAAATTGAACATTGCAACCGTTGGTGATAGAAAGGTTTACCCACTACCAAATGATAGCTCCCGTTGAGTCTATCAAAAATATGTATACTTTTATATGCCTAAAATTTACCATTTTCATGTTATGTGGTCCATTTCACTTATTTTTGTATTATTTGAAAAGCCGTAATTTCAGCACAACTCGGTAACCAGTAGAGACAGAGACTTTTCCTATGTAAATTTGTAATCAGCGCACTCATTTTAGTAAGATAGCAAAGGTTTCATGTTGATCCGGGTCCTTGTTTTTGAGATAGGTGTGCTACTTCAAAATTATTGTTTAAAATATGTGATTTCTTTCGAAATTTTGGCCAGTCGGCAAAAACCCAACTACCTTCAATCAAATTAAGGTTGTAGTTCTTGATACAATTTTTGACGCTGATTACGCCGGTATAATTTGATTTTACCTATTTGGAACGGTTCGGCAGTTATTACGTTCCCAATTATCAAAAATGATGCTAAAAACACCCATTTTACTATGTTACAAACTTTGAACGCAAACTGTGTCCGATCCAATCGACCGATGTTGACGGTTGAAACGGTGTCGGATGGGAAATTGGCCGAGGAATTCATTTCTGAAAGCCGCGTTGCTCTACGGTGCGCGGTTCGCCAGAAAAACGCGATAAACCGAGGAAATTATAGTTTCTCACTTTCTAGCCAAACCGTACACGCTACGGGAAATCCGACCTCACCGTTGAACTCAGCACATCCCAATGCATAAGGATGACTACATTAGAACGCTCTATCTCTCAAAAAGTTATAATTGTTTTTTCGTTCTAAATTTAGCACTTTTAGATAGAAAAAAATTGAACATTGCAACCGTTGGTGATAGAAAGGTTTACCCACTACCAAATGATAGCTCCCGTTGAGTCTATCAAAAATATGTATACTTTTATATGCCTAAAATTTACCATTTTCATGTTATGTGGTCCATTTCACTTATTTTTGTATTATTTGAAAAGCCGTAATTTCAGCACAACTCGGTAACCAGTAGAGACAGAGACTTTTCCTATGTAAATTTGTAATCAGCGCACTCATTTTAGTAAGATAGCAAAGGTTTCATGTTGATCCGGGTCCTTGTTTTTGAGATAGGTGTGCTACTTCAAAATTATTGTTTAAAATATGTGATTTCTTTCGAAATTTTGGCCAGTCGGCAAAAACCCAACTACCTTCAATCAAATTAAGGTTGTAGTTCTTGATACAATTTTTGACGCTGATTACGCCGGTATAATTTGATTTTACCTATTTGGAACGGTTCGGCAGTTATTACGTTCCGAGTTATCAAAAATGATGCTAAAAACACCCATTTTACTATGTTACAAACTTTGAACGCAAACTGTATCCGATCCAATCGACCGATGTTGACGGTTCAAACGGTGTCGGATGGAAATTGGCCGAGGAATTCATTTCTGAAAGCCGCGTTGCTCTGCGGTGCGCGGTTCGCCAGAAAAACGCGATAAACCGTGGAAATTATAGTTTCTCACTTTCTAGCCAAACCGTACACGCTACGGGAAATCCGACCTCACCGTTGAACTCAGCACATCCCAGTGCATAAGAATGACTACATTAGAACGCCCTATCTCTCAAAAAGTTATAATTGTTTTTTCGTTCTAAATTTAGCACTTTTAGATAGAAAAAAATTGAACATTGCAACCGTTGGTGATAGAAAGGTTTACCCACTACCAAATGATAGCTCCCGTTGAGTCTATCAAAAATATGTATACTTTTATATGCCTAAGATTTACCATTTTCATGTTATGTGGTCCATTTCACTTATTTTTGTATTATTTGAAAAGCCGTAATTTCAGCACAACTCGGTAACCAGTAGAGACAGAGACTTTTCCTATGTAAATTTGTAATCAGCGCACTCATTTTAGTAAGATAGAAAAGGTTTCATGTTGATACGGGTCCTTGTTTTTGAGATAGGTGTGCTACTTCAAAATTATTGTTTAAAATATGTGATTTCTTTCGAAATTTTGGCCAGTCGGCAAAAACCCAACTACCTTCAATCAAATTAAGGTAGTAGTTCTTGATACAATTTTTGACGCTGATTACGCCGGTATAATTTGATTTTACCTATTTGGAACGGTTCGGCAGTTATTACGTTCCCAATTATCAAAAATGATGCTAAAAACACCCATTTTACTATGTTACAAACTTTGAACGCAAACTGTGTCCGATCCAATCGACCGATGTTGACGGTTCGAACGGTGTCGGATGGGATATTGGCCGAGGAATTCATTTCTGTAAGCCGCGTTGCTTTACGGTGCGCGGTTCGCCAGAAAAACGAGATAAACCGAGGAAATTATAGTTTCCCACTTTCTAGCCAAACCGTACACGCTACGGGAAAACCGACCTCACCGTTGAACTCAGCACATCCCAATGCATAAGGATGACTACATTAGAACGCTCTATCTCTCAAAAAGTTATAATTGTTTTTTCGTTCTAAATTTAGCACTTTTAGATAGAAATAAATTGAACATTGCAACCGTTGGTGATAGAAAGGTTTACCCACTACCAAATGATAGCTCCCGTTGAGTCTATCAAAAATATGTATACTTTTATATGCCTAAGATTTACCATTTTCATGTTATGTGGTCCATTTCACTTATTTTTGTATTATTTGAAAAGCCGTAATTTCAGCACAACTCGGTAACCAGTAGAGACAGAGACTTTTCCTATGTAAATTTGTGATCAGCGCACTCATTTTAGTAAGATAGAAAACGTTTCGTGTTGATCCGGGTCCTTGTTTTTGAGATAGGTGTGCTACTTCAAAATTATTGTTTAAAATATGTGATTTCTTTCGAAATTTTGGCCAGTCGGCAAAAACTCAACTACCTTCAATCAAATTAACGTTGTAGTTCTTGATACAATTTTTGACGCTGATTACGCCGGTATAATTTGATTTTACCTATTTGGAACGGTTCGGCAGTTATTACGTTCCCAATTATCAAAAATGATGCTAAAAACACCCATTTTACTATGTTACAAACTTTGAACGCAAACTGTGTCCGATCCAATCGACCGATGTTGACGGTTCAAACGGTGCCGGATGGGAAATTGGCCGAGGAATTCATTTCTGAAAGCCGCGTTGCTCTACGGTGCGCGGTTCGCCAGAAAAACGCGATAAACCGAGGAAATTATAGTTTCTCACTTTCTAGCCAAACCGTACACGCTACGGGAAATCCGACCTCACCGTTGAACTCAGCACAATGCAGAAGGATGACTACATTAGAACGCCCTATCTCTCAAAAAGTTATAATTGTTTTTTCGTTCTAAATTTAGCACTTTTAGATAGAAAAAAATTGAACATTGCAACCGTTGGTGATAGAAAGGTTTACCCACTACCAAATGATAGCTCCCGTTGAGTCTATCAAACATATGTATACTTTTATAGGCCTAAGTTTTACCATTTTCATGTTATGTGGTCCATTTCACTTATTTTTGTATTATTTGAAAAGCCGTAATTTCAGCACAACTCGGTAACCAGTAGAGACAGAGACTTTTCCTATGTAAATTTGTAATCAGCGCACTCATTTTAGTAAGATAGAAAAGGTTTCATGTTGATCCGGATCCTTGTTTTTGAGATAGGTGTGCTACTTCAAAATTATTGTTTAAAATATGTGATTTCTTTCGAAATTTTGGCCAGTCGGCAAAAACCCAACTACCTTCAATCAAATTAAGCTTGTAGTTCTTGATACAATTTTTGGCGCTTATTACGCCGGTATAATTTGATTTTACCTATTTGGAACGGTTCGGCAGTTATTACGTTCCCAATTATCAAAAATGATGCTAAAAACACCCATTTTACTATGTTACAAACTTTGAACGCAAACTGTGTCCGATCCAATCGACCGATGTTGACGGTTCAAACGGTGCCGGATGGGAAATTGGCCTAGGAATTCATTTCTGAAAGCCGCGTTGCTTTACGGTGCGCGGTTCGCCAGAAAAACGAGATAAACCGAGGAAATTATAGTTTCCCACTTTCTAGCCAAACCGTACACGCTACGGGAAAACCGACCTCACCGTTGAACTCAGCACATCCCAATGCATAAGGATGACTACATTAGAACGCTCTATCTCTCAAAAAGTTATAATTGTTTTTTCGTTCTAAATTTAGCACTTTTAGATAGAAATAAATTGAACATTGCAACCGTTGGTGATAGAAAGGTTTACCCACTACCAAATGATAGCTCCCGTTGAGTCTATCAAAAATATGTATACTTTTATATGCCTAAGATTTACCATTTTCATGTTATGTGGTCCATTTCACTTATTTTTGTATTATTTGAAAAGCCGTAATTTCAGCACAACTCGGTAACCAGTAGAGACAGAGACTTTTCCTATGTAAATTTGTGATCAGCGCACTCATTTTAGTAAGATAGAAAACGTTTCGTGTTGATCCGGGTCCTTGTTTTTGAGATAGGTGTGCTACTTCAAAATTATTGTTTAAAATATGTGATTTCTTTCGAAATTTTGGCCAGTCGGCAAAAACTCAACTACCTTCAATCAAATTAAGGTTGTAGTTCTTGATACAATTTTTGACGCTGATTACGCCGGTATAATTTGATTTTACCTATTTGGAACGGTTCGGCAGTTATTACGTTCCCAATTATCAAAAATGATGCTAAAAACACCCATTTTACTATGTTACAAACTTTGAACGCAAACTGTGTCCGATCCAATCGACCGATGTTGACGGTTCAAACGGTGCCGGATGGGAAATTGGCCTAGGAATTCATTTTTGAAAGCCGCGTTGCTTTACGGTGCGTGGTTCGCCAGAAAAACGAGATAAACCGAGGAAATTATAGTTTCCCACTTTCTAGCCAAACCGTACACGCTACGGGAAAACCGACCTCACCGTTGAACTCAGCACATCCCAATGCATAAGGATGACTACATTAGAACGCTCTATCTCTCAAAAAGTTATAATTGTTTTTTCGTTCTAAATTTAGCACTTTTAGATAGAAATAAATTGAACATTGCAACCGTTGGTGATAGAAAGGTTTACCCACTACCAAATGATAGCTCCCGTTGAGTCTATCAAAAATATGTATACTTTTATATGCCTAAGATTTACCATTTTCATGTTATGTGGTCCATTTCACTTATTTTTGTATTATTTGAAAAGCCGTAATTTCAGCACAACTCGGTAACCAGTAGAGACAGAGACTTTTCCTATGTAAATTTGTAATCAGTATTTGTATTATTTGAAAAGCCGTAATTTCAGCAGAACTCGGTAACCAGTAGAGACAGAGACTTTTCCTATGTAAATTTGTGATCAGCGCACTCATTTTAGTAAGATAGAAAACGTTTCGTGTTGATCCGGGTCCTTGTTTTTGAGATAGGTGTGCTACTTCAAAATTATTGTTTAAAATATGTGATTTCTTTCGAAATTTTGGCCAGTCGGCAAAAACTCAACTACCTTCAATCAAATTAAGGTTGTAGTTCTTGATACAATTTTTGACGCTGATTACGCCGGTATAATTTGATTTTACCTATTTGGAACGGTTCGGCAGTTATTACGTTCCCAATTATCAAAAATGATGCTAAAAACACCCATTTATGTTACAAACTTTGAACGCAAACTGTGTCCGATCCAATCGACCGATGTTGACGGTTCAAACGGTGCCGGATGGGAAATTGGCCTAGGAATTCATTTCTGAAAGCCGCGTTCCTCTACGGTGCGCGATTCGCCAGAAAAACGCGATAAACCGAGGAAATTATAGTTTCTCACTTTCTAGCCAAACCGTACACGCTACGTGAAATCCGACCTCACCGTTGAACTCAGCACATACCAATGCATAAGGATGACTACATTAGAACGCTCTATCTCTCAAAAAGTTATAATTGTTTTTTCGTTCTAAATTTAGCACTTTTAGATAGAAAAAAATTGAACATTGCAACCGTTGGTGATAGAAAGGTTTACCCACTACCAAATGATAGCTCCCGTTGAGTCTATCAAAAATATGTATACTTTTATATGCCTAAGATTTACCATTTTCATGTTATGTGGTCCATTTCACTTATTTTTGTATTATTTGAAAAGCCGTAATTTCAGCACAACTCGGTAACCAGTAGAGACAGAGACTTTTCCTATGTAAATTTGTAATCAGCGCACTCATTTTAGTAAGATAGAAAAGGTTTCATGTTGATCCGGGTCCTTGGTTTTGAGATAGCTGTGCTACTTCAAAATTATTGTTTAAAATATGTGATTTCTTTCGAAATTTTGGCCAGTCGGCAAAAACCCAACTACCTTCAATCAAATTAAGGTTGTAGTTCTTGATACAATTTTTGACGCTGATTACGCCGGTATAATTTGATTTTACCTATTTGGAACGGTTCGGCAGTTATTACGTTCCCAATTATCAAAAATGATGCTAAAAACACCCATTTTACTATGTTACAAACTTTGAACGCAAACTGTGTCCGATCCAATCGACCGATGTTGACGGTTCAAACGGTGTCGGATGGGAAATTGGCCTAGGAATTCAGTTCTGAAAGCCGCGTTGCTGTACGGTGCGCGGTTCGCCAGAAAAACGAGATAAACCGAGGAAATTATAGTTTCCCACTTTCTAGCCAAACCGTACACGCTACGGGAAAACCGACCTCACCGTTGAACTCAGCACATCCCAATGCATAAGGATGACTACATTAGAACGCTCTATCTCTCAAAAAGTTATAATTGTTTTTTCGTTCTAAATTTAGCACTTTTAGATAGAAAAAAAATGAACATTGCAACCGTTGGTGATAGAAAGGTTTACCCACTACCAAATGATAGCTCCCGTTGAGTCTATCAAAAATATGTATACTTTTATATGCCTAAGATTTACCATTTTCATGTTATGTGGTCCATTTCACTTATTTTTGTATTATTTGAAAAGCCGTAATTTCAGCACAACTCGGTAACCAGTAGAGACAGAGACTTTTCCTATGTAAATTTGTAATCAGCGCACTCATTTTAGTAAGATAGAAAAGGTTTCATGTTGATCCGGGTCCTTGGTTTTGAGATAGCTGTGCTACTTCAAAATTATTGTTTAAAATATGTGATTTCTTTCGAAATTTTGGCCAGTCGGCAAAAACCCAACTACCTTCAATCAAATTAAGGTTGTAGTTCTTGATACAATTTTTGACGCTGATTACGCCGGTATAATTTGATTTTACCTATTTGGAACGGTTCGGCAGTTATTACGTTCCCAAATATCAAAAATGATGCTAAAAACACCCATTTTACTATGTTACAAACTTTGAACGCAAACTGTGTCCGATCCAATCGACCGATGTTGACGGTTCAAACGGTGTCGGATGGGAAATTGGCCTAGGAATTCAGTTCTGAAAGCCGCGTTGCTGTACGGTGCGCGGTTCGCCAGAAAAACGAGATAAACCGAGGAAATTATAGTTTCCCACCTTCTAGCCAAACCGTACACGCTACGGGAAAACCGACCTCACCGTTGAACTCAGCACATCCCAATGCATAAGGATGACTACATTAGAACGCTCTATCTCTCAAAAAGTTATAATTGTTTTTTCGTTCTAAATTTAGCACTATTAGATAGAAAAAAATTGAACATTGCAACCGTTGGTGATAGAAAGGTTTACCCACTACCAAATGATAGCTCCCGTTGAGTCTATCAAAAATATGTATACTTTTATATGCCTAAGATTTACCATTTTCATGTTATGTGGTCCATTTCACTTATTTTTGTATTATTTGAAAAGCCGTAATTTCAGCACAACTCGGTAACCAGTAGAGACAGAGACTTTTCCTATGTAAATTTGTAATCAGTATTTGTATTATTTGAAAAGCCGTAATTTCAGCAGAACTCGGTAACCAGTAGAGACAGAGACTTTTCCTATGTAAATTTGTAATCAGCGCACTCATTTTAGTAAGATAGAAAAGGTTTCATGTTGATCCGGGTCCTTGTTTTTGAGATAGGTGTGCTACTTCAAAATTATTGTTTAAAATATGTGATTTCTTTCGAAATTTTGGCCAGTCGGCAAAAACCCAACTCCCTTCAATCAAATTAAGGTTGTAGTTCTTGATACAATTTTTGACGCTGATTACGCCGGTATAATTTGATTTTACGTATTTGCAACGGTTCGGCAGTTATTACGTTCCCAATTATCAAAAATGATGCTAAAAACACCCATTTTACTATGTTACAAACTTTGAACGCAAACTGTGTCCGATCCAATCGACCGATGTTGACGGTTCAAACGGTGTCGGATGGGAAATTGGCCTAGGAATTCAGTTCTGAAAGCCGCGTTGCTGTACGGTGCGCGGTTCGCCAGAAAAACGAGATAAACCGAGGAAATTATAGTTTCCCACTTTCTAGCCAAACCGTACACGCTACGGGAAAACCGACCTCACCGTTGAACTCAGCACATCCCAATGCATAAGGATGACTACATTAGAACGCTCTATCTCTCAAAAAGTTATAATTGTTTTTTCGTTCTAAATTTAGCACTTTTAGATAGAAAAAAATTGAACATTGCAACCGTTGGTGATAGAAAGGTTTACCCACTACCACATGATAGCTCCCGTTGAGTCTATCAAAAATATGTATACTTTCATATGCCTAAGATTTACCATTTTCATGTTATGTGGTCCATTTCACTTATTTTTGTATTATTTGAAAAGCCGTAATTTCAGCACAACTCGGTAACCAGTAGAGACAGAGACTTTTCCTATGTTAATTTGTAATCAGCGCACTCATTTTAGTAAGATAGAAAAGGTTTCATGTTGATCCGGGTCCTTGTTTTTGAGATAGGTGTGCTACTTCAAAATTATTGTTTAAAATATGTGATTTCTTTCGAAATTTTGGCCAGTCGGCAAAAACCCAACTACCTTCAATCAAATTAAGGTTGTAGTTCTTGATAGAATTTTTGACGCTGATTACGCCGATATAATTAGATTTTACCTATTTGCAACGGTTCGGCAGTTATTACGTTCCCAATTATCAAAAATGATGCTAAAAACACCCATTTTACTATGTTACAAACTTTGAACGCAAACTGTGTCCGATCCAATCGACCGATGTTGACGGTTCAAACGGTGCCGGATGGGAAATTGGCCTAGGAATTCATTTCTGAAAGCCGCGTTGCTTTACGGTGCGCGGTTCGCCAGAAAAACGAGATAAACCGAGGAAATTATAGTTTCCCACTTTCTAGCCAAACCGTACACGCTACGGGAAAACCGACCTCACCGTTGAACTCAGCACATCCCAATGCATAAGGATGACTACATTAGAACGCTCTATCTCTCAAAAAGTTATAATTGTTTTTTCGTTCTAAATTTAGCACTTTTAGATAGAAAAAAATTGAACATTGCAACCGTTGGTGATAGAAAGGTTTACCCACTACCAAATGATAGCTCCCGTTGAGTCTATCAAAAATATGTATACTTTTATATGCCTAAGATTTACCATTTTCATGTTGTGGTCCATTTCACTTATTTTTGTATTATTTGAAAAGCCGTAATTTCACCACAACTCGGTAACCAGTAGAGACAGAGACTTTTCCTATGTAAATTTGTAATCAGCGCACTCATTTTAGTAAGATAGAAAAGGTTTCATGTTGATCCGGGTCCTTGGTTTTGAGATAGCTGTGCTACTTCAAAATTATTGTTTAAAATATGTGATTTCTTTCGAAATTTTGGCCAGTCGGCAAAAACCCAACTACCTTCAATCAAATTAAGGTTGTAGTTCTTGATACAATTTTTGACGCTGATTACGCCGGTATAATTTGATTTTACCTATTTGGAACGGTTCGGCAGTTATTACGTTCCCAATTATCAAAAATGATGCTAAAAACACCCATTTTACTATGTTACAAACTTTGAACGCAAACTGTGTCCGATCCAATCGACCGATGTTGACGGTTCAAACGGTGTCGGATGGGAAATTGGCCTAGGAATTCAGTTCTGAAAGCCGCGTTGCTGTACGGTGCGCGGTTCGCCAGAAAAACGAGATAAACCGAGGAAATTATAGTTTCCCACTTTCTAGCCAAACCGTACACGCTACGGGAAAACCGACCTCACCGTTGAACTCAGCACATACCAATGCATAAGGATGACTACATTAGAACGCTCTATCTCTCAATAAGTTATAATTGTTTTTTCGTTCTAAATTTAGCACTTTTAGATAGAAAAAAATTGAACATTGCAACCGTTGGTGATAGAAAGGTTTACCCACTACCAAATGATAGCTCCCGTTGAGTCTATCAAAAATATGTATACTTTTATATGCCTAAGATTTACCATTTTCATGTTATGTGGTCCATTTCACTTATTTTTGTATTATTTGAAAAGCCGTAATTTCAGCACAACTCGGTAACCAGTAGAGACAGAGACTTTTCCTATGTAAATTTGTAATCAGCGCACTCATTTTAGTAAGATAGAAAAGGTTTCATGTTGATCCGGGTCCTTGGTTTTGAGATAGCTGTGCTACTTCAAAATTATTGTTTAAAATATGTGATTTCTTTCGAAATTTTGGCCAGTCGGCAAAAACCCAACTACCTTCAATCAAATTAAGGTTGTAGTTCTTGATACAATTTTTGACGCTGATTACGCCGGTATAATTTGATTTTACCTCTTTGGAACGGTTCGGCAGTTATTACGTTCCCAATTATCAAAAATGATGCTAAAAACACCCATTTTACTATGTTTCAAACTTTGAACGCAAACTGTGTCCGATCCAATCGACCGATGTTGACGGTTCAAACGGTGTCGGATGGGAAATTGGCCTAGGAATTCAGTTCTGAAAGCCGCGTTGCTGTACGGTGCGCGGTTCGCCAGAAAAACGAGATAAACCGAGGAAATTATAGTTTCCCACTTTCTAGCCAAACCGTACACGCTACGGGAAAACCGACCTCACCGTTGAACTCAGCACATCCCAATGCATAAGGATGACTACATTAGAACGCTCTATCTCTCAAAAAGTTATAATTGTTTTTTCGTTCTAAATTTAGCACGTTTAGATAGAAAAAAATTGAACATTGCAACCGTTGGTGATAGAAAGGTTTACTCACTACCAAATGATAGCTCCCGTTGAGTCTATCAAAAATATGTATACTTTTATATGCCTAAGATTTACCATTTTCATGTTATGTGGTCCATTTCACTTATTTTTGTATTATTTGAAAAGCCGTAATTTCAGCACAACTCGGTAACCAGTAGAGACAGAGACTTTTCCTATGTAAATTTGTAATCAGCGCACTCATTTTAGTAAGATAGAAAAGGTTTCATGTTGATCCGGGTCCTTGTTTTTGAGATAGGTGTGCTACTTCAAAATTATTGTTTAAAATATGTGATTTCTTTCGAAATTTTGGCCAGTCGGCAAAAACCCAACTACCTTCAATCAAATTAAGGTTTTAGTTCTTGATTCAATTTTTGACGCTGATTACGCCGGTATAATTTGATTTTACCTATTTGGAACGGTTCGGCTGTTATTATGTTCCCAATTATCAAAAATGATGCTAAAAACACCCATTTTACTATGTTACAAACTTTGAACGCAAACTGTGTCCGATCCAATCGACCGATGTTGACGGTTCAAACGGTGCCGGATGGGAAATTGGCCTAGGAATTCATTTCTGAAAGCCGCGTTGCTTTACGGTGCGCGGTTCGCCAGAAAAACGAGATAAACCGAGGAAATTATAGTTTCCCAATTATCAAAAATGATGCTAATAAAGGTTTACCTACTACCAAATGATAGCTCTCGTTGAGTCTATCAAAAATATGTATACTTTTATATGCCTAAGATTTACCATTTGCATGTTATGTGGTTCATTTCGCTTATTTTTTTGTATTATTTGAAAAACCGTAATTTCAGCACAACTCGGTAACCACTAGAGACAGAGAGTTTTCCTATGTAAATTTGTAATCAGAGCACCCATTTTAGTAAGATATTAAAGCCTTCATGTTGATCCGGCCCCTAGTTTTAGAGATAGGAGTGGCACTCCTATCATTTCAATTATAGTTTAAAATATATGATTTCTTAGAAAATTTTAGCCAGTCGGCAAAAACCGAACTACCTTCAAACAAATTAAGGTTGTGGTTCTTGGTACAATTTTTGACGCTGATTACGTCTGTACAATTTGATTTTACTTATTTGGAACGGTTGGGCAGTTATCACGCCCGCAATTATCAAAAACAATGCTAAAAACACCCATTTTACTATGTTAGAAATGTTGAGCGCAAACTGTGTCCGATCCAATCGACCGATGTTGACGGTTCAAACGCTGGCGGATGGGAAATTTGCCGAGGAATTCATTTCTGTTCTCGAGAAACACGCGATAAGCCGCGGAAATTATTGTTTCCCACTTTCTAGCCAAACCGTACACGCTACGGGAAAATCGACCTTACCGTTGAATTCAGCACATCCCAATGCATAAGCATGACCACATAAGAGCGCTCTATCTCTCAAAAAGTTATAATTGTTTTTTCGGTCTAAATTAGCACTTTTAGATAGAGCTCTTACATCTTAAATTTGTTCAAAAATTTTGCATTTTTTGTGAAATGTTTTAAGAATAGTCACGGCAAAAGATCTTGCTTGATGGAGCGAAATTTTCAATTTTCCATATTGATGCCATCTTGACGTATTTTTGTTTTCTTCTTTAAGATATAATTGGATAACTTTAGAATTCATATGTCATGGATGTTTATTCATGTGAAGACGTTATTTATTGTTCAAAATTGATGAGATATTCAGTGCAACTTCTTATAATATTAAATATTCAATTTCTTGTCATGAAAAAAAAAAAAATGAATATTAGATACTTGTACATTTTCGGTTTTCTCAAATACAGTTCAAATAGCCCAACCATACATTATAGATATTTTTTTATCTAAGTGCCCTGTCTGACATAACTTTTCCACAAAAAAAAATATAATTGTGCGATGAAGAAATGTCAAAAGTGACCATATGTGACCTCTGTGACCTCTGTCACAGCTCATCACAAACTCGAGATGCTTCGTACCAAAATATTAGTTTTTTTAGTTTATGGTAAAATCCTTAAACTGCAAGAAACAGTTTCGCTGTATTTTATTACCTATTTACTAATTTTATATTCTGTAGAACATCACTGAATCCAAGTAAAGAAATCCGCCACAAATTTCTTTATTTTTACGTTTATTTTTTTTCCTGTTGTTTGTCTCCATATCGAATTATATCTAGTCCTTGCAAAATCTGTTCTTCCTATTATAGCAACATGTTGGTGTAAACGAACATTTTGTGCTTGATACTTAATTTAGTCAGAAAGGGTGCCGTTATAGACTGATATTCACACTTAAAAATAGCAGCTCAATTGATTTATTGTAGGTCAGTGCCCACATTTCGTTAACAAAAAATTAAAGAATAATTTAAAGTTCACTTTTTTAGGATCCCGGGATTTAGATTTATAATCCCGGGATCCCTAAAAAACTCATTATTTGTCGGGATCCCGGGATCCCGTAATAGATATATACACACCCAGCGCCGACGCCAACCCTCCGCTGTCGCTCGGTCCGTGGTCCCACCCTAAACATTATGATCTCCAACAAAAATTCTGAAACTTTATGATTATAACACTATATTATCCCAGATTACATACTAAAAATGATATTAAAAATCAATTAGCAGTGCGTTGTTTTTTGTTGTTGTAAATACGATAATATAATACCTATCTACAATCACAAGAAAAATGTTTTTGTAAATCAATTAGCAACAGCCAGACACAATACAGTGCACAAAATATGAGTTCTATTAATAAAATAAGATGGTAGGTTAAAATTGAGGACGCTCAAGGTTATGAAATGTCCAATGATATTGAAATCAACACGAAATTCAATTAATAGTCGTAAAGTAAAAAGCTTACCGTCCGAAAGGATAAATTAGTAGCACATATTAGTATAGATCCGGGATATCATAGCATCGAATATTCACTATAAATGTTGTACTCACGTGTCATCACCGTTCGCTAGGCCATGCTGTCTGCGAGTAAAGATAGTGGGGGGGGGGGGGGGGGTGTTGTAGAGGACAATATTTAAAATGTCGTCTTAATGACTCGTTGGGGAGGGAGTTAATCAAACTGTATTGCATATTGAGCATGACAAAAGAACCATTCGGTGTGATTTGGTACGTGGGGATTAATGAAGGAACTAAAGGAGTGATTTAAAAATGTGGAATTTTGGAAATATGTGCTCGTCATTAATGATGTTTTTGCTTTTCTTTTTGTGCTTTAATATTTCAAATTTTTTCAGGATGGATAGTTTTAAAGATTGTGGACATTTGTGCAAGAGCGATAGGTTTTCCAACGTGGTTTTATGCCCCTCTAGGAACAAATGTATGCCCAGAGCTGAGGAGGTATTATTTTTGATATGTTCCTTAAATCTGGTCCCAATTAATCTGCCGGTTTCGCCAATGTATAATGCGTCACAGTCGCTACATGTTATTTTGTAGACGCCACTTTTGGATTTTTTATTAGTGTTCAATTTATTGTTTACTAATCATTTTTCTATTGTATTATTTGCTGCTGTTACCCAGTTTAGATTGTGTTTTTGTAAAATGTGTCCTATCTTATTGGTTATGTTGCCGCTGTATGTGATCGAGATGTAAGGGTTATTTAATTGTGTGTGTGGATATATGTATTTCATATTTCTACCTGCCATCAGTTTCCTATAGGTTGAGTGAATCCCTGTGTGTTATATCCATTGTTTATGCCAATATTCAGGATTGTATTGTACTCTATTTCTCTTTTCTCTGGTGAAAGAGGAGTATTAATGAGTCTGCCAAACATATAATGGAACGCCGATTTTTTTAATGTTATAAGGATGGTGTGAAATTTTGGATATTATTATGTCGGTGGTAGTCGGTGTACGGATATTTACTCTTAGCATTTTTCAACGATTTTGCAAATGAGCCGCCATTTCAGTAATTTCGTCAAAATAGTTAAATAATAAATTAAAGTAAACGAATTTCTCAATAGTTCATGTCTATGAAATTTTTTGGTAAAGTGATTAGTTTAGCTGCATCAGCAAATTCTATTTCATAGAGATCGCTCATACTACATTGCAACTAGCTAGCCAGGATTTGACAAATAGTTTCATTCTAATGACAGTAGGTAGTAGCAAACGCTAATATTTGTAGAATACCTACTGTCAATAGAACCCAAATATCTGTCAAATCCTGGCTAACTAGTTTTATTTTAATGCAGACACGACCGATCTGCATCAAATGGAATCTCATACAGCTAAACGTTTAATTTTATAAATATTTTATAAAACCTATAAATTTCCATCGCCTCTGTAGCTCAACTGGGAGAGCTTTCAACCGGCAATTGGAGGGTTCCTGGTTCAAATCCAGGCGGAGGTGTTTTTTCCAAAAATTATCCTCACCTGGGTTAATTATCATTCACTTCTTTAGTTGGTTTAATTTTATATATACAAAGATAAAGTCATGTGCCTGGCCACATCAGATTTTTGATTATTATATTTTGTTATTTAAAATCAGAAATATCTCAAGTAAAGGAATTTATCGAATGATGGCGACTCAATGTCTAAATTTTGGTAGAAGATTTATTTCATACAATTTCTGACCATGACTGTACATTGTACAAGAGGTTTACTAAATGTATAAAATATATAATAATTCTTTGTTTATATAGGGAAAATTCTGTATACACTGATAATTTGATGAATTTCTTTGATCACCTGAGATTTTAGTTTTTAATTTTACTACAAAAATATCTTTTACAGTTATATTAAACGGCTTTGATTACTAAATCAATGCGCTAATTCATGTCCAAAGTTGTCGTATCAAACAAAGATGCAAAGTCAAAACGTTCTGAAGTGCAAAAATTCAAATTCTGTTTTCATCGGCATTTATCAGTCAACCGTGCAAACTGATAACATATTTCAGTTAAATATAATAGTATGCATGAATTCATTACAAATCAATAAGGTGCCTTAAATTACGCATGAAGAGAAACAAAAATTTATATAATAGTATTATAGCCTCGAGAATTCTTCCAACAAAATTATTACATATTTAATTATATTTATTTTTTTATTTTACTTTCGCTACCTTTTACACACGTAAATCTATTATCTATAGAACAAAAAATATTTGAAGAAAACTTGTAGACACAGTTTTATTCACTACAACTTTTCTAATAAATAATTTTTGGTTTGGTTGTACCGAAAAGAAGATATACTAAAACAACTGAAGTTCGGCGCCATCTTACTAGTATGGCTGAAGGAGCTCGTGTTCGGTGAGAAGAAAAAGTGTATACATATTACTCAAGTCAAAGGAATGTAGTAAAATAAAAATTTAGACTTATCAGGATTTTATACACATTTTAATAAATAAGAACAGTATTATATTCAAACAAATGTATAATAAAGTAAATCAGTGACCTATCTGAAAAAGATAAGCTATCTGAAAGAAAAATGCTATCTACCTATGTACTTTACCCAATCTTCCTACAGAGCTCATCTTGTCGCGTACCTAACCGTTCACCGTTCGAAAGCTCCGGTTACGTGCTGAATACATTCCGGGCATTATGTTTATTGTTTCGCAAAAATTAACATTTCAGATACGGGCGTGGAGGCCGAGGTCGTCGCAGCATCCCTCCTCAAAACCGATATTGCGCCGAACCGGTCGGATGGGAGATAGCGTCGACGTCGCCGAATGGGCCGCATTAAACCGATATTAGTATAATTTTATGGCGCCAAACGTACTCAGGAATGTTGACAAAGCGATCGTTGACTACCTCAACGGAAATTACTGCGGAACCGTTCACGGGAAACTCTCGAATTTTTACGCGCTCTCCTGTCTCTGCTCGCCTATAAAAGTTACAGAACGCAATGACCGCTAGTAGGTTCGCTTTTGCTGTTTATTGTTATATTTATGCACCAATTTCTTCGGTATTTATAGTTTTTGTTTTCTACTTAGTTCTGTATATGGTAATTATGGAATATCGAGAATCTCGGAACAATATGCGCATTTTGATAGAATTAAATTCAACATAATTGTTAAGAGAGCAGATAAACGTTTGTCAATTTATTGAAAACAAGTAGTCGGCATAATTTGATATACACAATTACTCTAAAGAAGGGCTGTTTTGTGATTAATGCAGGTCACAAAACTTTTTAAGAAGAGGGCCATAAATGAATATAAAAATTGTAAAGTAGCCGCAAAAAATATTACCTTTGTCGCAGAATAAGTGTCCGTTTAGATTTTACTTGAAAAATAGTTTTAATAGTTTGTCTATTTTAGACCAGACCTTCAATCCCTGCAATTATTGTGGGGCCAGTTTGGTACACAATTCGTCGGTTTTCTGCGTATTAGGTCTGTTTCTCTCTGTTTAAACTGTTCATATTGCTTTTAGGTTCATCACTAGTATGAACCTGCGTTCCAAGAGACACACTTTTCAATTTCATGCTTCAGTCAACTTGACAACTTGACTGACCAAATCTATTACAAAAATATGCAAATAATTGTTATTGTTTTTACTTTACATACTAAGAAAATAATTATGCTCAAATGTATTTAATTCCAAATTATGAAATAATTTTTGTTCAAAATTTTGAATATTAGGTACGTAGCTTCTATTCGGATAACAAATAATACACATTTTATTTAGCTGAAATTATGTTAACGTTACTTTTTCTGACATGTGTGTAGATGTAAAATACAAATGACGTATACAATACAACGTCTTTATTTTATTCACTACACTTAAATGACATTTCAGAATAGAACATCTATGTCATGTAGATTCTTCAGGAATAGGTCCATTCGTGTATTTAGCAAAAAAGAAGATTTAAAAAGACCAAGCCTCTGGTCTTTCTTGGTCTTTCTCTTGAAACGTCCTATCAACTTGGTGTCGTCGAGGACTTGAGGAGATAGTCTCAAGATCCATATTATGATGAGGAATTCTTCTTGTTGATTTCTTGCATTTTCTTTTTATTTTCCTATTTACAAACTTCATGTTGATGTCCTTATGGAGTCCTTATGGGTTTGGACAATTTTTGTTCAACTTTTTTTTGTGCAGTTCCAGGATTTGAGCACCATACATCCACATATGTTTTAGAATTTGCTGGTACACCATGAACTGGTAGCGTGGAGTTTCTTCCAAGCAGCCAATACTCTTTATATCGAATTCCAAGTTCCTCTTTTTCGTTTTTACATAGCTTTCCAGTGGAGCCTGGCGCCCAATGTCATGCCGAGAAATATATATTTCTTTCAGTGTAACACATTTATTTTTACCAGATGAAGAACATTTCGAGTTTCCTTGTCGATTCTTCATTGCTATTTCGTTTGCTAGGATAGCCTTCTGGTCAGCAAAATTGCCACAATATTATTTTCTTATCCTGGGAGGTTGCTGGTGTAAGTTTACGTTGCGGTAGATGCATTAAGCCTCGTTTACATCCACTTAATTTAACTTAACGTACGAAAATTTTAAAATTAGTAAATGTTCAACACCATTGGATAATATGTGTTCCTTTACATTCACTTAACGTAGAAAATCACAACGTAACGTACGGATTTGTTCAGTCAACTTCAACTTAACAGAATCCGTGCGTTAAGTGCACCAATCACAGCCTCTAGAATCTCTAGATTTTGACAATTCGGATGATGGTGACACTAAGATAACCTAAAAATGTACACGTGAACTAGAACTTTGCTATGTTTTGCAATATTTTGAGCTCAACTCGCTGCTTATTAATATGGGTGATTGATCGTTGATCCAATTAGTGTGTACATAAACCTATTTTTATGATCAAAGCGAAAAATTTGATATGGATTTCATATTGTGTCACTATCACATGCTGTGTCAAGCATCGCAACGTAAGTGAATGTAAATGAAACCGTTCTACATTTTGTACGTTAAGTATAATTTTTCGTACGTTAAGTTAAGTGGATGTAAACGATACTTAACCTTGAGTGTATCTTTCAATAATTTTTAATTTTAATCATAGCGAATAGGGGTCTTGCACTAAGTCTCAAAATTTAAAATTAATACGCTCTATTAGTGCCAACCGTATACCGGAACTGTCCGCAAACGTTTTTTGTTAAAGAAAAAAATCGGTTCGTACGCAATTAATAATATTAAAATCGGTTTCGTACCGTTAAATATGAACGGGCTGTGATTGGTGTGACGTAGCATGCCTGGTCGAATGCCACGTGACAAGAGCTAGTCACGATGCGATTGTCAGGCCTTCACTCTTTCTACAAAATGTGAAAATATTGACATTAATGTTGGACGTACGTCTTCTCAGACGACTGTCACTTTTGACAACAAGCAAACATTTCATGACACAACTATACTTATTCGTTATCAGAACGCACACAACGTCCTCCAGATGCTATACATTTAACTCGATGCTGGTATCGTGCCCGTAGGTCCTATTTTTCCGGCTGCTCTCTACGGGCTAGGCTCGCTAAGCTTCTCACCAGGCTTATGACGTCACAGAGCGTTTTGG
Organism: Melinopterus prodromus; assembly: GCA_964023965.1. Classification (NCBI taxonomy): domain Eukaryota; kingdom Metazoa; phylum Arthropoda; class Insecta; order Coleoptera; family Scarabaeidae; genus Melinopterus; species Melinopterus prodromus. The sequence continues at coordinate 53,724,827 of OZ030394.1, forward strand.
CGCGGTTTAAACTTTGATGTTCAATAACAGTTGAGTGCAACACTATTAAGCGGAAAAAATTTACACACGGTATTCTTACCACCTAAGGATTTTATTTGTTAAGTTAGGTAAAATCATGCAAGACCCCTTATTAGCTTTTCTGACCGGTAGAATCTGAATTATTGGCCTTTTGAGCTTTTTGTTTATTATCACAAATTGTGCGATTCACTGGTGTTGGATAGTTCCCTCAAGTTGGCATTGATAGTTTAATTTTCTAGTTCATTAATATATCTTCTGAGTTGTGGAGTGAGGTTGTTTAATCTATTCTTCTCACGTGATGCTCTGGTTTAAAAGCATCTTCTTCTTGACTTTGTTTAACATATTCTTTTATCTCTTTGTGGTAATTGTTTCCTTTTACTCTCTGTTTTGTATTAGGGATGTCTTCCTAGGCAGTTTGTTTTATATCATAAATAAGTATTTCCACTTTTGATTCGAGTTTTTCTTCATTTCTTAGTTCGTTCAGATGTATTCTTTCTTCGAGTGTCTGTCCGTTTTTTCAGCAACTTAACAAACTTTCCACTTCCATTAATAACAAGGAAATCCACAGAGTACAAATTCCATACTTAAACATTTCTATTTCTTCCACAATCCAAAATCGTCTCCTCCAATACCATTTTATCAATCGCTACAGCAAACATCCCGAAAACAAACACAAGTCAATTCCTATTAAGCGAAAACCAAACTTAACAAACGAAACAAACGCCCGCGGCTTTCCCTAACCGGCCCACCTCCAGCCTACTGGGAAATCGGTTCTAGTATACATCCAGCTTGCGTATATTTGCGGAATTATCCTTCGGGGACGTTTCCATCGCGGCCAAACTTCCAATTACACCGGATAGGCGATCGCCTGATTTATTTCCTTAATGCCTAACGACGCTAAGTCTCAGAAAAATACAAGCGGTAAAGGCATAGTGCGGCGCGGAGGGGGAGATATTTAAGATGAAATATAAGGTGACCGGATACCCGGACAGGACAGTATAGGTTAGGATATCTGCGGCGAACAGGCACGAGCGGCGTAGGGCAGCAGAGCATCAGGTATAATCCTATCCGCTGGCCGCAGACTCTTGTATCGGATTAGGGGGTCCACCGCCGTAGACTGCCGCATCGCATCTCGAAATGGGATCGCCTTACGTCTTCCTCGCTCTCCCCTGAAGGGCGCTAAATGGGCGCCGCTGATACGTCGCCCCGGAATGCTAGAATTCGTGTTTCAAAAGGAGTCTCTCCTATCTCCCGGCTAGCTTTGTCTGGAAGTGTTCATGACACGATTCTGTGCCGAGGATGCGGTATTCAAATATCATTTAGGATGTAATCATTATTAAATTGAAAAGTATTTAATATTTAGCATGTACTGTGAAGAAACCGTTTCATAATCGTATGGTGTGTTGCTAAATAATCATCTTATTGGATATGATTATATAAGTACATTTTCAGCACCCTTTTGTGGCAGTTATGTAGAAGAAAGTCTGCCAGGAATATATAAAATCTGTCTTGAAACATTGCGTTAACAGCAAACTTAGATTGGCTTTAATTAGGAATTATTGGGAAAAGGAGGACACGTATATTTACATGGGCGTATCCAGGGGGTGCAAGGGGGGCAGCTGCCGCTGTATTTTGTTGTTATTCTTATTGCATAGCACTTTTCCCATACATAAGGTGACATACCGTTCCCCCATACATAAGGTGGTCAGATGTCCCGCTTTTTCACATTTTGTCCCGTGTCCCGCGGTGTTTCAAAACTGTGTAGCTTTGTAGGAAGATTTTAAAATTTGTCCAAACATTCTTTTTCATTGCAATCGATAAAAAAGAGTAACAATATTTTTATTCAAAGTATTGAAGATTGTGATATCCAGGCGGATATCACCATATGATATGATTATTTCATCATTACGGTAGTAATTCCGTATGATACGGTATTTCCGTATATTCAATTCTAGGAATATTTTTATTATTGTAGTTAAAATGCTTTTTAAACAACGTTTTAAATTACTATCATAGGTACTTACATATCACAATAAGTTATAATGATAAATTAATATTAATAATAATGAAAAGTTAATATAGGTTAGTTTGTCAAAATCCAATACTCTCGGCTATATAACTATAAACTTCAGGTTCCATTTGTACGTCGCGATCATTTGGGTGAAAAGCCAAAACTTGGTAAAATTAACAAAAATAACTCAAAACTGTAATTAATAATCCACATCCAGTATTCCAAGAATATGGTTTACAATTTTAAATTTACGTTATAATTTGTACTATTTAGCAATTTAGGCTTTAATAAGCCACGTTAATAATTTAAAAAATAATATCGTGGTTTTTTGCAATTTGCGCAATGAATTTTCTTATCTCACAATAGTTTTTATGAAATAGGTAGCTGTCCGGAGGTAAATAAAATTCTCAGTCTCGGTAGCATAATTTTTCTGCCTTTTTATATCTATAAACAAACAATTTATTCACTTATTTTTATTATTATCCTGTCATAGATTAAAACCAAATTAAAATTGCAGGTGTAATGGAATATTTTAGTAACATTTTCTAAAATTTTTGATATTTTTATCTTGTTTTGTTTTTAATCTGTAATGGAATCTGACAACAGGATTTGCGGTCTTTTAAACCGTACTTCTCAACTTAACATATTTTGTTGTATTATTCAAACCCAGCGAATTAGAACATTTGTTTACCATCTCCTTGGAACCTAAAATATTTATTAGTCTGTAGTCATACACGAACCATAACTTTTGCATTTAGGTGTTCCCTTAATAGACAATCTTACGCAAAAGCGACATTTTGTATAATTAAAATAAATAAGTTATTTCATTAGAGGTAACAATATATTTATTTCTGGCTAAAAATGTATTTACGTATTCAGTAAAAAAATGTTGAGCTGGATACGCTCATGTGTATTTACATTTATATGCAGGGATATTTTGTTCTATAATATTCGCGTATAATTCCGTAATACGTTGATCGATTTGGTTGATCCTTATATTGTTTGCAAAGTCGTTTTTTACTGCTGGAACCTTATAAAATAGAAATCATCATGAGCTTGCAAGTGGATGGACAGAACTGGAAATGTTTGATGTGGATGATAGAGACCGAAATAAGTTATAATCTTATATCAATATGAGTCCTAAAATGAATCGTCAAAACGTAAGTCATTGTCATTGATGTGGACACACCATTCTTGGGCATTATCTGGCTACCTTGCTGGCTATCAAACGGCTCCTACATGGGTTATGTTTCTTTTTCTTACATTTATGGAAGACATTCCACTGTATCTGCGTCAACGTAATATGCATATTATATCGCCCGTAGTAAATTAGACAAGGAATTATTAGTATATTTGAGATAAAACCTCTTGAAGCCAAACAACACTACACAAACAGGGCCATACCATATCAATTATTAGCTTCTAGCTTTTAACGTATTTACTATATTGAAAAAAAAAGAAAAAAGATTTGTTCTTTTATATCCTTTGGTGATTTAGGCTTGTGTTTTGAGGGCAGTAATAAATTAAGTTAGAGACGACAACCAGAAACAAAGAAATAAAATGATGGATACAAACTGAATTACTCTGGACATGGCATTGAATTGATAGGGGTAACTACTCGATTCGTTTTGACAACATAAAAATACACCAAGAAACGGATTATTTATGTTAAATAAAGGTAAATAATCGGAAAACAATCACAGTCATTTTCGATATTATTCTTCTACCGAACAACAGCAACATGTTGACAAATGTATGGACTCTGTTATGTCGTACCGTATTTGCATATGGATGACAACGACAAATGTAAACATTAGCAGCCACTCTAATTGACGATTGGTAATCATGTGTGCCTATCCAACAGATTTATTGATTGCCATAAATATTTGATGCGATTATCTTCTAACCGTTTTTAATGTTTACATTTTTGTTTTACAAATAAACTACGTTAGAACAAATTTACGCCCATTTAGTCAATAGTGACTAAGCTAGACTAATGTTACTTGATATTTATTTAAATCGTAATTGAAAATTTTCAAGTAACCAGGTAAGATCACTGTATCCCGATTTCATCAACACGAGATAAATAATTTTCATTTGGGTAACTTTCTTCTGGATATAATCAACATTTATATTTTGTTGTTGTTGTTATTTTTTTGTACAATATTTATTTCATATGGAGCATTTGGGTTACCGAGTCGAGTATCTATATCTTGGTAGTGAAGTTAAGCCAATGTAAATTAATCGAAAAACATAAAGTATAATGTAATGGAAATGTGTAAATAAAACCTCTTTTCCTTTGTTTGGTTAAGTTATTTTAATGGGTACATGTTTCGTCTTACGACATCTTCAGCCCAAATGGTCAAAAATTAAATAAACGAATTCGTCTGGTGTGTTCTACGATGATAGACACGTGTGGTTATGTAGTGAGTAATTTATTTAATTTTTGACCATTTGGGCTGAAGATGTCGTAAGACGAAACATGTACCCATTAAAATAACTTAACCAAACAAAGGAAAAGAGGTTTTATTTACACATTTCCATTACATTATCCACCTTTGTAAAACATGGACACATTTCAAAATAAAGTATAATGTTTATTATATGACTTGACGAACTTTAGTCCTCACCTCTGATACAGGTAGCATGCTCTTCTCCCGAAAAAGCAGATTCATGTTTCAGTCATCCTGAAACTTTATACCGGTTTGTTTGAATGGCCGATTATTTGAGTCACAAAACGCTTCCTATCAAGAATATTAGGTTAATAACCTGTATAGAAACCAAGAGGTCATATTATTCTCCAGTACGTACAGAACTCCACTTTAAAAGAATTCAACTTTTTTGCGTCTCGGTGTAAACATGACCGCAAGAGAAATGAAACCAGCTACCCGATTTTTGCACTTTTAAATTAATGCTCGTCTTTCAATTTTTTTTGTCCTAAACCGCTTACCGCAAATTTGAATTTTTGTTCACATTGCATTTAGAGTCTCGATTTTGATGGAAGATTTTGATGGAGGCGGATATGTCTGTAACGAATATTAGCGCAATAATGGGATATGCTCGTAAACACTCATATTTTATTTAACATATTTTATTTAATGCGGCCGCAGAAAGATAATCGCATAGAAGTTTTTACGAAATTATTTAAAGCGATTTATGTGAATGTTCTATCTAACGGTAAATGGTAACATAGCAGGGACGGTACCAGCAAGATCATTTACTTAATACGATGAGAACAATTTCGGAATTTTGAATAATAGCGCGATTTAAATATAGTATAATGAATTTAGATGTAAAATTAATTCTAACTAATATGGTACAAAAATTGAATCAGACGGATTCACTGAAAACGTCAAAACATTCAAAACACTCGCGAGGGAAAGCTGAGCTGCGCAAAATATTGTTCATGCTTATTTCGGTCTTAAAAATTAACAAACAGTCGGAATGCTATTAACTTCAAGGGATTACTATAGCAGTGAATAAGGATTGTTTGTATGCTAACTACGTTGTCCTGTTATCGTTTATTTCAGAGTTATCCGCTTCTATCAAAATCCTGTTTACAACCCTTACTATAGAAAATGTAGCCAATCTATAGAAGAGACTTTAAATGCAACCTGAATAAAATTTTAATTTTTTGAGTTAGGCGATGTAGGAGGACAAATCGGGAAGACGACCGTTAGTTTAGAAACGAAAAAATCGGATATACTTTTTCACTTCTCACATATGTGTAGAAAAAGTGTTTTTAAGTTGATTGGTTTATTTTCATGATTTATTGCAATTCTTTGTTTAATCATTTTAATGTGGTAGTTAATTTTGTGTTAATTTTGTCTACATTGATAACGCCAATCAGACATTAAAGAAAATTGTTGTTAGAAAATATATTGGATGGAAAAAAATACTTGAAATATAGAAACAACTAAAAATGCAGTTTTGCACATAATTGTTGCCCTTAGTAAATTTTTCAATCATTGTTAGTTATGTCATTACTGAATAATTTATATTATATGTAATTTGATAACAAACCCCCCGGATACGAATTTTATTTCCCTGCGACATAACCCTAAGCCAAAGTTGAGTGTGGTCCATATATCAAAAAAGTTGGCGACCCTTATGTTATGCAACGTGTTCAGAATCTAACGGATAATGTCTGCAGGGTGTTCTACACAATAAAATAAATTGAAAACAACGATACATAAAATATGTGAAAGCTTATCAAGTTGTCGGCTGTACAATATATTTATCAATTTATTTATACGACAATAAATAGTTCAGATGTTAAATTATTGAATTGAATTAGCATTTACTGGTTTTTTTCTTAATATGTTTTGTCTCACGTTAAGATGGCATTGTTTTATTATTATTGCAAGGTGTGGAATTCTCTCAAATCGTATACTTACGATACACCCCGCAATTATTTAAGACATTAGACTTCGTAGCAAATTGGGGGAAATTGGTTCTAACATCGATCAGAATAACTACGTTTGACTAAACTCGACCTGCTGATCACGAAAACGACGTTAAAATATTTCTATCACGTCAGGTTTAAATGTGTGATGTTGACAATGTTTACGAATTTATAGCGGCTCAACCCATTGTACCAGAAACTCAAAAAGATCTCAAACAAAACCGCAAGCTATGTAGGTACTTTTTACATGTAATCCTCAAAGTTAGGTGACTAATGGCTTTGACCTGCTGACAAAGCTTGTTGATGGGTCGACTGGCAACAATAAAGCTGGTGTTAACATGGGTTGCATACATGATTGAAACAATAATCATTAAGTTACACAATTTTTGACATTGTCATTTTTTTCTTTTCTTTTTGCTTCTATACCGTGTCCGGCAGAAAGTTGGAAACTAATGGAATTTACTTCTATTATTAACGTTTTTAAGAAAAAAATATTTTTTTGAATTGTGAATGGCAAAATGCAAAATTTAAAATGTGATCATATGCTTGCATATACCGGGTGTTACAAAAACTACGAAACACTTTATAAGACTAAAGTACCTTTGTGCTAAAAGCTATGCAAAAATGTTATTTGAAAACAGTATTTAGTAATATTAGAGGTCATTAAATCACCTTTATTACCGGGTGTTTTTTATAGTATCTAGCTATACTTTTATTATCAATTTCTCGTAAAATTATATTCTTGATAAAAGTGTCTTTTGGATTGTTTTGGATACTTAAAATGCAAATATTATCTGTATGTATTGGCTTGCATGTACCGGATGTTACCAAAGGTATGAAAAGCATTGAAGAGGAAAATACTTTTATGTTCGAAGCTATGCAAAAGTGTTATTTAAAAAAATATATTTGGAAATATTAGAGGTCTTTAAATAAGTAATTATAATAACCTTCTCTGTTGCTTATACCGCCGGTTGCTAAAGAAATGAAAATGACATAAGGGACATAAGACATAAAATATGAAATTTTCGGATTCTGTTTTATCAGAATCACACTCTCATCAGTAAGTACTAATTTTTCAACGCAGGTGGCTGTGATATTATATTTCATAATGAATTTAGTTTTAAATTGTTTCCAACTACTAATTTTTAGTAATTACTATAGTCAATTTGTGCGGATAAGTTGTGGGGAAGTATTTATTTTTTCCTTTTTATATATTTCTTAGAGTTGTTAAATGTGAATCTGAGGTTTTTTAACAACATTTCGTGATGCAACATTGAAGAAAATGCAAAACTAATCAAAAATATAATTTTTTTTGCTTATAACTCGAAAACTCAACTGTTTGTTTTTCAACAAACCGTTCGGGCTTAAGCGATAGTTGAAACTTGGCATATTATATATGTCTGCGCCAAAACTCACCTTTTCCACTCCAAAACTCTAATTTATTATTAAAAGCTGTCAATTAGTGTATTTTTCGCAGTTTTCTGCACATACCTTATTGCGAACATATTTAATGTAAAGGTACAGATAATTATTAAAATTATTATTATTAAAATTACATATCGTTCAAGTCATTTAGTGAAGAACAAAGTTGTACAAATTCAGCAACAAGAAAAATTTACTCTAACGAACTATTTTGTTACTTCTTACCGTTACTTGAGGCCGAGAATTTGTCGGAGAAGAACCTAAATAGTAAAATTTTTAGGAAACTTTAAGCAATTTCATTTTCAATTATGAAGGTTATTTACGACAAGTTGATAGTTTCCGTGTTATAAGCAAAAAATTCAAATATTTACCATTTTTTGTATTTTCTTCAATGTTGCGTCACGAAACATTATTAGCAAATCTCAGATTTGGATTCAGAACCATAAAAACCTTCTGACCAATAGAATGAAAGACATAAAAACTACCCCACAACTTTCCTGGTAAAAACACAATTCGACTGGATTAAATGTAAATGTACTTAAATTAATAGTTTCAGAACTGCTTCGTAAACGGTACACCAATTAAACAATATTAAAGTGAAAATGCGGAGTATATGCTGTGATATTATTAAGAAGGTAATAAAGAACTATTTCATTTGTTGTACATTTTCTTGGACTTCGTTGTATATTCTAGAATAATCGGCTCAAAATGGTAAATATCGCTTAAGGTCGGACCTTCAAGTTTGCAACACTATTATAGTGACCAATCGATGAAAACATGATTTCTTTTGTTGGTTACCGACCCTTAAACGTCATCGTCATCAGTAGATACTTCAATGCCACTTGTGAGAAACGTCTAGGATTTTAAATAATAAGTGAGTTCCGTCGCAATAAATACGCAAACTTGACAAAAATCACGCATTTTTGTGGCTTTGGCCCCGTTTAACTCAAAATTGTGACGTAATAGAACCCTCTTGCCCATGACAAATATACTACTTGTCATGTAACCCTTCGAAATAAATGATAACGATTCATGTTAGAAAATATTGTCACACAGTGATATCGACAACTACACATTTACTCAGTTTGACACACTACGTAAAGGCAAAATGGATTAATCGAAGCTCCTTAAACCGCGACACGGCATTATTGTTATTATTATAATAATAATGGAAAAGCGGGGACCGTATCGTCGATCGTTCATTATACATCACGTGTAATCGCCGATTACCAGACGATTATTATTACGGAGTAAATTGGTTTTAATGGTCGGTGCACTGTGTCGGCAGCACACTGCGAACGGTATCGTAATTCAATCAACTTTTTCGCTCCTCCCCGCGACCCTGTACATAATTAATACATCGTATAATCTTATTAAAACCAGTCGCGCGCGACCTCTGACAATTGGCTTGATTAATTAAAGTTCCGACATGCATTAAAACCGTTGTTAAACGCGACACCGTGACACTGAAATTACGATTGAATAACAATCGTAACGTCTGTTTAGAAATCTGTGATATTTGAGTTGTGAAGGGGCATCCGTAATTGGGGTAGATACTTGGTACATTGTTGCCAACCTACGCGAACTGTCATTAAGCAAAAGGGAATTAGTTGTCGTTGCCATTTTATCAGTTTATTAAATTTTCGGTTAGATTAGACATTTTGGATGTAAGTCAACAACCAGTAAATCTTTTCATTTTGGTTTTAAACATGCTCTCTCGATAAGTGACAGAATGTGTGCCCTTAAATTGTTTTTTTCTGTGACGGGAAGAATGTTTGACATTTTATCTCTGTTGACATGTAATAAAATGTCACTTTTTATGAAATTACTTTTTTCCCCGGGAAATAAGTGAGTAATTTTTTCCCGGATACCCACGACGAGCTGCCATTAGAAGTATATGGAGAACCAAATGAAATGAGAGATTGTAAATTTGTGGGCTACGGTGGGCTTTCGGTTACTTCCGTTTCCACCGGAAATGTGAACTTTTATATTTCAAATAGAGCAGCCTGTATTTTATCGCTTTTTTGAAATCCTCATTAAATTTTTGATTAATCTTATGTTACTTTCCATATACCTAACATATGTTATTTTTGAGATATTAATTTTTTTCATTCAAAATGACAGCTGCATGGCTACTTTCAAATTACTTATAAATTATGAATTTAAGAAGGTAACGTATTATCGACACATAGGCAGAACACGTCTAAAAGTTATACAGGATTTTCGAACTATAAGATCAAATTTGAATTAGAGGAAAGTACTAAAAGTCAATTTTTTCAAATGTCAACCCCAACATACGAATATATTTCAAATTCTATGGAAAATTTTAGGTCAACTTTTGTGTACAATGTCCTATACTTAAAATGTACTTGTACCTACTGAAATCGATTTTTAAACATCACAGTTAAACATCCCAAATATTGCCAAATCTAGATTGCGTTTGAAAACAACTGAACAATTTTGAATAAACAGAACTTTATTAACCAAGTTGTTTTGGGTTATTTTTCGTTATATTTAATTAAGTATTTATAAAATTAGAAGCCTACAATAAAACAGAATATTAAAACTCGTAAAGTAAATCTAAAAATCTGATGTGGCCAGGCACATGACTTTATCATACAATATATAAAATTAATAGTTTAGCTGCATGAGAATCTATTCTATAGAGATAAATCGTAGGTACTGTCAAAGCATCAGCATTTGACACTACCTACACTACGTCATTAGAATAATAGTTATTTATGTCACAAATGCCGAAAGTACGGAATAGCGCGACGAGCGGTGATACGGCGCGTCACCGAAGGCGGAGTGTCGCCGTCGCATATGAGCGAGTCGCGCTATCTAGTTTTTGGCAGGAGCGACATCAACGTTTATTGTGTTGCTTTTTAAGAAATACGTATTTAAAAAAAATAAATGATTTCTGTATAGTAAATGCTAGGTTGGTACCACTTTGACGAAAGGTGCGTTCCGATTGGTAGGTAATGGTAGCTAATGGCGGTGGTAGAATACGAAATTATAGTATTTCTTACATATCGTGATAATGACACATATTAGTTTGCATGTACATAAACATGAGTCACTAGCAATTTTCTATTGGAAATACTATAACGGCGTCTGCTACCACTGCCATTATCACTAATGAAAACGCACCTTGAAAAGGTAATTCAAATTCTGACAGATTTATATTTGTTCATGACACATCCCTACCAACATACTAAAATAAAACTACACTCATCGCTATACTTTATTTATAATTTTCTCAATGTATCATTTTTAGAATTAGATATAAAGACTGGTTGATATTTCTTATCAACAAACAATCAAATTGGTGATCTTATTTTATTTGAAATTTGTATATTATAATTTTGCGCACTACAGCGGCACGTTCCATAGTGGTTCTCCAACGTCTGATGAGATCAGCTGTTTTCGAATGTGACAACTGGTGACAACACAAAAAAATATTTGTCAAAATCCAGGCTACTATGTAATTTCATATCAATGCAGATGCGACCGATCTCGATCAAATAGAATTTGCTCTTGAAGGTAAACTATTAATTTTACCAAAAAATGTTATAGGCATAAATTATTTAAAATTTCCTCTACTTTAATTTATTAATTAACTATTTTGTCGAAATTACAGAAATGGCGGCTCATTTCCAAAATCCTTGAAAAAGGCTTAAAATAAACTAAAAAGCTAAACTATTAATTTTACCAAAAAATGTCATAGGCATAAATTATTCAAAATTTCCTCTGCTTTAATTTATTATTTAACTATTTTGACGAAATTACAGAAATGACGGCTGATTTCTAAAATCCTTGAAAAAGGCTTGGAGTAAACACCCAGTTCCTTTGGACCCTTTTGAACCAAAAGCTTTTCAACTCTAAGTTTGGTCATGAAACTTCTAAATATGAAGTTCCGTGCCGATACCTTTAGTAGTTTCTCCGGAAATGAATTAACAAAAATTGGGTACACACACACACACACACACACATACACACACACACACACACAGACATTTTTTTGTACCTTGGTCAAAAATGTTCAGGGGACCCATAAAGACCTATTTCCGCTAAAATCTCAAAAATTTTTTTCGGCACGATTACAATACTTTACATACTGCGTATGATAAAGTAAAAATCTGATGTGGCCAGGCACATGACTTTATCATACAATATATAAAATTAATAGTTTAGCTGCATGAGAATCTATTCTATAGAGATAAATCGTAGGTACTGTCAAAGCATCAGCATTTGACACTACCTACACTACGTCATTAGAATAATAGTTATTTATGTCACAAATGCCGAAAGTACGGAATAGCGCGACGAGCGGTGATACGGCGCGTCACCGAAGGCGGAGTGTCGCCGTCGCATATGAGCGAGTCGCGCTATCTAGTTTTTGGCAGGAGCGACATCAACGTTTATTGTGTTGCTTTTTAAGAAATACGTATTTAAAAAAAATAAATGATTTCTGTATAGTAAATGCTAGGTTGGTACCACTTTGACGAAAGGTGCGTTCCGATTGGTAGGTAATGGTAGCTAATGGCGGTGGTAGAATACGAAATTATAGTATTTCTTACATATCGTGATAATGACACATATTAGTTTGCATGTACATAAACATGAGTCACTAGCAATTTTCTATTGGAAATACTATAACGGCGTCTGCTACCACTGCCATTATCACTAATGAAAACGCACCTTGAAAAGGTAATTCAAATTCTGACAGATTTATATTTGTTCATGACACATCCCTACCAACATACTAAAATAAAACTACACTCATCGCTATACTTTATTTATAATTTTCTCAATGTATCATTTTTAGAATTAGATATAAAGACTGGTTGATATTTCTTATCAACAAACAATCAAATTGGTGATCTTATTTTATTTGAAATTTGTATATTATAATTTTGCGCACTACAGCGGCACGTTCCATAGTGGTTCTCCAACGTCTGATGAGATCAGCTGTTTTCGAATGTGACAACTGGTGACAACACAAAAAAATATTTGTCAAAATCCAGGCTACTATGTAATTTCATATCAATGCAGATGCGACCGATCTCGATCAAATAGAATTTGCTCTTGAAGGTAAACTATTAATTTTACCAAAAAATGTTATAGGCATAAATTATTTAAAATTTCCTCTACTTTAATTTATTAATTAACTATTTTGTCGAAATTACAGAAATGGCGGCTCATTTCCAAAATCCTTGAAAAAGGCTTAAAATAAACTAAAAAGCTAAACTATTAATTTTACCAAAAAATGTCATAGGCATAAATTATTCAAAATTTCCTCTGCTTTAATTTATTATTTAACTATTTTGACGAAATTACAGAAATGACGGCTGATTTCTAAAATCCTTGAAAAAGGCTTGGAGTAAACACCCAGTTCCTTTGGACCCTTTTGAACCAAAAGCTTTTCAACTCTAAGTTTGGTCATGAAACTTCTAAATATGAAGTTCCGTGCCGATACCTTTAGTAGTTTCTCCGGAAATGAATTAACAAAAATTGGGTACACACACACACACACACACACACATACACACACACACACACACAGACATTTTTTTGTACCTTGGTCAAAAATGTTCAGGGGACCCATAAAGACCTATTTCCGCTAAAATCTCAAAAATTTTTTTCGGCACGATTACAATACTTTACATACTGCGTATGATAAAGTAAAAACTGCTTAATTCTATTTCAGTAACTGTTCAAAAACGTTGCCGTTTTCCGCTAAACATTCTTTTTAACATATTATTGTTGGTGGCGTCCCTGATAGAGTTAGCACATAACACATTGGAAGCAGCTCAAACTCTATCTTTCATGTTCTCCTCAGTTATTGGGCTTTATTGGGCCCGATGTTTGACGACCGCCAAATTGGCCAAAAGCAAATAAATCGAACAAGTTACAACCGATACTGGTATGCTTTTTCATTTTGGAGAAAAAAAGCGCGTTATTTGTCACTGAGGGTTGGGCATTTATTAAGCGAGTGATTGAGTAATGAGTGATGAGTGTTCACTCAATACTCATCCACAACGGGTGATGATTAATTCAATCGCCACTCATCACTCATGACTGTCGTATATGATTGAATACTCGCCACTTTTCAGTCATGATTGACGCACGAAGTATTCAATGAAATTACACTGTTAACAAAACAAACAAGTTACACATAATAGAAACTCGATATACCTTTTAAGAGAAATTGTGTAAGTTGGAGTCTAATTTTTTATACTACGCTTATAATAACTTCACTAGTATTTTACACTCAATATTTTACTTACTTCCCAATGTCCAATCGAGTTGTCATTTTGTATGTGGACAGATTGCCGGTGACAATCCTTGAATCGATAAAAATAATTCAGTAATAATAAAAAAATAATTATAATTTCCAAAATTTGAAAAAGTTTTCCAACCCAGTTAAAATTTTGTATGTGAACAGATTTCCGACGACAAAGCATACATCCATAAAAATTTCAAAAGTTTGAAAAACGTCAAAAATATGAAAAACAGTTGAAATTTTGCACGCACGCGGGCAGATTTCCGGTAAAAATGCAAATACTTACCATGTTTTAATATACACTGTACTCTGATATGATAATCTTTCTCGCAGTCACCTTACCCGCACAAAAAAGAGAGTTCAATCTATTGTAATATCGTACAAAACAACAATTTTTTGAAAGCCAGTCCTTCTAAAAGCTTTAACGGCCATAGCCGAAAACGTCACTCGCTAAGAAATAAGGGAAGATTGACGAGTAATGATTGACGAGTAACACTCATTTCGATGATTAAGGAGTGATGAGTGAAATTTAGTTTCCTGATTGATGTGTACTGAGTGACGAGTGATTTCATGAATCATGAGTGTTACTTCACTCAGCTAATGTTAGTGACGCTCAACTCTGCTCACAAGTTGTATAGATACTTCACAACCTTTCTACAAAAAAGTTAGGTATACTGATTTTTTTTTTTTTTTTTTTTTGGCGATGTTGCCTTGTGCACAAAGCTAGTGGCTTGTCTGTGCGGCAGTCGGGGAGATGAAAGTCATAGTTGAAAAAAATTACGTAATTTTTGTTCTTTCTGTAATAAGAAAGCTGTCCCTTTTCTTAACTTTTACCGTCGGTAGTAATCCTAACCGGGGACCTCGTTGGCCAGTGGATTTGAAAACTCTACCTTTAACGTATTACTTATTGCGTATTAACGCCCTAAATATCTAGAGAAAAGGTATATTTCTATGTACTTAAACAATATTTTGTGTTTCCCGAAAGAAGCGTTCAAGTGCAAACCACTTTTAGACCATACATCTCGCGAGTGAAATAGACTTTTTCTAAACTTAAAAAAAGAAGAGGAAAAAATTCATAAACGTAATCAGAAGAAATTCCCATCACCCACCAAACCCTCCTCCTCGCCAATCGAAAAAAAAGTACGTATAATAACCCCGCGAGCAATTCGTTTAACTCGTTTACCGCTCTCAAAATTTGGCGGAGGCGCCGAGCGCTAACCGGCAGCAGGCTCGCCGCGACTGGTCGACGGGCGCGCTTGCGGACGCGCTCCCATACCGAACTTCTCTTTCGCGCGACCGACCAAAATTCAGTTCAGTCCGACGCGGACGTCAGCCGAACGACGAACCTGCGTCACCTTCGACTCCGAACCGCACGCGAAAACACGGCATGGCCTGAACTTTAGAAACTTTAGTGTTAACCATAATATATATAAATAGAAA